>JBAMNC010000379.1:0-600000 GCA_037902135.1 Cetoscarus ocellatus | reverse complement strand
TTAGTGATGTAGATGTTCTCTAAGTATACCCAGAATGAAACTTAAAATCCAATTTTGAGTCTATTTCAAAAAGCCGAGGCACTTAACTGAGGACTATCAGCCTAAAACTTAAAACACTGACTGAAAAAATTGAGTTGCCTCAAACAACATCCCTGATAACCTCCTGTGGGAATTCATCAAAAGAGGAGAAATTCTCAAACACTAATTTGAACAAAAGAGTTTCCTGGGAGCACTTTGACAAGTGTTGTGATTTTCTTTTTCTGCATTTCACTTTCCTCTTTCTCACAACTTGCCTCATCTTTTCCCACTTCAGTTAGTGATTTTTCAAAATGACTTCCATTCGCCCCGCTGAAAGGAAGCAAGATTTTTGCTTTTCAATCGCAGGTGGCTTGATGGACTCAAATAGCTCCAAAGTGTAATCATTTAGCTCCGGCGTCTAAACACATGTATGAAAAATGGTGATGATTAAGGCCCTTTCTTTTAATTTTAATGCTTAAGTCATGTTACCACAGTCATAAATCTGTATCAGTGGCTCTATGCTGGTCTGGCTTCAGGACCCACCATCACCTCCCCCATAAGAAACTGCAACCTAAAGTTTCTAAGAAGAAAAATATGAACACTCATGATTGTTCATGACAATTAATGCAGTTTGGACATTAGATGGAACAAAACATATGACCGAATTACGTGACGGGACAAAACGAAACATGTTTTAGAGGCACATCATTACAAAGAGCCCTGAGTCTGAGTGTGTGCATTTGATTATTTTCTGTTTCCTGTGATAACAAGGAACTTTTGGTTGTTTTCTAGAAATCTTTAAGAAAGTAACACCTAATCATGATAAAACCAGCCTTATTACACCAAGATGACGATAATAAAATTGAGATCTTTAGAAAAACAACATAATTGGCTCATTATGACAGCAAAACAGAGTCAAATCAAATATATGAATGAATGTCAGGCATAAGATTATGACCACTGAGAGGTGAAGTGAGTAACACTGATCAGCTCTTCATCATGGCACCTGTTAGCAGGTGGGACGGATTCAGCAGCAAGTGAACAGTTTGTCCTTATAGTTGATGTCAGAAGCAGGAAAAATGAGCAAGTTTAAGGATTTGAGTGAGTTTAAAAAGGGCTAAAGTGTAATGGCTAGCCCTTGTGGGGTGTTCTTGGTCTGCAGTGGTCAATATCTAGCTAAAGTGGTCCAAGGAGGAACAGTGGTGAACAGGCGACAGGGTCATGGCGGCCAAGACTCACTGATGCATGTGGGGAATGACAGCTGGCCCAGTCCGACAGACAAGCTTCTGTTGCTCAAATTGTTGAAGAAGTGAATACTGGTTCTGATAGAAAGGTGTCAGAATGCGCAGTGCATCACAGTTTGTTGCGGCTGTATAGCCACAGACCAGTAGGTCATAGCAGGTGGTCATAATGTTATGCCTGCTCGGTGTATATGGTTAGGCAGAATTAGTTTAAGGCTACACGATTTTGACTATCTGGTTCTCTTTGTGCAGTTTTTTGTTACAAAGACAAAACTTTTATCTATTTTTTGGTGCTTGGGAAATTGATAACATTAATTGAAATAAACAAAATTAAACCACAAACTATACACATTTACCATTTCTGTTGACTTTCAGCAACAATTTCTTTTTTATACACATTTGAAACCCACAGAAAACAGCTCTGCAACCCAATTTAGGACCTCAAACCTCAGTTAAGATTCACTTACCTGAATCCACAGGGAAATCTGTCATAGAACTGATCAATGGGTTGTACCAATACACATATTACTCCCAGCCTAAAACCTTTTTAGTTTTATTTTTTTAGTTTGGCTGCACAACTAAGATCAAGTATTTGTCTCTGCCAGCTGAAGTTGTTTGACTCAAAAGTATTCTAAGAGAAAACAGACTTAATGTTCTGTGTGATTTGGATAAAGTAGAAACTGAGTCCTATGTTCTTCAGCAACTGTGAATCTTACAACAATAAGACGGTCATTTTTTTTACAGAATTAGGTTGTATGAAGCTAAAAATAATGTGGAGGCAAAATAAGCACAAACATGAGAGCCAGTTAAAGTCTGATGTGTTTAAGGTTGTAAATTCTGTCAAGTTAGACAAAAGTTAGACTGTTTGATGAGAGTTCCCTTTGATTATATGACAATAATTCAAATTGCAAAGCACATTGGTCTAAAATGCTTCATATTCATAGCAACAATAAAACTACAATAAAATCAAAGTTACAAATGTCAGTAGTTAATAAATCATCTCAAGTGAGGGGTTACCTTTCATGTTGGTTCAGTGCATACAGCAGAATTGCACTGTTCTGAAAAACAAAATTAAAACATCACATCACGAATAAAACAGTGTACAAAATTAGATAATGACAAAACTTTAAGGTCAGTGGTACTTACAGCATCATAGACTGTAACAGTTTTGTCCACAGAGCTGAAAAGGTAAATATAGAAAATGTCACAAAACAGAGTGTTGAACATTAAATTAAAAAAAGGCACAGCATGCCTGTCTTTTCTCATACACCAAGAGAATTAAGCAATCACTGACTCCATCTAGTGGTTGTAGCAATGACCAGCATGTTTTAGGTGTAGCTTCTGAATAATGTTTAATTTCCATGTAAGTATTTGACATGTGAAAAGACTGACATACTGATCTAATCTATTCAGCATCAACAGGTTAAAACATAATGTAAGACATTTTCTTACATCTACTTCTGTGATAATTCGTTAAGAATATCTGCTGGTAAAAATAAGAGTTTAAATGTGTCTAAACTGTCTATTACAGAAACTTTGGCAGGGTTGTATTTTCTTGCAAATCAAAACAGAACTTTGAAAGCAGTTTATACTCAGTTAATTTGACTATTAGCTATTTTACACTTTATGTACAATCAAGCCCAAAATTATTCATACCCCTGGCAAATTTTGACTTAAAGTTACTTTAATTAAACAAGTTTTTTCTCGACTGGAAATGACACAGACTTCTCCCCAAAGATAATAAGAAGATGAGCAAGAGGAATCATTGTGGGAAAAACATACAGTTTTTCTCAGCTTTTATTTACATTTAAACAAAAAGTGTCATGCCCAAAATCATTCAGACCCTTTGCAAACTGTCACAGTTTACAGGAAAACCCAAAGTTCTATACCATTCCAAAAAGTCCAAGCTGTTCTAAAGCATCCTAATTACCCTGATGCACTGAGAACAGATGTTTTCATCAATGCAACAGGTGAAAAACAGCAGCTCTCTGCAGTTGGTTTGTGGACGACACAAAGACAAAGGGGCTTACTGAGGACCTGCGGCTTTGGGGGAAGATTGTGTCATTTTCAATCAAGAAAACAGTTGCTGGTTGAATAAAAGTAACTTTAGGTCAAAATTTGCCAGGGTTATGAATAATTTCAGGCTTGACTGTATATATATATATATATATATATATATATATATATATATATATATGTCTGTTTATATAGATACATACATATATATGTATATAAAGATTGCCAGAGATGTGTTATGCACTGAAGCTGATGGTAGGGACTGCTTTTTGATTTTCTGTAACTTTCACACTTCATTAACACAAACAGGAAAGATTGACTCTTTTAATGTACTAATTATATTTAAAAACTTACCATAACATTTGTAAAGTCTTATTCTGTGCATCAAAAATCACACCATGCTTTCCACATACTTCTTAAAGATCCTACCCAGAGACGAGAAGCTGTCCATCTGAGGAGTATGCGCAGGAGAGGACCGGAGCAGTCTGAGCGGTTAGTGTGTGAAGGAGCTGCATCTTATAACCTACAAGAAATAAAAATGAATTATGAGCACATGCTAGTCATATATTATCTGTGACTGTTTGGGTTTTCTCTGGGTACTCCGGTTTAACTGTAGACCCTAACTTCCCTTTGGTGTGAGTGTGTGTAAATGGTTGCTTTTAGTTGTACCACAGAGCAGGACTAAAACATTTGGTGTTGCTGCTTTTAGCAGTATCGCTCCAAAACTGTGGAACAAACTTTCAGAGGATCTGAGATAAGCTGAAGATGAAGAGACCTTTAAACATTGTCTAAAAACTCATTTATTCAGTCTGGTTTTTATGTTGAATTTTATAATTTTAATGACTGTTACTGTCACTTTTTAATTTGAGCTGTGTACACATTTGTGGATCTTTGTACACATTTGCTCACCTTTGCGCAACAATAAGACACCATTTACAAAAGCCTTTACCTATCTGTCCAATTAATGTTGACACAAATGTGGACTTAAAATGGGGAAATCAATCATAAGCAGTGCTTAACAGATGAGTTCATGTTGGAGAATTGAAACAAAGAAACTGAACAGCTGAAGGAGAGACTTTTGGCCAACAATGACAGTCTGGCGGCAGAAGTACCCTGGCTGAAGAGGGAACACTGGAAGGCAACCATGAGGAGACTGTTGATGAGGAAAAGAAGAGTCTTATAGCCAAAGTCACCCACCTGGAGTTGCAAAATGAGAAGTACTGAGCTAAAATCCAGAACCTGCACCATGAAGTGCAGAGTCTTAAGAAGGAAAGGATGAACTCTTTGTGAGGAGAATAAAAATCTCACTGCTAAAGCCGACAGCCTTGACTCACAGATTTCAACAAATCAGGCTGCTAAACCAGGCTCAACAGCTCAGGGCGGCACTGTGACTATGAGAGTCAAGTTGAGGCAGTTCAGCAAGACCAGACATAAAATGACCTGTTGGAAATAGATAAGGACCTCCAAGAGACGGAGCCTGAAAACCAGTAGCAGCCGGTTCAGACCCAGAGCTTCTGGAGACCATGTGTTAAAGGGCCATAAAGAACAGGTTTGTGTGCTGGTGTTGTCACAGCCGGTGTCATTGTTACAGCAGGTTTCCTTTTTCATTCCACATCCCGGCTGCCAAATGGTTAACTTGAGTGCTCTTCTATTGGAATCCTTCATTGTCATGTACAATCCAGGACGACCCTTCTGAGCAGGGTGCAATCATAATTTGTATCCTCTTTTGACACTAGGCTATTAAACTCTAAAAGATGTTTTGGTGCAGTTTGCTAAAACAAGACAGTAAAGGGCGCAAGGAGGCACAGCAGGATAGCAAAAGAATTGCTGGTAAGACTCCCGCCCTCTCCGGGTCGGGGATGAGATTCTGCCCCAAGTGGAGGAGTTCAAGTACCTTGGGGTCTTGTTCACAAGTGAGGGAAGGATGGAGCGAGAGATCGACAAGCAGATCGGTGCAGTATGGGCAGTGATGTAGACTCTGTACAGGTCTGTCGTGGTGAAGAGGGAGCTGAGCTGAACGGCGAAGCTCTTGATTTACCACTCCATCTTCGTTTCTATCCTCACCTATGGTCACAAGCTGTGGGTAGTAACCGAAAGAACAAGACTGCGGGTACAAGTGGCCGAAATGAGTTCCTTCGAAGGGTGTCCGGGCTCTCCCTTAGAGACAGGGCGAGAAGCTCAGCCAACCGGTAGGGGCTTGGAGTACAGCCGGTGCTCCTCCGCGCTGAGAGGAGCCAGATGAGATGGCTTGGGCATCTAATCAGGATGCCTCCTGGATGCCTCCCTGGTGATGTGTTCAGGGCACGTCCCACCCAGAGGAGACCTCGGGGAAGACCCAGGACACACTGGAGGGACTATGTATCTCAGCTGGCCTGGGGATGCTTTGGGATCCCATGGGAAGAGCTGGACAAAGTGGCTGGGGAGAGGGAAGTCTGGGCTTCCCTGCTTAGGCTGCTGCTCCTGCGACCCGACCACAGATAAGCGGAAGAAGATGGATGGATGGTAAGACTCCCGCGTTGACCAGGGTCTTTCTGAGTGGAGTTGGAATGTTCTCCCTGACCCTGTGCAGGTTTTCTCAAGGGCACTCCAGTTTCCTCCCACACAAATAAAACATACATTAGCCACAGTGATTTTGTTCAGCCCAGGAGAGAACCACCACAAATGTTAAGCTATGCACTGCTGCAGGTGGGGCCAAGAGCTCTGCATAATTTACTGAATATTAGGTCAGAGCAAATTATTAAAATGTTGGGGTAATTGGACCTTGCTAGTGTAAAAAGTAAACCATTTTAAACGTGTTCAGTACAGTACACAATTACTTAATCGTTTTCTTAGTATGTTTTCAACTTGCAAATTGCACAGAGCTTTTGGCCTCATCTGCAGGGGTGAAGTGTAGCTTATACCAGTTGTCTCCTGGCAGAGCTGATCAAAACCACTGTGGCTAATTTATTCACCATCGACATATACCTTATACAACCCCACTTCAAAAATACTGATCAATCCCTTTGAAGGAGCAAAGAGCCACTCTACCTCCAGGACTAAACTTGTTAATGGCCCAGATCTTCAACTGACTGTCCTGCCCACAGGATGCAAGACGAAACTGCACAACTTGACCACCTATGAGACAAATACAAAGAAAGAGAACATCATGTGACACCACACAATTCAGGCTTTAGTAAATACTTCACAGACAGAGAGAAAACAACATGCCACATTTCATATTTAATCTAAATATTCACTTATTTTCACTTATTTTACCAACATAAATCAAAAGGTGGAATGTCACTTTGGGCAAAAATCTTGCAAAGGAATCTAGATCTAATATCTATGTCAGTTTTTATGTTGATTTCTTTCTTTCTTTCTCTCTTCTTGTCAAAATGTAAGATTTGCATATGTGTCTGGAATACACTGAGGCTCAGTAATTGTAAGTTACATGCACATTTTTTGAGTGTAAAATGTCTTCAAACATCACATCCATGAAAGGTCTTAATGATCCATTTAATGGAATTTACATCCGAATGTTCACAACACAAATTTACCAGGGAAATGATTTGTATTTCTTAAATTGATATTATTTATTCTAACTTTTTCATAAACACCACACAAAGCCATATGCCACAGATAGTTGCTGCAATGATTCTCACCACTGAGGATGTTGGGAGAAAAGGTGCAGCAGGTGACCCCCAGGTCGTGTGCGTTTTTCTCTGCATGGAGCTGTCTCATGTTCAGGTCCCACAGACGCAGGTCTCCATAGGTGGAGCCCGTCATAAACACCTGACTGCAGGGGCTGAAGGAACAGGCTACCAGGGTGGTGTCATTCACCGCTCCAGTCCTTCACAAACGCAACAGAATAAAACAAAGCTGCATCTGTTTATTTTGTCTAAATCACCACTGTTTAAGAACAATGATACATGAAACAGCACAGTGTAAATATTATATCAGCCTGCTGTACACATTTGTAAGAAGGCAGGTTTGCTCAGGGTTATGGACAAGAGAGAATGCACTGTTAAAAGACAGGTGAAAAATCAGCCCTGCAGACAACTAAATTAGCAGAGTATTTCTCTAACTAAATGGTCAGTTAAAGTAAAAAACTATTAAACAGTCTGATTAAATTAAAAACAGCTTAATAAAGTGAGATCTCAGATTTACCTGCGCAGCTGTTTGCAAGGGAAATCCCACAGAGCCAGTGTGCCATCAGATGCACCAGAGACCAGGTGAGCAGAGTCAGGGGAGAGCGCACAGATCCTCACAGGACTACGACCTGGATGTTCGAGGACGGCTTCTATCTCACCAGAGACCATCGACCAAACCATTATGGTAGCATCAGTGGAACAAGAGGCAAGGAACTGTCCACAGGTGCTGAAGCAGCAGCAGTGGACACCGTAGCCGTGTCCCGACAGCGGTGAGAAAGGCATCTCAGAGAAATCCCTGGTGTTGTAAATCCTGAGGGTTTTGTCTCCTGAACATGTGGCGAGCAGGCTGCCCGAGAAGGCACACCAGTTGACATCATCTCGGTGATCTTGTAAAGTGCAAATCAGAGACGTCATTTGGACAGCCAAACCTGAAGTTCACACAGAGGGAAGCATGTTAGGAAAACGCATAAAATGAGGGGATGAGGGTTCATTTACATTAGAATGCAAAGTTCATAGAGACTCTCGAGCTTATAATGAAGTATTGAACTGGAATGAATATCTCTGCACAGCACTGAATTAACAAACCCTCACGTTAAATGTTCAGCCAGAGCAGCCTTATTCTCTAAGGGCAAGTCTTCAAGTTAACTGTCAAGTCCTAAAGTGCAGATCCAGATCCAGTTAAAAGTGCTGTCAGTCAACAACGCTGTAAATAGACAAGACAAGAGCCAAATCAGAAGGTCTGAAAATCAGTAACGTGAAAGTGCCAAACATTTGTGTCCCTCTGTTTCTTAAACTTGATATTTCTGTCAGTTTTTTTTTTTTTTTTTTAATCACACACCCATTATCTATGATCTTTCATGGTTGAGGATCCACCAGCTGATTGCAGGAAGGGACAGACAACCATTCACACACATACCCACACCTCAGGGCAATTTGGAGTCACTAATTCACCAAACAAGCATATTTTCATCAGTAAGAAGAGGCCAAAGCTGTGCTGTGAGGTACACGTGCTACCTGCTGCGCTACTGTGCCGCCCTCAGCTGCGTATAAACTTGCTTGTTAGCTGAACACCGATCAAGTTATCACAATGTGTGATGTATGTTGAATAAAAAAAGGAAATTAAATAAGCCATTTGGGGGAAATATATATATGTTTTATTGTGCCCTGTTTCCCAAGTAAACTTTTTAAGTTTTCCTGTTTTACAGAGATAAATAAATCAACATTACAACACAAATACAAGCATTGTTTCTTCAGTATTACATGATACGTCATTTAAAATCTTGTAAAAACAACCAGAACTTACCTGTTATGACACGCCAACAGAGCAAACTTAAATACAAACAAACAGTTTGCAACCCACTGAAAATAGCTCTGTAACCCACTTTTGTTTCCTGATGGTCAAAAAGAGGTTGTATAATGTATATATTTTCTTATATAATAGTAGACTCTAACAGTGCACAATAATGTAACCTGTAGACTGGTTATTTAAGCTGTATGGTACATAGTGATTTTTGATTTTTAAACTCAAAAATAAGGCTTACACCCACAATGACGTAGTGCTAATAAAAATAATAGGATGGAAGAAAAATGGAAAAGAGAGTTAAGTTAAAGAAGAAATACAAACAATCAGAAATGTGCATAAAATGTAATGAAAACAGGTACATCAGAGATTTAAACATTAAAAATTAAAATCTAAAATGACTGAGTCATTTTTTTTAGATTTTCATACTGAGTTGAAGTGGATGGTGCAAAGAGGCTCAGACTGAACTCTGGTAACCTGGAGAGTGCACCAGTCAGCAGTGAATGTAATGTGGACGAGATTACTGTGATGGAAATGCAGGACGGATACAACGTAAAAGAAAAGACTGCATCATAGGGTTTCAAAGTTGCAACTCAGCCACTTATGAAGCACTGGGACACTTGTGTAGGTGACTGCAACTCTTTCAACAGTGGTGCCACCTACTACAAAACACTGTACTAAGAATAATACGAGTATGTTACAAAGTTGTGCAGGGTAAGTAAGATGAAGATGACTGACTTATAACAGCAGCAAGAGATATTACTGGCAGTAATGTAGGATAGGTAAAAAGACCAACAGTAGTAGTAGTATTTTTTATTTAGTCATGACATAAATTACAAAAATCCCAAATAGTCTTACAGTCAAAAAACAAACAAACTCAGAAGTCATGTATAAAGCTCAGACTAAACAGACATAGGCAGAAGCAGAATGCTTATATAAGCCTTTCCTATCTTCTAATCAAATGAAGACACCAGCTTACACAAAAGAAAAATCTGCAACATTGAAATCATCACCACATGAACACTGAAAATATAAATCTACAAACCTTTTTTTGGAAAAACAAAATTGAATCAAACATTTTCAATTTTATATTGGCATCAAACCCTAGTTTAACACTAACAATGGAAACACATCTCCTTACTCTTTTTAGCCTTTTTAAAGTATATTTCGGGGAGTTTAATGCCTTTATTGCTAGAGAAGAGAGACAGTTGAAAGAGAAACGGGGATGGGGTAGAGTAAGGTAGGACATTCTGCTAATGGCCCTCGGGCAGGAATCAAACCCTGGCCGACAGAAGGTCAGGAGTTGTGCCTGTTTGCTTATCTCTCCACAAAACAAAATCCCAAACTATTTTTTCTTTTAGTAACTCAAACTTACAAACATCTCTTATATCATATCAGCACTCCAGTAATGAAAGGACCTTCTGTACAGTATCTGAAAGGGACTTTGATTTTGCTCTAAACATTAGTTGCATTATTTTATAACAAAACAAGTCATCAAATCTCATAAGAAAAGAGTTTAGGAGAAGCAGATTTGTGTGAGCATTGATTACACATAAAGCTTGTTTCTGTAGTAAAACTGTTACATATAAAGTTGTTTAAGGGTTGATCCGCACAATTCCACACAGTCAGAAATGTCAAGTACAACTGATCAATATGAATAGCTTTATAAGTGATATTTCTAGCTTAATATAGAATTGCTATGGACTTTGATATCTTACCTTACCTTTTATATCAAAATGTTCTTTCTAAGTTATTGTGTGATCCATCACAACCCCAAGAATAAACTCTTTCAACGTTAACTTTATAAAACATTAACATGGCGTTCCCATCAATTTATTTTCGGTTTCCAAAACTCGTGAACTTTATATTAAAACGCTAAGAGCAAATACATCAGACTATAACACATCATTTAACTGAATAATAAGACTGTCAACAGGTTTCAGACTGGACCTGGACCCTCAGACACTCAGAGTGGAATGATAAAGATACATCAGAATTGTAACTTCAAGTCTTATTGCAATAATATCCTTAAGCAGCACTTTAAATGACAGGTTACCCTTGTTTTTCCACGTCATTTTAAACACAGGAAAGACAATCGAGCAGACAAACAGAAGCAATCCCACAGGGATACACGGTCTCTGTGGAAACTGCTGCTGAGAAACAGGCTAATGACTTTACACTCTTTATTTCCATACATAAACTTATCTTTAGGTAGGAAACAGCACAAACAAGCAACCTGACAGCGTTAATAAAGTGAATAAAAGCTGTAACGTTACCTTCCTCTGACAGCAGCGGTGGACTGTGGCGTCTTCTCTCCGCTCCGCTTAATGATGTTTACTTCCGCATCGGACGGCTGACCCTGACGTAGTGCGGATTACGTCATCATCCCTGCAGACGTGAATGCTCTTCGGTGCTTAGGACAAATCATCTCTTTTTTAACTTTCAGATGAAGTCAACTGTCAGGAATGCATTCGAAACAATATTATGTGATAGCCTGTTATGTGATTACATTTTCTAAAAAAAAAAAAAAAGATATTTATTTTTTCGGCGCACTGTACCTTTAATATTTGTCTCACGGCAGTTTATCTGTTATTTTGCCTGTTTTCTTGTCTAAGTTAATTCCTTCTCATAACGAATCCTTCATCTTTTTCTGGCTATTAACATTTGTAGTTTTTTTTCTAGCCCCTCTTCCTCCTTTACCGTCATGTCTGGTTTCTTGTTTGTAGAAGTTTGAATTTGCTGTGTTGCAAATAAATGTATACATTTTCCTTACATTTGATTTGATTTGATTTATTTTAGATCCACCATTAGTTACAGCAAATACACAGTAGCTATTCTTCCTGGAGTTCACATACTACATTTTCAACAAAAGATATGATCATCCTTTTGAGCATGACTTACATACACTGCACACATAACATTCATACAATCCTCTCATACTGTAGCTCTATTATTCACTTCTCAACTGCAAAGGTAAACCAATACATTAAAAAAAAAAAAAAAAAAAAAAAGGAGCGACAAACCACAGAGCTCTCCTTACCTCTTGGGATTACCAGAAAAATTCACATCACTAGGGAGAAGCACTTAACATTATTATCTTTCAGGTAACCCATATTTAAACACATACACACATGTACATCACATCGAAGTGCTCAGAATACCTACAGCTTTTCGTGTTGAGTGTTAAAATTTGATGTCTAATTCACTCCTGAGCATTGTCCATGTCTTTTCCATGGTACTGCATTGAACCCTTGGGGGTTCAATACATTGGTTGCGCTTATATTGCTATGCACAGACAATGTGCTTTCATATGGTAGCTCTAAAAATATTTTACATTAATATTTATTCAGTCTTTTTAGGTTTGATACTTAAACCCATCTCAGTATTTTTTCATGATGTCACCATTCTTTTAGATGGAAAAAAACCCAGAAAAAATAATTATTTTCAGTATGCTACGGTCAAAGTATCATTTGTTCTACATAACTTTATTATTTCAATGATTAGTGGCAACATTGATTTTTATGCTCTATTTTTTTTCAGTGTCAAATAGTTGCTCTCATTTTCATATGGTTAAAATGATGCCATCTGGTGGGAGACAGTAAAACTTAACAATTCTAAAGCAAATGCTCAAATTGACACCCAGTTATAATAAAATTCATGTATTATACTTTCATGAAAGGGATATTAAAAATTGCAGTTTGCCTGGATTTCAATGACACATTTTTTGTGCTTAATAGTACGAGTGTTTGTACACAGGGATTTTTAGATTCACTGCAGGAGATGAGCTGAAAATAACACGATCAAACAAAAACACACCATCTCGATGAAATTCATGCTATATGCTTGAACACAGACAAAATGATCAAAAGACGAAGGATAAAAAGTCTGTAAAATTCACACAACAGTCCCTAAGGCTTAAGTACTTAAACCTGCAATCCAATGTCCACCACTGTGTGGCTTTTTTGTATGACGCACTTTGCATCATTTGTTCTAATTTAAGCAATTAAGTTGGTCTAGGACATTAATCAGATCTTTTATGCTCTTTAATACACACAACCCTGAAAGTACTTTCTAAATATCAGTAAATATCAATTCCCTGAGAGTGCCTGCAGGGTAATTTCCACAGTAAAATCTGGATGGAAAAACTCTTGTTTGTGCTCACCTACGCAGCTTGAAAATGTAAACATTTTTTGCTCCTCATCAACCAGCCCTACAGAGAAGCCTCTGAGGACTTGGATTGAAGTGTTTCCATGTTACTTATATTTGTATTAACAGAATTCTGAGAGTACTCATTCTCACGCACTTCCTCCGTTTACTGTTTTAAAATCTTCGTTTTCATTGTGTTCTGCATCTTGTGCAATCTGGGAAATTTTATGGAAGTCGAACAGATCAAGATAATTTCCTCCTGACATATTTCTGCCTCAACCTTGCTGTTATATTATTATCTTAAACTGTTTCTACCATCTGTAATAGATTTCCCATTCTTTAACATTGCCTATACTTGGTGAACATTGTTTTAATAAGTGGCATATTTACTTTTTTCAGATTAAATGCACATGTATAGGACCTTGGAACAGTTATTCATACTTGTTGTCCCCTTAAACAGTTTCTGTATCTTAGAGGATGCAGACAATTGAAAGGTCTGATTAGTTGTTTTATAATCTATATTTGACTTGTTTCTTGTGCTTAAAGTATGAGTGAATAAACAATGCTCCACTTTTGCATTTTAAACCTTTTTATAAAATAACATGGATAAATGAAGCCAATGAAATGCTTAAAATTACTTAAACGTTGGTGAGTAATTAAAGTGCTGACAGTGCTTGAATGGATTATCTAACTGAGCAATGAATTGTGGAAAATATGGTCTGCAAATTGTTAAATAAATATCCTAAAAAAATATCATCATTAAATAATGAAAAAATGCAACAGTGTAAAATTTACTCAGGTGCATTGGAAGATATGATTTTTTTGTTGTTGTTTCCGGAATTTATGGAAGACTAAACATCTGAAAAGATTAAAATGACCATAATGTATGAAATCTATCACCAGATTTTAACTCTGCAATCCTCCAACAGTTTCTTTGTACAAGACTGTAATTTGAGAGAAGGATAACTTCTTGTAAAAGGCGGGGCTTAACAAAGTGTCCGCCACTGAAGACTTAGCTTATTTATACCTTTAGTCTCATGCCAAAGAATGAAAATGGCAACAGAAGTTCTAAAATGTAAACACAAGTGAGAAATTAAGAAAATAAGCAACAATCGCTTGCTTTAAACACTTGGTGATATTTAAGGCATTGAAAACCTACTTAAACATTTTATCAGAAGCTTTTCTCCTGATCGCATGTGAAATAAATCAAATAAAAGACATTTACGTTGAAAAAACATCCTTTTAATAGGTCCGTGCCACACACTAGTGAAAAATAAAGCTCCTACAAAAGAATGATACTTTTATTCCACAATATCTTAAATAAAGTAACTTCAAGTACTCTTGACTTGGGTACAAAAAAATCTAGCTGCCTCCATCAGGCCACAACACACAGCAAGGTTCAACACAGTGGTTACAAATGGCCTTAGGTCCTCTGTATTGTGGCAGATAACGAGGAAATGCATCATGGAAGCATAACCAAATGCTTGTTGTTCCTTTTTTCTTCCTCTTCTTCTATGGTGAGGAATGATTTTTGTGTCACTGTCCAGCTTTGGAGGCCTTGTTGGATTGAAATCATAAAAAAATAATGTTGTAGTCATAAGAATGAAAACTAAAAAAACAAGAAGATCCCCTACATGCCCCTGTTGGAAGGGTAGGCACTACCAAGATTAAGGATACCACAGTGTTTGCAGAGGATATGTATATACTGTACAAACAATATTTATGATAATGTTTTCATCACGTTCACTAAAATAGAATGCTACAATCATTCTAAGGCATAAACAATATCTTAATATTCTTAAACAATTTGTACACATCGTTCCAAACAAGACATAATATTGACATTAATAAACAGTATATACACATGAATCACAATTGTCTGACTGTTCCTCTGCTGTTCCTGTAAATAAATGCAGTTTTACAGTTTAACAAATGAACACAGTCCTCTGATGCCCCAAACCACTGAACAGTGTAAACAGTTTTTTTTTCTTGGCTTTGTTTGATATTTGGGAGAAAAATTATAACACAAAGACACATTCCTTTTTAATTCAAAGCAGTTCAGCTGATTCTTCCTTTTCATAGAAAATGAAGTGGACCTTGATTCATAAATAATTATTACAAAATTAAATACATTCACTATAATACGATTAAATAACAAAAGACTATTTACAGGTAGTGGAAAGTATTCTAGCGCAGACACATCAGTGATAGTTGAGGATTAATTCAGTGCAGTGTTCTGAGACAGGGAATGGTATTGCACTACGACACCCCATTTCTCTGGGACTCTTTGGGGCTTTTATCCCTGTTGTAATAAAAATCCAGCGCACCTTATGTAACCACTTGTTTGTTTTTCAAGGTGACATCTCTCTGAATCACACCGTAGATTCCTTATTTAAGATTTGTCTTCTTCTTCTTCTTCATCCGTCCCTCAAAGCCAAATTTTTCCATCAGGGAATAAAAACAATGATAAAACCAGGTGCTCCGACAGGACACGCTGAATGGGTTTTCATGTTCTCGGAGTTAGTTTGTTTGTTTCAGAAGCTCAGTCCAGCGCTTCTCAAAGAACTTCCTCATGTTATGACCAGCTCGACCAATGTCTGAATTGTCTTCATTGAATTTTTCACAGTTATCAAACACCAGGTTGACGTCAATGATGAAAGTCTCCAGGTTTTGATACCTGCAATGCAAAAATAAAAACAGGCCTAAGGTGAGAGAGTGCATCTTCAGCAACTGATCCACCACATATTGTTCTGTCACCAAAACTTTCTGTAAAAACTGTTTTTTGACTTTACATTCTGGACAGATGGTCCTGCAGGATTTCAGCAGAAAAAAAAGGTATAAATAGAATTGACGTGAACTCACTGGCTGCTCACAAGCTTCTCACGTATGGTGGAGAAGTCCATCGGTTTCTTGATGACCTTCTTGTATCCAGGGACCGATTTCAGGTTGACGGGTGTGAGGAAAGGCCACGCATCCTGATGCCGCTCCAGCTCAGCGAGGAGTACCCTGTAAGACACACAAACACCCACAAACACTCACAGTAAGACAAGGAGCGAGCACTGGAATGGTGGTGGTAGAAGCATCGGATGTCAGATTGAGAGGATGTTTTCATGGTGAAAGGTTGTTTTTTGTTTTACTTTAAAGCAGCTACACTCTGTCTTCCTGTATCTGTAAAGACACCTAAAATACTGAACAAATCATAAATATGTCCCTATCGCAGTTAAGAAAAAATGTGACATACTCATCAAACGGGATCAAGCAACTCTAAAAAAAATCACAAAGACAAACTGCTTAACGTGAATAGAGACCTATCTATAATAAAGTGTGCCACAGTGGAATGTGTAATATTTTACTTTATTAACGCCATTATGCAACAGAGCTGTGATTTAGCCTGAGGGGCACTAATTAAACCTTTTATATTTACACTTTTACAAAATGGGTGTCACTGGCAGGAAATATTACAAGTGATTTGCAGTTAGTAATTTACATCACTCAGCATGTGTTGATGCAAAAAAGAGGTTTGTCAGTTTATTAAAAAAAAAAAAAACTCAGCAAAGGGTAAATAGAAATTGGGTATTTTCCCCACTGAGTTTTAGGTAAAAGTATTTTTGCACAATGAAATAAATACACATATAAAAAAGAAAGGTGACATTCAGTACAGGAGGAGACGGAAAACTCAGAGGGCTTATTTGAGCCTCTGCCTCACTAGTGCATTATTTAACAAAATACAAGAAACACAACAGAAAATGATTTAAATCATAAAATGGTGAAGCTATATTGAAAGACAACAGCAAAAGCAAAAATATGAGAACTTGAGTGTAAATAGTTTTTATTTTTTTATGATTTTTTTTGTACTAAAAATAATTAATTTACATTTCTTATCATTCAAAGATCAGTTATCATTTTAAAAACATTTAACAAGACAGTTAAACAAACATTAGCATCCCTTAAAAGGTATTTAAATTAGAGAGAGAACAAAAGCCTTACCATTTTTTTGAGATATGAAGATTAATGAGGATTATTACATAAAATAAACAGTAGTGGTTCTAGCATGGACTCCTGTGGGACCCCTCAGAGTGGTCTGGCTTTAATAGAATCGCAAATCTTCACATCAAAATGTCTTCTAATGGAAAAATAACCCCTTATTTGTGCTTAGGGTCGTATGCAACATTTACTATGAGCGAGTTATAAAAACACATCATTCATCATGACCATAAAATCATGCATCCCTACTGAATTGATGTTTAGTCTTTGTAAATGCCGTCACAAAGAGTAAAGTAAACGTTTTTGGTGAAGATTCTCAAGATAAAATTCACTAAAAAGTTGATGATATTTGAAGAAAGTCAGACAGACAGATGCCAGACTGATTGATGAATTGATTAACTGACTATTTGAATGTTGGTAAGTAAGTTAGTTAGTTAGTTAGTTAGTTAGTGAGTTAGTTTATTTGTCCCCAGGGAAAAGTTGGGGTGTTGCAGGAATCACAGACGTTTGGCAACAAAATGCAATATCGACACTGACACAGTGTTAAAAATAAATCAGTTAACAAATTAGCATCACTGGAAACTCAAACAGCTCACTTACACAGAAAAGAAGAAGGTGAACTTGTAGTGATGGACAGGTGGGTGGGTCTAGACCAGCTAGATCTAGTTAGCATGACTGTTTCCCATTGTTTATTTAAAAATTTGATTGCTTATGTAACAAAAGAAAATCTTAATCTGTTTTTGGTGAACTGAGGAGCACGATAATGAGCCTGGAGTGTAAATAAAGGGGTAAGGGGTTGTCTCAGATCACCAACAATTATTTTATACCAAACAGCACTTGAGGAAAAACAGACTGGATTTATTTGCGTCGGATGTAAATGTCTCATGATACAGGTCAAAAGAAGTGTCCAAGGTAATCTTGTTGACTAATAAACAGATGCTGTCTTAATGTAGATCTCAGCTACTGTCCGTCTGTCTGTCTGATAAACCCAGATTCTAAATCAAGTATTCAACAGAAAGACAAGTATGAGCTCGCAGAGACACATACCTGCATAATCCCAGGTCCCTGTTGTTGTCTCTCGCCGTCTTGGCTCGCTTCACGCACACAGAGCTCTCCTGATTGGCTGCTGGCTGAGCAGGTGGGCTCTCCTCCGTTTTCCTCTTCCTGCTGGTGTCTTTTGCTCCTTTCTTGGGCGTGCTGCTGGCACTGGGTGGGTCGTCTTCCGACACCTCTCCGTTTCCTGCCTGCTTCCCGTTCTTCTTCGACTCTCCTCCTTTTTTACTCCCTCCTCCTCCCCCTCCTCCTCCGCCTCCACCTCCTCCTCCTCCTCCAGCTGCTCCACTGCTGGATGCTACTTGTTTGCTTGGAGGTTTTTTGCTTTTGGGAGATGGACTGCTTGCCTACGAAGAGTAAATAATAATGTTACCTCTTAGGTAAGATCAAAACCAAAAGCACAGTGAACGTTCTGAAAATAAGAAGTATAATATGACTTTATTATGAATAATGCATTTCTCCTCTGGCCAAATCAGGCACATTTTCTGAATAATTTCAAGAGCTGGTGGAAGAAACATTCCCTCAAAAGATATATGTTACTCTAAACTGTTGTATCAGCACTGGGAAAGGCTGCTTCTGGTGTTTTATTTTACATCTAAATGTGTTGATTGATAATTCATGAGTGCACATATGATTGATTTGTGAAGGTTAAAGTGTGGATTTGCACTGACACTGGTTAACATGGTTGCAGATGCATGTGTGGGTCACCACAGGGATGTTGGATTAGAAAACAAGAAAATTTGGTTTTATTTTGTAATGAAGCTGTGTCATGTTCATACACTGGGTTCATTTTGAGAGTACAGTTTCAAGCAATACTAAGTTTTTTTTTTTTTCACTTTTCAAAAGAATTCAGAAGTTTAGGGTTAGCCATTTAATCTTTTACAAAATATTTTAGAGATGGTACATAAGGAACTAAAAGAGGGGTTACAATGTTGAAATTTATAGAATAAATGGGCCTATGTTTTTGGGAAATAAAGGCCATAAATCAGTAAATATATGTCATGCTAAAAAAAATGAAAGTGAGTTATTGTGATGCAAATAAAAGAATAACAAAAAAAAAATCAAAGTTCCAAAACTTGCTAACATGTCTGCCCCTTTCTGGTGTTAATAATCATGTACCTTTCTCTGTCAGCTTTTGGGAATCAGTGTTCATATGTAGAGGTATATCAGGAAAAAAATCCACACAATATAGCTTATATTTTATTAAGTGTGTGCTTTAATTTATTAGACCATCTGTCATCAAAAACTATGAAAAATAAATGTTTTAAAATTCACCTTTTTACACCCAAACTTGAGTCGTCTCACACTAAAACTATTTTTTCAGTTCATGAATGCAGGTAAATAACTATATATTACTATATTTGGCAACTTGATCAAGGATTAATGTGTGCTTCACTATTTTTTTTCTATAACAGTAAATTTAAAAATTTGTGGATAAAAATAATAATTATGTTTTGGCATTAAATACATCATTTCAGTTAAAGAGCTTCTACCTACTGGTGTATTAACCATCACAGAAACATAAAAAAATTACTTTGTAATTACAATACTGTTAATCTAGGGCAGTTGTGGTGAAAACCTTACATTGGGTGGGAGTGAACTAAATTTGTACTGTATATCAAACTATACTTGGGTGTTAAATAATACATTTGTAATTCTGCACATTCATGCACAGACTGTGTGTACATCTTTATGAATATTATAAAATAGATCAATAATGTCATGTTTTGATAAAGATAAAAAAATCTCTGAGTTAGTAAAATATTGTTTTATCATTGATATATTATGTCCATGTTAATTTTGTTTTTGATTACATATAGTTTGGTAAAGATCCTTTAAATTAATTCCTGTTGTTTCAAGACAAATATTATTGGCTAAAACGAGTAAACGAGTAAATGAGCTAAAACAGTACTAAAACGAGTCTAAAAAACATGTTCTATGTTGTTTGATACTGAAGATAAAATAATTTACTACTTATTTTGTAGAAGGATGTGAGAGCATGAGTTTATAGAAAGAGTAAACCCCTTCTTAAAGTGTTGTTCTATTTGCTTAAGTATTTTTCTTTTCTATGTCTGTCTTCACTTGTATTATCAATTTGCCTCCTTTCGTACAATGTGAATTGACTCTCAATTCAAATCAGATACAAACAAAATAGATGGTAGAATCAGAAGTACAAATGACACACTGCAGATGAACAGAAATCAGCTGCTCATACCTTGGATATGCAGGCTGGGCAGTACCAGTCTCCCTCTGGGATACTGGTGATTTTGGGTTTGTGACAGTAAGTGTGGCAGCCTTTGTCACAGCCATCACAGAGCAGGAGGAGATCCTCGTTGTCCCCTTTCTTGCACATCTGACAGTACTGCAAGAAGAAAGAAATCATGTATTTAAACGAGAATTTTCTGAAACTTGTTTCTCTTGAGTGACAGGAAACCAGCTGGATTAATTTCATCCGGTGCTCACCACTTTCATTATGGACCTCTCCCAGGCGATTGACTTCTGCAGCTGTTGAATACACATGGCCAACTGCGCAGCACTGCGCACCTCACTCAGAGCTTTCCTCCACACCTTCATACCATGAGCCACCTCCTCCTCACCGCTGAGAGGGAGACAGTGAGAGATGATGAGAAATAAAGAAACACATACGTGCATGTATTATTGGGCCAATTTAGAAATGCACAGTTAAGCTGTAAACTGTTATAGCTGAACCAGCTGCAACAAGACAGCAGACCATAGAGAGCTCCAGCTGTGCAGAGAGAGCCATGAGGAGTTTGGGGGTGTGGGGGCACTGGGGGGAGGTACACACTGATTTAGTCATGTTGAGGGGGTGATCATGCAGGAGTGAGAGAGTAAACCTGAGGAAGTGTATGCTGTATAGAGGGGAGCTATGAGAATGCCCAAAACCAAGGTTACAGATGCACGACACCATGCAAATGGCCAAAGAAAATGAGAACAAACAATAAATAACAAGAACATGAAGCTTAGAAGAGTCTTCACCCATCCCACCCAAAAACGACACAAGACCAAAGAATCAAACAAAAAAAATGCAACAAGCCACCACAAGAGTCTGCTGTGAGAGCAGTAAAGTGGATCCCACCTCACTTGTTGAGTAATAATGGGAAACAAAAAGCACACAGAAAGAGAGGAGAGGCTCTTAGTGGGAGAGGGGGGAGCTTTGGTTGGAGAAATGACCTACCCTTCCCTGTCAGCACTAGTGGATGGGGCGGGGGCAGGGACAGTGACCGTACCCACATTATCCAGCCTGATCTGAATGGTGGTACCTAAGGGACTCCTCAGGTACCTTCTCTCGATGTTGCGCTCCAGATCAGTCAGACGGGTCACTGCTATGTCCAGCGGGTTGTCCGGGTGACGCATCACCCCGCCCTTCTCCCCCCGCTCCTCCGGGTGCTCCTTGGAGTCCTTGGAGTCCTTGGATTCCTTGTCACCTGGGTTGGCTGTGGCTGGCGTTGATTTGGTGGGGGGCTTGTGCTCAAAGTACACCAGGTCCTCTCGTTCCGATTGAGGGTCCGGGAATGTCCAGCCCTGCTAGAAGAATTCAGGTGTTCAGCATGCAACCACTGCACAAACTGTAAGGTCCAATAAAACAGAGGTGCTGTCTGAAAGTGCATTATGAATAGGAAATAGACTTGAACTTGTGTAGTGCCATTACTGTCTTACTTCTCAAAGCCCTTTTTTAAGTTTATATCGCACTGAGTTTTTCACAGCAGATTCACACACTGATGCTGGAGGCTGCCAGGGACAGATCAGATTCTTTATAGGCCCCCTGTTTTAAGGCCTCCATATTTACCATACAAGAAAATGGTTGCTTTAAACTTTTGTCATTTTGTCCATGAGAAAGCGATGACATCATTTAACAATGAAACTGACTTCATGTACATAGGCACAGGAGGCCAGTTGCTGATAGGCTCAATGTGACCCAGTTTACCAAACCAGTAAGGTCCTGACTTTAAAAAAAATTCACAAGAACCTATGGGGTCAGTACCATTTCTCCTCTGAAGTATCTCTGAAGCAACTCTGAAGCAGTAATTCAGCACTGAAGGCTGTTGTATGAAGTGCCCTTCATTCAACTGACCGCATTTATACACCACTGACCCAACAGTGGAAGCTGATCTGGGTTACAGATCTTGCCCTTGTGCACATTATGATGTGACTTAAGAAGTGGAGGTTTGAACCCCAACCTCTCAGTAGAGAGACAACATACTGAGTCACTAAGCCACAGTCAAATGATTCTTATGTATGTTTAAATGTTCCCTTTAAGAGGCAAATTAGGGAGAAACTTGCCATAAAAATCTTAAAAATAGCCAATGGCTATGATTTTTTTATTTTTACATTTTAAACATAATGACACAGGAAGTTAGATTATCAAATACACTGCATTCAATGAAGGCAGGAGAAGTGACCAACAGTTTGCTCTTGGTGTTTTTACAGGGCATTTCTGCATGCTTGTCATAATGAAGCCCCACCATCATAATGCCTTCAGGTCAAAGATTTCCTGAAAAATGTCATAAAGTTTCTTGCCTGAAAATTCATTCAGATATTGAATTTTGGCATAAAAATCCCTCTCCTTCAGCCCTGCTTGAACAGGCTGAATTGATGGAGTTAGCCTCTAAACCTTCATAACTGTGTTGGTACTCTCGCCTCTAAAGAAGTGGATGTGGTGTCAGGCCTCAGCTCTCTAAGAGAGGCAGAGAGTTTGTGGGGTTTGTAGACAGGCCATTGACATTTTTTTGTGTAAAAAAAGAATAAAACAGGGTATTACATAATATGTGACGTTTTGATTCCAAAATGATGTGATACTAGAGATGGTTCTCACTGCATTTGGTTCAGGCTGGGCTAGACACTAGCATGTGGGACATATCCAGTCTTGATAACTTATTCTTTTTTTATATCATAAGATTTTGTCACAACTCTGTCCAAATATCTGATTGAGTAAATCTGCATTCTTTAGTGTTTTACCTTGACCTGTAGGCTGGCTGCAGTGACCTTCCTCTCCAGCTCCTCAACCTGCTGCAGCACAGCAATGTCCATCTCCATCGCCTGCTCCTCCACACACCAACCACGCACTGACTCCACACTGACCTGACTCTCTTCCAGCTCATGAAGCTCGATCATGGCCACTAGATGGATGACAAAACACAGAACTGTCAGTAACAAATATGCATAAATATGCTGAAGGATACAGGCAAATAAAACATGGACAGATATCTCTATAAAATGTTAATGTGCCTAAAACTCAAACGTGTAATAAATACTCTAATTTTAAAATGACATAATTAAGTTTGTGCCAGACAGATACTGTCAGAGATGCAATGTCAAATTAGTCTTTCAAAATAAAGCAGAATTTTAATCGGCATAATTTACAATGTACTGAGGCATCATTGAGAGAGTCTGAGTAAAAGGCCACCAAATCTGTGTCTGTTGCTCTAGGAACTATCTGTCCTCTACATGTGCTTGTTCCTAAAGTCTGAATGAAGTTTTATAAAGACTTTATTCCCACAGAAGAAGAAGTGCTGAGACTCTTACCGTCTTTGTGTTTGGTGCAGACCTGGGGGATGATCTCTATGTATTTCTGGATCTGCCTCTGGAGGCCCTTCTCTCTGATGCCTCGACTGTGGAGAGCAGTCACTAAAGCCCTCAGCTCCTCGATGTCAGACACCCGCCACCACCCTGTCAGCATTTCTGACACGATGAGCACAAACAGGCATGTGAGCAAAGAGACACTGATCATACATCAATGTAAAAGGAAAATTCACTCAGCTGTTTTAGACCCAAATGAAACTACAAAGAGCAGAGCAGAGCGTTCCCTAATCCAATTATATTGGATTATTCATGCAAGAGAAATCTTTTCAGGCAGGTGAATTCTTTTCAGATAAATAATGGATGTGGATTATGGCCTCTCTTTTCATTTCGCTTTCACTCACCCTCTGGAATAGGCCGAGGTGTTGGGTGGTCTAGGGATTTTGGCATCTCTAAGGCAGGAGAGGGCATGGATGAGGTTTTCTCGATACGAGGTAAGGGTGATTCACTCTTACTGGAGACACTCGCTGCTGTGTTGCCATCCAAAGAGTGACCTGGCATGGGGCTGGGGCTGCTGCACAGGGGCAAGCTGGGACTTAACATGCCACTGGACCAGCTCCCAAAAGAAACTCCTAACAAAGAGCCACCTGACTTCACCTAGGGAGATAAGAGGGAAAACAAAAGCATGAGATGAAAAAAAGAACTGTGGCAAAAAAAGGATCTGTATTTGGGTCCTGCCTCACCTGCAGGGCTGTTAGTGGGTAGTTAAGGAGGCCAGCTGGGTGGTGTGGGCTGGCTGAGGCTGAGGCAGCAGAGGGAGTAAGTGGCAGAGCAGGGGAAGGAGGTGGAGATCTAGGCCTGGCTGGGGTAGAGGATGCCTGGGGAGACGCACGTGCTGCCCCTGGAGGAGTGGTGGTAATGGATGAGAGGTCACAGGGACTTCGAGGGAGCAGACTGAACCAGTGTCCGCTCCTCTCTGTCAGCACTCGCAGCAGCTGATCATTTGCTTGGAACTGAAGCTGTGGAGATGGAGCAGGGGACGAGGTTGGAGGAGTGTTCCCTGGGCTTTCACGAGGGGTTGGCTGGCATGGGACAGACAGTGACGATGCGGCTGAGGGAGGGATGTTTGTAGAGTCATTACTGGTTACCATGGAGGGGGTTGTTGCTACTGGTGGCTCAGAGGTATTGTGATTGGGGGAGGAGGATATTGTTGTGGTGATGGTGGCAACAGGAGTGCCCATTGGGCTGCCATTTTGTGTCAAATGGGGACTCTCCTTATTCTCTGCCTTCACAGTTTCTTTACAAATGTCTTTGTTGACGTCCCGGTATGGGCACAGTTTAGGAACACCGCCTGGTTGCTGGTAAAACAGAGCTGGGGAGTTTGTCTTTCCCTCATGCTCTTTTCCCTCCTCCCTCGGTTGCTCGAGGCCTTGAGTTCGAGTGCTCTGCCCATCCAGGTTGGAGGATTTGTCCTTCTGCACCTCAATCTCCTGAGGTTCCTCTTTGACCTTGACCTCCTCTGCTGCTCTCCTCCTTCTCTGTCGCTCCTCCTCCAGCTCCTCTGGAGCTGCAGGGAAACCAGGGAGTTAATGTCTCAGGAACCCAACTGTGGGGTTGATATTCAAACTGTGTAAATGTGGTTGTGCAAGAGTATTATAGTTTGGAGATGCCATCTCAAATTAGTTTCACAAAACAATGATAAAGCAGAGCATCATCAGCATATTTCACAATGTTAAAAAGAGAGCTGAGCATGTTGTTCGACAATGTCTCCCCTCTTATCCTGCAACAACACATCTAATGCTCTGATTCATGTTCTCTAGACTTTTAGAAATGTATTAAAATGCTCTGTTAATACCGTTATTTACTGTATCAGTCTATATTATAGGTGCATATAGACATTTAATTTGTTTGAAATATCACAGTTTTTAAAGCTCTTTCATCTTTAGCTGTCCAGAAAGTGCACAGATGAGTAACTTAACGGTACATAGACATAAATATTACTGACCATAATACATTATCATACAAATCAATCATTTAACATAGCAAATAAAACAAAATAAAATAAACATACAGATAAATAAACAAAATAACAAATAAATGAATAAATAAAACTGTATTCAACTTGGCAAAATACAAGGCTTTTAATTTTATAAAAAAAAAATTCTTTTTTTGTATTTGAAGTATCCGGATTTACTTTTGTATTTCACATTTCAGTTTAACTCAAAACAAAATACAAATTATCAATTTATCAATTTAATTAAACATTAACATGATATCACTAGTAAATTAAGTGTTTTTAAAGGCCAAAAAAATTCTATCAAGCTGT
This sequence comes from Cetoscarus ocellatus, assembly GCA_037902135.1. Lineage (NCBI taxonomy): Eukaryota > Metazoa > Chordata > Actinopteri > Labriformes > Labridae > Cetoscarus > Cetoscarus ocellatus. The sequence continues at coordinate 574,248 of JBAMNC010000379.1, read as the reverse complement.
AGATCTTATGAGTTTAAGAGAATGAGTACTGCTGTGGTAACATTTCTAAGGGAGCTGGATAAGACATAATTCATCACTAATAGAGGGGGATGGGAATCAATAAGGACGTATATCTTCCTACTACTTTTCGAATCTTGATTCATAATGAGCTAAGCAATCTTGTAATCATGTGATGCTTTTGAATTTTGCAATTAATTATTTAATTTAGTTAGTTTAGTTTAAATTTAAATTCCAAATCAAATCATATTGAATCCAGTTGTTCACTTAATCTAAATTTTGCTACTTTATTTGAAGGAATACCATCTTTATCAAACTACTTTTTTCATATTTATTCTATAAATACCCTTTGCCATCCAATGTATGAGCAAATTAAAGCACTCTAACAAAGAGAGTCATCAAAGTGAAATGTTTGTTGAACTGTATCTACCTTCGCCACTCTCCATGGACTCAATGAAGACCCCTCCACAGTGGGGAAGCACCCAGTACCGGCGGCGATAGCGGTCCTGACCATACATCATGGAGCGCAGAGAGTGTGAAATCTCAAAGAGCTTTCTTCTGGTCTGATGATGTTGCTGCAATGATTCAAAACAAACTCTGTGATGTTTCACATATGATCGTTTTTATCTATAGACCCTCAGGAAAATAAATGAGACCAATAAAACGCTAAGTCCTTCAGTAATCACTGTGATATATTAAGCATTACATGCTATGTTAATTAGGCAATTTATTAAGCTAATTAATGCATTCATTAGCAAATAGCCTGTTGTCAGCACACGTGGCCATACAATGCTCAAAACATACGATTGTTTTTACATGTATGTTGCACAGAAAGGCATTTAGAGGCAGAGACTATCCTTCAGAAATTAGCTTTAAGTGTTAAAATAGTTTTCTATGAATCTATTATCTAAAGCTGTGGTTCTCAATAGGCTTAACCCACCAACACCTCCTTAAAAAGACATCTGGAGCCAAATTTACCAACATTTCTAACTACCCAAGTTTCTTTAGACTTCTGAAAACATGACTAAGGCTTTTTAAGACTTTTTGAGACCCTGACATGAACTTAAACAATTACAGGCATGATATGTCAAACCTCCTGATATGTGCTAAGCAGGGATTTTTTAATGTAAGAAAGTTGTTTTACTAAAAAAAACAAAGTCAGGATGCTAAATATTAATTCACAACAGGATCTAGTTGTTGCTTTGTTCTCCCAAAGGACAGAGGGTGATGCAGACTTTAGAGCATGGCACATGCATGTGGACAAATGACTTTCTCATGCCATCTGTACAAGCATCACACTGCTGACACCATTTCTTTGGCTTTTCTGAGGCAGCCCCCAAAATAGCACCAAAGATGTTCCCAGTCAACTTGACATCTAATAGATATCACATGTAAAAATGCAATGTGTTAAAACACGTTATGTCCTTGAAATCTTCAAAATATAATTTAAGAATTTTTTAAGGCTGTTTAAGAATCACAGGAACCCTGTTTTCGGTTGAAAAATGCTGCAGCTTGGTTATTAAATTTCCTATGCTATTTCAAGACATTTTGAGACATAAGCCCCACACAGTGGGAAATGTTCTGCTTTCCAAAGATACTTAAATAAATGAAACAAAATCTCAAAAAAACATTAAAATGTACTTGTAACCACAACAAGAAGTAAAAAATAATATATATTTGAATGTTCCCACGTTTTTTGTTCCACACACACACTTGTGACTCAGTGTCACTCCACAACCCATTTTGCGTCCCGTCCCACTAGAAGAGATAACTGATGAAGAGTGCATGGGATGTTTGTATGGTATGTTGTACGAAATGACACCTTTAATAGTCACATCAATAACTGGCAGTACAAAGCAAGTCCTGCACAGTCAAAACGAGGGAATACTTTCCACATGTCTCTCTTTCATCCTTATGTTGATCTGATATACTTTATTTTCAAAAGCCTTTTGAATTATTGTTAATACACATTAAGGTTGAATTTTATAGATGAACTCACCTTAGCTAATTTCTCAATCTGCTTCTCCAGCTCCTCCAAACTGGTGGCTTGGTCAACTTCATCCTGACGAAAACAAAACAGACTCACTCAGTGCCTGTGAGCTTAAGTCAAAGGTTTGCTTTAATTCATAAATTATTATACTTTTTTACCTCGTCATATGTCTCCACTTTTTTGACTTTCTTTATTTCCTCCTCTTCCTCGTCCTCCTCCTCCTCAGCCTGGTCATCACTGTCATCTTCTTCGTCATCATCATCATCACTGTCCCCACCGAGTTTCCTCTTGCGTTTGGTGGCAGAGGAAGGCGTGCTTACAGACTGGTTCTCTTCCACACCCACGCTGGCCTCCCTTTTCCCGGTGCGTTTAGCATAAATGGTCCTCAGCCTGCACAGAAATAGACGAGTTTAGCATTAAAGTGTGTACATACAATAAAAGCATATTTTCTTAGATAAATTAATTGAATGAAACTCACTTCTTCAACTTTCCCTCCATGATGATCTTGTCCTTCCTCATGTTTGCCATCTGATCGAGGCCCTTGTCAATCTCACTGCAGGAAGAAATAAATTCAGTCTGTTATGTCTGTGTGATTATGTCCATCAGTATACTTTTACAAAATGATGGCATATGATTACTGAAAGCTAAAAGCTTATGAAGGCTGGCAAAAAATGGGATCTCAGAGCACTTATTAAAAGTTGTCTAATTATTTTAACATTCAGAAGGACTCTATGGTCAATTACAGCTCTCTACTGCAGCTTTATTAAGCAACTTTCACTGCATCAATAAAATCTATAATTACTGGCTAATGGATGGGATTTTAAAGCACACAGGGCTCATATTGTTTGGCTGTATTTTCTCACTACATGGCTGGAGAATGTGAGTGTTGGATACCTGATTTCATGTTTTTAATTTGGTATTTCAAATGGTGGAAGATGAACTGTACAACCATTATAAGTCTTTACACTAAATGTCACTGAAGAAGTAGCTGCTCCTCTCACCTGATGACAGGTTTGCTGCAGGCCAGCTCGTTCGCCAGGAAGCCAAGGATAGAGGCCTTCTGAGCGGGTGTGTGGGCCTGGAAGGCTTTTGTCTTCAGGCTGAGGGCCAGAGGGGCCAGATCAGTGTTGGCACAATGAGCCCCCATGTACATCTGTAGCACCTCAGACACATTGTCCCTGTTGATGCCAACGTTTGTGAGGTGGTCCCCCAGCATGGTTTTTGTCTGATGAAGAGGGAAAAGATGTCAGTTAGCATTATCTGACAGAAGACAGTGATTTGTGTTCAATGGAAACCACTTTAGAACTAAAAGCACAGGTATATGAGCATTTATTTAAAGATTTACCCACACTGTGCCCATTTTTCTCTGATGTGTTTCTCAGACTTGTAATGCAGTGGTCTAGTGTGATACACTTGCTATAATATAGAACAGAAACTTCTGGGGACTTCCAACTTTTGGACAGCAATTGATCCTGAAAAGCAGACTGCCGTATGTTTAAGGCAGGAACAACAGCTCTAGGTAGGCAAGTAACCCTCCAGAGCAGTTGTCCTCAGCTGGTCAAGCCTTATGACCCATCACTACCTCATTGATAAGAAACTTCAGCTCAAATTTCTGTGAAATTAATACCACTCACATATATTTCACAATAAATGATCTTCGAGTTGAGTTTACAGATGGCACCAATGATTGAACAAAGAGAAAGGACAAAACAAACATGTTAAAGATGTTTTTCACTTTAGAAGCCCTGGGATTTAAGGCACGAGTACATTTTCTTTCACTGTTTCCTTTGATAATGTTTCGATTGTTTTTTACTTGGAGAGTTCAAAATGTTTTACTCCCAATCATGGGAAATGAAGCTTTGCTATCCCAAAATAGACAGATAAATATGTTGGAATCTTAAAAACTGTATATAACCGATGCATTGATTTCAATTAAAATATTTTCTGACCAGGTCTTTTAGCTTTGTTCTGTTAGTTCTAACATATGAAAAGTTCACCTTCTGGTGTTTGTAATGATAATATCACTGAAAAAAATCATGTGACTTATTTGTGAGATAATGTCGTACTTAAATCAAATCTTTAACTATTGAAATAAAGTTGTTCAAACCCACGTGCACAACAGTCACATTACTGCCACATTTAGATTTAGGTGACTTTGATAAAGCTCACCTTTTGCCCAGGTGGTAAACCAGGATCGCAGACAGCCAGAGACAGTAGTTTGACCAGAAGATCTTGCACCTGGCCCATGCTGTCCCCCACATTGAGCAAACCCTCCTGTAGCATACCCAGCGTGGGAACATCTGTATTTAAATCAAGCCCCAACACTTTGCCAAAGCCTCGCAGGAACTGCATCAGCATCAGGCAGTCTGACACAGCTCGACCTGGGAGGATGAGTCCAGGAATCCTGGAGAACTCAGGCAGAGGCTGGAATAAGGAACAAGGGCAATGTTAGCACTGTTAGATGTTTTTGTTTTATTGTTATTTACTGTGAGATACTGTTTAGGCCTATTTAGGAAACAGAAAATTATGATTTAAGGGACTGTAAAGCTCTCATTATAATCACATCTGTTGCCTGTTATCAAGATGGTGTTTTCCCATTCATAGTAATAAAAGCTCCATTCTACATTATGCAGTACTCATAATAATCCACTTGGGGGCACACTGTTCCATTTTAAAAAATGATCCCTACTCATGAGCTCTTAGGATGAGTGCTGACCCTCAAGAAAATATCAAACAATGCCATAATAATAATGATTATTTTGAGATTGTAAATGTTTCAAACAACAGAGATCCCCGAAACCCACATGAAAACAAAACTTCACCAAGAAAAAAATGATTATCTACATCCACAGGGTCTGACAAGACCAGCCACTATCTTAACTACCTTATGATCAGACAGACACATGTCTTCATTTGGCTTCTTCAGCTCCCTCGCTATCTCCAGCTCCAGCCTCCGTTGCTCCAGTTTGCGCTCTTTGTTCAGGCGCTTCTCATCCCTTTTCTCCTGCCGCAAGCGCTCGCGCTCCTGGAGAGGTCCAAATTCAAGAGAGCATTAGGGAGGGAAAGTGTATGTGTGTGTGTGTGTGGGTGTGTGTGTATATTTGTGTGAAAACAGAGAAAAAGGTTTGCTCGACTTTGCTGAGCAGTATTAGGATTCATCCTAATACTGCTGTGCATTCAAAGGAAAAGTGCTTGAGGGCCAGAATCTTTTGACTTGGTAAGTGTGTTGAGGAAAAATGAATGGAGGGAAAGAGAGCACAAAAGAAAGAAAAAGCAGGAATCCATCCGGGGAATAATGACTTTCATGAAGTGGACTGTGTGTGTGTGTGTGTGTATTTCTGCATTTATTTATTTGTGTGCTTATAGACTACCTCTGCCTTCTTGCGAGCCTCGACAGCCTTCATCAGCATCACATGTTGTCTCCTCCTCTCCCTCTCCTAGAGTGGTGGAAAAACAGAGGCACATTAACACGCACAAGACGCACACACAGCACTCAAGGTCGACTAAATTTAGTATGTATTAATGTAGCATTTTGATGCATTAAATTCAATAGAGGCACCATACTTGAACAAACACACAAGGATGCTTCACATGTATACACTTTCACATGTATGGTGGAAGCATAAGTGAAGAGTACAGTAGTACGATGACAACCAAAAGCAACACATAGATGCGATACAAAGTAGATGTGATGACAGGCTCAAAAAAGAAAAGCAGCTGGAATCGGTGACGGCGCCTCTAAACTAAAGCTGACACAACAAAAGCAACAAAATGCTGGTTGCCAGAAGTCGTCTGATAGGCCACATTGTCATACAATAGAAATAATAAATTCCACTCTGCCTCGAGTCAAATTCTTATGTTTATTTGACACATTGTTCTCATAATATTTAGTGAGGGGACAACAAATCCAAATGGATGGTTGAGAGTTGTTACAAACAGAGCAGTCCCACTTCAGTGGATCTGGCAGCTTTGGTATTAGCACAGTGTGTGACTGCTGAGGATGAGACATCTATGTTGTTCTTTGGTGCATGATACACAGTCTACTGCAAAAGGGCACAGGAATCACTGCTGACTGACTATCATTTCATTTGATCTCTTTAGGTTTCCCGCTCCACTGTATCAGCCTGTCATTCCCTCTGTGATCCAGCAAAATCACACAATTGCCACGATTTGGGGCCTGCCAAGGACATTTCCAACAAATAACAGAATAGTCTGTTTGTGAGGATTGTTCTGTCGATGTGATAAACAAAACAGGCTACATGCCAAGCACTCTGCTACAGTATTTCTCTGTCCTTATTGGTTTGATTTATCTGCAAATGGAAAACTTCAAAGGGAACAAGCTCAAGAGGACATAAAACCTGTGGCATTCTACATCTCTGAACATGGTGAGGGACACTGCTATAAAACTGCAATATATCAAAACTAAAGCAATAGCCTGTGACAACTGTAAAAAGGATTATTTCACAAATCTAATTACGCCTCAGTTTAAGAGTCAGCATATGGGTTTAAAGGGACCCTGCATATTCAGACATACTGTCCTTCTTACATTAACACCACAGTCTTCTATATGTATGCAATGCAAAAATACACTTTTCACCTCAGTTTCTCAAAATGCATATGTCTGTTGTGCAATGCACTTCGGGTAGTGATGTCAGAAGGTTAAATTGGTCTTTTTTTCCCACAACTTCAGTATTACTCAGTATTTACTCACCTCACCATTACAATAACTTCCTCCTTATTGTCCTGCACTTGGGCTTGAGTAATGAGGCCTTAAAGTATGACAATCCATAGAAGAAAATGTGGGTGAGGAACAATGGGCCTCATTCACTATAACCTTCATGAGATTGTTCTTTCATTTGCTCTTCTGAAAGTTTCAAAGAAAGCAAGGTCTGTGTCATGACATGTTTTTAAACTGCTACATAAATTGCATCTGTGTTCTTAAACTGATGAGTGCTGTGTATTTTCAAACTGGAAGCTCAGGAAAGTTTTTGCTTGTTAACATGGAGAAGTGCTTTCAAAAATAAGGGTCATGACCCCCTGGTGGGCCCTGTCCGTACTGTAGACCTGCAGTGAAAGATCATTCATTATAAATAAAAATCACAAGCATAAATGTTATCATGTTTCAGATGATGATAAAATACTTCAAACTCCAAATCAGTATTGGTATTTATTACTAAGTACATCTGCACATGAAAGGAATTTGATCTATCAAGATGACTTGGTACTTGATAAGTCTTAGAACTAAAAACACACAGCAAAAAGATATCACTTACATGTTAAAGATTAATGTAAAATCTATAAGTATCAACACTTTAATGACATGTTAATGACAAAAATAGGAGGTAAAGAGTTTGGCTCTCATGTCATGGATGTGGAAGGATTTTGGTGGATCCCAGGACTTTCAGGTTTGCATAAAGCCGATGCAGACAAAAAAACACCACTTTACCACACTGGAACCATCTTAAAAAAGTTAAGCAATCTAAAAGTGTATTACTTGTCAAACTTTATCTGATCTGATGTATGAGACAAATAGACAAAGCTTCAGAGGGAAATACCAGCAAATAAAGAGACACTGACACCATTTTTCTCTCTCTATTAAATAAGATATATTGGAAACCTCTGTGTAATGTCAGAGCTGGCACTGTCAACATCAGTTAAACACATCTAAGGAAGGTTTTATTATTTTGATAAATTTTGATAAAAAATTAACCAAACTGCTAAGTTTATGATAATAATTAATTTTTTGCAGTGAAGATAAAATTCTGTATAAATTGATCATAATTGACTTATGTATGACTACATCTTTTAATAACTTGAACATACTTTATTATTACAATGATTTGGAATATATTATATATGATATATGATATTGCTCTTTTTCTTGATCAAAAGTATTAGGGGGATGATAAGTGCAACATCAGTATTCCTACTCTGTTATATGAGCCCTAAAATATGAGTAAAAACTTCACATCACCTGAGACAGAGCAAAATTCTCAATGGACACCATATTGATGTGCACACAAATAGCCTCTTGAAAATGTTTTGTAATATGTCTACTCCTGACACCTGAATTGGACTCCTGAATTGTCACCCACCTGTAAGTTCTGTTTGCTCAAAAGACAGTGCTCCCTGATGGTCTTTTATGGTTTACTAAACTTTATTAAAACAAGAATTTGCAGCTGTTAATGTCCCTTTGTAGAGTAAATAAAAAAAATAGCTGCTGTTCAGTTGTGGTAAAAACTTCTAGTGGGACAAAGTCTCAAGGCAAACTTGGACTTGCCTCCAGGCACACTGATGTGCCACACCACACCATTTAGGACCCGCTGCCCCCTTATGCAAAGAAAAAATAACCAAGAAAAAGTTAGAGAACATCAGAATGGTCTTCGACTCCTTGTTAGTGGGTTTAACGACCAAATTACTCCTTAAGGACAGTTGGTGAATGAGGCCAATTGCAACCATGTGATATCACTACCCAGCATGCACTACACAACAATAGAGGCCTACCTGTGAATAATTTCTGTAACATTTTTCGAAAAAGATGGAAACTAAATATGTTTCTTTGAACAGCATACAAGTCAAAAACATTATGTTAATCTGATGAGGAAATATGTCTTGATATGCAGGGTCCCACTCAAGAAACTGTGAGCCTGAGACATATAGGCAGACCTGTAAATTCAGCTGCAACTGTGTATGAGTGAGAAGGGCTTCAAGCAAGACAGCCAGGCCAAAATAAATGCTACACAGAACCATCTTTGTCCCCATGGTGGATCTGAATAAACTGTGTTTTAAATTGGTCTAGAAATGGGTTCATTTTGAAGTGTAGTCTGTGTTTATCCCTTATCAAGCTGTGTGCGTCTTAAATTATCTCCACCGTAGAGACAAAACAGATTCTCAGTAGCTGTTTTTCATTCTTTGCGCAGAGTACAGGAACAGTGAATGACAGAGAGGCTGGGATGGGGCAGGTTAAAGTCCAGCACTCTGTGGACTGCAGAAACAGATGCACGGACGAACGGACACAAGCTCAATGTCTGGGCCGAAAAAATCGTCAAGCACTCATGGGTAACACAGGCTACTCCAATACAACAGTTAGACGATGTATGTGATGGATGGAGACTCCTCGAGTGCACTTTCAGACAGTGAGTGTGGATTGGCTATCGGTCTTTGCAATGCATTCTGAGTAGAAGAGGAGGGGGAGGGATTGAGGAGAAAGGGGGGGACAGAAGCTGCCTGGCCACCGTGACAGGGTCAGTTGTCCCTCAGGACGAGCAGATGGAGGCAGCATACTGACTCTTTTTTCCTCTTTTGTTGGTTTTGCTGGAAAGCCATGCAGAAGAATGTAGTATGACAGCAGCCAGTGCTACACTTAATGCATTGCTATGACAACCATAACACAACCAGTTACACGATGCAGGTGTTAGATGTACAAAAATAAACATACCCATACCATATCTAGTCTATGCCTCTCCAACTCCTGGCAGAGAGAGTTGGCAAAATATTATGGAGCAGAAGTGATATCCAAAACCAAAAAAGCATGGCGTTTAAATAACACTGAAGACTATCAATAAAAATAGATGCTTAGTAATTAAATAAATCCATTCACGCTCACACACGTCTGTATTTTAATCCACATAGGTGCACAAATACTCTCTCTTTCTTTCTCACACTCGCTCCATCAAATTGCTATTCAAGAGAAGAAAGAAGCAAGGTGTAGTGAATCCTTACCTGGTGTTTGAGAATCTCCGCCTGCTGTCTCCTCAACTCTTTCTCCTTAAAGGAAAAAAGATGAGGGGAAAAATCAATGTGCTTCCATTGTGGTGGTATCATAAAAAATCACTAAAGAATGATGGGATTTCTGCTCCTCTCAAAAGGCTGCTCTAATTTCATTGCCAGCTACTTTTTAAGTGGAAAAGTCTTACATCACTGCGCACATGAAATAATCTAATTCATGTGATATTTGATTTAAAGAGGAGGACTTTCCACACAGGGGCATGTCAAGGGAAGGTAGGAGTGGCATAAATCCCTTTGACACCTAACAAGCCACCTGAAAGTCTTACATGATGTTTGGTTGTTTGTTTTATCAGAGGCGTAGCAAAGTTGACACGGACAGTTGAAGTCTGTTTTGATTGTTTGCAAAAGGAGCCCAGCACTGTTCTTTGCATGTAAACATAGATTCTTTTTGTTTTACTTTTAATTTTACAAAATGATTGGCATAAAAACAAATAGGCACTTTATTGGATTGTATTACACAAAATGACACAGTTTTAGTTGGCAGCAGTCCTGTTGAGCAACATTTTATAATCTTGTTAATTTCAAATTATAACTAGAAGTGCTACAAGAGCCAAAACCTCTGCCATGGTGTTTCATTATTAGCCGAGTTATTATTGTAAAATGTATATATATTTTCTTCAATTTATTTATTTATTTTTTTATGTGTGTGTTTATTGTAAAAAGTTTAAAAAATAACTTTAATGGGAGTACAATTCGGTGCTGGAAGAAATTGTATAGACTTGACTTTTCTATTGTGGATAAGATGTAACTTGACAGGTTACAGAGATTTATTTTTATTTTTACACATGTATATGGAAATGTAAAGCTGTCAGTTGTCAGTGTAACTGTTTCAACAATGTTTATGCAAAACTCCCAAATAAACATATTAACAAAAAAATATATATTGTAAAATGTGGAAAACTGTCCTATTTCAAAATGTTACAAATCCTTTGGAAAAATTCCTGGATCTGGATTCAGACCACCACCAAAATCTGATCACTTCTTCGTTTTGCTATGACCAACATTCCCTGAAAATCATCCAAAACAGCTTTGAACTTCCTGAGTTACTGGCAAAAATAGGGAAAAGTGTGCTATCTCACAATGTTTACAAATACTTTTAAAAATTCCTAAACCCATATTCATAAATTGGTCACTACCAAAGTCTAATCACTTCTTCCTTGTGCAGTGATTAACATTTCTGGAAAATGTCATCAAAATATGTTAAGAACTGGGGTTATCTTGCTCACAAACAAACAAACGGGAAAAACATGGCAAAAACATTACCTCCTTGATTGAGGTATAAATATATCCATGGCTACCAGTGTTTTCATCTAAATAAAGTTGTGTTGAGTAAGTCAAGAAGTGGCATCTAGACAAGGGATCCACAACTACATTTGACACTGTGGTGGCTGTAATTTTAAATCAATTAAATAGTGTAAATATTTTCATCTAATTAACATTTTATTGTTGTCATAGTTTTTATTTTCTTATGAAATCTATGTACAGTAATTCTTTATCTTTGACAGTGAAATCAGTCCCTATCACCCACAATGCAACCACCTGCACTGGGGCAATTGAAATATTCTGGCTTCCTATGTCTAAGGCCATATTGTTGTCCACCGCTGGGTTTGACACACATATTTTTGTACTCCTGGTGGAATAATTGCTGAGCATGGCTGACAGGTGGATTTCTGTAAGACCTATCAAACATGATAAAACTCTTCACCCTAAATAGTTTCTGAGGTTGCATTGCTAGCTGTAATTTTAAATGGAAAACAAGATCCCACTTACACCACAGGACTTTGTTCACTTATATTTTCTACAGTTGGCTACATTCTGGTGGGTCAGACTAGAAACTGTGGGGGCCTGTCGATGATCACTGGTCTACACATTAGACCACTCTAAAATGAACAGTTTTGGACTGATGTAGAGTTTTAGCGTGGGAGCTTTAGTGCAGTGATTAAGAAAGGTGCAGTGAAGTAGTGAAGAAGTTAAGGGCAGTGGATAAATAAATAGCGAGCATCTAATAAACAATTTGTTGTGCAGTGAAAAATAAATGGTTAGAGAGTTAGAATGCTATGGCTAGTTTAATTAAGTAAATTCCAAATCAACAGTTAGTGTGCAGGGGCAGAATAAATAAACCAGTACCTAATGCTGTAATTGTGCAGGGAATAAAAAGTAATGTTAAAGGTGCGGTTATAAAAGGAATGAGCAAACAAACACTTATTGTGACAGAGATGATTTAAAAGTCTATGTCATTATAATTTTTAAATGAAAACTGCATTACTTTGAAAATAATTAGTTTGCCTGAGAAACTTAAGAGTCTAAATCAAGAATAACATTCAAAACAATCAAAGCCATAATTTGAGAAAATTTGACAAAATGTGTAAATTTAGTTTTTGTTCTCTCTGGTGCTGTTGTGGTGGGTTCATTATTCTGTGAACTTCTTTAAATGGTGTAAAATGAATTGTAACTAGGAGCAAATATTTGGATGTCAGTGGCTGTGATGACCTGGGGCTGTTATGGTTTTAATTTTTCATCATGTGCTTTTTAAGTTGGATTATTCTACTTTCTGATCCTTTTCTTTGAGATTTAATAATCTATGCTTGTATTTAGCTGTTGCTGAAAATAACAAACTTTCCATAAATAAAGAAAAAACAAACAAACCAATAAAATGGAAAATAGGACAGTTGAAAGGGAGAGGAATAAGTCCTTTAAAAAACTGTAAGCAAGATCCTACTCAATGTTGTGCTTTATATGCCCTCACTGTAAATACATTTTTGGCAAGACTGAGTGAAGGGCTCTGCTTGAAAACTTGAGGAAGATTTGGTGGTGACTTTGGACTTACATCATCTATTCAAAGAAAACTGAGCCAAGATCATTGCCTCTCTATTTTTTTTATTTGTTTTCTTTTTTTTTTTTTTTCTAAGATTTTGTTGGTGCTTTTGGGTCTTTACTGATAGAGGAGAGACAGTGGGCAGATTTGGGAAGGGGGAGAGAGTAGGGGAAGACACATGCAGGCATAGCCTCAATATGTGGTCTATGCACTGGTGTTACCCACTCTGCCATACTGGCACTCCTGCCTTTTTAATGTAATATGGGGGACACTATGCCTTTATTTGCAAGAACAGTGGATTGAGGCAGATATTGGGGAGAATGAGAGGGGAATACAATGCAGGTAAGGGGTACTATGCCACTGACTGTGACAGGGGTCCACTGTGTTATGTTAATAATAGTTTATAATAACTAAACACTACTGTTCATGAGTTAATTATTAGCAAATACTCAACTAGCCTTCTATGAAGTATTTATTTATCATTCATTAATCAACTATAAATACAAATATGCTTCACTGCAGACCAGTGATACAACATTTAAATACGTAACTTGTCATCTGGATAGCATTACAAACGGTTTCACATTATTTATTAACACATCTAAATATGCTTTTTTCATGTATTAGTAAAGCTCAGATAAAGGTTAGGGTTAAGGCTGAATTTAAAGTTGAATCTGTGCCGTATCCTTTGGTATGGGTCTATAGAGCCCCAGCGTGACCTATGTAGGGCCTATTACCAAAGTTCGACCTGCACTTTCTGTAAAATGTAACTCCACAATAAAAATGACCTGGGCTGAAAGTCCTGTGATTGATCTGGTGGGTAGCACCAAATTACTGTCAGTCTCTGAGTGTGTTTCAGGCATAATTAATGCTATAATGTGATAGACTGGCTGCAGAAGACAACCAACTAAACTAATGACTAATAAACTAATAAACTTGTTCTTAGACATGTGTTTTCTCATCCACTCTGACTCTCAGTGGCCAAATGACACTACAGTGATGACTCCTCTTTGTTCTCTTTAGCCGTAAATCAACTGCTATTTGATATTAAGATTTATTAGCTATTTACTCCAGCATCATACAGTATGATTGGTATGAATCTGGCAAGACTAGAACAAAAAAACACACTGCTAAATAGCATTTTTGCTGTGTATTGCAGAGCAAGACTAAGGCACAGCTATCTTTGATCATGACTGTGCAGAGGATTTCAGAGCTACCTACAACAAACCAATGAGAAAAGTATGAACCAGGCTTTAGGGTTAGTGAAAGGGAAGATGTTATGGGGAAAGTACAAGTTATTGACAGAACATGCAGAGCTGTGTTTGCAAATTAAATTTAAAATAATTACAAATGATTTACTGACGACTAAGTATGAACTGAAACTTTACAAATGTTTCAATTAAGACTTTTTGTCTTTTTTATGAATTATTAATGAATGAATAAAGGCAGGATAAATGTCAAATATTTACTAATTTGCAGGCTACAGCTGTTAACAATGTTTTTTTGTTGTTATTAGATCTAGTTTTTCTTCCACATTTCAGTATATATTATAATTAAATCAACATTTTTAATGTCAACAACTAATTCATTTTCATATATTATTAATTTGTTTCTAATTATGTTGCTATCGCCTCTTTTAGCATGCTCACCAGTAGAAACGACTAATGGGAGGGCAGCTCAGCATGTTCTGACCTGCGTGTTTATGTGTATACATTTCATTATGTAAAATATCATAAACTGTTTTTTTTTTTTTTTTTTAATAATGACACATCTTGATGAGTCAGGGCCTCAAGTCTGGACATACCTCTGCGGCACCTTATGTTGGAGGATTACAGAAACTGTAATATCAGGTCTTTTTGAAGGGGTTTATTATAAAATGAACATACCTTTATCCTTTTCTCAGCCTCCAATATTTTGGCATTGGCAGCTTCTTGCTTCTTTTTGCGTTTGGCCTATGAATAAAGATGAAGGTCAAGAATCAGTGAGACAGACAGACACACATCAATCAGTCTTGGATGAGGGCTTGGCTGCACTTTAACTGATTGTTTGCAGTTTTCTGGTTTGAGCAAAGATTTTATGCTTCTGAATGCCAGTGAAATTTGTAAAACACAGCCAATGAATAATGTATCTCTTTAACACCTAATTGTGAATATGTTGAAGCCTCCCGTTAAGAGTGGCTTGTCAACCGTGTCAACTCAAAATTGATTTAGTCCTGCTAAAACACTTTGAAGCTCCTGCAGCATTATTGTGTGTGTGCCTGCATATGTGTGTGTGTGTTCATGAGTCTTTTGCACGTGTGTGTTTGTGAGTGTGGAAAACAGCACCTTTTTTTTCCCTCGACCCACTTATGCTAAACTGTTACTGTTGTCTGATGAAAAAAAAGACTTTTCAGTCCAATTTAAATAAGGTCTGAAGAGGCAGCAACAGCCATTTTAATATTCAACAGCCGTCAACCAAGACCAATTTAGCATTAGTTCCATGTGGAATTATGCCTAAGAAGACGCAACTCCCTCCAATGCATGCTGCTGTTCAGTAATGAGCTTTAGGAAGATTAAAACACTATAGGCTGAGGGGCCGAAACTATCCAGGAATGTTCTGCTTAATCAAAGGTGCTGTTGGATCAGATTCTGTACCTCCAAAATTTGCTGCGCCCTGAGTTCTTTCTCCATCCGAATCTGCTGAATACGCTTGATCTTTTCCTGTAAAAAAAAAAAAAAACATAATCTCTTAATATTTGAGACAGTGGAAAACATCCCCCAGATAAAATCGCTTTTCCGAGCACTCTTTTCCACTTAGGTTGGGCAAAAAGACGCAGCAATAAGGAGAGTACTAGATGTAATGATGGTAATTGAAAAAGCAAGTTTTAAAGCATCACAAAATAACTATTCAGCATTTTCCTGCAGAGGCTATGCGTGTGTGAGGACACTTAGATAAGGAGAAAGGGAGAAAAAGATTTGTTGGCATACATTTAAGGAAGACCCACCTGCTGCTTGAGGATCTTGATCTGTTCTTTCTGCTTCCTTCTCTCCTCTGCTGCCATGATCGCTAAAAAAAGGCATATCAGTGTTAAGCTTCTGTCAATGAAAATGACCGACAAAATAGAGCAGAGACTTAAGTTTTTATGTAGGTTAACCTAAGATCAAGTGTATTAAACGCAAGACTGCAAGACATCATGACAGCCAAATATCTAAGTAATATCTAAGCCATACAAAGCAAAGTAAAAAAAATAAATTCAGTTTTTTTTTTTTAATGAACCCTGCATATCAAAACATCCATCCGTTATGGATACTGCTTATCCCTTACGGGGTCGCAGGGGGGTTGAAGCTTGTTCCATTGAGCGAGAGGGAGGATATACCATGAACTGGACGCTAGCCGATCACAGGGTCACACAGTGAGATGGACAACCATTCACGCTCCCACCTACACTTACACTCGCACCTAAGAGCAATCTGAAGACACCAATTATCCTAACAAGCAAGTTGTTTTTTTTGTGGAGGAAGCCGGAATGCCCAGAGAAAACCCACGCAGGTACAGGGAGACTATGCAAACTCAACACAGACATAAAAAAGTAGAACCAGCAATGTGTCTGTTGTAAGGACATTGGCATTTGATTTCCTTTTCAGGCCAAATAGGGACATCAGCATTGATTTGAGCATGTAATATAACCATGTTTTATAACTTTTAATCACAACAAATAAAATTCAATTTAATAACAGCACGAAATTCCACAGAGGAATGAGCAGCTTACTTCCATAACGAAGTGCTTTGTAGAAAATAATTCAAAGAAACAGAGCAGACTGAATTTTATTAGATTTTTTAGCTTTGAAATCATGTATGGAAAACAAAATGTATAAGTGTAGTGTTTGGAAGCAGAAGAAGATTAAAGCAGAAGGACGAATAAAGCTAAAAGTGATGAAATAAATACAAGCCTGCACTCAAACAACGGCTGTATAAGAAGCACCAGTGCCCATAGTGGCTGCTGGCCCTGCTGGTTTTTAGACTTTCATGCTGGTTTGAAGTGACTGTGAGCAGAAAACACGCCACTGACATCCTTACAGCCTGCTGCTCTTGTTAACAGCACACACACACACACACACACACACGCGCACACGCACACACTCTTAAGGAAAAATTCAGTTTACCTTGCTGTTTCCGTGCCTCTTTGGCTGCACGCGCCAGTGCCTGCTTCTCCAGTTTTCTCATCAGTTTCATCTGGGCAGCCTGTCGGGCTATCTCTGCAGGACGAAAGGTTTTATCAGTGAGGATTTTCAGAAGTACCTAAATGCTGCAGTGGCCTGACCTCGCATCTTGAACTCCAAAAGGTCTTTATTTTTTAATCAGACCAATATTATAGACAGAGTTTCCCCTGAAGTAACCAGCTAAATTAATGTAATTAGTCAGTAAACTTATTTAAATACAATGATATTTATCCATCCAAAATCCATGCCGCTTAACCTGAGCAGTGCTGCTTGCAGTCACTATGCAAAAAGTGAGGTGCAACCGGAACTGACTGCCAATCAATCACAGAGCTGACATGCAGAGTCAAGTCAACTACACTTAAATTCACACTTAAAGGTAATTTAGAGTCACCAATCAGCCTATCAAGCATGCTTTTGGCTTGTGAGGGGAAGTCAGAGTGAACAGATGGAAACAATGCATGCACACAGAACATGTCATTTCTATAAAGATAGGCCCATCTAGGATTTTAAAGCCCTAACAACTGCACCGTTATGCAGTGACAAAGATGTACATGACTGGAGTATCTTATTTAAGAAGAGCTTGTTCTGGTAAAAAACAATACCTTCTGTTATATTGGCACACTAAAGCTAAATGATATCCTTAGAGGACATGCTAAAAATACTGACTCAGATTGAGAAGTATCTTTCTCTTCACATAAAGCAGATGAATCTAACACAGTGGTACTCAACCTTCTCTGTACTACAGACTCTATATATGTGCTACCGCAGCCCAGGTTGGGGGTAGGTGTTATGGTGGTAGTTGTCCTAAACTTTGAATTGTCTGCAAATCAGGTAGTTGTATACAACCTGAGCTCTCTCATGTGCAAGGCTGGGTTTTATCCCAAACTGGTGCTATATTAAAACTATTAAATACATTTATTCCAGGTATGGCCCACATGATGTGCTTTTGCTACCTCTAATGTCCTTTTCTGTAGATGGAATGCAGCAGACTGATTTAAGATTATTAAGTTTAATTACCCTGATTTTTTTAAAAATCCTTGGTGACAAATCTTGAATCCAGGATTTTAGTGTGCATCTATTTTGACTGAGGATTTATCAGTAATCCTATTATTTATTACGTATAGGATGACTTTGTGTGTATATTGTTGTAACTGTGTGTTGCTGCCATTCTTGGTCAAGTCTCTGATCTCAACGGGACTAAACAGGCTAAATAAAAGTCAATTACATTATTAAAACTCACTGAGTAAGAGGGGCAGACAGGGTTCAGCAATTTCTGCTCTGAAATTCAGCAAATGGTACCTAAATTCAGCACAGTGCTTGGTGCTAGTACCACATCGTTGCTAGGTTATGGTATCAATGCACCTCTGTTGTCCTCCAAAGTTAAGTCAATTTACAAATCTGCTTATGACATAGCTAGATAAGAATGTAAGCACAAGGTTTAACAGTGACTTCATCTCAGGCCTTACTTTTGGGGTTTCTCGGCAATGACAAGGACAGGTCATCTGTGTGTCTTTACAGTCAAACCACACAGACAGATGTGAGAGAATCTGTTTTGTTCATGACAAAACATCCTAAACCCTTTATTAGTCAAAAAACGGATGTGTCCTAAATCTATTATATCTTGGTATAGCCCGATAGCACTGGTACTGGTCTGCGGCCCATTAAGAGTCCCATATCTATCAAACAAGCACTACAAAAAAAAAAAAAAACATAACTCCCTCCTTGGCCTCAGCTGCCTGCATAATGGCTGCTTGATTAATGGCACACACACTTCTGACAAACATATTTCAGGGCTCATTTCCTCTGCTCACCTTGAGCCTCTAGTTTGCGCAGAAGTTTGACCTCACTGGGACTGGGGCCCTCTGGAACCAGCGGATCGCCCACATTAGGGGGCCTTCCCTTCCGCCGTCGGTTACCTTTGGCTGAGTCACCTGTTACCTGGCGCTCTGAGTTTGGGGGGCGACCCCTTCGACCTTCCATGGCCAAAATGCGAGGAATGACCTCGTCTTCCTTCAACAGGCTCCACTGTAAACCCTGAAGAGATGAAATAAAATGGAGAGAGGGACAAATTGGGAGGTAGGGAGGCGGGGATGAGAGATGAAACAATGACCGACATGTTCATTTGCATCATTTAATGTAACTAAAAACAAATAAATCATTGGCTTACTAGACTAATCTGTCTTGAATCAGATGTGTTTATTACTATTTCTACATTACAGAAAAAAGTGACTGGAGAATGCATTAAATAAAAACAAGTTTTCAATCAATAAATCATTTACTGTCTAGTTTTTCTCTGGCCCTCACAACTTTAAATTTTTTCACTACAAAAACTATTTTCTGCTTCTCATCATCTGCATATCCATGTTCTACTATATCTCATTGTATCACAATCACATTACATGGTATATATCACTGGTCACCTGTGGAAGTAATGTCTGATTATTACATTTATCCATGCACAGTGAGACATCTATGAACTAGGACTACTGAGGGATTTGGTTGAATCCTATCCATGCCCTGACAGTGACTGCTGCATGAAGCTTTGCCTGTTGCTAGATGAAAAGATGAACAGGGATCAGGGACAGAGAGAGAGAGAAAGAGAGAGAGAGATGAAAGGCAGTCACCTGGGGTCCTTCTCTGGCTTCATAGAAGTCACCAACCCTTATCTTTGCACTGAAGCTAAAATTATCACGCGTGATGCCACTTATTCCATTTCTGGATAGATACTACAGAAGAGAAAATAATAATGGCGTTGGTTTAGGCAGGAAAAAAAAAACTTGCGAAATTAGCGACATTGAAAAGCAACTGGGAGGCTCTAGATTGGGGGAGTTAGGTTACAGTGTGCTTCTGTGCAGTGCTACTAATCATTATAAAAGCCAGGGGACAAAAAAAGAGCAAAAGCTCTCAGGAGAGAAAAACGGTTCTGACCTTGGGTTGCACAATTCAGTCCCTTTCTTATTTATCTGTGGCCATGCTTGGCTTTTTTCTGCCTGCTGAATGTCTAACAGTGAGTGAATGAGTACATATTTTCTTTTTGCACTACAACACTCAAAGGCAGCTCAGACGATTAGCGTGGTGGTACTTTTGGTGAAGCAAACAAAAGAGATTACATCCCAAAGTATGATGTAGAAAAAGGGTGAGAGCTGTGCATCCCAAAACTAACCATGAATTATTCTAAGGGAGGGTTGAGGGTGGGGGGGAGGGGAGGTGAAAAGTGACACAAGAGGTGAATCTAAGAAAATCATCTCACTACTGGGGTCACAGGAAGCTGGGGTGGGGTGGGGGTTGGGGTTGAGTGCAGCTGGAGCAACAACATAGATTAAATTTCTGATACACAAGCATTTGTTTGAGTAATGTGGATGAGCAGAGCTGCAAGTACAGGCAAAAATATCCATCAATAATAAATCATCAAAGCACAACGGCTACAAAGATCCCCCCTGTTATTCCTATTAAATCTCAGCTGCTCATCTGTATGCCTCAAAACATCTGCTTCTGTATCATTAATGTCAATTAAACTGCAGCATTGTGAGGAAGAGGTACCTTCATCACATCTGGGTACTGCCTTAGTTTCTTGCCACAGGGGGCGTAGTAGGCCACCTCGCCTTGAGGCCGCCCTGCAACAGTTTTGAATCTTGTTTCTCTCCGCCACCTGCATTTTTGAGAATTAAAAAATTGCACCCTTGTTCAGAAAAACGTGATTGTAGTGCATTTTGACCATTCATGGATGTGATGTTGAACGTGACAAACACTCTGAAGTCAATGGCTTCATAAAAGCCGTCTTTTTCTCTGCCTCTTGTACATACCCCAACTCCAAAGGTGTCATCAACTCCTTCTCATCCATCACCCTCTTCCTCTTTCCCAAGCCTGTGAAGGGACAGAGTTCAACCATCAATTTGACAGCACAACCTGTGCGACAGGAAACCTCACACACATACAGACAGCATGACAAATGTGGGATTTCTGGTAATCATAACAACACTCCCTCTGTGAAAGAATAACTCAGATCACCCCTTTGGTCATGAATAAAGGCGTTCTGTAAAGATGTTTTTGGGTTGTTTTCCCTTTGATCATAGGATCATACAGGGAAGACAAGAAATGTGGGGTAACAAGAGTGGGGGAGACAAGCATGAAAGGGAACGGGTTAAAAGATTAACCTACAGCTGAACAACTTAGGGCTATAGCCTTTGTATTGAGATTGTAAAGTTTGCATAAAGATGAGTCACATTTAGTATCAGGTGTCATCTTAACCGAAACACATTTGGTTTCCTGTATTTGTTTACTATAAGAACCTGCCATGTTTCATATGTTGAATGGCTTAGATATGGTCAAGACGGGGGGGGGGGAGAGAGATTGAGAAATGAAAGTAAAATTAAAAAGCAAGGGAACATAATAACAGCACAACAAAGAAGATATCTATATATAGATTATTGTGATTGTTAAATTGTATACATTGATTCAAGAGCAGCTAAGGGCTGGATTATGACCACGATGAACAACCACTGCCTACACATCTGTAGATCATTAAATCCAACCCAGATGTAACTATTGAACAGGTTAAGCCAAAATAAATTTACTGCAGACTACTATTTACAAATTTGTTGTCTACTTGCACTGTACTTACTCTGGTTTTATTTGTATGTGTAATGTTCCTCCTTTTAAGTACCATTTTTTTGCTCCTTGACAAACTGTTTCTTTAATTAAATTGAATTTGACTGAAAAAGTTTCTGTTTTTTCCAGGTGGTTTTCAGATTGTTGCACAAGATAATCCGCAAAAGGTGTACACTTGAAAGTATAAATGCAGTTTGGGGGTGAAGTACACCACAGTCAACTGACTTCAACATCACCACTATGTTGCACATGGTTTCTCAGGGTTAGAAAGGTTACTGTCCTCGATAAACTTTGTAGTCTAGTTTGCCACTGTGTCTAATAAAAAGTGAGATGTCAAAAGCATACACCCACAAGTAGGACAACCCCAGATCTGTTTTATGTCATAAAGAAACATGTTTAATGCTCTTAAGCTTGTATCCACAACATTCATCATAACAGGCATTTAGTAAAAAGATGTTGATTGAATTAAACCAGCACACCAATGTATTTAGCTGTAGTGGAAAGTCCTCTGAAAAAGGACTTTGAAATTAAAATATGGACTATCATTTGTCAGCTGTTAAATATCATTACATGTGCTGCAAGTAAAACTCAAACTATGAACTGTATTATTATATAACTAGTATTAATTGCTACGAAGTCAGAGTGTTTCACAAATGTCTTGATGACACAACTTGACAAAAAGAAACAAACCATTGTTTCTGTGTTTTATGTTCTAAGAAAGGTACCTGATTTGCATGTATCTAGAAATATACAAACTGTTAACACTGCAACTGTTATAGGCCTATATTGGACCAAAAACAGACCTACATATTGTGTGAGAACAACAAACAAGGCTATCAAAAACTGAAAGCCCATTGTCCCCAAAAAAAGTGAATTCAAACAAGAAATAACAAGTGTTAATACACTCTCAATCCTTTGAACTGCCATAACTATAATCCCGACAAATATGAACATTAGAGCAAATTTGCATCACATGTCTGAGGATGAGTTTCCATTTAGAAACAACATGCACAAAAAGAAGATTTCAAGCAGCAGGGGAAGGACTGGAATGTCTGCTTGGTTCATTCCTGGCAAGCTGCACATTTGTCCTATTTTCTCTGATCTAGGTAATCTCTCCACATTGAAAGAAGGCGGAAATTAACCTTGTTGCTGTGCCAAACAAGTTGTCAGGGCTCTTAGGGCATGTACCTACAAGACCTCAGAGCTACAGTTTGGCCATGACGACCAACCGCCTCCTTCCTGCCTTCTTAAAAAAACAATCTCTTTAAAGAGTTATCTGAGGATGATGGGTTCTTTGGGTAAACAGAAGTATCATATTTCCACTCACGAAAGCAAAGGTGTAAGGGTTTATTTTGATACTTTTTGTGAATGTGCCAAATAAGAAATGGACTATTATCAGAATGACAGCAAAAAGAGTCAGTTTTCTCATTTTTAATGGACTGTAAATAAGGTGGGAGGTACAGCAGGTTTTGCAGTCTTTATATACAACCCTCAGTTGTGCCTCCTCTATTATTTGCTTTCATTTCTACCTTACACTATACGGCTGTCAGCTTCTTCTTTGTCAATTTAACATTAATTCACATAGTTCTTATTATTATAATAAGTGCAACAATTGTCATGAAGCTGGGATGCAGTATATCAAAGGAGTGAGGGAAATCTTTTTTAAGTGATACATTTATTTTAAATCATACACAGGACAATGACAAGACCCTTACTTCAGTTTCAAATGCCTGTCACCTGTTGCAACCATCAATCACAAGTGTTTTTTTCCTATTTGATGAAATTCTATCAAAACCATCCCTAATGTTTAATAATTAAAACAAAAAATCCTCACCTAAGGGAGAGGCCAGGCTGTAGGAGGATGAGCCAGGAGAGCTGTGATAGGCCAAGGCACTGGAGCTGGTGACAATGGTGGGACTCTTGATGACCTGCAGGTTGAGGGGGGAGCAGCTGGTGGCGTTGTGATTGGTTGAGGTGTTCAGTAGTTCTGGGCCTTTGGTTAGCCTGCGGGGAGTCGTCTCCTTCTTGGATGATCCAGATGGCAGCAGCTTTAACTCCTTCACTTTCTTACCAGAGATATCACTGTCAGAGTTTGTGTCAGATTCTACAAAAAAAGAGACCAGTATTAAAAATTTAAGCTAAATCTAAGATTTAAATGATCCTTAAATAACTGAGCTATTTTGGGTTGTTTGTGGATTTTAGCTGAGATAATTTAAGTTAATTAAGAATACAATTATAAGACACTTTACAACCTTATTCAGCTGACATATTTTACCCTTTTATAACATTTTGTAGTTCTGCATCCTCAGTGAAGAGAATTTGCTGCTTCTCTATGTCTTACAGTATAGTAAAAAGGACATATTTGTGCAAAGAACTGAAGTGATCAAAACCAAAGCACAAAACAGCCCTTTTTCAGCTTTTTGAATTGTATATGTCCTTTAGGGTCTCCTCTGTGTGACAGAGAATTTCTATGAACAAGGCAAATAGTCTTAAGTTTCAGGAATTCTCCTTTTCTCCCTCTTAACGTCGGCAGTAAAGAAACTTTATAAGTCAAGCCCCCTGAATAGACCTACCAGTGTGACGTCCTACCATTGTTTTGCTGGCAGTTTAAGCCCATTGCCTCAGACTGGCAAGCCCACTGCACAAATGCAGAGTTGTTCAAAGCATGGCAGCCAGCAGCGCTGAACTGGCCAATTACAACAGAGGTGACCCATCATCTAATCAAAGTGGACTGGGCACATGTGGGGAAAGGAAGATTCAACAAAGGATCCCAGACAGAGAGAGAGTACAGCTGTATCAGTGTACTATGTATATAAAAACTGGAACGTTTTTTGGATTATTCGCGATTATGAACATACCCCAGCAGTTATCAAAAATGCATATATGAACCAGTATAAGGCAAAATGTGGTCTCTTTAATACTGACTATTGATTTTCAAGTATATAGCTGGAAAATTAGCAAACGAATGAAACAATATTAAACAGCTGTTGTTTATTTCTTTACAGTGTTTCTTTACCACACTACAGTGAGGAGATTGATTTTTGTCATTGGCCTCCCCTTTACACTGACAATAGCTAAATTTCAGTAATAGATTGACTGAATCTCTGTGCTGCATTGCAATATTTTACTTGACTGACTGGAGAACCAGGGAGACTTTCTGGCACAGAAATTACTTGTTCTTAATTTTGTAAAGACAAGGAGGTGCAGTGCCAATCAGAATCTTTAAATCTAAACAAACAAAGATTACATGTGAAGTTCCAAAAGGCTCCTCCTGGTGCCCCTTCAGTTAAAGGGGATAAGATCATAGACAATCTTTAAATTAATAACCAAAAAATATATAAAACTATGCAGATGGTACCAGTGCCTATGTATAGAGTTCACTAGGTGATGATGGCCCTGTGGTTAATACTATGTAAAATGCATTAAACAAATGGGAGAATGTGTCAAAGTTTTCTTCAGGTAAATAAATACAAGACTGAGGCTTTATATTTTTTTAATAACCTGTTTATATCAGTTTTATACGATCTCTTTTAATTTTTCTTATTTACTTATTTACTTTGATTTTTGGACATATTGTGTAAAACACTTGAACTGATTTTTTTGTCAAAATGTGATGTATACTTACAGTGTACTTTGTCTTGCCTTTTTTTATTTTAGATAAACTATACAAACCTGACAGACTATCATCTGAGTCCTCTTCATCCTCTTCCTCCTCAAGGTCATCATCCTCATCATCATCATCATCTCCAGAGTCGTCAGATTCCTTGTTAGCCGGGAGACCAGCAGTGGGCTTACACGTACCCGGGATCCCCACTCCTGGAATTCCAACTCCAGGGATGCTAACCCCAGGGATCCCGATCCCTGACTCTCCTCCACGGAACAAATCTACCAGAGACTGAACCAGGTGGTTTTGAGAGAAGCCTTTCCAGGCAGCTAAAGGGTCCACTTGTCCCTGTCCCTGTCCTAACCCCGGTGTCTGTCCCTTTACCTTGGGGGTCTTGTTCTTTCTGGATCCATGGCCTGTTACATGGGGTGAGGTAGTGGAGGGCTGTGACGGAGCCCCAGCTTGGGCAGCTGTTTGGGCTCTGCTCGCCCCTGTGCTCAGATTGACAGGCATGGATCCAGCATCTGCGTCGCACTGAGGGGACTTGCCTTTGGAGGCTGAGTCTTTGCGAGGTTTGGTGATGAGGGCCAGAGGTGCGTCCTGAGTGGTGCTTTGGATGACTCCGTTGGGGTGGTGGGGTTCAGGGAGCCCCAGCAGGGCACTCGAGAGGAAGAGGTTGGAGTGATTGTTTTGAGGAGGAGGAGGAGCAGGATGCAGTGGTGATGAAGACAGAGACGTCCTCTTAGGAGACTTGTTTGGCCCCTGCTGCTGCTTCTTTAGCTCAGCTGGGAACGTCTGCCCTTGGGACATGAGAGTCTGGGAATAGAGGAGGAGAGAAGAAGAGGACAAGGAGAGGCAGGGAGTCAGGGGGAGGGAGGGAGAGGCAGAGGAACAAAGAAAGGTTTGGAGCAAAATAAGAAAAGAAATGGGACAAAGTGGAGTTGCTTTAGCTGTCAGTTCGCATCACTGTTGATTGTTTGAGCAGGTGACAAAACTACAATAGTGAACACTGGTACAGTTAACTGTGTCCAAGCCCTTTTCTGAGAAACAAAAAGAACATAAATGCAATAACCAAAGGCATTGTACTCGGCCAAGTTCACAAAAATAGACACTGAGGATGGCTCTAAAAATGTCATTACTCGTCTGCACATTTGAAAATGCTCCATCATCATTATCCTCCTGCAGCTGGCCATGTTTGCCTTTTTTATACCGAGGACAAGTTTGGCTCAATCTGTGTTTAAGCAAAGGCAGGTTAGACCTCAATGTTGCACTTTCAACTAGATGTGATATGAAGTGAAACAAATCAATTTCACAGACCATGAAATACAGTAACAGTGCTGAAACCACAGGGGGAATTTAGCCTGTTGTAAACTTCTCTATACTGGTAAAACAGGAAAGGGGAAATTATTTTCACAGAATAAGCTGATCTCAAATGATTTAGCTTATTGATTATTGTGCTATCATTCATATTTCATCTGAGGAAAGGGAATTTGTACTATGAAACCAAAGAAATGGCAATTTTTATTCCATTTCATCTGAGGCGATTGAAAAACATAAATAATACAGTGGCATTTGCAAATGCAAAGCTTTGAGCAGTAAAGAAACCAAAAGCATTAACCATCACCAAACTAATAAATGCAGCAGCAGCAGCAGCAGCAGATATACTGTAACCTCTAGAAAAGAGGCAAAACCGGTTAATACTTCAAGTGCAGAGAAACCACAACACATCATAGATTATCAGACTTATGGAGCTATTCATAAAAAGGGGTTAAATTCATTACAACTTACTTGGCAAATGGAGACTGAGAGGTTAAACTGCAGCATAGTCACTGTGGCTATCAAATGTCACTGGAGCAAATGCTGAATACAGCAGTTTTAAGTGAATAAAAACCGGATAATGGCTGACGTTGTTCTTTGCAACATCATCACATAAACAGGAACTGTAAAAAAAAATTAACCAAAAAGTTCAGCAACTAAGAGTGTGGTAATGAGGAGCTGAGGACTGCCAGTTTATCTGTGACATCTGTGACAAGTGATAGCATAGTTAAAGTTTTAATACTAATGTTTATTAAGTTGAGTTTTATTGGTAACACATTTATTTTCAATCTGATAATCAATGAGACATAACATATTTAACTAGACTTTAGGTAATGATCAACATTTTTTAGGCTGACCTTTTTGGTCCTTTATGGGTTTTTTTTCTTTTTTTTAATCTATCATTGTATAAGGTATATGTATTTTCCACATATATTGTCATTTTATTCTTGCACTTTAATTTTCCAAATTGTGGAATGATTGCTTTTAGTTTGTGTTTTAGAATTTGCTTGTAATCATGCTTTATAATTGTGATGTCAATATACGTTAAAATAATCCGAATTTAGATTTTTGCTCTAATTGAGCAGCTCTAGTGGGAAGAGTGAAAAACAAAATAGAAAGAGTGAATATGACATGCAGGAAAGCAGCCACTGGTCAGATTTCAGGATGACCACTATAAAGACAACAATTTTTGTGCATGGGAGACCTAACTAATATTAAATGCGCAAACACTTTCCCAACTTATCTTAATGAAATTCTACAGCTGCAGAAACATTTCACCAGAATGATAGCTTTCTTCAAGTCCTGTTGAAGCCTCTCCACTTTTTTGCAACACACTAACACTTTCTGATATAAATACTCTCAAACATGTACTTAAATTTTGAAAGTGAAATACATGAGTATAGACAGAAAAATCTGTTACTTGGGCCTAACTCTGTTTCATATATCTGAGGAAAAAACTTCATAAAATACTGTGTAGCGCAAATATGGGGCATCAATCTGTACGTGTTCTCTCTATCTGCCTGGATACAAAATGAGACTCAAAAATGGTTTTATATCTAAAAGATTCAGTTAAAAGTGAATTGTAAATTGCACTAATTTTGTTATATTTGGTGTTTTCAACATGTAGTGTACTGTTGCTGTCAGGCACAAACCTTGTATCTTCAAATTTGCCACTTTTCAGGGCATGAACAAAAAAATTGCTCCTCCAATGAATGGTCCTGATAACTAATTTATTTTTGGACTTTAATTTTGCTAAAAATTATTAAAACCCAACCACCAACAAGGAAGGTGACTAAAAGCAATTGAAAAAAAAACAATCATAAAAAAATGGAGATGGGAGGTGCCTGAAAGTGACAATGTGCTATCCTAAGCTATTTTATTTTCAGTTTCTATATATAAATATATCATAGTCAGGTATGTATGTAAGTTCATTTTTAACTTTGCATCCACAGCTTTCATCTTCATTTTAATCTCTTTTGATGAGTTTTTAACATATTCCCATGAGCAAACAGGTTTTTTTTTTACGAAAACAGAAATGAGACCACTGTCTGAATGCACAAAAAACAAATAAATGTTTGTGTAAAATGTGGCATAAAATATGATCATTATTGAGCTTAAAAACTTAAATAACTTTAAAATTTATCCTAATTATTTATGTCAAAACCCTTTCAAAGTTGACAGTTAAATTTCCACATCGTTTATTACCAAATCCAAGCTGTTGTTACTGCACAAATAACTGTGCAAATGTGATGCCGTCATTGTCAGCTCGTAGAGTAGTGTCTGAGTTTTTGGTGCTGATGAGTGCCCCTTAAAGTCCACAACAATTAACTCACTATGTAGGGATAAAGGAAGAGGTAATGGGTGTGTGATTTTGGACTCAACCTATGATACTGGTTATTCCCAGTTTGTTAACGTTATGTTTTTTTTTGTCCCCAACAAATAAAAAAATAAATAGATTAAAAACTGCCAGTCAAAATTATGCACAATTCATGTTCTTGGATGTATGTTCTGGATGTGCTTATGTTTCAAATACATGGGTCAGGCGTGGCCATCAAACAGGCTGGTTGGATCTGGCACTGCATAGTTCCTCGAGCTGATCTAAGCAGAACAGAATGTGTTACAGTGTTGCACCAACACTACAATACTGTTCTCTTAGTGATCTATTTATCTCCTGTATCAAATTACATTACTCTGACACAGTAATAAAGGGGGTGCATTCCATTTGCTATATTTTAGCAGGTTAACCGGTGATATGTCATCTGAAACAGTCCAAGATCAACCGTCTCAAGATGAAACACAACGTGAATCATAAACAAATTATTTCCTTTCCTCAAAACTTCTTTCTTTTTCAAGGTTAGCAAGGGAACTCAAGACTGTTGCACCAGAAGTATAAATAGAAACCTCCCTTGATAATAACTATTAACATAACTAAATATCTTAGCTGCTTGTTGTTTTTGTGTCCAATCCCAGTGCCCTACCAGTTTACTCCAACAAGTACAGCCTCCTTAATGAACTTCACAAAACAAAGAATCTCTCTGATGTCCGACTACAGAGCGGTTAGAGTTTGCTTACAGCCATGTTATCATTTTAAAGAGGCTCAGTGGAGCATGTTTTTCTATGATACAACATCCAAGCCTCTTGTGAATGAGGAACTGCATTAGTCAACGCTCTGATTTCATTTTTAAATTGAGCGTGCCGCTTCACCCGAACAGTTCTGTAGCTGTCTGTGAGCTGCTGGGATGTGCTGCTGAATAAATGTGCTAAATGGCCACCGGATTAAAAAAGGGTCTGCTTATGGTGCTGTAATGATGAAGCAAAAGAGAGCAGAGTAACTGCAAATTAAAGTGCACACTCAGCTCTTGTTGAAAAATACATTACTGTCAATTTGTTAGGAATAACTTTGAGCTTTAAAGCTGACTGTGCAGCTGAGTATACCGTCTGGGTCTCGGCATACTCTGTAAATGTGAATTATCATGTGCCACTTGTGTGTGCAGATCAATAATTAAGTTCTGACATTAGGTGAGCTTACCTGTTTGAGCCTGAACTCATTGATCTGTGCGAGCGAAGCCTCCAGCAGTTTCTTTTTGTTGGATTTGGCAGATCCAGAACCAGCCTGCTGAGACTTCAGCGAGGGCTTCCTGGAGCTTGTCACAGATGAGGTCAAACCAAAAGATTTCGGGGAGGTAGACAGCGGGAGAGTGGAGCGTGGCGGAGAGGGGACAGAGAGGGGTTTGGGGGAAGAGCAGAGGGAGAGGGGCAGATGCTGGGGGGAGGAGGAGGGCAGCAGTTTGGGAGGTTTTGGAGAGGAGGTGCTGGTCTTCGGGGATGTGGTGAGCGCGATGGGAGAGGACGATGGTGAGGACTCCCTGCGGGGCTGAGTGAGGAGCGCCAGGGGCTTTGAGTTGGCAGCCAGGCCTGTGGACTGGATCACGCTAAGGTGATGCTGTGGCGTGTCTGTCCAGGTCCTGGAGCTGTGCAGGGCCAGTGGTGAGGTCTGGGACAAGGCAGGCGGGGAGGCAGAGCGAGGTAAGGGCACAAGAGTGGGAGGGTTTGAGGGGACTTTCTTGTCCTGGAGTTCCCCAGAGAGCGGTCTGTCTGTCTTTGCAGTTCCAGTGCTGGATATCAAACCCTGAGGAGGAGATGAAATATTCAAATAATCTTAGAACAAAGCCCATCGTTTTCAATTAATTCCATATTTGGGGCATCGTTTTTGTAAATTAAAGCAGCAGACACCAAGGGCAGTCTGATGCAGAGGTTTCAGAGAGGCCTGAGGGTGCTGACTTTTTCATAAAGATGCATCTGTGTGGTTGTGCCCAAAATTTTCTTCTCATTACCAACATTTCTCTCTCATTCACATCTCTCCTCTTGCATTACAGGGAGAAGATTCCCAGGGTTTGTTGTAGGGATTTGGAATCTTTTTTACTTGGAGCACTCCTTTCATATGTAGTAAGGAGGGTTCCCATGTGGGCTAGAAGAACAGTGTTTTTGGCCTATAACATAACACTCTGAGCTGATTTCTCCTCAGTGTGGAACACTGTGCAGCATTGCACATGTTGCTAAAACTGTGCTAGTTTCAATGTTGCTAGCTGGTAAATAGTGACAGTTAAAAAATGTTGGTGGCTGTGGATCACTAAGGGGCCGTTTACACGACTCCGTTTTCAGCCCAAAATGGAGAGTTTTCATTGCGTTTTCGCCTCCCGTTAACATGAGAAAGGTGCCCAGAGTGTCTGATTCCGCAAACTTTTGAAACCAGGCTCCAGAATTCTAAAATTCCAGCTGAGAATTCTGAAAACGTATCGCGGCCTGGCACCGTGTAGACAGGATTCAGCGTTTTAGGGTGAAACGCTGACTTCACCGCATGCGCAGTACTCTTTCACAACAGCTTCGGCCGTCTATCGAGCAACATGTGTGCTGCTTACCGTGCTCAGTTTGTTATCCAGACAGATTTGTTGTCCAGACAAGAAACTCCTGCGTCTTCATGAGTCCACTCGCTATTGTTGTTTGTGAAAAGTTTTTCTTATTCGTACGTGTGTTGTAACACCGCTGTTTCTCTGCAAACCTACACCGCCATCTACTGGACTGGCATGCACGCTACAGCATTTTCAGTGGTTCTGGCGTCTACATGTGAACACGGATTGCTTTTGAAAACACAAAGGAAAAACCTTTGCGTTTCTGGTGGAAACGTTGTGGTGTAAACAGGGCCTAAATTAGATGGCTGTCCTTATCCCAGGAGTCAGAGATTCCACTCTTGGTTCTGCAGTAACATTTGGAAACCTTGGGTAAGATACTTTACTCCAAGTCTCTCTCATTGCGACGGTAAATATGAATAAATTAATTAATTTACAAAATGTATTAAGTCAATAGACCATGGGAAAATGGTCAACAGTGAGTGATTTTGGTAACAAATTCTGTTTTTGTTTCTTTTTATCTCACCTTTGATTTTTTCTTTGTCCGTTTCTCAGAGTCTGATAACTTGTCATCCTCTTCATCATCCTCGTCATCATCATCATCATCCTCATCATCCTCTGCCAGGTCTTCCAGATCGCTGCTGATGGACCCGTCACTCGTGCTGTCTGAGGATGTGCCTGAATCACTGTTACTCCCCCCGACAGCGTCTGTAGGCTTCTTTCGTGGTTTCTGGGTGGAGAGGAAAAAATAAGTTCTAGTATATTTGCACGTTTCATTCATATCCCAAGTCACTTCTTTTAAGCTGAGGAGGGAAACTGATCGGTGTTCTGACCTTCTCTTTAGTTTTCTGGACCGGCTTCTCCACCAGCTCTGCTGGATTTTTGTGAGGGCTGCTGCGGTGACTGTTAGAGGCGTCTGAATTTTTGGTTGGCTTGGTTGTTGCCTGAACAGGAGCCGGACTCGTGGAAAAGCTCCCTGATTGTGTGGTGGTCGGAGGACATACCCCGCTGCCATTCACTGCCCCGTTTACCCCTGAAAACACAAACCAGACTCCTAGTATAAGCCATCAGCTCCATCCCGCCTGAAAACTTTGCTTCCCGGGATAATAAAATATCTGGAACCAACTGCAGAATGAAATACAGCTAATAAAAATATTGATTTATACGTGGATCTCATCAAACATGCTGGCAGCGCGAGGCACAAGCCCAACATGAGTGGTTTACATAATAAAAGATAAATTAAAAGATACTGTGAAATTAAAAGAGTGCAAGAAACTGAGATTACGAGAGGGAACAGGAGGAAAGAGGGGGGAGAGAGAGGTTGACAGAATCACTAAGTGGGGGACTGAAAGTCATTAAATCTGTCGTGAAAAGGAGAAATCTCATCACTGGACAAAGTGGATTTAGGCTGTGGGAGAAGCAGGCACACAGATAGAGATAGCAGGAGAGGAGAAATAGGGACTGGGATGTTTTTTGTCAGAGCAAAGTACCATTACATTTCAGAAAAAGCACATACAGCCAAAAACATGAACAGATTAAGACCAGGAAATATAACCGTTTTAGAAACAAATTCAAATACTTTTACACTATATAAAGAAAATGTTTTGCTTTTAGCAATATAGTTTGTGTCAAAAATAACTACAAGAAAACCAAAATCAATGCACCCAAAGTATATGAATATTACATACTGGTAATTATCGTTTAGATAAAAAGAAGATATTATTTTGGGTTCATATCAGCCAGCCCTGGAACAGAAAAGCCTATTTTCATTGAAAACAGAACAAAATGAACCTATATCACCTGTCTCTCTGGTGCAATAATTCAGTCATAATGAGCAGTTTTTTTTAGTGCATGCAATGTAACTGTGAGGATCAATGAGCGGCTCTTCTGGGATGTGCTGTACCTTTAGGCGGAGCATGGCTATTCTTGCCGGGCATCCTGATCTGAACAGGACTGGCGCTGTGGTTGGGCTGAATATGAGGGGTGAAGAAAGGAGGGAAGCCGATGAAAGAGGGGAGAAAGGCAGCAGCTCCCCGTCCATGGGCTTCAGCAGCTCGCCACCACTCTGTTGGAGAGCAGAGAAGAGAAGAGGATTAGAGATGCATTCACATTAAGCCAATTTACTGCCAGAAATTCAAATGTCCCCCCCATCATACCAGTGAGGGCTCCTAGCTGGGGGTGGGCAGCCAGAGCAGCTGACATGCCCAGGGAACCCAGGCCTCCAAACTCGGGCCTGCCTGCTCCAGCAGTGTAGAGGGCTCCGAAGGCTGGGTGGTTGACCAGAGGGAAGGCACTTGACAATGTGGAGCCAATGAAGGGCTGCTCTCCTGCTGGTCCAAACAGACGGCCTGGGAGAGAGGCAAACCCACAAGAACGTGTTCAAATGTTTTTGAAATGAAGTCCAGAGCAGACAGTTATGTAGACCAACACAACGGGTAATGATACAGTACAACAAATGCTGACAACTGTTTTAGTTTGACAGTTGGTTTTACAAGACACACAGTGCAAAAAGTTTTGCAAAAGGAACAATTGGGTTCCTTCCAAGTGTGTCTTCGATTCAGCTCACTGAGGTTCAACCAAACTTGTAATAGAAAAAAAATAGACAAAGCTCTTTAAATACACAGATGGGTGACTTAGGTTACAACCAGGGCTAAATTTATGTTGTCTGAGATGGACAAATTGTTTCAAACTGAGACAAACACAGAGTTTAGGCCAATTTAAAATACATGTTAATGCAGCCAACACTTTATTAACTGATTATTCAATATAATTTGTGTACATTTTATTTGTGAGACTTATTTTCGGGCTTGTCTGTGAGGCAAGGACAGTAAATAGACCCAGAATGTGGGGATAGGGAGTGGGGAGTGACATGCAGGGAAGAGGCTTCAGGTCAAACTTGAACCCAGATCACCTGCAGCAAGGACAACAGTCTCAGTCTATGAGGTGCGCTGACATAACTGTTAGGCCAAACATTTTATGACTGGGCCACTCGAATATACCTCACCTTAAGGGTATCAAAGTTAAGGATTTTCAGGTGGTTATTCAATTTGAAGGGGCCTTAGCTGGCCTTGTCTACCCCTATCTACTCCTGGTCAGGATGAAAATGAGAGTAATACCTTCTGCAGAAGAGAGAGTAGATTCTGCTCATTCTTATTTTCGGTCGCAAAACAAGAGCAAACTGCACAAAGCTGGCAATCTTAATACAAGTGTTGGCACTTTAAGATGACTGGCACAGTATGCTTTTGAAATTGGGTCTTGAGACTTAACAGATAGCTGAGCAAATGAGCATGATTTGACTATGTGCTGACATAGTCATAGTCCAAGATAAAGTAGTAATTAGTACTAGCATGGTGGGAGGTGAGGGGGCTGGCTCTGGAACGCTAGAGTTCACTGGCCAGTCCTTTTAGAGGTGTAGTGACGGCTAGTTGGACAAAATCCCTAAGACAGGATGTCCCAACCTGATGACCTCAGTGGTGTTCTGGCTCTTGCTACTCATCAGTTTACATAGAGGAGTTAGAGCGCCGATAAGAGGCCATGTAGTAGAGTAGAGAGCATCGGCATTGTCACTACCTGGAGCTGGCATGCACAAAGCTTGGGTCAGTTGAAGATGGTAATGCTGTGGCAATGAAGGGCCATGCAGTAGATCAGGTAAGTCCTCAGAAATGTCTTCTAGTGGGATTAGTGGCCTCTTTACTGACTGCTTATCTTATCATTATGGCAAAAACACCTTGTGTTTCTTTCAGTGGTTTATAATCACTATTCAAGCACAAGCCTCATGTTTAAATGCAGGCTATCTTTAACTTTACCTTCTGAAATTGCTGCTGGTTGTTTATTTAATGGACCTTAGGCCACAGTTAGACCCCAGGTCAGAGTTAGGACACCACTGCTTAAAGCTATCCATGCCCTTTACATACATTTCCTCTTCTGTTTAATTTAACAATACATTTATTTATTAAAAATATTAAAGGACAAAATGTTAACTAGTTGTAAAAGATTATTGTGAGAATTTTTACTTTTTGATGTTATCATAGCTGATTTTTTTTAACTTCTTCACGTTGACAATTTATTGATCTTTGCAGTTGACTTCCTTGGCACATTGCAGGGTTCCTATAAACTTTCAAAAATCAAGTTAAAGTCTTAAAGACCTTTTCAAGACCTAAATTGGAAACAAATGACATTTTTTTTACTGAGGCAGAGGAGCAGAAGATGAATATAGATGTGCTATGGCTGAGATGTTTAATGTAACACACCATGGTGCCAGATATTTTCATTTCAAGCCGATGTCACAGTGCTCTTTTGAGAGTGTGAGAGAGGCACTTAAATGAGAGAGCATGCAAGTGCAAAGTTGCTATCAGACTCTCTTCAGGTGTGTTCTGATCCCTCTCTTAAAACATCCTGATAAAGTTGATAAAGACGCTCAAGGTAAGAACTTATTTTAGGACAGCAGACACAGGAGGAGGTTATAGAATTTAGGGGACAAAATGAAGGAAAGAAGCTTCTGACTAAATGAGAACCAAAAAAACAAAAATTTAAGAACTCTTGTGAGCAAAACAAAAAAAAAACTTAAAGACTTTTTATGGCCTTGAATTGTAAAAGTCTAATTCAAGACTTTCTAAAAGGCTGCAAGGACCCTGCATTAACTGCAGAGGGGGGCTTTGTGTGGCCCCACAACTGCCATTTCCACACATCTGCTTTAACTGATAGGTAAATGGATTAGTGTATAGCTGAAGTTGCACTTATATATTAAGATTTTTCATTTTCATCAGCAGTTTTTATTTCTACAAATCAGTTTAGTTACAGGCATGGAATAAAATGACGTGCACTATAAGACTCACCAGTTTAAAGATTTTGTGAACATACTGGGGAGTCATTTTTCTATTTGTACATCATACGATAAAATCACAGTTTATATTAGGTGCAACTTTGAGAATAAAAATGAGCCAATATGACAGTTGTTTACTGCACCTCTAGCACAACTCATTGCCCTTCTGTTAGTTTTCGATATGTTTATTTATGTAGACTGTGAGCATTGTTCTTAAACTACCTCCCGGAGCTCTTTCATGTGTGGAGCGACAGGGTATAAAAACTAAATTTCAACAGCTTTTGAAGGTGATAAATCATATCCTACCGAATATAGCAGAATTATATACAGAAGGACCAATATCTCTTTGTGTAAGAATTAACTTTAGATTTAGCTTTTCACTCAGGTGCCAATTCAAAGACCAATGTTCTGTTTGTGAGCACAACACATTGATTATTGCTGCAGTAAGGTTTCACATCTATACAGTAAACCATTGAAATCACACAGGATTCTGTCATAATACAATCACAGGATTCAACTACTTGGGTTCTGATATTTCTTCTGTTTCAGAGGATACTGTGCCATGACAAAAAGTGGATATTGTCGGCAGGAAAAAGGAAGTGTGTGTACAAGGCGTGAAAAGCTAACCTCCTTCTATCCTTTCGGCATTCAATTTCAGCACAGAAGAATACTTCATCAACATCATCATCGTCTAGCGTTTTCCTGAGCACAATCATTTCTGGCAGGGGCGACTGCCACGTATTACTTCCTCCCAGAGTCAGATGCAATTTGGTGTGAGCATATTTCATGCAAATTCAATTTCTATTCCAGAAAGCGCGAGTCTGCTCGATGCCTCTGCATAAGCCAGGTAATACACATGCAAAAAAGTGATGACTGAAGAAAAGGAAAGTGTTGTACACAGTGCCGATGAAAATGTCAAACTACTATATACACTCGCACACACCACAGAAATGTAAAACAGAGTGACACTGGAGGCAGTGTTTTCTGAACTAATGCAGTCTGGGATCTAATTATCCGCAGGGGAGACACAGAGGGGCCAGTTATGTGTGCGCTATACCAAAACACAGACGGAAGACTTTAAATGAACATGTTGCTGCGGAAGCATCTCACAGACTGTTTTTAAGTGAGAATCAAACTGTTTGTGGTTATGTGGTGAGAAACAAAGCTTTACCATTCTGCACAGAATGAAAGTATGGCCCTTTGTGTTAGCTTCAAGGCCCCCTCACTGCTACAAGACAGCAAAAAAAATCTGCGTTTTGAATGTCATTAGAATATGCTGAATATGTAGAGCCCGCCTTGCCAGCGTCAGCTAGCGGATACGAAGATAAACGACTGCAATGCAACCCCCAGAAAGGCCAGCCACAGCATTCACTTATGCCTGGGGTGCCCACCTCTCCCCCGCACACTCCTTTCTTCCCTTTCTAGGCATCTGCAAATGCCTCTTCAATATTAATGCAGGCTTCCAGAAGGCGAATAATTAAATCTCAAAATTTGAAGCGAGACAGAAGCACAGGAAAGACATACCTAGGATTACCTACTCTCTCTTTCCCTCTCTCTCTCTTGCCCTCTTTCTCATTCTGTTTCAATCCTTCCTCCACTCTGACAAACTGCACCGCCTGCTTTTTTCATGTTTGGATGCTGCCGAAGGGGGATTAATTTGTTGTTTGTTGCAGTCAATCAAATTTCCACAGACAGATTTAAGTTAATTGCATCCGTGAGTTGATCCCCGAAGAAGAGAGCGCTACGAGCGACGATCAGCTTTTATTCTCCAAGTGATATCCTCATCAATGACACATGCGCGCAAACACACTCACCCACACCCACACAGAAACATATAAACACACTTTTTTGTGTGTTTTTATGATATTTTGAGTGTTATTGGCACATTGGTAAAAGGACCATGAATACAGATCTGAAGAGTCTTTGATGAAACCATACAGAATCTCTCATGTTTCTGCTTTACAAAACACACTTGACATATTCTTTATGTTCTGGTTCTGGGACGTTTTCCCTTAATTATGATACTCGGGTCTAGGAGAGTGAGGATGATGATGACATCTCCTTTGGCCTGTTTTTTTGTTCACATACAGTACTGTATGAACGTTTTTGGAAGATGGGGAAACTGCTACAAAGTATGAATGCTTTTTAATAATGTAAATCTAAATTGCTATTTCATAAATATACAAAATGCAGAATGAAGGACAATCTAAATCAAATCAGTATAAGGTGGGACCACCCTTTGCCTTCATACTTGCATCATTTTCATAGGTACACTTGCATAGTCAAGGATGTTGTTGGATTATAATCAGGTGTATGATTGACCAGCTATACCAAACAGGTGCTATGATCATCATTTGCAAGTGTAGGTTGATTCACAGTCATTAACTGAAACACAACACAGCAGTCTAGGAGGCTTAAAACTGAGTGAGGAACAGCCAAACTCTGATGCCAAGGTGAAGTTGTTGATGAAAGTTTCAAGTTGCCGAATGGCAAGACTGAGCACAGCAACAGCAACAAGCCACAAGGTACTTATACTACATGAGCAAGGTCTCTATGAGGGCTTTCATACTAACATGGCTCTGTACCGGTTTCGGTTCCCGAACCTAACCTTGAACCGGCTGGCAGGTTCAGACCAGAAATAATTGGTTCAGAACCTGAAAAGTAAGCTTGCAAACTGTGACATCATTGGTGGGCATGTCACATTCTGTGTTGCTAAAATGAGCAGGAAATCAAGAAGAAGAGGAACACACACTTTTTACATATCAGATGCCTTCTACATATGTCTTCTATGTCTCCTCATCATCAACAGTTGTTGCGCACTTGATTGCTGGATGAAAACAAAAACCTTAAGTAAGCAACAAATGTTTTTAGAATATCAATGCGATCTGCCAATTTGTCATTCAGTTGTTCTTTTCTGCCGGAGTAACATGGGATAACGCCCTTCCCCCTTTTTTTCCAGCTTAAACTGGTATGAACGCAGGGTGGTTCACTAGAAAGCACCAAGGCTCTGAGAATCCAGAATCGGTTCCAGAACCAGAACCATGCTGGTGTGAAAGCCAGCCCTCTATGAGGCAAAGGTTTCAAAGTAGAAAGGGATTTCAGGTGGTGCTGTTCAAGCTCTTTTGAAGAAGCATGAAGAAATGGGCAACGATGAGGACAGTAGACAAAGTGGTCGGCCAAGGAAACTTTGCTCTTTAAGTTGGAGATGTCCTGCAGTGGCATCATCCCAGAACTGACAGAAACCAGTGAGACTTAGGCACACCCATCTACCTTCCAGAGAAATTTGACCTGAAGTGGTCGTGTGTACAAAAAGCCATACCTCTGATCCAGGCACAAGGCCAAACCACTGCACAAAAACAGGAAATATGGAGCAGAAAAATGGCAGCAAGTGCTCTGAACTGATGAGTCAAAATCTTGAATATCAGGCCATAGCAGAAGGCAGTTTGTTTGCCAAAGGGCTCCAGGGCAGTAATAATGAGAGTCTTCAGGCATGGTGGTGGTTTGGCCCCAACAGAGCTCTGATCTTAACATCATCAAGTATGTTTGGGATAACACGAGGAAACAGAAGCCAACACCCACACTAGATCTGTGGTCAGTTCTCCAAGATGTTTGGAAAAAAATATCTGCGGAGTTCCTCGCAAAAACTGTGTGCAAGTGAACCGAGAAGAACTGGTGCTCCTTTGAGGACAAAGGGTGGTCCCACTGAATATAGATTTGATTTAGATTTATAGTTTGTTCAGTCATTTTCAACTTGTTAATGGATACAAATAGACAATTAACACTTTTGTGAAAGCAT
This sequence comes from Cetoscarus ocellatus, assembly GCA_037902135.1. Lineage (NCBI taxonomy): Eukaryota > Metazoa > Chordata > Actinopteri > Labriformes > Labridae > Cetoscarus > Cetoscarus ocellatus. Next base: position 534,405 of record JBAMNC010000379.1, on the reverse strand, counting down.
TCTTACTTTACAGCAATTTTCCCACCTGCCAAAAACTTTTGCACAGTACTGTATGTTTGAGTTACAGTCCACAGAGTGAACAAGGCATTGTATAAGATGACAAAAGGGGAATTGGTGGCTTGATTCCCACATAGCGCAGCAGAGGTTTAGAGCTAACAGCCTGCCTCTCAGCATTTCATTTGACGCTCAGTCCAAAAATCGCTTATCTAGAAAATCTGAGCACACGTAATGGCACAGAGGGATAAGAGGGATGTATAATGCATAAGGACGAGATGCTCCTAATGGTTCCTTCTTTGGGGCAACACAGCGGAGAGAGAGGACAAAACAAGGGGCTTTATTCTGCATCTTCCTCTTCTCGTAACTGGGAGAAAACACAACAATCATACAGAAAGCTGGATATGCTATTCCCTCTTCTGAGCAATCTAACTTTAAGCGTGTGTTTGAGTGAGAGTGTGTCTGTGGAGTAGGCCTCTGGAAAAACAGCAAGACATTAAGAAATGAGGAGAAAGAGAGCATGAGCAAGTGATTCACATGCGTTCACGGGGGATATTTTGAAAAAAGAAAAAAACCCAGATACAAACAGATGCACACACATACACACACACATGCACACTCTCCTCTTTGCTTAATGGCTTTGACCAATACATAGAAAGGAGGCTGGACGCTGGACAGGGCTGACTAGACACTGAGTGGCTGACAAATGTTAAATCATGCAGGCAGAGGCTCTCTCTCTCTCTCCCTCGCACATAAACACACATACACAGAAGCACACACACACATGCAGGGTGTCGTGCTGTGCCTGACTCTGAGGCAGCTGGAGCCAGAGAGCTGAAGGTTGTCAGGAGACATGGCGAAGCATGTGTGTGTTTCTCACACAAAAGAGCCCCCTAATTGTTTGGGATTCATTAATGCAGCAGCTTTTCAATTGCAACCCAAGCTGTCAGGGAAAAAAAAATCTTTGTAGCTGCGAGAGAGGTGTATTCACACAGGCTGCAAAATAACTGTATAATTAATACTGGAGGAAACTCATTTTTCATGGTGGAGAAATGAGGAGGATTCTGAATGCTATCGAGACTTGAAGGAGGACACATTTGGCATGTTTTAGAGACTACATGGAGGGTGTTTTTTTTCTTTTTTTAACTGTGTGTTGGTATTTTTTTCTTCTGTTTGAGAGACAGGCGATGGACGTAAAGAAGGAAAAGTGTTTCTTACCAGAGGTGCTGAGGGTGGATCCCAGTGCCGAGGGGCTGGGGGCCAGGCTGCTCTTAGAGTGGGGAGCCGGGGATGATGAAGAGGACGAAGAGGAGGAGGAGGAGGAGGAGGAGGAAGAGGCCGCAGGGGAGGAGGTGCGAGCAGCAGACAGGGTGGGCGCAGGGGAGGCCAGCCGCTCTCCAGACTCCATATCTGTCAAACACAATCCAATCAGCAGGGTTACAATAGCAAAGCACACCCACCCGTACGCTCGCAAACACACGCGCTTCAACACACACACACCAACGCATAGTGGCACACCTAACACAGCATGCTCCAGCGGCGCACGCACGCACACACATCTCCTGACACTTTTCCTTTCACATCTCACTTCCCCTGAACAATATTTCTATTTAGCCATGCTCACTGGCTCCCAGCCTCTATTGATTCTATACAGGGTAGGAAAGAGGACAACGTCTTTAAGGACTCTGATACAGCACAACAAAAGCAGGGTTTATTTTTTGATGCAAGAAAATACGGGTGCCTGAGAGCGTGTTCTGCGACAGGAGAGTCACTTTAACAGAGACTCACTCTGCAGAGAGTGAAGAGGGATGCTAGGAATGACAGAGGTCAGCGAGAAACTGCAAAACAGAACAGACAAATTACACATTTTCACTTCTCTTTGTCAGTCCCACTCTCTCAAACACACAGAGAGGCAAAAACAAACTCTCACTCAGATTTTAACACCTGAATCTGACAACCAGGATGTCTTACACTCTCTCAACAGAAGAAAGATTCAAATCTATTTTTTTAGGACCAGTGGAGACAACATCACTTCACAGGTACTTTCAGTTGCACACAGAGAGGTGGTGTTTCGCAGCTAGTGGGTTGGGACCTAAAATTGGGTTGAGGAGCAGTTTTCAGACAGTCACCAATGTTTGCTTTGAAAAAAATATGTCATGAGTCTGCATGTGTGAAGGTCCAAAGAAGATATACAGAGACAGTCTCTTACAGGCTTTAGCTGCAGGCTCCACTGTGAGGCCACCTTCACTGACATGCCAGTAAGTGGTAAAATAGATTACAGTATCCCAAGTTTTGACCAAATAAATTACAAAGTATAGACCAGTGCATCCCAAATTGTGCGCAAAGTCCCCCAGCTTGTGTCTTCATGATTTTGAAGACACAAAAAGTACTAGGAAAAATTCTGCAGATTCAAAAACAAATTTGAAAAGAGAATGTTGAAATACATCTAGCAGCAAAATTATGCAATTTCACTAAAATCTGTGTATGAAAGAAAGGAGCGTTATTTGAGCATCATCTTATTGCTGTATGAGAGTTTCAGTGGGCCTCCGATAGATTTCAGGTTTCATGATGGGCCATGGCGTATTTAAGTCTGATATAGACTGTTGAAAAGGCATCTACAAGACATCATTGGTCAATAACCAGAAATACATTAAATCTGTTTCAAAGTAGAAGTTGTTTCACAATTGTATTGATTAGTAGATGTTAAAAGTAAGTGTTATGCTCAGACCAAATTTATCCAAGAAATCTGTTTCAATCTAAAGATTGATCAAAAACTGGCATCAAACTTCAAGTCTTATCTCTCACATTGCTTGTTTTCAGTGAGAACAATATGACATGTGACAAAATGACTATAAGAAAAAGGACTAACAACACATCAACCTGGTCTTGATCTTTTATCATAAAGCTTCATGGCTCACCATGAATTTACTTTTCCTGTTGTTATAACTAGAGCTTTATACTTGTGCTGCACAGTGTGTCTTCCTTTGCCTATTAAGAACATTTAAAACAGTTCCATTTACTGTTTTAATGAACATTAGTGTTAATAACACAGTGCTTATAAGGCACCAATGGCTTTATTTGTTCCAAAAATTACAAGTTTTTTTTTAATATTACACTTTTCTGTAACTATAATTTCAGCCACAGCTGCAAATGCTTTGAGCAAAATGTCCCCAAATGCTAATTTTCTTTCAATTTACCACTCTTAAATAAACAAATTACTTTAATTATCAATCCACATTTTTGTTAACATTGGTAATTGGATCAAAACTTGCTTTAAACTTACATCTTAACTGACTAATGCCACTCTGCATAAACAAGTTCAGCCTTCTTAAACAGACGTCTCTTCTAGTTTCATACTGATGGAGGCCTGACAGTGGAGGCCTGCAATTAAAGTCCATTTGGTTTTCAAGGTCTATAGCACTGCAGCTAGAACTACGTCTTGTTATCATCTGTAAATTCAGACAGACAATGTTTACTGAAAATCATCATTTTACTCCTTATATCAACTTAGTGATATGATGCTACAAATAATTACGCCTAATTATGTTTTATTCAGCATACTTTGGACAAAGAAACCATTTTTTTTTTAAGTTTTGTGTTTTAAAATAAGGTACCTCTGAGGAGACTTTGTGTCCTATGTCACCTAGTTGAGTCTAGAGCAGGTGTCCAAATTGACACTCAGTACAAAAACGATCCCAAGCCTTTCAAGCACCTTTCCAAAGTTGAAGCACTTTTCAGATCATAAATTATCAACATCAGATTTGAGCATTTTCAAGAGGAAGATTCCTGGATATACTTAATTTATTCCGTTTTACTTTTTTTTCTGTAAAAAGTTTATTCTACTGGCCTGTTAGGGTCTGTTTGTGTATGCATGTGTGTTTCGGCCTGTGTGTGAGCAGCATGTTTCAACAACACTGTGTAAAAACTCTGAATTTCCCCACGAGGGATCAGTGAAGTATGCTTTCTTATTTTCTTCCTACAACTGAGGGTGGAGAGGCTTTTACATCAGATGATCTCAGCTGGTCTGAGCCAAAAAGCAGGTTTTGGAGAGGCAAAAAGTCTATTATTTTCAGAGTTCCTAAGCATACATACATCCATATATTTCATTTTACCCCATTTTCCCTTGACAGGGAGCAAATTCTGGTTGTTAACTCAGGAGCTCCACAAGTTCTTCTCTTTAACTTGGGAGATCAAAGCTGGTTTTCTCATGATTATGCAGCAAATTTTAAACATCTCTGAAAAACTGCCAAAACAAACACAGAATATTGTATAAAATGAAACACAGACTTGGACGCCCTTCTATGTGTCTATCAGATTTTTTTAAACATGTATCTTTGTTTAATCCTATTTTTTTTTCCCTCCAATGCTGTATTTCCACTGAGTGGTCTGGTTTGGTTCAGTACAGTTCGGTACAGTTTGGAGCAGTAGGCCCTGATCTTACTTGCGTTTCCACTGCCAGCTGTACCTTCACTTGGGGACTGGGATGCGAGTCGGAAGGAGAAGGCTGCACTGTTGCATGATATCACAGCAGTGAGGCACAGTTCAACAGTCTGGGGTCGTGCACGAGCAATAATGGAGGACTTTCTAGCACTCCAGCTCACCGTGGGGCCTTGTTTAAAGCAGTTAGTCTTTAAGTAAAGAAGTTTATATGTTGCTCACTCAATCAACGGGTGATTTAAATATGGTGTGGTAAGTTGTTTTATTTTTAGCTGCTGTCACACAGAAAGTGGTGATTCTTACAACCAATCAACAGACTGCAGTGTTTTTAGCTCCACCCTTTGGGGTTGCTTGGTTCACTGGGATGGCATGGATCAGTTATGTGGGCACCTTTCTCCTTTTTTTGTTAGTGGGAACACCCGTAATAGTGAACCTCACCGTGTCAAACTAAACCGGACTGCTTGGTGGAAACGCAGCTTAAGGTTCAGACATCAACATTTTTCATTCAGCCAACTTAAGTGGTTCAAATGTTTTTGATAATCCCTGTCACAATGACCTCTTAAGGAGGTGTAGTGGGTCCAGAGTCAAGACCATGTGTGAGCTGCTTCTTTGCACCTTTTTCACAAGTAAAGATTCATCCTAAAGAGCTTTTTGAGGCCTGTAAAGACAACAGTGCTTCCTGAATCCCTGTACAACAGAAAGCACACGAAGAAAGAGAGAAGGCAGGCTTTTAAATGCTGAGTGCATTAACCAACACAGAACCATCCCATTATCAGTCTCTTAGAATCATCATGTCAGCTCTTATCGGCAAACCAACAATAAAAACTCTCACAAGAAAAATTTGTCCATTTTGGAGCTCAATATTTTTCTAACATTATTCAACTTTAATCCCCTTCTTTGCTTCTAAATGAGCACACAATGAGACCGTGCCCACACAGCTGCTAACGTGTGCAGCTAAACAAACAAAACAGTTTGAAAACACACACGAACACACACTTTCACAATTGAACCCCCACTACACACACAAAATTACCTCCCCTGTCTATCACATCAACCTGACTCTTTTTCTCTCCTCTCCTTCTCCGCGTATCCCTCTGCCTGACACTAATCCAGGGCTGAAAATCCCCTTCAAAAGCACAGTTTGCAGATTGTGTTTTACAGGCAGGCTTTGTTATTGTGTCATTACACATAAACAGTCTCTGCCTCCATCTCTCTTTCCTTCTCCCTCTCTCTCCTGTCACCCTCCCCTCCCTCCCTCCCTCCCTCTCTCTCCACTGCAGTGGGAGCAGAGCCACTGATTAAATCTCTGAGACAAAAGCTGCTATCCTCTGAATATCAAGTATCAGCCTTTCGCCAGGAGCAACACTGACAAGAGAGAGAGAGAGAGGGAGAGAGGGAGGGAGAGCGAGAGGCGAGGATGACAAGAAAACCTGCTGCAGTCCACGGGGAGGAGGCTGGTGTGCCATCGGACTTGGGCAGCCGTGACTGCCGTCGCTGCGGTAAAAAAAAAAAAAAGATGGTGGTTGTGTAATTATGAGCAAGGTCAAAGGTCGTTGGTGGGGCCTCTCACGCAGGGTGACAGGATGGGGGTTAAAGAGACAAATTATCAACCTGAATAGCGAAAAATTAATGCAACATATTAGTAACAAGAAGGAAGAAGGAGCCAAAAAAAAAGTGTTACCTCTCTGCCACATTTTGTTGCATGAGTGGATGTCACACTGAGCGCACCCTCACTTCGCCTGTCACCCTTTAAATGTCAGGTTAGGGTGAAAAGAAAACACAAGTAGATTCTAAGGAGTGTTTTTTCCCATTGCTGCTCCTGCCACAAAAATGTAAAGTATCATTAGTAGTGTGATGAAAATGCAGAGGAGCCGTGGCCCTTCATAATTATCATAATGCACAGGAAAACAAAAGGCTTCGTGTCTCGGAGGACGAGCCGAGCTTATGTGGTGTCAGCTGGTAAGTGAAGCGGATCATTCTCTACCTTTTCTGAGCGGAGACGGAAAAAAACAAGAGAGATGGAAAGACTGAAGGAGGAGGAGGAAGAAGAAGGGGGGGAAGCATAAGAAAGACAATGCACTCTGATTTTGTTGTGTAGAGGGAAAAGTGGAAAGAGTGGCGAAGATGAAGGACAGGCTGTAAACCATTCCCGTCGTTTCTCAATATCTGCACTTAATGTCTCGCCTTGTCAAAACGTGATGATGTGAGCGGAATTGATTTCCTCCTCCCTAACAAACAACAAAAAGCAATCCCTTTCTTTTGCAGAGGTGTAAAGCAGGAGTTACCCTCCCCCTCATCTTCTCTCATCTCACACTATCTCTCAAAGGGCCTCAAGATGGAGGGAGGAAGGACAGCGAGAAAAAAAAAAAAGTCCATCCTCCTCCGTCAACTACAAACTGATCACTCAGAGCAATTAAATCTAACAGCAATAATAAGATTGAGCTCAGCAATGTAGCACCAAAATGCACAGCCACAACAATGATTGCAACAATAATGGAGCACCGAGGTATTTAAGGATCCAATCCTGACTTAATTATGAGAAATTAAAATGGATTTAGCATCAGAATTAGCTTGATTTTATAGGTAATTAACGGCACACCACAGTGGCGGGTATAAGGCAAGCATTATAATCTCTGTCAACGGCTAAATCAATTTGACTCAAGCAACGGCGACCAATCAACACGGAGCGGTGCAACCAGAAACAGCAGGTCTCGCAGATGCAAGGAGAGGGAGAATTTATGCTAATGGCTGGAGTATGATTTATAAGACGTGTTTCCAGACTCACGTCCACAAATACACCACAGCAGCACCCAGCTGTCAACGCGTGCAGCTAATAGCGGCTGGATGCAACGGGCCCTTGAGGAGATAGTGTAGCTATAAACAGCTCTGCGCGTTTTATGAGCGAACGTGGCCTTCATATAGGAGCCTTCACATGTCAGGATCATCTGAAAGCAGGGCAGAGTGGAATAAAAGGAGAAACCAAGAGCATGCATTTGTTGGTGGTGTAATGGCCTGTGCAGCTTGGTATGTGGCCTTACATCATGCTCGTGCGAGGGTGTTTTGTGGTGTTGTATGTCGGTGTATGTCATGGAGCAGGGTTACGCGTGCAGCGGTTTTACACAACACTGCCGATACATATGCTTGAAAAAAAAAGTGTATGCATGTGTGTGTGACACTGCTTCAAACTATCCAACCCCCTTGTGTGTCTCACTCCTGCCCCTTTCAACACAGACACACACAAAAAACGCACACACATACACACAGTAACAGATGGCTGATACTAACTGAGATAATCCGCCAACAGAGTCATCAGCATGGATCAGTGGTAATCAGAGTGTGGACACAATGTCTCTTCTCCAGCCGTAATGGAAGGAGCGCCTGGCGCAAGAGAAGGGGAATGCATTATTCCCCATGATGCTCTGACCCCATTCAAAGACACACACAGCGGCTTGCAGCTCGCTTTCTTTTTTTTTCCCTATCTCCCCCTCCTCCTCTTATACCGCAGCTGACAGAGACTGTATCATCCCAGCTTCCGCAACATTCACTCTCTCTTCTGGATCTCTCACTCCCTGCCTTTTGTTGTGATCTGCATATGTGTCAAACACTGACCTCTATTTAGCTGGCTGTGTCCTGCTCCGAGCAGCTAACAAGACAAATGTTAACATGGTAAGAAGTGTGTCATGATGAAGGTTGTTGGTAAAGACAGAGATGGGAGTGAGTAATCGACCATTAGCACTTTGTGTTTAATCTTCACATGGGAGTCTTTTCTGTTGTTGTTTTCTTTTCAAGATTTTCTTTTGGGCTTTTCTGCCTTATAAGAGGGGTTTCAAAAAGTATGGAGGGAGAGTGGAAAATTATGTGGGAAAGAGGCTACATTCAAACCAAGACCTCTTATATTTAGAAGAACATCCTCTGTACAAGGGGTTCAGACACTGTCACCAAGCCATTAGCATCCATTAGCAATTTCTGACTTTTTTTTTTTGCTTCTGTAGAGCCTAAAACAAAGATATTGACTTGTTTTGCATCTTAAAAGAACTTCCCACCCTTATCTTAAAACTCTGCTTTCCATTAACACAAAAAGATTCTGTACACACTCGGTCATGGCTCACATTGTATGATCCAAAAATTCATACAGTGAAGATGTCAAGATAAGCTTTTAAATATCATGCTCTCAAAAGGTGATCAGTCCAAAAAAAAGATCACCTTTGAGAGAGGTTGACTGATACTGGTACCCATAATGCTTTAAGTTTTGTTTGAACAGCTGGATATATGCTTTAGTGCTAAATAGAGAAGTACAGAAACCTTGAGGTGCAACACGTATCCTACAGTAAGGACAATTTTATAAATTTATGTAAATTAATGAACACAATTAAAAATAGATATATATTAGGCCAACCCAATCAGCAGTATACTACATACAGTGTGACATGTAAAAGGCAATGAGTCCCATATGAACATTATGCAACTGATGCAATTATTCAGTACCATTAAGGAAACAAAACTATTTGAACTCCAAACATCAGCATTTATCAAGTTTCTGGGCAAATCGACATTTCCTTATCCTAAAGTTACATATGAACACATTATATAGTAAACTTTGTCTGACAGTCGTTTTACCAAGCCAGTCAAATGCATCATAATGTTTCGTTATCCTTCTGATATCAGACATGATTTTAACACAGATCTCTACACAGGGTTAATATTTGACAAGTAATGAGAATAAAGTTTGGGGTAATCAGCTAAAGTTATTTAAAGTAGAGGAGCACATACGGCAGAATAGTGGACAAACTTGTTTCACAACTCAAAGGTACAGCACAGCGTATTGAGCACAGGCGGTTTAAGGGCTTGGGATGCAAATTTATAGAACTGCATTAACATCAATGCTGTTATCAGTTCTGCTTATCAGGATTTTTGGTGTGAATAAAATTCAGCCTACTCGGGTTTTCTGTTTCAATATCATCAAACACATGGCACTCCTGATATTTAATTATATGCTGTGTGGACAAATGTTTAAGCACATTGCTGGTGTTCCCACTGTTGCTGTTTGTGTCATTTTGTGTAAAAAACAAACAAAAAAAGCAACACTTAACTTTCTTTTGTCCCCTGTCTGTTATGATTACTCCCTTGACTTCTTGACTGTTGTTGGGCTGACTAATCCTTGCACAGCAGTTGGACCTGCCTGATTCTATGACTGCAATCAGGCAGGCCCATGTTGCCAACCACCAATCTACAATGATTGTGAGTGGCCCATGTCCGCACGGTCTAACCAAAGTTCTTTAGAACAGGAAGAGGAACTACCTATGAGCGAGATGACAGCAGGAAGTGACTGCACGCACAGGGATTAGCATAGATGCTAGCAGCTTCAGGAGCAGTTTTAATCAGATCGTGACTGCATTTCTTTATTAGATGAAAAACAAATACCAACACTACAAATCTCTCTATAGTATGGATATTTTGTCTGCTTCTGACATGTTTTGATGAGAGCTAGTTTTACGAAGTGGCTCTAATGGGTCTTTCCACTTTTTCTGTTCAAGGTTTCTGACTTTATTCACTGTCCTTTATCCCATCAATCAATGGCATTAAAGCCAAAAAATAGATTATAATGACACGTAAACTGAACACATTGAGCCTGCCGAGACTATAAGAAGTTTTATTCATTGAACTTGTCAATTTTTGTTATTTTTGCTTTAAATAAGGCACGTATGTATTCTGTCTTAGCTGCATATTTAATCCAGTACTCTGTAAATTCCAGCCCAAACCTGTTGGCATAATAAAATTTCAGTGTCAGTTCTATCCTCTTTTACAGCTTTTCATGATCAGCTTTGTTGTTAGTACCACAGATGGATGTAATGAGGGTTCTCACTGTGTTGTCCTTCAGTTTTCTTAGGATTTAAGTGTCAATGAATGAAAGAGTGAATGAATGAATGAATGAATTTCAAGCAAACAAGGATTTTTTTTCATAGAACTGATAACACTTGTCTTTTATCCATCAGCTCTCTGCTTGCAAGGTGATAAACTGTCGGTTTTCATGATTCACTCATTACTGAAAGGCACTTTACTCACACTCTCTCTCACAGACACACTTTAGCACACATCACACACAAAGAGGGAGAGGTACTTTCAGTCATGATTGTGTTTGTGAAAGTGAGCTCATTGCCTCTGAATCAGCAGGAACATCTTTTATTTCTGCCCTTGTGTAGCAGATTTCTCAGGCTCACTTCCAACAACCCCCACCCCCAGTATGTTTGTATTTATGTTCGTGTCCGTGTGTTCTCACAGGCACGACATGTGCATATGTATGTGGATGTTTGTACTTTGCATGCTTGTCGGCAATGCACACGAACCGAGCCAGATCATCTTGCTTATAGCAGAGCGCACGCACAAGCTTGCTTGACCCCTTTTCTCCTCCCTTCATCCCTCCCCTCCCTGCACGCACACCGGCAGCCAGGAAATGACATAACCAGGCGCCTTGGCAAAAATTAAGTGACAACCTTTGTCCAGAGTCAAACATCAACTCAGAGAACATTTAAAGAGACAGCACGTACTGTGTCATATCATGCTACACCACCGTCTGTGGAAACTAAAAGGTCATAACAGGAATAGATTTGTGCCGGGGCTGTTGATTCATCAGTAATTTGTGCAAAATGTCCATCACAGTTTGTCAAGACCAAGTCTGATGTCATCTACTTACTCTTGAGCCAACTGAGGCTGCAATCACACTGAAAACCTTTAATGCTCACTTCAGATGTTTCGCTCTGATTTGAGTTTTTCTTCTGTTCATGACTTTTTTTTTTAAATAAGACTCCTGCTCAAACTTCATGGATCTGCACATCACTTACACCTGATTTGAAAAGACCAGTCCCTGGTGACTTCAGCTGTACACAATGCCTTTAAAATCTGATCTGGGTTAAAAGAGCCAAAAAACAGATTCAGGTTACCTTGACCTGCAGTGTGAGGCATCATAAGGCCAGAGATGTACTGTCTGTTTATTTTGGTCATGTTTGTGTCTGCCTGGGTCCTCAGCACTCTTGTACATACTTGACTGAACTCAATACTTCTTATTGGGGGTTATCTCTAAAGGGCACATCAGAGAACTCAGGCCATATACAATGACTTGTGTGATACAAGAACTACAAAAATGGTGACAAATATGTTAATTTGGGGATTAAAACGGCCAAAACAAGCTGCAATAATCAACATCTTCATATATGCTTAGGTGACTGATAAAATATGGACAGAACACAGTCAGTAAAGTCTGAATTACACTTCTTGAACATTTTTTCACCATACAGGGATGCAATTGCCCTGGTTTTATAGTCTAAAGAGTGACTGTAAAACCAGAGATTGTAAACTGTAAATAGAGATTGTAGTTTTAGCACAACATAAAGTGTCCTCACAAATGCCTTATTGAGAAGTTATGTTGTCATAATGTTAAAAAAATCTTCAACAGACATTTATTTAGTAAGAAAACTATGCTAATACAAACAGCAGCAACTGAGAGTCATCAAGTTACGTCATGACTGGTTCAACAAATACACTGAACTTAAAGATGAAAGGCTGCCTGAAAACATAAACATAGGCTTGCTAAAACATATAATTTATCAGTCATCACCTAAATTGAGAGAAATGTTTGTGTCTGTGCAGTCTTAACAGCACAGTGTTTATATGTGGGGAAGTGGGGAAGTGTGGACTGGATTGTCTCTGGCCCATTCACGCTGCCGTTTCAGGCCATAATATTTACACCCCTTCAACGCTTCACTTCCACTGTGAATGTCCCAGAGACAGAATGGGGGGGGTCGAGTTGACCATCTTTTTGCTAGTCTCCAGAAGCGGTATTGGAGTTGTAATATTGGAGAGCGAGGCATGCCTCAGTGGGAAGTAGGAGCGCCACCGTGAGGGCCTCTGCCCTTGAGTGTATGAGGGGCACACACTGTGTCCCGCGCACACAAGCTGTATTGCAGCATGAGCCGACAGATATTATGGCCTCATGGAATTAGTGTGAATGTCTCAAGGTGCATATATGACAGGGCCTTGTTTAGGCACTTTCGAATAAAGACACTGTGAATAAGGCTTCATTCTTTTTCCTGCTGTTGTGTTGACTTTGTCACATCCCCTCTGCCTCACTGATCCTACTTGTGTCCACTGCATCTAACATCCGCGTTGCATTGATTTTGCTGGACATGCACAGCCAACGGGTTGAACTGACATAAGGGACACATGATGACCATCATGAGTCTGCCATTGCATTGTTAACGGCAAGTGTATGTCCGGCCTACAGGTTTATTTCTCCCATACCATACAATGGAGTATAGGCACTAAAATATGGATCCTCAAGTGTGTACAGTTTTAAATGGGCCTCCACTTTTCCTTGCTACTATCCAACTGACACTCATTTCCCTCTTTACCAAGCTGATCTGCTGTAGTTGTTCAGCCCTGCACCCAGTTATTGTTGAGCAGATGCCTTGTATCTCTATTTTTAATCATTTTTATTTATTTCATAAATCAGTGCCACTGGTCACCCTCCATGTATCTTGTTTTATGAATCCTTAACTTACAAAAGTATTGACACCAATTTGCTAGTTATGACAGTACAATATTTATTTGTCTAAAAAAAAAAGAAAAAATCAGTGTTGTTTCATTTCCTGAAAAGCTATGATTTTGGAGATGGGAGGTTCGACTAAACTACTTGACACTTCCCCCACGCTATTTCAGGTCAATTGCAACATATTACCTGTATCTGTAGGCTTCAAGAAAGCTGTCCCAGATACAAATGAAATGAGTAGAGTACAGGGCTCTGCCTTCAGACTCTGTCCAAATCTGTGTATGTGTCCTTTGAAGAGCATAAATGTCCTTTGAGAGGGTGAAACCCAAAGATGTTTAATTCTCCTATTTAACAAGTGAAAGATAATCACTAATTCTCCCAAATAATAAGCTGGTGGCATCAAAGTTACAGTATTTTATTGTGAAAGTGTTTTCCTTAATGGACTAAACTCTCCAGCTCAGTTTGGATGCTGGTGTAATGGCCCATGCTACTTATGTTTTATCACTGCAACACTTTGTGAAACTTTTGGAGAGGGCCTTAATGAAGAAACTTTTTATTCATAACATAAAAACTAAACTGAATCACTGACTCAAGATGTTATGAAGAACATTGGTTGTTTTTTAATTGGTGCTTTCTTTGCCAGCTGACTCGGATTGAGCCGAGGCCTGAGAGGAGTACAAAGAGACAGCATGCCCCAGTGTGGCCCGTCTAGGTGACAACAAGCAGGGTGACTCAGACCCCTCCCTCGGCTCCGCTCCTGCCCAGTGACAGATGGCAGAGCAGGGCATGTAGGGGATGGGCACCATCTCTCACCCTGCCTCAGCTAGCCTTGGCAGTGGTGCTGGCCACAGGTCTTATTACAGCAACACCACTGCCTGCCTGCCTGCCTGCCTGCCTGTTTCCATGTAACACTGGAGCTTACCATGCTAGAGCTGCTTACTGCCTGCCTGCCAGGGCATAAAGGTAATGATATGGTCCCGTGTGCTGCAAATAGGAGAGCGTGGCATAGCATTTAGGAGTATTCAGCAGGTTCTGTCATACATAAACACACATGCGTATCCATGTCGCTGTAAGCAGCTTTAGATAAAATATAAAACCGAAAGGCATGCCACACGCATTCTGTGTATTTTTGCAATGACAAGAAATCAGCTCTTGCCAAATGGCTTTATTTGCCTTTTCAAGCATACTGTAGATGCCAAAGGCTGGAATCAACACCCCTACTCACCATCCGTCTCTGCTGGCTTCCCAGTGACAATAATGTGATTTTGGGACATGGTGATGACTCGGTGGGGAGGGATAGGATAGGCTTGTCACTTGTGTTTGATGTCAAACCTATGTGTGACAGAATAGTGTTACTCAGCTCAACCAGACATCTCACTACTCCCATTTCCTGGCCATAAATAGAAGAGAATGAGCCGGTACTGAGTGTGTGTCTGTGTCGAGGAAGAGTCTGCATTCATATGAGTATCTCTGTGCACACAAGCACACCCATTTGCATCATTCTAAGTATCATAAAGTAAGCTCAATAAGAAAATTCCCATCTCTTCCGCTCATTCGCATCTGCATCCAGCCACAGCTAATTATTCTCCCCATGGTAACCTAGCAGGGTCTCACATCAAAAAACCAGAAGTGTGCATCAGGCAATCATCCCTGATGAATCTGCCCTTCTCCCTCTGCTAGCCACTCACACTCGTCTGCCAGTCTCACTGCTCATTACAGTTTTTCTACAGACTGAAGCGGATCTGCTCACCACCGCCTGCATGTGTCTACAAGAGTCCATAATGACTTTGGAGCAGTTGGGAAGCACGGAATAACACCATCTCCATGCTTCGGAGAATAACACATTAATTCATATACACACACATGCACACACAAACACGCTGCATGCATCAGAGGCAAGCTGGGTGGTAAACCAAGGCCTGTTAAGGTTAATTAGATTACAGACTCCAGTATTTTACATTTGCTATAGTCCAATTTTCACAACAGTGTTTCATTGTGTGTTACTCGATACAAAGAGCCAAACTGATGATTTGCAAAAAAATTACCCTGAGGCTTTAAACATTGAGTTGGATATTAGGTGCACAACTCACTTCACAATATACACCCAAATTATTCAATACAGTAGCTGAAATTCTCCAGTATTTAACAAGAGTTCTGCAGACGTTTGCAAAAGAAAGAAGAGTAAGATCAACTGAGAATGCATTTTTAATTTGGTTTCATTACAGTCACTGATACTGCATTAGTTAGCATTAGCAGCCTTTTAGTAATGTACAAGTTATAATTATCAGTCTAATATTGAGTGGTTTTATGTTTTGTTCCTTGAGATAACACATTTACAGTTGGACAACTATGAAACAGGTGAACTACACCCAACAGAAAACAAGATGCACAACTTCATAACTTTGGGAGGGGTTGGAATTCAAAGAATTTTTCCCAGGGGTGTCCAAACTTATTTCACTGAGGACCACTTACAAACAAATGGGAGGATGACTGGGTAACATTGATAAATATATTTTTAGAGTATTAGAGTCAGTAAAGTCAACCAAATATAGGGTCAAGAAATCCTTAATCATGCAAATGTTTAGAGAAGCTCCTCATTACTGGTGCCAAAGAGCAGATAGTCACTTAATGTAAAAGATTTGGGGGTGATAAATCAGATTTCAGGGGTCCCTGTTTGGCCCAAGCTACCACTAGATGAGCCCCTACTAAAGATAAGAATGACCCTCGTAGCAGCAGAACAGAGAGGAGTTGCTGATGGCTATTCAACACTCTCTGACTCAAAGCAAAAGCAGACTGCACAAAGCTGATAAACGTCATTGGAGCTTGGTAGGAGTTGGAAAATGACAGCACGTTATTCTTCAAACATCAGACCTTAAGATGAAGATGATAGCAAAGCAAATGAGGGCCATTCATGCTGCTCCTAAAGGCTGCAATTATTTCATCTTCATTCATCAGTCAAGCACATTATACATTCTAGTGTGGGCCAAATTTCCAATCTTATTTGGAACTTGCTCCCCCCCCCGGCAACAGTTTAGACATCTCTGGTTTATACCAATGGTATTACTGATTATGCATATTGATCAAATTCTTTAATCATTATTGATATTTGTGGATTTTCTGGGTTGAAAAAACATTTTAAAAGAAGGCCTTTAGAGGTTTTCACACATTTCCCATGTCAGCTTGTCAAACATATAGCACTCCTGATACTAAATGTCATGCTGTGACAGCACATTGTCCTTAGCCCTTTTTGTTGTTGTGAATTTACACAAAAGCACCGAACGAAGCTTGAGACATTCACAGTAATTCCCCAAGGATGCAATAGTAACAATTCTTGGTTCAATATGGCTTTGAGGGAGTGCAAAAAGCGTGACATGGAATTTGTTTCACAAACAAACAAATACAGAAAAACACACACATAGCACTACTCTCCCCCTGGGTCAGTGTGCTCCCCTCTCAACAGTATGGCTCCTCTGATAATACCTCTAGAGATGGAACAACAGAGGGGTCCCCCACTCTATCTCTGAGATACTCAGAGAGGAGATGAAATGTCACATGGGGCATAAAGATCTCTGCTTAAAAAGGCATTATGATGGAACAGTTATGATATTAGCATTTCCACAGTTGCAGGTGTAGCACGCTACACTATTAGCATCACTTTGAATAAAATTAACCAGCCACAATTTAGATCAGTTCTCTTTCCTGTCCGTCAGGATTTGTTTTTCAACTCCTCTCACAAGAACATGCCATAGAGGTGGGCTGTACAAAAAAAGATATCACATGCAGATGTACAATGCATCTTATTGTCTTTTGGATCTGATTTTAGCTTTTTTCAGAGCCCAAGTGCCAAGTAATGACAACATTAATGGATACACAATGGGGTCAAATGTATAGTATCCGTCTTTGAAATGTAATGATGTTTAACCCCGATGCTAAAAGTTCATTTGTTACTGCTGGAACCAGATACAGTGAACCAGTATTCATTCTTTATCTTAACACAACAGACACTTGTGCATCACCTTGAATAACTGTGACAACAAATCACAAAGCATTAAAGCTAAGAAAAAGAAAAGTTCACTTTATATATAAATTATATGTGAGAAAATGTGCATGGTTATACATTTTCAGAGCATTAAATTACTTATTATTCACATTAAATGTACTTTGTAATAATGTGTAATTTGTAATAATGATACACATAAACATAATTTAAATGTACTCTATATCTAAAATGAGTGATTTTGGAATAAAGTCATGCATTTGTAGTCATATTATTACACCATATTTCAATGCTATCATTTTTGAGAAGAATTTCCTGTTTAAAGCTTAATAAGATATCTCACATTCTGCAGACATCACAAATTCAAATAAATGCAGGAAATACAAAAATACATGAAACCGGAAAACAGGAAATAGCATCAGTTATCAGGGAATATCAAGGAAAGAGAGAGAGGAGGGGGGAGGGGGAAAGAATGAGCACACTACTCCAGATATGCATAATGCAAATGACATGCATGTCAAATGGCAAAACAAACTGACAGTGACAGAACAATGGAATAGCCAGAGAGCGGCAAACCCTGCTCCAGTAATCACCGCAGATCTGTCTGTCCATTTACACGAGAAGAAACGATTCACAATCAGTTCTAAAAACACATCTCAGTCTGCAGAGATGAGGAAACGAAAGTAAGATGGTCTTTTGGCAGATTTAGGTTTCTTAGGAAGCAACAAAGCATGACTTGAAACTGTTTGCGTTGCACATGAGATGTAAGACTCTTGGTGGTTTTTTCCCTGTCCCTGACAGCACCAGAATGTCAAAGGTCACATCATTTACTGGTTAAACAGTATCAGTAAATGCTCATGGATTTTCTCTATGAAACAGAACAAATAAACATACTTTTAAAAGATTTAAGGATTCTGGATGCTTTTATGCATTTGCTTAGATAGAAGAGTGGACAGAGATGAACACTGGGGAGAGAGTGGGGATCTACATGCAAGAAGAAGAAGCCACAGGTTGGACCTGAACTTGCGCACAAGGCACTCTGCCATGATTGCTGGCCTACCAGGATGCCCTGTCGAAATCTTTGTAATAAATCAGTGAAAAAAATAAATAACTGTTTGATTTAATTTGATTGATTTGTGTACACCAGTTAATTACGAACTCCATTAATATCTCTGGACAAGAGTCTAGTTAGAGAAACAAGAAACAGGTAAAGAAACAGAACATTATTCTTGCATTAGGAATCTTTTACTCTCAAAAAATTAACTCTCTGAGCCAATTTCCAATTGTAATTGATTTTTTTCCATCTCAAAGAAAATGAGAATTGACACAGAAATAATAATTAACAAATCTTGTCTTAATTTTATCCAAATGTATCCCAAAACTAAACTGAAATTCCCTCTAATAATAAAAGCACAGATTGTGGGGTTTTTTTCTTAATCAAAGGTACACTATGTAGTTTGGACAAAGTCAGGCTTCTCATTTCAAAACACAAGTCAACAATGTCCCTGTGCAAACATGAACAGGTCCTACCACTATCAAAACGCTGAACATTTCAGTATTTTTTTAACATTTCTGCAACTGTAGGACTGACACATGAAGGAGGATTTTATCTACAGGTACCCAGGAGAAGCAAAATGAGCAATGGAAAAAGCCAAGGAAAAAAAATTCCTGATTTTTTTTTTTTTGCTCTACTGCAACAAAAATATAAAATCAATCAATTTAATCGATTTATTGCCCTGCCTTATTGCATTTTCACCCCTAAGAGTCAGTTACAGGCTTTCTTCAAGTTTTCCAAACTTGAAAACTCATGTATCCATGTATGTGTCTAAACAAAAATGGTAATCATATCTCTGCTTTATGTGTGTGTTATGAAATGTATACTCTCTTTTCTTCTCTTCCTCCTTCTTGGCACCTTTTCCATTACCAGTCTGTCCGCTTCCACTCTGCTTTTGACCCTTTTTAGTTTTTTATGCTTTTGTTGAATCCAACATTAGTAACACCAGCTCAGTATAAAAGCCTTTAGTAAGGGACTCTGGCTTTCTGCTCTACACAAACAGACATAATGCTAAATGGCAAATGAAGGTAAACAATGCGGTGAACATCAGGTGGTAAACAGTAAACATGTCAGGTGTTTATCCTCCACTGCAGTGCGTTCATGAATACTGAAACCTAATGACGGTCTTAGAAGCAGCTATTGAATAGTTTTTAGAACAACAATCTGGCAACGTAAGCTCTGATGAGAGAAAAAGAATCCGGCAGCATTAAACTCAATATGTCAATCACTGGTGTATCTATGTTCAAACGGCTGCTTTACTTAATGTTAAACATGTGAAAATGACTGGCTGGGAGAGAGAATAGTGTTGTATTGACAGAGAGGGAGGCGAAGCAGCGGGCAGTCAGCCACTCTGTTCTGCTCCACTGCAACATGGGAGGGAGGCCAGCGCGGACACACACACACACACAGATGTAAAAACACACATACGGGCATGTACACACAAGCAGACGCACACTTGCACAAACGCACACACACTGATACTCTCCCTTCCTCTCACCCTCCCTGTCCCTCCCATTCCCTCTCTCTCTCTCTCACACACACACATAAACACACACTCACACATACACAGTGCAGCAGGTGAGGTGCCAGCACATCACAGCGCTGCCATTTTTCAGTGTCTTGCTCAGGGAGAAGCGCTCTGACATTTTATGAAGCACTCTGCAGAAATCAGCAGCTTGTAATGGCGGCTGGACTGTCACTCCTTTTTCCCACTCTTCACACTCCCTCTATCTGCCTTCCTCACACACTGCTTTTAAGATATTATCTCCCGTGATTAGCATAATCTAATCAATTTTACAAAATTGGCTTTTAATTACAAAGAACAATCTCTTCCTCTTACTATCTGTTAAAGCTTCAAATGTCTTCGGGATTTTTTTGAAAGGCAAAGTGATGTATGGAGTAAAACCGGAGAAAAGGTTAGAAAATGCTTCTCATTTACAAAAGCAAGAGGAATGATTCATATTTATGGTTGAAGGGTGTAAAATGGCAGGAGATCAGGTTTTAAAAACTAGAGGAATTCATCTTTAAATTGCATGTTTTCTGACCAAAAGGTGTCCTTTTAACATTATGAATAAAGAAACTGATACATGCCCTCTACTCTTGTATTTAAGATGGAAATATGATGCATCAAAAGATGTCTGAATTTACAAGTATCTCTTCAGACATGTTAACATCAGTGCCTTTTTGTGTAAGTTATACAAAAATCACTCTATATCTCAACATTTTAGGAACTTTATAGTTCAAAACGTCATAACAGGGTTAATTTTTTCAGGACAAATATGACTAAAAATGTTTAACGACTGCCTTTTTGCCTGACAAAAAGAAATTGTCAAATTAAAAAAAAATCTGATTATGAAAATGTGACCAAAATATTTTTACTTTAGTCAACCTGGTAACCAAGGACTAAACTGTGAGAAGACAACCGCGGGACTTTAAGTTTTCATGGTATTTGAGTTGGGCTGAGGTATTAAAGTTCCATTAGAAACATATTGTCTGATCATTCAACAAATAATCAAAAAAGACTAATGGAGGTATGAATAAAGACTTGTTCATCTAATAAATCAGTAAGAAAATGTATTTACAAAAAATTAACCTTCTGAGAAAGTATATAACTTCAATCGAAAATAATTTATGTAAGTTCTATCAATTTTATTTGCATCAATGTTAGTATTGACGGAGCATAAATAAGAGTGATAGATTATATTCACTCAGCACTTCGGCGTTCAAAGTTAAAGAGAGAGAATTTTCTGACCAACAGCAATGATTAAAATATCTGTTCTGTCACATAGTCTTAATTTAACTTAAAAGGAGAAAACATCCAAAACTGTGAAAAAAATACTATACATTTTAACCTTGAGACTAAATCTCAGACTAAATAAAAAACGGACAAAAGTAACATGAAGTGCACTGCGTGGCAATGGCAGTCAACAGTGTAGGTTATTAAGTCATCTTTCCCTTTGCTTTTTTGAGAGCTACAACAGCATTGTAACAACCTGCCAACTGTGAGCTCTGTGGAGCACAAAATAAAAACATGCTGCTTATATTTACAAATCAGCAGCAAATACTGGTGGAAATTTTCATATTTGCTGATACTAATAATCAACTTTTCGATTCCGAGGTGGGCAACTGCTGGCCACAAGTGGCCTCCTCATCACACGGTCCCCGAGTCAGCTATGATTAAAAGAACATTTTAGCCAAATTACTAAAAAAAGCAGTAATGATGGACTGCACCCGTATCGCAAGAGCAGCATGAACACAGACCAAATGCACACAACATAGAAAATAGATATGTTTTTGCCCTAAATGCATATGTTGTTTTTATAATTGTGGACACAGTTGGTTATAATTTTTATGGAACATTTGTATGAAGTATCATTTTGTATATAAAAGGCAAATAATGTGAGTAAAATATACTAATAACTAGTAACTTACATTACTTTGTGTTCTGCTTAAAAGTCAAGCATTTCTGTTTGCATTTTAATTGTAAATGTTGCTCTAATACACTCGGATTAATCCGTACTTGCCTCTTATAATATAATTTCCAAAAATCAGAGGATCCTTGAGTTGGTAAAAATGTGGCCCTATGATATTGATAGTGAATTTAATGTGGCCCCTCCGTGACCAAAGTTGATCATCCCTTTTACAAGCTTCTGTGTGACTATACCAATATTGTGCTGATATTATCGTGCATCCCTATCCAAAACAGGACAAGCACAGTGCAACCATCTGACTTTCAATAGTCCATTAAACGACAAAGGCAGCTGACATGACTTATTTTTAATCTCTAGAAAATGTAGAAATCTAGTTTGTTTGTACAATATAGATATTAAAGACAATTTATAAAACAATAAGGACAGTGTGTTTGAATATGAGGGGTTACATCTGTCAGCAGTTGTTGGTGCACCTATGTATCTAACCCCCTCCATCACAGATATTACAGTACGTGCTTACAGGAAAGGCCTGATGATTAGAAACCCAGCTGTTAAATATGTCCTTTGCTTATAAAAAAAAAACAGATCTATAATCATGATTAACTCTCAGGCATGTTATTGTGCCTGACAAGCTCTCTGTTGAGCAATGATTAACAGCTAGTGTCTGACTCCACAAACCACTGCTAGCACATTAACACAATGTTTAGATTAGCCGGGCCCTCATTCAGGCCATTATAGCCGCCACTAACCAACAGTCCCTCACAGAAGAAACGGGGGCAGCCGGCAGCTTGTTGTTGGACAATTTACAACGTTGACAGAGCTTGGCAACCATGTTCGAAAAAGTTTCCCCCCCAAAAGATTCACTCAGGGCCAGCAACATTTGAGAGCATCTGAGAATAGTATGCCCACAGGAAAAAATGTGATTCAACTTGAAATATGTGGGAAGTGTCAAGGCCAAATCTCTGAGTGTAGGCTACGCTATAAACCTTAAACTAAGCCGATTTCATTAATGTGACATTAGCATTTGTAATGAGAAAAGGGGGAAAAAACCCTTGGGACATCTTTGTACTGTTAGAAAAACAGACACATGCATGCCCACGCACACAACATTCACACACAACACACACAAGAACACACATAAGCCGCAATATCAGGCATTTATTTACATCAATGTTACACAAGAAAGTCAAAAAGCAGCCAAAGAGAAAAGTAGTGTTTGCGTAGGTTTATGAAGAAACATCTGAGCTCAGTCTGTGTAAACCGTCTGTGACAGTCTGTAAATCTGTTGAACCTTTTCTGATCAACTGAGCCGATAACAGCACACACAAATAAAGCAAACATTCACTCCCACTCCAACACTCCAGACAGACAGAAAAAGGAGGAGGGCCGTGTCGAGAACGACTCTTCCTCGGTCTCATCACTTCTTTCTTTTTTGACTTGCCATTACACGTCTGCGGTTCTCCCAAACTTCTGAGCTCATATGATGTGTGACTGACGATGCTCCTTATTTTCTTCTTCCCTGACAAAAACAACCACACACACTCAGCTGACTCCAGTCCTGTCCTTTTCCAGACTCCACAGTCATCCTGGCAAGCATCTGCATGTTGATTAGTTGTGTAAGTGACTCTAAGGTTTTCATTAAGTCCATATTGACCTGCACATTTCCAAATTGACCAAAGTGGCTTCAGGGCCAGAGCAATGATCCGCTGTGATTAGTTTAAGTGTTGTTTGTGTGAGTCTGTGAAGTTGGATTTAAACTAACAGATAACAACTAATAATGGCATTCATGGGGCAATGTGACACTTTTATTGTCTCGGTGAGGGATTTTATTGATGTGTTTAGGATGACATTGATCCATAGTAGAAGCACATTTTCTCAAGTCATTCAGCATAATCTGACGACTGTTTCATTTTAATGATGACAGGCAGCTGTTTTTTAATGATTACAGATGTCCCCATGATTGAAAGAATTTCAGTTTTTTTGTCTTATATTGTTTTCAGTTAATTCAGCATTTAAATATGACTTTAGATTTCACATTTGCAGGTGCAACACATAACATACAACTTAAGCAATTTCACTCATTCACACCCAGGGTCTGAAATTAACACCAAGCCATGTGTGGGCAAATTCTGCATTTGGCAGCTGAATCTCAGAGGGTTATGAGCCACATGGCAGGCAAATGTTTAGACCTTAACAGTCCTGTGTAGATACATGCTGAGAGAACCCTCTTTCTTGACACATCTTACTTTTCCAAATTTGATAAAATGATCTGATCTGTGAATCATGATACTGTTATAACTCAGTTAAATGCACTGAAATACAAAAAACACAATTAACTATATGAGTGGGTAAAAATGATCGTAGGTGGGTGAATTACTTTATACACCCCCTACCTTAGCTGGCAAGTCAGAAAGTTAATTTCAGACCTTCTTCACTCTGAATAATTTCTACAAATTCCTGGCAAGCTTACCCTGAATTTGTTGTTAAGAGATAAAATTCACAGCCAGAGACCTTCCCTGTCAGATGAAGGGGGGCTTTTGGAGGCAGCAGGGCTGAATGTTATCGCAAAAGTTAAATTGCTGTGTCTTTTCTTCTTTCTGCAATGAAAATTTGTTGTTTTTCTTGAAGGATTTTTTTCTTAATAAATGTGAGCTTTTACAACAATAAACTAAGGCTGCACTGATGCATCAGTTTCATATTATTATTGGCCCTGATCACGAATATTGGCCACCGATAAATGACTAAACAGCTAACATATGTTTATCTGTTTTGTTCAATCAATTTGATGCTGAAATCTGGCACATTTATTTCCAGATTCACAAAAAAATTTATTGCTAAGAAGAATGACCTGTTGTATAAACTCAGATTTTTACTATCAAACATCAGAGACAATGCTTGCACCATGCAAATTAGGCAAAATTAGTAAAACATCACCATCTGCACGAGTATCAGCTAATTTATTATTTCAAACAATGGTATCGGTATCAGCCTTGATTTTCACAATCAGTGCATCACCACCATTTGAAATCTTTATGTGAATTAGTGGTGATGCACATCTCAAACATTTGAATCCA
The DNA here is from genome assembly GCA_037902135.1 of Cetoscarus ocellatus. NCBI lineage: Eukaryota > Metazoa > Chordata > Actinopteri > Labriformes > Labridae > Cetoscarus > Cetoscarus ocellatus. The sequence continues at coordinate 509,876 of JBAMNC010000379.1, read as the reverse complement.
ACAATTATAATTCACTTTTTCTAGACTTTAAGTCTACATCCATTTCGGCCTGCCTTATGAGCAAAAAAATGTGATGCACAAAATTATTTCTGAATAATGTTAACAATATCAGGTGAGAAAATGGACAAACATTAGAGGATCCTCATTATCTTTAGCTACAGCTACATGAAACTGTTTTTTTTCTTGAATCACAAGTAAATTACAAGTTTTTTTACTTGACAATTTGAAACAATTGACCCTTTATAGGGTCCACTGATCAACCGATCAGTAAGCCCTCTCTCATATCAACTGCTGGTGAGCTACCCTAGCAGGACAAACTTTTGTCCACGCAAAGTCTCTTTAATCAGCTGTGGTGAAATGATTGCCTTAAATGTGCTACTTTAAAGGGACAGTTCAGTTTTTTTGAAGTGGGGTTGTATGAGCTAGATATAGCCACTAAGTACCTTAGATGCAGTAGAAAGTTCTCTCCTCTCCCTCAGTAAGCCACAGTCTGTAAGAGTCTGTTACACAGAACAAGCCCCAAACAGGGAAGTATTGTACCAAGTACAAAGGGTATTTTCTAAACCTACAAGAACTCCCATCAAAAAATAATACCACAGTTTAAGAGTACGCTACCTATGCATGTTTTTAAGTGCATTAACTTTTTTAGAAATATGAAGTTTATCTGGAACTAACCGCCTCACGTCACGTATTCCTCCTTGCAACGCTGCCGCAAGCCGCGCAATGCTAATACACAACAGTAATGGTTGTGTGTGTGTGTGTGTGTGAGAGAGAGAGACACAGACAGCCTCCTCTATTCTGCTTGTTTGTCTCTGACAGATCATTATTACTTACTTTGAGGATAAACTGTCATAAGGTCCTTCAGGTTTGGAACGTTTTTTCCAGTTTATCCTCGGGAAATTGAAGAATGTCCGCAAAACTCCAGGATTCAGAAGAGCAGACAAAGCTGTATGATGAATGATACAGATGATGTGACGGTTTCCATCTGCAGCAGCTCTTCTTCTGTGAACTCCGGTTCACACAGATATCGTCTTGGCTACAAAGTCAATGGAACTTCATCATCGCTGTCATAATCACTTGTTTTTAATTTCCTACATTGTCTCTTCCTCACACCACTAAGAGTCAGAACAAAAGAATTAAAATACTTGATAAAAGTTACACGAGGCTACAACCAGCGTCTGAAGTTGCTAGCCTGTTATGTTGACAACATAACAGGCTAGCACTGAGAGGGAGGCGGAGTGATTCAGCGGTTCGCGGCAGTGCTGCGCGAAGGAATACGTGACATGAGTTGGTTAGTGCCAGATAAACTTTATATTTCCAAAAAGTTAATGCACTTAAAAACATTTCTAGGTAGCGCAACTGTGGTACTATTTTTTGATTGGAGTTCTTGTAGGCGGAGAAAATACCCTTTGTACTTGGTACAATACTTCTCTGTTTGCGGCTAGTTCTGTGTAACAGACTCTTACAGACTGTGGCTTACTGAGGGAGAGGAGAGAACTTTCTACTGCGTTTAATGTACTTAGTGGCCATATGGAGGTCATACAACCCCACTTCAAAAAAACTGAACTGTCCCTTTAACATTGACAATCATTAAAAAAGGCAAAACATTTGAATACTGATAATATTTGGTGTACTAGTAACAGTAACAGGTGACAATAAAAGCATGGATCAGTAAATGTCATATTAGTTTAACAGTTTAATTTTTTTCACACCCTGCTGTGTTTTTGTCTTATTCTCTCACTGAAGACAATTTTTTAAGAAGACTCATGTTGATTTAATATGAACAACAGTTCACCAAATAAAGTTTTCAAAACCCTCCAACAGAAAAAAGGCCAGATTTAACAAAATTAGTCCTGCCTGTCAGCTGTTACCAAAGATGGCCGGGCTTCACAAAGGTCATCTTCTCAAGAGTTAATCAATACCAAGCTTTGGTTTCATTTAAATGCATGAAAAAGTGTAAACGGGTAAACAATTGTTTCTATTCATGGTGATGAATAATCACTTTTGCATTGTGTTTGTCACAAAAGCTCAACCTACATAACAATAAAATGTATCATGCAGTACAGGGCATTAATTTAATTATAAGTCAAATATATAGCTCAATATATTTAAAGAATCAACAAAAAAATCAAAAAATACTTAAAAACAGAAAAGGCAACAACAGTGTGTTAAAGGAGGCAGCGGGGTATGAAAATCAAGCTCTTTCCCACTCACTTAGTAACTTCAGTCAGTTCTGTTCACACAAGCAGGTCAACCCAAGAATTTTAGAAAGCTGTCAGAAATTTGGTGTTTGAGTGAACACACTGGTGTAGGGAAGAAGTACATAATTGTATTGATACATATAAGTGACTGGAGTATTTATAATAAGGGAAAAACAAAAGAAAATTTTGTGAAATCTAGTAACCACGTGTCAGGGGATAGAGGGTGATTAGGTGAAGGTTACAATAGGAGCATAAACAATGATCTAGGGCAATTTGAATAATGATCAGCAGCAGAGAGATGCTGTGTCTGTTTATTATTAATCAGCTAATTTATCAAACATCCAACTCTGACTGTGTCACAATATGATAGAATAACAGGAGCCGCCTGTATATGAAGCAGTGAGATGATTTCTGACAACAGCGATGTGGAAGCATGTATGTTTGCTGTCTCCCTCCCCCCAAGAAACAGCCTAAAAGGCCGCTTTGTCTGAATTTATAGAACAATAAAATTTACAACAATTGTCTGAAAGGTGGTGACAAAGTTTTCTTGCGAGACAAAAACCAGATCAAAGTGGAAACTTGTGCGGTTTTCAGGCCACACAAGCAAAGTGACAGCTTTTATGAAACCCTTTCTCCATTCATTTGTGATGTGACTTTAATAAAACAGCCAGTGAAAGTATCAGCTAACTCTAGAACTTTGCTGGAAATTGCCATAACACTTGAAACAAGCAAACATATAATCATAGTAAAGAGCAAATTTAACATGTTTCCAAATGTTTAGATAACCTGAAAGTTGAAACAAAACACCAAGTCAGCTTCCTTTAGGACTGATAAAGTTGTTATTAATCACTTTAAGCTCTACTGATCTATGCCCTTGTTAAAAAATATTTCCTTGAGTAGTTGTTTTTAGTTAGACAACACTGAGAATCATGACTTTAGTTGCTGAAATGTGCTCTCTGTACTTAAAAAAAAACATGCTTTTGGTGGTAAAAAAGGAGATGAGAGGGAAAGATTTTAAGATGTCAAGTCACAATGTTTTTGCAGCTCTGTAAAGTTAACCAGGCACTTTGTTAGCTGAAAACTTTCTCTACTAAAACTGTGAAATGTTAAGATTTAATGAGCACTACAAAAATAGGAAGAAAACTCTGACAAAAACACAAAACATCGCGTGTTTGGCTTGAAGATAAAGTTGAATGAGATTCAAACCAGATCTGTTTTATGGTCACCTCAGTTCGCCTCAAGGCGTGCAAAATGTTACTTTCACACGGTTTGTTCTTTCCTTCTCTCTTTCTCTGTGCTCTGTTATTGTGACATCTGATTCAAAGATGTTCTGGAAAATAGTATCCCAGTAGATTTAATAAATTATGGTTGCAAAGTGAACTCTTACCGGTCACTGTTTTCTTTTCTTCTTCATATATTCCAACAAAAAATCCAGGGCAGTATTTTCCAGGACACACATGCAGAATACTTTGATATCACTGGATCTTCTATCATCTCACAACACAGTCTCAGCAGATGGCTGTTCAGCCTGAGTCTGGTTCTGCTCGAGGTTTCTGCTGACTAAAAGACAGCTTTACTATCATTGTCCGTGGACTGCTGTTAGGAAAGTGCGATATTAGATGTTTGTTGATATCCAATACGGAATATGCTGATAATTCCAAACTTATTAATGCCCATAATGATGGTTCTGCTTAAAAATCTGCATACTTATCTATTTGCCTTATAGGTAGAAGAGCTTTGGTACATTTGTACCCTCAGACAATATGTTCAGCAGGCAGATCAGCCAGATATAAGGACATTTTGCTGAACTTGGGTGATACATATGTTGGGTGCATTAGTGGAGTAGGGTTGTCCTTCCTTACTTTGCTGCACAGGTTATTTTTTCTGTGGATTTATGATCTTTTGACAATATTCATTGGCAGTACATCCCAGATGGATGCTCAAATAACATTGTGTAAACTGTTGTTCTACTTGTTATTCTGAAATCACAGCAGGCGAGGCATAATTGTAGAGACTTACTGTAAATAAAGAAACATATCTCACACAGTCCCTCAGTACAGGGGCGCAGCAATATATTAGAAGCAAGTAATTAATTTGAAAAATGTTTGAGAAATAACATAACATGCTTTATTTTCAATGTGATGGAGCAATGCAGTCGATGCGTTTACCAAAGAAATATACAGACGCCTCTGTTTCACAAGGATGGAGATAATATTTGGATATAGATCTTCTTAAACTGTCAAGATGATCAGAGTGTATTTCATTTCAAACTGAAAAATCTGACACATATCAGACTCATATACCCATCTGTATTCCATATCAAACCAATAGATAACTGTAATAATTGATGAGTAAACTTAAAAAATACAGACAAACTAAAAATTATTATAACATTAAAGCAGAACGGCATGACTCAAATTCATAATGTGGTAAAACCAGATCAGAATTTTCTCTCTAATCAAACAAATTTAGTTAGGCGCAAAATCTGCAACTAAACTGATTGATTGCCTTTTAGCTAAATTACCAGACTCTCCTGCTGTCTCTCCAAAGTCCACCGCCAAAGTTCATTTACCTATTTTTTTGCTTATTGTAGCATGATTAGTGTAATATATTTCAGAGAGGAGGACAACTGTTGGAACATCAAATATCACATAGGTTCAATAAGAATGATTGGATTGCCCTCTGGAAAGTGGAAATGTGAGGCTGATGTAGGGCTTTTGTGGTTGAAACTACAAAGTACAGTCTAGACCTGCTCTTTTTGAGAATATGTATTGGGTTGACACTTACTATGAATTGGAGCTTCAAAAACATAGACTGACTGAAGATTTATCTGACTGAATGTGGAGCACATGTGTTGTCCTGTGTGTAAAATATGCTTTATTACAAAATGTGTCTTGACTTCTTAACAGTCAGTGGGAACTTACATTTCAACAAACCACTGTCAAGTGGTGGGACTGGTTTTATTCTCTGCAGCTTAATGTGTGATAAAATATGACACTTTTGCCCTTACACACAGAATAAAAAGACTATAAATGAGGGTCATAATGGGTAACAGCTTTACCCTACCATTTTGCCAGTATCACCTTTCTGCTTCTCTGCCCTGGACACTTATTCTCCCCCCTGGGGGCAGATGTAGAGGACCCTTTTAAAAGTCCAGCTGTGCCTTTAAAAGAGTTTGTCACACCAGCGATGGGGTGCTTTGAAATGCTGAGCAGAATGGCCGCAGAAATAGAGCTCCCTTTTCTCCTTGTGACATGGCCCCATTTCCTGTGTCACCACACTTACTCTGTGTGATTTCCCGAAGAAAGTTACAATATTTGAGCCTCCATTGTTGACTGTGTCAAACCATTGACATTACTACGCTGCAATCACACTCCTACAGGTGGTTAAGGACACACTCACACACACACACACATACACAGCTGGGAAATGTGGACCAAAAGTCTTATCTCAGTTTAGTTTGTCTGAAAGGCAATAAGAGATAGATATGTCATTTTTTTTCTTCTGGAAAGAAAAAAAAGAATGGTTGTCACAATATCCAGAATATAAACTTTGAAATGATCTGAGCTGTGCCCTTTAGTGTTTTTATCATGTCTCCTTCTCTCGATAAGAGTACAGCTTGATCAGGGGTACTTGGTATGGGAGAAAAAGAAGGGTTTTTGAACTTAAGCAATTATGAACATGATAAAGCATCCATCAAAATTAATATATCTTCCCAGTTTATACCCAAAGAAAGACAAATCTTTGACAACCAAAAAAAAGTCAAATTCTGTAGTAAAAGTGAAAAAGCACAGCCCAAGTTGTACAATTACATTAACAACATTTGAAAAGTGGATTGAACTGGCTCGGAGCAAACACTTCTCCATATGTTTAAAAAAAAAATACTGTTTTTGCAGTTTGGAACAGAGGAGAACACTACTTTTCCAGTTTCATACAATTTAGCAAACATTGCCAATGTTTTCATGCTATTAAGACAGTATGCAGGAGATTGTTTGTTTGTTGCACAAAAACATAGGCAACATTTATTGTATGATGACGCTGCCAATACCATGCTTTTAAAATGACAAAATCTCTATTACTGTATTGAGCAGCAGCGCCAAGAGGTACAGAAACTTCAGAAACACCAAATGGACTGTCTGACATATCCATGGGTATATTTCACATCACTCTGGTCTTGCATCACACGGATGGTGTTGGGAGAGGCTAGACCTTTAAAAAAATGGCAGGTGTTTGAACATCAGACTTACAATCATTTCTCCCTTTAACAAAACTGCACTTGTTGCCTCTATTTCCTCAAAGAATGATGATTTTTCCTGGTCATCTTTTGACCAGGCAGTAAATCAGCCCAAAGCTTTTTGAAATAGCTCTGCATGGTATAACAAATTCTGTTGCTTTAAGGTTAAAAAAGAGAAAGCGCTGCCTAAATTGCACTTATAACTGCACAAGAAGGTGGAACTGGTCAGGTCACCATCATTTCTCCATCTAGACTTAACAAAAATACATAGGAATAAAATTGTTGTGTTTTTTTTGGTAATTTTACTGAGCCTTAGAGCAGGCACATTTTTGAAATCAAAATAAACTATGTTAGTATAAAAAATACTGTCTTAACCCATTTCTTGATTAAGAATGCATTGACTTATCTTAAAAGCTCAATATAATACCCAGCCCTAACACAGAATTACATGTGTTGAGCAAAGTGCCTCCTGTGTGTTACATTATCTTCTCTTGTGAAACTGTATCCACTGACTGCAAACACTTCCTTAAAGTCAAACCAATCACAAAGCGTGCCATCGCTCCCCTTCTGTTACCTGATATTATCTAAGGAGGAGCCAAACACCTAACACACCAAAAGCTTGGGATGGATGCCTATGACTTGTGTGTTTATTGTCTCTGTGCCTATGTCACGACGCGCTGATTCCCCATGTGGTGGGGCTGAAACCAAAGCTGCCCGGGCCTGTTGTTGATAGCCGTGTCTCACCCACTCACTGCCCCAAAGGGAGTCAGGACCGAGACCACTGCTCAGGGTCTGTCTGTTCACACACATGAAACACAGGCTTGGATTACACAGGGCTCAAATATGACTCATCCTAAGGAGGGGGTGGAGAAAGGCCCCTCTCTGTTGTTTGGAGCACATACACACTACGCACACTCACACACTGCCCGCAATGATAGCTACATCACAGGCTCAGAGAGAGGACCTTGTGGTTCCACACACCTGCCAAAGACAGATGTTAAGAATAAATCAGAGACTGGAGAGAAGCTCCACACTGCTGTAACTCCACTAACTCACTACACACTACACTAACTGGAGAGCAAACAGCTGCACATGACAACACACACCAGTGATGAAAGCAACAATAGCATGCAGGCACCTGACACGCATACAGAGAGAGGCTACAACGCCGCGTGAGAGAGGAGCATTTTCAAGTTTCCACCTCGCGGCTCTCCACTTTTATTTTTTTGTGTTTTTTAAGCTCTGTTCAGTTGCTGTGAAACCAGCTCCCCGTCCTCTGGAGCTGAGGGGGTTTTTAAGAGCAATTGTTCTGGAAGAAGCCGAAATCCTCCGACGACAGACAAACAAGTCGCAACAAGGCTGAGAGCAGTGTGGGCGGCTGGGAGAGGAAGCGCTTTTTTCCGCTGCTGACTAGGTGAAATTCATGATTTCTTCATTTAAATATAGCCTAGCGGTGTTATGAAGAATCAACACACTCAAAAAGGCTGCTCTTTAAGCTGATGTGTTGGACAATAATACGCACAAAGAAGCTATTTCAGGGCATTATGACCTCTAAAAGCTTAATTCAAGCACCCAACACAACATCATCCTACATCCTGTCAGTCAGTGTGGCACACTTCCTGGTTTCCATGTGTCATAAAAACAGAAAACTCAGACACAACCACACAGGCGGCCATGTCTATGGGCATCTTTTGTCACTTGTGGTTTTTTTTTAGCCTTTGTTGTCTAACAGGCTTGGAAAGGCAAAGTGTGTGTGTGTGTGTTGGGTTTTGCATGTGTGGTGTGAGTGTGTGTGTGTCATAAACAGACACCCTTCACGCTTTGTGGCCCAGAAACAGGATAAAACTGAGAGTTAACCAGCAGTGCACTGACATTATCTCTTCTTTGCTGTCCTGGAATGCCAGCCTGCTGTGAAACTATGAAAAATATGACGTCCTGTCACACCACATAATGTGTGTTTGTGTGTATTTGTGTACATATGTGTGCCCGCTCAGGAAAGAAGGAGTGAATGTGGGTGTTTTGCTTTGTCTTACTGATTTAAAGGCACAAGGCTAAGTGTGAATGCTGAGGTCCTACATCTTGAGACTGTGAGGCTTACAGGGGCTTTAAATCTTTGTTTGTTTCACAGAAGGAATCTAAACATGCCAAAAAAAGTAGGTTCAAAATTAAAGCTGCCAGAGAAACGTACACACCCAATATGTAAATTCGACTCTCAAGTGGCTCTTAATAAAAACAAGAACAAAAGATTATGTCAAGAGTACCAGGGGCTTATGGGTGTGATTTCATTTTCTCCAACTGCCCATTAACCTTGCAGTGCAGATGGATCCACCTGATTCAGTGTCTGTAATCAGGGAGATCCATCTTGCCAAGCTCTACACCCACTGTCAGCATCCCAAAGCAGAACAGCCCAATCAGCATACTTTGGAACAGAAAGAGGTGGGAGATACATGCATTATAAAATCAGGAACAGACTGCTAGTACAGAGATCAGTGTAGATGTTAACACCTTCAGTACCAGTTTTATCAGATCATGTTCAAAACACCTAAATTGGACTTGTCCAATTTGATATGTATCTGAGGATACCGTCCTTATTCAGGGCTGTCTTAGCAAAGGGACAACTTCCTGCATGTTGTTTTGTCCCATGTAGAGAAGCATAAATGCTGGCTATTGCACGAGAAATTGTAATGTCTTGGAAATGCATCTTATTGTAAAGAGCTTTTAAGTTGTCAAGAATTTCACTATTTAACACACAATATGTTCTTGCTGATTGCAGACTTGTTAACACTGTAAAATGGAAGAAGGCCCAACAGTAGCTGAGCTAGATGAAGTCACATCACCACCTTGTTGTAGCCACTACCGTCAACTGCACAATGATATATCCAACCACCAGATGCAACTTCTGGATCTCATCCTAAGACAAGATATTTTTCTAATCTTTTTGTTTGTTTGTTTGTTGGTGGTGGTCGATTTTGTATAATTGTAGTTGGACTAACACATCAACATGAGCTTCAAAAGACCAGTTTCAGTCAGCCTGATGGTGCATGTCCACAAAGCATTTATTTGTCTGATTCTGTTCATTAGGGTCAAATGAACACACAGGTACAGAAGGCTGCTAAAAATAGGGATGTATAGATTGTTCATATTGGTAGCTATCACAGATTTTGACAGTGAAAACACAATTAACAGTGAACCAAATTGAGCTAAACCAGGCCTTGTTTCCACCTTTCCACAATTGTTAAACTTTGTTATCACTGCATGTAAATGAACTGTGTGCCAACAATGGGTCCAGGTATGCCCATCTGGTTGCTGCAATGACTTATAAATAACCATCAACAATTAGGGGCTCTTCTGGTTTTGGAAACTTGTAAATATTTGAGGCGATGACTGTGCTCAGCTTAAAACAAGGTATAACTTTAGTTCAGTCATATGACAAAATTCTACATTTTGTACCTTTCACAAATGAGTTGACAAAGATTGCAAGTGGATTTACTGGTCTTCAGCTTTGATCCTGGAGAGTTTTCCCCCCTCCTTGCTTACAATCAGCAGGCAAAATGAAGCCCAACTCTGGCCCTTGTGATGCCGATGAGTCTAACATCCATGACTCAAGAGGTCAGGCAGCCTGTCCGGGCCGAGCATTAGGGGTTAAGGGGATGAAACCAAGTGTGAAATGTGAGAAGACAAGCCAACATGGTTTCTCAGGCAACAAATAGAAAGGCGACAAACATATCTCTGTGACTGCGAGGAACGAGAGGTATGTTAGGAAGAAAGACTGTCACATCATCCATGATTCATATGAGAGTGAGATGGAAAAGGAATTAGAGTGGCTTTTTGAACCGGCTGAGTTTAGACATGTTAATCAGTAATAGCCTGTTGTACTTCAGACGGGAGGAGTGTGAGCGCTTTGGTTTGCGTGTGTGTGAGTGTGTGTGTCTGGCAAGTACAACACCACTTGGACTTGAGCTGGTTGAGGAAAGAGAAAGCTCCAGACCAAGAGATAATCCATCTGGACTGTTTCCTTACAAAACATATGGAAAAATGCAGAAGCTCTTTTTTTTTCTTTTTTTCCTTTTCCGCCCACAATAGCTATTAATATCTCACACAGAACATTTGCTCATGTCCCACTAAGGACTGGAATTCCTGCTCAAACACAGTCATCTTGGAGGATTAGAAAGAGGTGGTCAGGCATTTTTACACACTTGCCATATGTATTTCTTTGTTTGCAAGGAGAAGCATATAGTCACATAAACACATGGAGTAAACAATGAATATCCACTTAACATAGGGCTGGACAACATGGACAAAAGTTCATATAAAAACAAAGAAAAACAAAACAAATGGTTATCACAATACCAGAGTGTTGAACTTACTTTCACATTATCCTTGTAAAAAATAAAGAATACTGATACCTGTTTTGCAAAACGCCAATGGAACTATTGGTTTTTAACACCCAATTTTGGGAGGTTCTTCGCTTTAAATAACCAAAAACTGCTGACAAACTTAAACACACTCTCCGTCTCAAATTGTAAAGAAACACTGGCAACATATTTACCATTAATGAGGTAATTAAATAATTCTAATCTCTCTAATTGTAAGTGTCAGCAACATCAAGCTGTCAAAAAAACATGTTCATCTTAAGTCACATCACTCATCAAAAGACAAAGAACATGGTCAAATTTGCAGAAATACATTTGCAACATTTGCAAAGAAGTGAAACTGGTAGTGGGTGAAGGAAAACACAAACCCTAGCCAGTTTACTAGTCAGTCACACTTGTTCTTGGACAATGCTTCATTTTACAGTTTCAAAATTTTCTGGGTGCTGGTTTGGCTGATAGCATATACGGAGGCTCTGGTCTTGTGCAGGCAGCTCAGGTGCAGTTCTGACCTAAGGGCACATTTGCTGTGTCTTCCCCTGCTCTCTAATCTCCCTTTCCGCATCTATCGACTGTCTCTCCGCTGTCAATTAAGGCCAACAACTCCCACAATTATATTAACAAAACTTTTCAAAACTTACAGATAAACTCCAACTGTCCAACAAAATGTCTTTATAATTAGGTTGTCAACATTTCTACATTCCAACATAAAAAATGTTCCAAATTAATTTGCATGATCACAAAGCCAAACAAATAAACTTCAGTAACATTTTGACCAAAAGAGAGCGAGAGAGAGAGCACTGTCTTAGCTGGTTACATTTGGAAAAGTGGTTGCATCTGGGAGCCTTTGCTAGTTCTACTATCTTTAACAACTGTGCCAACAGATTTTTGCAATTTGATCAGTGTGTAGGAGTTTGCCTGCAATTTAATGAGTAAGAAATACAAGTCCTTAACAACCATTACGGAACCGTCTGATTTTCCTTAACTTTCATAAAATGCTGGCAAACTTCTAAGCAGTCTTAATTGTTCAAACAACATCTACAACATTTCACTGGCAGAATTTCTTAGAAGGTTGTCATAAATTTCTGGTCTCTTTTTAGTGATCAGAGAAATAAAAATTTACGAAACCTTGATGACACTTGGTCATTTTTGACTAAACGGTAAAGAGCACTGTCATAACTACACCAAAACATTTGTAACATTTTAAATAGATGATGAAACTTGCCACTTTTGCCTTCATATCTAATGAATGTCAAAGTATTTTTGCAATTTAGATGATCTGCTTTCCTTTTTCATTCTTGCAAACTGGAATTATAGAACAGATAGATAGCAATTGTTGATCCATTTTACATTATCAACTTTCTACAATGCAGTGAAACTCCTATACCCAGTACGGCTGGTACATAAACATTGTCAACCTCTCTGCTTATTGACATTGTCAACATTTTCTTTACTAATTAATTTCAAATTAAAAACAGCATAAAGTATGGTAATATTTACAACACTATCTTGCCCTATATCTGGTTTAAAAATATCAAATGTAACCTAAATTCTTGATATTTTGCCAGCCCTAACTCAACAGATTTATTCTTTCTCTTTATCGCTCTTCTCCCTCACACACACACACAAAGAATTAGGTAAACTGAAATGACGTAATCTGAACCCGCAGACACAGCATGACTTATTCAGCTCAAGTTGTTTAAACAAAGATAGCCCCTTCCCTTTGCCACTCTGGAAATAATTCACTCAAAAAATTAAGAAGGACCACACAAATAATCAAAGCGACTACCTGACAGGAATTGTTCACAGCAGCGCCAAAAACCTGTGTTAAAATGACGGCGCTGTAAATTGTTTTAATTATAGCTGACACAGATAACAGCCTGTGGAAACATCAACCTTTTCTTCAAGCCCCCTCTGCAAGATCCAAACATACAGTATTCCCTGGAAAACGCAGTTTGTTTTGTGTGTGTGAGTGAGAGTGTGTGTGCGTGTGCACGCGCATGTGAATACAATATTCATTTTGCTGCAGGAGGACAATCTATGCATAACAATGAGAGGCACTAATGAAATCAGCCATCAACCTGCGATACATACATATTAAAGCAGGACCTCAGAGTGTCATTCGCTTAGTGCATCATTTGTTCCCACTCGTTTTTTTCGCTCTGCCATCTGACCTTTAGAGTATGTACCCCCCCTCCCCACACACACATACACACACTTCATGCTAAAAATAGGAAGAGTACCTGCAGTCCTGTGGCATTATGCATGCAAGCGTGTGTGTTTATGCAGCACCGCACGGACATGACAATACATTTCAGGAATGAAGTCGGGATTGATTTTTTTTTTACGTTTTCCGCAGACATTCATGCGTATTATAGGGCGTTCTGTAAGGAGTTTCACCTTCCATTTTGTCAGACTTCCCTCCGCACATTAAAATACAGATTAATATCTCTACGGATAAACCTTTCAACCTCTTTACAATCTGCCTCTACGTTATCGTCATTCAAAAAGCATTAATAAAGGTCTCTTATTTAACAAAAATACATTCCTGGATCTTCTTGGAATGCTTGATGTCCAGTAAACATACACCTATATGTTATTGTTCTTCTTTCTGCCCAACCTACATTGTTGCCAAGAATAACTCCTGTCACAGAGTAAGTACCTTTTTGAGCCTTTTAGAGCTTTTACATCAATGTTTAACTTAAATTACAGAATACTGTTCCTATCATCTGCACATAAACTTAACTAACCTCTAACACTTTGTAATAACTGTTTACTACTGAGCTTTGATGGATTTGTAAATCCATTACTGATCATCTATACAGCATTGTAATTTATTTATACGTCATTTACAAATTAGGGATTATCTTGGGTCAGATAACTACACATTATTTGTGTTTGGTGGAATAGTCTAAATTAAAGAAAACTCTGAAAAAAGTTAATAACATGGCATCACAGCCTCAGCTTGCAATCAATGAGACACTGGTTTGTTGTGCACTGATAGGTTGAATTTGGATAGCAAATAGCTGACACCAGGTTTAAAAATTTTTTTAACTGAATCTTTTGATCTTTTATCAGGCACAAAATCCTGGTCATATGCTCATTCTAAACCAGGGATGTCCAAAATATGACTCCCAGGCATCCATTTTTATTTGGTCCACAGCAAGCTCCAAAAATAATGAAAATTTGGCCCCTCCAGTGGAGGATGCTTGTACTTGACTGGTACCCTGGGCCAACCAGGACCCCCTGAATTCTGATTGGCCAATATAATGAAATATAATATGGCTGCATTTTATAATGACTATTTGCCTTGTCAACTATAAATGGAAAGCTGTGATATGGGCAGGTTTTTTTTCTTCAAGCACTTACATAATTTAAACATATCTGAACCAATACTGGATTGATTTTACTATCTCTAATTACAAAATAGTGATCATCCTTTTGTGTCTTTTTCAGTCTTTATCCTCTATTGATAGTGGGCAAACAGTGGATAGAGCCTGAAAGGGCAAGGGAGCAAGAGAAGATACATTAAGAAAACAGGCCACAGGACAAAATCAAACCCAGGCCAACTGCAGAAGGTGAGAGTCTCAATACATGGAAAGTGTAAGGCCCACTCAGCCACCGTATAAAAGATTAAAGATATTAGACAGTGTCACAATCACAGATCAACAGAAATTATCTACAACCTGAAATGTCTGCCTCCAATTTATTCTACTTTTAAAATGATTTAGAGAGACAAGCTCCCCACAACAGATTTTCCTGCAGCAGAGTCCAATCTGCCGTAGCAGCGTGTCTGAAACTTCTTTTAACTTCTTTTACCCCTTTAAAGATGAACTTTGGGGAAAGATAAAATAACTTAGTTTTGTGAATGAGTCACAGAGCACAGATTGTAGCCTCCAGCACTTTCACATGAATACAATTACTTTTGCTGTTACAATTACTTCTCAATTAAATATGAGAGAAGAAGATTAAGTATGGCCCTTATGCCATACTAAATGTAAGGACATGTCAGTGACTTTGCCTATGGATGAAAGAGGGAAAATAAACTCATTCATGCAGAGTACTATGATGAGTTACCACTCTAGGGTTTGTTATGAACCTTAAAGCTCCATGTCCAACACTGTCCAAAGACTTAAGGCACTGAAAGAATGCATACGAAAAACATCACCATAGTCAGTCAGAGGTATAAAAGGGGTATCACATGGTGCTTTTGTGCAGCAAAAGAAAACAAGTCTTACATTCAACTTTTTTGCAAGTTCTTCAATATGAAGCTTTAAAGACAATAAATCATCAATTGAGAACTCAAGATAGATTCAATCACAACACCCTGAGATGCGACAATAGAAGGGAGCGGGTTAATGATGGCTGGAAGAAGCAAAGTTAAGGCCGTGTTAGTTCACCTACAACAACAGCTTAACTTTCATTTCATAAGTAATTAGGATTATAGGGCTTACAAGCTAGTGGTATAGAATAATGTTCCAATACGCTCTAAATAAAGTCTAATAATCAACCAACCACATAGACAGGGCATCACCAAGCAGTGGACTCTGGTCTAAGTGTGGACCACATTGCCTTCCCAATCAAACCCATTCTGATTTTGATCAATGTTTCTGACATAAACCACGTAGATTGTAGTGTTTTTAAATTCCAAACCGCACAGTTTCTCTACAGCATCGATGGGGTAGCTATGTTCACAGCCTGGATAAAGCATCTCACATGAAGCTACTTGGCCAATCGCTTCAGAGGAGCCAGTGGTGGGTATGGGAGCACCGAGAGGAAAAGACACAAAAACAGTGTGTGTTTTTATTCAAATAAGAAAAGAAGGCAGAGAAAATTCGTTTTTAAACAGAGAAAAGATGCACTAGAATGCTTTGCATCACTTGGGACAATTAAATGCTGCCATATGAGACCAAACTTAGATATCACCTGGGACACAGAAAATGGATACACTGAGAGCCCAACATGGTCCATTCACTAATAACCCTGACAATATCATTGATAAAGTGCTCATATTACATAATAACTAACAATGTTCTAAAAATGACTAAGAGTCTATCTATCTATCTATCTATTAGAATTTGACTGGTTACTAGCATGCTAGTAAGCAAATAAGTAAGATCTGAGACTTTAAATCAAAGAGTCACCATACTATGCAATCCTGGCATATTTAAATATATTTAATGCTTTATTGGTGATAAGTTAAGCACTTACTAATCAACAATTTATGCATTAATGTGTCAATTTTTGCTCTGTCCATAAAATACAAACGTGTTGAAAATGCAAATATATTACAAGCTGGACATTCAGTAATACTTTACTAATGTATCAATAAAGCCTCTTAAACTGTTTATAAATTACATATGAACTATTGATCCTTTACACTTAGGAGTCAAGTATTTACTAATGGCATTGACGTATTCTTATGTAAAGGGTCCTGAGCTAACATTTGTTATGAGTTGGTGCTATACAAATAAAGCTTGATTGATAATGGTTTACTGTTGCTTGGTAGTGTGTATTTATTATGAAGTGCTACCAACTACACAGAGCTGAACTTGTGCACTTTGAGAGGGAAAATTAAACTTTTATAGAGTTAAATTAAGAAGGCTTGTGCTCAGTTGTCCAAAGTTTAAGCGATCCTATAACCACCTTTCACCAGATGAGCTTTGTTGTTACAAATGGAAACCAGTGTCAGAGCAGCACCTTCTCTATAATGTCATATCATCCCAGCTGCCAGGGAACGACGCTCCTCCCTTCCCTCTAAGCATGCTTCACAGCTCTGGTCTCTCTTTTTTTCTCTCTCTCTGTCTCCCTCTAACCCCCACCCCCTCGCTGGCAGGGAAATGGATCCCTCCACCTGACAGTGGCCATTTTGAGCCTTCTCTCCTCTCTCCTCTCTCTACTCCTGCTTCCTGGTAAACAATGGGAGAGGGATAATTGATCAAACAGCCAGGGAACCCTCCGAGCAGGGGAAGGTCACCGCCCGCCAGCCCAGCCCA
This sequence comes from Cetoscarus ocellatus, assembly GCA_037902135.1. Lineage (NCBI taxonomy): Eukaryota > Metazoa > Chordata > Actinopteri > Labriformes > Labridae > Cetoscarus > Cetoscarus ocellatus. Next base: position 493,075 of record JBAMNC010000379.1, on the reverse strand, counting down.
CTAAGGAGGGGAGGGGGGGGGGGGGGGGGGGTGAGGTGGAGGGGGGGTGAGGAGGGAGGGGGGTGAGGAGATGTATATGTGTCCATATGTGTTTGTGCATTTGTCTCTGGATTTATGTGTGTTGCATCTATGCATTTGTGTGTGACCACTTCAGCAAGAAAAAAAGACAGAGAGAGTAAGAAAGTAATGTGTGTGTGTGTGTACACAAGTGTGTGTATGTGTGTGTGTATGGGGTAGGGGGGGTCTCTGTGACGCTCTTGAGCTGCCATTTTTCTTCCCTGACAAAGACTCCATCTGCCACAGAGCCATTTGCTGCCTCCCGAGTCGGCAGAGCATTCCGCACGCCGTGTTCACCTTGATGTCACCTCTACACGGCTCACGCCTTGCTGACGGCATGCAAGCACACACACACAAACACACACACTAAACACACACACTTAAACACACACATTCCTTTTCCTCCTGCATATGCAAAGACACACTGTATTCTCATTGTCTCTCACTCACAAACACTTTTAGTTTCCGTCATTCCCTCCATCTTTGCACTCTTTCTTTCACTCTCTCACACACATACACACACACCTACAGATATTGAGTGTGTATGTGTCTAGGCAGCGGCCCTCCCTCTCCTCTGCATGGCTGATATCACTGTGCAACCATCAGCGCTGTGCATTGTGGGAGTGTCTGTTGGGGCAGAGAGACGCGACAGGGGCTGAGGGATTCACACGCCTCTGAAAGACAGCCAGAGGGGGAGAGAGTGAGAGAGAGAGAAAGAGAGGCGGGAGGGGAGGAAGGCAAGAGAGTGAGAGAGAGAGAGAGAGAGAGAGAGATGCGAAGGGGGCCGGTAACTGGAAATGAGAGATGGCATTTTAAAGAGGAAGCTGAATTTCACCTGCAATTACCGTAGCTCCGGGGCACATGGCTCGGTTAAGAGACATTTCATTCCAAAGCCACCGCGTATAGCTGCCGCACTGAGCCCTGAGAGGCGCATAAAGAAGGAGGGAGAGGGGAAAATAGAGCACAGGAAAACTCTCCTCTGCCCAAGATGGCCCTCAGCAGATGCAGTGATGAAAGAGAGGAGGCAGCCAGGGATGTAACTGGTAAATGAAACCCAGCAGAGAAAGCTTGAGAGGGGAGGAAAGAAGGAGAGGAGAAGAAAGGCAAGGAAAGGAAAGAAGGACAGATAAGGAGACAGAGAGGGTATCTCATTCAGCAGGCCCCAACTCGGCCATCTGCACACCAGACCAGACAGCTGAACAGGGCCTCAGAGAGCACAAAAACACACACACATACACACACCCACACGGACACTCTGAACAAAGAGCAAATAAAATCCAATAAACACACACTCTCACAGTTAAGCACAGGGAAAGCTGAATGTGTTTAATGATTAATATCATTCTTAGTAGTCCTTTTCCTCTTTCGATGAAACCTTGCCCGCTCTCTCTCAGAACTCTAAATGGAGCAGTAATGGTTTCCCCGAGGCTCAATGTCCTGGCTAGTTTCACCAGGCACACCGCTGTGTTTCGTAGGAGAAGTGCGACTGCACAAATACAGTAATGAGCCCTCGCTGGGAGCTTGGGGGGCCTCCTGGCACCGTTAATGGTTCCTCTGGACTGCAGCTGTATCCAGGTTACAACCTGGCCTGGCTGACGGGCCAAGTAGGGATGAAACGATTCCCAGCAACAGGCGAGCATTGCCATTTGAAAACCAGTTGACGCGTTTGGTGTGAGGATGTTGAGAAGAAGGGAAGGAGGTTTAGGGAAGGAGGAGAGGAGGCTGTGGAGGATGTCATGAGACAGGAGGTAGCAGCAGACACAGAGAGGAGGGATAAGGAGAAGGAGAGGTGGTTTGGTCATAAACCCCGCAGATAGACCCAGCAAACCTGGAGGCTCTCTTAGAGCAACAGCTGGCACCGGGTGAAGGTGGCGTGTGTGTTTGTGTGTCTGTGTGTGTGTTTGAGTGTAAAAGGAGGAGGAAAAAGAGACGGTCAGAGAGAGAAAGTGTGTGTGTGTGTGGTCTGCTTAATGATCTCCATAAATGAGTAACCCTGCTACACTTACATGCATACAAAGACTAATCTCTTTATATAATAATACAAGCATGTTAATTGTCATTTCAATGATAGGAAAAATCTAACAGTCATATTAACTAACCCTCTGGCTGAGGAAATGAAAATAATTACTGGAAATGAATTCATGAAGTTAGCTGACTCACCTGTGACAGCAATGATCACATCAACCACAAACTATTCATTTTGATTGTAGACAAGCATGTTAACCCTTGAGACCAATATTCAACTGTTTTGATCGGTAGCATAGAAAGCACTGTGCAAAAACACATTACAATCTAACTTAACAAAAAACAAATAAAAACAGTAATAATATTTTGACTGTATACAGACCAAGTTTAAAAGAGATTCACCAGATTCAATTTCAGACTTTTTATGACCACTCAGAAAAGCAACATGTAAGAATTCAGTTTGGTGTGTTTTGGCACCCACCAAAGGTCTGCGAGTACAACTGCATTGGCTGATGTAAAACACATTGCTGTCACCTCCCCCCTATGGATAACAGGCATTTGTTGACAAACACAAGGATGTTGTGAAAGGGGAAAGACCCCTGTGGACTGAGAGATTCTGGATTATACCAGATTTTATGCAACCATGACTCTGCTAGCGTCCAAAACCTGTTGTTTGCAGACTGTGCTGCGCCTGTGTATTTAACTGTGACTGTGATGTTTGTAGTCCTTAGTCTTCTATTAATTTCAAAATTACAATCTAAAGCTGTGAAAGCTACATATTATTGCTTTAATTTGTAATATAAGGTCAAAGTCACAGTGCTTGACAAGGTAGGGGGCATATAAGGAAAATCAAAGACAACAGGTGGTATTCAAAGTACTGGGCACACAACTTGGTCAATGTACCTGTACAATTAGACAGGTTATTAGTAAAATGTCCTGGTCTAGACTGCACGGTGTCACCAGCACCAAACCTTAAGCAAGCATAAGTGAAACATCTCAAACTATTTAAACAGCTCCAAACAAAAGTTGTAGCCTTTGCAGAGTTACCTGGCAAGAGTGTATTTTAGAGCTAAACATGTTTGTCCATTTTCTAAAACCCTAGATCATTAGTAAATCTAACTGTACACCTAAATACATAGTATCCCCTTTTTCAAACATCAGTATAAGAACACAGACCTCATTTATAATGCAAATGAGGGACCCTTTACCTTTTGTCATCTTCTACAGACAACGTACTTCAATTGTGTTGTACATTTTTTAAACCACAGTGTGTAAAGAAGTGTTTAAAGAGGATATGCTGATTTTGTTGTGGGGCAAAATGAAATCACTAATAAGATATTCTGCTGACCTGTTTGCTTTTTATCTATTTCTTAATCTTTCTTTAAAAAATCACAGCATTCAGTAGCAGTATGTTGTGTGTGAGTTATTGCTATCACAAATGGGCTTTCCCATGTTCCTGATGATGATCTAACAATAGAAATCCTCCGTAAACAACTGAGCTTTAACTAACCTGCTCTCACTCATTCAAATACCTTAAGTTAAATTTAAAAAAATAGAAAAAATCTGTGTGGCATCATCCATCTGAGGCCTTGCTATGCTTAAAAGCTTACTTTTGGTCAACAAAACAGACAGTGGGTGCCCATTAAGACAAGAACATTTTTTACTGAGCTGGCATGTTCATTTCTGTTGATGAAATGGGCATTTTAATATGGGATGCATACGTGCCTTTCAGTGTTTATGCACCTAACCTCAAGTGGACACATGAGGAACTGCAGTTTTTCTGCACTTCCACACTGGCTTCATTTGTTGAACAGTTTAACAAACACTTTAGTGAGATATATAGCTGGAAAGCTAACCACAGCATTCATTAGTAGGTTAACAGTACTTCCATATCTCACAACCACATTCATATCCAATAAACTAAAACCAATAGCTGTGGATAACTGCCTGGGAGTGCTGTAAATTCCTTCCATGTGGATGTCAGCTGAGGTTCCACACATATTTAAAACCAGTTAGCTTCCTAGCTTACTTACCAAGTCAATAAGATGAAATATGACAAAGCCATTAAACTGTTGTCCACAGACACTGTTATGTTGAACCAACAGTTTCCAAAGTGAAGCGCTAGCAACTCACAGAGAAAATGTTTTGGTTGGACACATGACAGCTGATCCTGATGGGTTTCATCATTCAGCTGTACTGCAACATTTATTGGTAAAACATGTGCACTAGATCAAATGGGTACCCAGGTTCTAATGTGACAAATCCAATTTCATAAACTTCCCAGCAGCAGCAGCAGTCTATCTATACTTGAGATATCTCACTCAGAGCTAACATGATGTGATCTGTAGGTTGTTGTGTAAGTGCCAGTGATGTCTTAGGCTTGACCATCTCTTGTTTTCAAACCTAACATCCAAATAGGCATTAGGGCCGAGCCCAAGCAGCTCAGATTGCAATCCTGTTTGTACAGGGCTAAAAGGTTTGTGATGTATGAGGTTTGAAGGTCCACTCCTAATGTTTCAGAAATTACTGACATGCAATTATGTTCCATGATGACACCCAAAACTCTGCATTGTGTGTCAAACATCTCCCCCCTCTCCTACAACAAACACACACATACACATGCAGACACACACACAAAGACCTCTTCCATTGTTGGCCCGTATGGGAAAGCTCACAGCTTGGGTTCTTTAGCTCCTGTTTTGTCTGACCCTCCTTTCAAAATGGCCCCCTCATGACCACGCACATTATCGTGCGGGCAGGCAGCCCCCGAGTGGACTGAGGCTCCCTGGGTGCGAGCAGTGATTCATGGCACAAGGGTCTGTAAAAGAGCAGCTTCACCCCCACGCTGAAACCCTTCAGTGGGACAAGGAGGCTGTTTTTTTTTTATCCTTTTGCGGTGGGGGTGATTCAAAAGTCTGGCTGGAGGGCTGAGCCGCGTTGAGACCACGAGGGCTGAGGGGGAGGCAAAGGGGAACGGTCAGTGTTTCTTCTGAGAGCCGAGAGTGGGAGTTTAAGTGAAAAAGACATGGATGGGTAAGCCCAAACTAATGCTGGAGTGTGTCTGTTGAATCCACACAGCTCCCTATCCTGAGGACAATCTCTCCCGGCAGCTTTTTTTAACAATCTTAGCTCCGAGGCAAGTACAAAGTACTAAATGTTTAGGCGTTATCTCTAACACTTCCCCAATCTAACAGAGCACCAGTTTAAAGGGCACTGGGAGAGGGGAAAAAAGACGCTGTGAGAAACAAAAGAGTGCTCATGAATAAGAGCTGAAAAATGATAGGAGTTACTAGGATTGATGAAACCCTATTCAGGTTTTTGTGACAGGCTGCAAGACACACAAATTCCTTCCCCTCAGGCTAGAAGGTGTAATTTCCCCTTCCACTGTCACAAGAGCCATGTAAAGAATTATCCGTAGGCCAATGACTGACTGCTTTAAAGTAATCTGTAATGTACGACATGAAGGCACAAATCTATCTATCTATCTATCTATCCATCTATCTATCTATCTATGCAGAACGAGACACTCAGAATAGAAACGCTGGCATGCTGCTCCGTTGTAACACACGGTGGGATGCGGATGGAAATGCTGGCCCCACAGGACACACACGTACACACACACACTTCCACACACACACATAAAGAGCGGACTGCTGTGGGGCTGACGCAAGACTATCTCTGTCTCACGTGTCTCTCCCCTACGGCCGCCCGCTGCTCCTGACCTTCGAGATGTTTTTCTCTCTCCTTTTCCCTCTCCCTTTATTCCTCTCTATTTCACACTCACACTCCCTCACACACACACACACACACACACACCCACACACTCTTTTCCGCACACCTCCCAGCCACTCTGTATTTTGTCATTAAAAGGCATTGCATTTCAAGCTTGGATCAAGCAGATGGGGCTGTGTAAGCATTGCTGCTCTTTCACGCAGCACCTTGGCTAAAGCACAGAGAGTCGACATGCATTACGGCGCTCTCTCTGAAATGTGTGCACACACATTAGTGCAAACACACACACATACGCACCCATGCACACGCACAACCTTCCTGGAACCGGAGAATCAGCTCGGTTGTGGATGGCTGATTCATGTGGGTACCAAGCAGCTGAATACCTCAGGACATGCTCTATGAGACAGGAGCGCTAAACAGCAGACAAAGGTTTGATGTGGCTATCCTCATGTATTCAGAAGTCTTTTCTAAAGAACAACTCTTCATAATCAAATGGCAAAACACTGTGTGAGTACATGTTAACTGTTGTGATAGTTATAGTGTTTAAAACTGAACTTTTGAGTAAAGTGTGGACATGTTTGTTGAAGTCAAATTTCTTAAAGTTTGACAAACACGCCTTTGGTGACTAACTGTTTTGTGGTATCAGTTCTGTTTACCTCTGCTCCACTCATTATTCAGGCCAAGTAGTTCTGGTACCAAAAATGGACAAGCACCTTACAATAATGCAATCTGAGATCAATTAACTCTCAAGGCATTCTGCAAATACTCCAAAGTTTCTGCACTTCGTTTTGACCCACAAGTCAAATAGCGTAAATGCTGAAGAATTCAAACTGTTGTCTGACTTCAATTCTGTTGATTCATATGAATATTCAGTAGGTTTCATGTCCCTCTTGATATTTAGCCGATGGTAGAGCAGACTTATGACATTAAATCCAAAAGGTCAATAACCTGATGCAGCTTTATCTCCATTCCTTTTCCTCGATCAAAATACTGCCAAACTGTTCTGTTCCTACAGACACTTAATGCCTTTTGTCTTTTGTTTACATCTGAGTTGTAGCCAGTAACTGGAGCTACAGTGCTACTGGCTAGTAGCTGCTCTGTGACAGTTTAAACACAGAGTATGGGTGGGATTTTTGGCCTGTGTTGATAAAAATTGTTGGGAAATGGGTTTACCTACTTGTAATCTGGTGCCTACTACTTAAATAACCTGACTTTAGCTTTTGAGCCAGCCACATGTGCGCTTCCACACTTATTAGCATGGTGACAAGCAAGGCAGTTCATTCTAACTTAGAGAAAAACAGAGCATATTGCCATCTATTATCTACAATAGCATGACATACACACCTCCATTAATTTAACAGTTTCCCACCAGTGGGTTTACATGTACAGGCCACATGCTATGGCTAAAAGATGATTGGACAGTCAAACTGAAGTTCCACACATGACCCAGTATACATGCAACATGGCAAAAGTTATTAACTGGCTCAGGTGGCCCCACTTGTAACAGTGGCTAGCTATGTTACTTGAGGCCAATTCCTGTTAACCTTTACAAGTTCACAGGCTGCAGTTCAATGTCAAAAAATATACTGAAAATTTAAACTTTAATCCTCGTATGAAAACTATTCTTTTGGCTGATATCCAAAATCAGACAATAGCATGACTTCCGGCAATGCTTAGCATCCATTCTAACACCCTAATGCTTGACATTTACGCTAACAGGCAGTACTGTCAAACATAAATTCAGTTTATTTTCCATGTTAAAGTCCAGTGCTGAGACTGTGGCATGTACAAAACATCTATACTTCTAATGAAATGTATACATGCAGGAAAATATCTATCTCCATTCAATTTGATACAAGCAATTTCAGTCAGATTGTCATGTTGACATGCATTTGAAAAGTCCAGTTACATTGGACTTACACATAAATTGTACATTTTTTAACTGCACCTAAACCTAATGACTGACTTTGCTAAACTGCCTGAATGAGATATCAATAGCTTGATTTAACTGTTCATGTAAACGTACTGACAAAAATCTTCACCAAAGTTCAATGGGTTCATGAGACACAACATCATTTGAAGGCACTATAACACACACTCAAAACAAAAATGATTATATATATAATTATATTTCAGTGCCATTAGACACATTTCCCTGTCTTTCTTTCAGTTTCTCAACATTTGCATATTCCTTTGGGTGTTTGAGTTGAGCAGCTCTTTCCTTTTGCCTTCTCTTGTCTTCTAAGCAACAAATGTCAGCTAATTACACCATAGCTGTTTGGATGAGCTCCATCTTTCCCTGTGCTCTGCTGTGCTTGCTCTCTGTGGGGCTGCAGAAAAAAAAGTCAGGCTGCAAACACACCAGTTAGAAACAGCCAGGGGTGGAGGGTAAAAGGGGGGAGGTTGATCTACAAGGCTACACCCCCTAGAAATTGATTCCCCAAGAGAGAACTCATCAATACTTATCACAAATGATACAACCAGCTCGCTCCAACCTGCGGGGGATGTAATGTATCATTCACAGCCGGAGATGGAGCGGTAACGCACAGACCAGATAGAATCAGGTCTGCTAACACACACCGCTAAAGAGACGCTTAAATGCACAAAACAGGTATTTCCTTTTAAAACCGACTCATAAAAGATCCCATTAGGTCTGGTGACACACTCACACACTCACAGGCACAAGGCCATCAAGTCAGGCAGGAGGGAAAAGTGCAAGTCATTGTCTGTGTGCGCAACAACAAACTGCCACCTTGGTGTGTGTGAAGTGAAGCCTTGAGGACGCAGCCGCGCCCCTGAGCACAGCCAGCTCTCACACCGCGAAAACAGAGACAAGAAAAGAAATAAAAAGACTGTGAGAAAGAGAGGGAGGGGGGGGTTCAGGCTGCATATACACATAAACAACTAAACACACAGCACTGTAAGGCACAGTTAACAACCATTTACATTCAGTGTTGGCTCGCAGAAGATAGCAAATTCAGCTGATGTTTATTAGGCACCCACGTTTCAGACAAATATTCTGATTAAAATGGGAGAAATCTAATTAATTGCTTGATTCACTGAATGAACCCCGAATTTGTAATGTAATCATAACAACTGCTTTTCAAGGGGCTCTTGTTAGATTTAATTGGGGGAGAGAAAAACATCCTCTTTCAATGAATGAATGAAAATCAAATTAGGCCTGAAACTGGAGGAGTCTGCAAGTTTGTTCTGGCGTGCCTTGAAAAAAAAGAGATGTGCAAGCAGAAGTGTGCGACATTATGTATCTTAAAAAAACTCCCCCATCCACTGTTTTGTAACACACTTATAAAGCAGGGGTGAAGAGTGAAAAGAAGAAAACATTCTATAGTACTCACTGTTAGAGAAGTCTTCAGCTCTTTAACATAACTGCTGTAACACCTGGAGAAAAAGCAGAAACAAAAGACATGGTTCAGGTTATAAATATCATCTGAGTCATAGAAAAACATGTTTCTTTCAAGCATTCTTTGATTCACATGGTGCTTAAATGGTTAGTTTATATGCAGTGTTGTGATAAAGCTGGAAGTTTTTCTTTTGAGAAGAGGATAAAGCAGCAAGAAGTGCATAAATATCTAAATTACATTTACTAAACAAAGTTTTTGGTGGATTTTCTAACACATCAAACAACATAAAATGAGAGAACAGTGATGCTTGAGCACAGCTGTGGCTGCACGCACACACAAACAGAAGGATATTCATACATACACACAAAAAGTCTCTTTCTCCCTCAGCCATTTCTTGCAAAACCTGTTTGTTAGAAATGGATCTAGACACTGGAGCTTTGAGTGTGAGGATAGTTTCCCCAAACACAAGACAGTTCTTGCAGAGAACCAAGCCTCACCAATGTTCTCACGCCCATCTCTCATACATTGTCTCTGAGGCCCTCCTGCACTCTAACAGCCTGAGCCTCAGCTAAACAGCTCACCATAACAGACACCACCCTACCCTCTGTAACATATTAAAGCAAACAGATACTACAGCTTTTATCCATGCTAAGAGAGTAGTACGTGTATGATGTAGGGCCGTAGGCAAACTAAAAAGTTAGCATCTCAGGTTCCATAAATAGACAGCATATGTTTTTTTTCTGTGGGTTTTGGACTCTCCTCTGAAACAGGTTCATGAGAGTAATTATTTGGTCATGAAGAAAATCTGTACAAATTCATACTTCCTTCATTATTTTTAACACAATCATTAAAAGCAAAAAACAAATACCGAACCATAAATATTGAGCAGTATGCTCCCACTAATCTTTCAGCTTCTGTTTCATGCTCTTGCCTCTTCTATGAGGTATGAGCATGTACGAGGTAAGTTCTCTTCTACGAGATACAAGCATTTTCGACATGAGTTCTCTTTTAACATCTCTGTGAAAAGTTATCACCTCTGTTTACATTAGAGCTGTGCTATTGCAGATCTTGCTATACTTTTGCAGGCTTCGACATTGCTAACAAGACTTTTACATGCATTCATGAATCACATTCTCACACATCAGCTCTTTCACCAAGTTGACAAACAGAGATGAAACATCAACAGACCCAGTCGGACTTCTAAAAAAATTATATTTTTATTTTTTTATACTTCAATTATCTAATATTTTTTTGATGCAAGTACTGTGAGACATGGCAATGAAATTTCGTCCAATATGTGTACTGACAGTGTGTTTACTCAATGGCGATGAAAGCAAGTCTAAGTCTAAACTTTGAAAAGAAAGCAGTCATTTTACAGTCTTGGTGAAGAACTTTTTAAAATGTTGTTGCATGCCAATGACAGCATGGGACAGTTCATCTCTGTGTTTATGTCGATCCATTTGCACAATGATGTCTTTGAGAACTTGATGTGTGTGGAGGTGGTTGTTTTAAGATGACAGAGCAGGACCTGTCTTATAATTACTGATGATGATGGGACAGCCTCAAGTTTAAAAATCCCCACAAAAATTCTTTGTGTGTTTTATTACTACAAAATACCTAAGAAAAAACACTTTTGACACACAAAGTCCTGGCAGATCATAGCTGTTACATCTATTCTATATTTGTCAATAAAAGCAAACTATTTTCAACTGAAATCAACTGTAATACTCCTTCTACAAAGACTGACTTTTCATTTTCACCAATCACATCTGAACACATCATGACGCTATTCGATTTTTTTTTTTACCAAATACTCATTTTTTAGATGACTTTAGATGACATACCATAATGTAGCTGAGATAAATTGTTCAATTAAGGTATCCTGCCAGTAGAGTTCAGCATGGATTAATATTTTTGATCATTGGGATTTAAGACTTTGGAGTGTGCTGTCTCAAGAGGTGGGAGGAGAGGAACGCAAGCGGACTCAGCAGGAGACAGGAGCAGTGAGAATGAGTGTTTCTATCTTTGTGTGTATTTTGGGGCACATACCATGTCTCTGGCATCCAAGCCATCAACACCAATATTCAACCTTGCGCATAATGTGAATGTCTTTAGGTGTAAATATGACAGTTTTGTTGCACATTTGGAGACAATGGAACCAACAGTGAAGCTCATTTTAAGGTTTTAGGACTCATTACAGCAGCTGTCAATATAAACTTGTTATGCAATACAAATAATGTCTGACTCAAGCAAACCCCAGCAGATGTTTTCGGCCACAACTTTTGCAATGTCAGTTATAACTTGTGTCAGTGTGATTAGATGGTATCACAGAAACAGTAACTTGAAGTCTCCTCACAAACATGCCCACAGACAGGGAGAGAGGCAGCTTCTTCTGGACGTTTCCAGACACACAAACAGCATGTGTGGGTAGCTATCTAACAAGGTCCTGTTGACAGTAAACACATCCATCTGGTCAACAGCAGATTCAAGTTTGTTAGACTCATCATCAGCATGGATGCGATCAAATTTAACATTCATTCGTCTCTGCTTCTTAGTTTCAGATCTGGGACTCTAGTCAAACAAAGGAAGAATTTGATTTTACATCCACTCGTTCACCAATTGATCTTCTTTCAAAAAAAAAAAAAAGTATGTATCTCTACATCAACCTGATCAGACAAGGGCAATCAGTGCATCCTGACTGATAGAATAAATAATCTCTGAAATAATAAGCTTTTTCAGCACAAAATATTGATTCAAACTCCATGACCCAGAGCCGAAGAGCATACGCCTGCCTATATTCATATGATCTCTGAGAACATAACTATAAATCTGTGATAGCAGCGTTATATTACAAATAACTTCAGGTTATTTTGTCTGTCGATTTCTTGTAACTTTTAATAGGTCCGTTTGTTCAATGGTCAAACATAAAAGATGTTGCCACAAGCATTTTAACATAACATGTTTATTCTCCACACTATTATTTTTCTACTCCACCATATAAACTGAGTTTCACTTTCCAGTCTTTGCCTGCCTCAAATGTGCAGCCTGTGTCAACTCACACGAACTATTGAAACATTTCCCCTTAAATAATCGGCCTTCTGTACAGAAAACTTCATTTAAGGTTGTTGCTAGTGAAAGGGCATAATAATGAAGTAGCAATTTTATACCTTTTCCTAAACCAAAGTTTAACTATAATAAATGTCATTTTTTTGGATATGACTCTGTGGATAAACACATTGACAAACTAACACATTAATAACCACAAATTAAACTGACATAAGCTCAATGGTAATAGAAAAAAAATGATAAAAGACAATTAGGAATGCCCAGTAATGGATTTTCATCAATATACAATATGACAATATTTCCAAACTCATTTTCGCTGATACAGACATTGATGCTGATATTTTTTTGTCAAGAGAACTAAGTCAACGTTTTGTTCTCTAATAAGCATACTCTTGATTTATGTAGGCATTCAGTGATAAGTTGGTGAAGCATTATGGCACATGAGTACATTCTGCTGATATTACAGCTGCTACATTGTATATATGTGGCCAGTGTGCAATGTCAATCTATGAGCTGTGAATATCTGTTTGCTATTTGCCTATACCAGTTCCAATTTTTGAGCTATTCTCTGCTGATACAGTTAATATCCTGCATCCTTACTGACAATATGTGCAGTTCTAAGAATGTTAAAAAGCTATGACATCACTTGTAGCAAGCTTAGCAGTTATATTGCTGGTAACATCAGCATAACATCACAATGATGTTACTGCTCAGTAATATTAGCTTAAGGACAAAAACATAAATAAAGAACTTAACATTACTGAACATCTTGTTTGATCATCTTTGTTAAATGGATACTAAGGTAATGTTAGTAGACGTCACCAGCCTCAGACATTATCATATGTTATCCTTTTATTAGCAAGTTTTTAGACATATTGAGTCATCCCTATATAACACCATGCATTTGTGTGTAATCTTTTGTTGATGACTTTTATTTTGATAAGAATCAAAGAAAAGTCAGTCATAATGCTAAGTATTTTCAATTGTTTTTAAAGGGAGGGAGCCAAGCAACACAAGATTTTGTGTAACCTATAGTTGCAGTTACCAAGGAGGTTGGGCCGAACAAAGGGTCAGTCAACCAACAGGTTTGAGTGTGAGAGATAAACACTATCATTATTATTATTATTATTATTATTATTATTATTATTAATAATAATAATAATAATAATAATAATAATAATAATAATAATAATAATAATATTACTATAATTATTTTGTTTTGCAGCCTTTACACATGCGTTTAATAGACAGGACAAGGCCTACAGTTGGAAACAGGGAGCAAGAGAGTGTGGAACAAAGTGGCAAGAAAGCTACAGGCTGTCGCCTAACCCTGTTGGCGGAGACCTCTGTACATGGGGCATGCTGACACACCTACTCAGCTGTGGGCACCCCAGACAAATCTTTAAAAATGAAAATGCTTTTTACAGGCTGTTTGTTGATATTTTATGTAAATATCGCCTGATGGGGTGAGTCACTGCTTAACAAGAACATGCATGGGTGTATTGCAGCTCTGTGCCTGACTGATTTTGTCTTTCTAAATGACCCGCAGTCATGTCAAAGTCTGTGACACATAATGCAACTCACATCTGTCATTACAGCTCAATTTTATCACTGAACAGAAATCACCTGGACTGGCAGCGTTGATAATACCCGCACTCATCGAACTGCGATGGTTCCCTTCATTATCTCCACTCTCACACAGACAGACAAACACAAGCTCACACACAGACTGCAGACACACGCAAATACTTTGATAAGTCATCGCAGTGATAATGATAACAGAGAGCCAGGTAGGCTGAATTCATCTTCAGCTTTTTCATAAAGGCCTATTAGTGGATGATTAAAGGATCTCTGCTCATAGGGCTTGAGCACAGAAAATGATTTGCCAGCCACGAGGCAGGTGAATTACACTGGATAAGAAAGCCAGTGCTGTCTGCCATCATTTGCCTGACTGGGAATCAGGCTGTTAGTCTATTAACCTCATTTTACTGTAAGATCTACTTAGTTTAACATCAACGGGAGATGGATGAAATATCACAAAAACATGACTTTCTCTGAAGACCTGACACTCAGAGTTTTCTTCATATCAGACTCCTGCTGATGCGTGTCAAATCAGCTTGAGTTTAACTTAAACTACAATTAATGTCATTATTACCAGACAAACAGTACATATTATCTTCTGCATTAAATCTTTATAATTGCTGAAATTATTTAGGGAAATCTAAAATTTGGCTTATTTTTCGCATCATTTTCCCCAAGTCACAGGACATATATTTAATTATCAGTCCTCAAAATGTCCCAAATTAGTTGATCAAAAAGCACAGAAGTGGCTCATAACTTGACTGACAGAAAATTTTGTCTTTTTCAGCTTCATACATAAAATATTTCAAAGGACTGTTATCAAACAGACGAGGGCTCAACGCCAACCTTAAATTTTGTTGCCAGGCATTGAACCAGTTACCAACTTTTGGTTGCCAAATCTGAAAATATGGCTGTCTTTTGAACACATATTATAGAGAATTTTGATTAACTAAGGTGCTATGGACTTATATGTTGGCCTGAGACACTCTTCTATCTCTTCATAGCTTTAAAGTATGCCTACACGGTTTATTTAATCATATAGTATCATTACTGTGTTCATGATGTTGACCTTCCCACAGTCAAATTAATGTCGCTGGTGGTCATTTCCATTTATTACGTTTGCTCTGCCAGTAGAAAACTGCATGTGTTAAAACAATTATAAAATTACAAGAGATATATTACCCTGCTTAAAACAGCCATTCATTTAATTAAGTCATCAATATGATGCAATCTCATTTATATTGTAAGTTTTACCCCTGATTACAAAAGGTAATATTTAACTTTTCTTGCACATTTATAGTCACAGTCATAGTGTTAAATATTTAGGAATCTGTGAAAGTAAATTGAGTACCTTTGGTATATGAAAGCAGTATTTCCTCTTGTTATAGCTGTTAGGCTGCAGATACTGTAATTATTGACAATTACGTGACACACACAGTTACTACAAAAGAAAAATTTGGTAATCAAGATGAAATACTTATTACTGCCAATATACCAGCCATACATATCGACTGCAGATATCCCATATATTGGCCCAAAAATTTCCAGAATGTACAAATTTGTCATATAGTCCAACTTATTTTCACTTAATCACCGCGCTGAAAGACAATTCAGTATCATGTATGACAGGATGGAGAATTGTTTTTCCTGTTTTGCAACTTTTTCTACCAATAAATACTTACCTGTGACCAAATGCATGAGTTTAAGTTATATGCAAACAACAATATTGTACTGAAATTGAATGTATATTAACAAATATTGACAGTAATCATTTGCTTCAAATTGAAGCACCTTTAGTTAGAATAGTTCCTACAAAACTTTTAAGATTACTCTCAAAATTTGTAAGACTTTTTTATGGACCAAACTAATGAATATGCTTTTAATCCAATAAATGTGACAAGCAAGGTTCCCAAATATTAGCCTCACAACAGGATTTAAAGGCAGATTTTTTTCTCCCAAAAGCAGAAACGAGTAGCAGACATGAGATACCTGGTGCATGTATATGCACCAAGAACTTTTTTATGCTTACTGTCCACATCACATTGCAATTGCCATTTATTTTTTACAGTTTTCTGAAGCAGTCCTTAAAATCCAAACTATATATTGTTATAGAGACACTCCTAATGTGCCATCAAATTTCAAGACTTCTCACAAGTAATGATAAGACTTTGTACTATATCTGTTGTCATGTTCTTTTCAGATCCCTCAAAATCCAGAGAGTTATTGATTCTTTATCGATTTACTTATCTGATCTCACCCAATCATACAACAAACATCAGTTTATTTTAGGATCCATGTTATCTATTTGCTGTCATTTGATGTTTATTACGAACAGCTACCAAAGGGCAATATGCCATTTCAAGTTTCTTAAAAAGGTTGGCAATGACTCCAGGAAAGTATTGATTACATGCCTCATCGTCGATTAAAAAACTCATAAACTATGTCCTTTTACCACCAGAGCAAGCATAAGGGTTACATGACAATCACTTTGATGAGATAACTATGTGTAATTGTGGTTTTTTTAAGCTTTTGAGGTGAAATAACAAATAACTGCCCCCAGTCATGTGAGTGAACTTATCATTTTTATGTAACAATCAAATGTCACTTTTATAATAGCCGTCATTACTGGTAATTTCCATCTTATTAACTTGTAAGACAAAAACAGAGAGCGGAAAAGGAGGAAAACAGGAACTATCTGCTAAGTAATAATTACCTGCTTTTAAAGTCCAGGCAAGCTCACACATAGGTAGCACATAACCATGGCTGTTATGATGTCTCTCTGAATTGTCTTCTTTGGTCTCCCTAATCTTACCCCACTTCTCCTCAGCTGGGCAGATGTTGACTTTACTTTAGAAGCCAAACAGCAGCTCTGAGGTGTCTACACTCTGCTAAAAACAAGGACTTAGGGTTTGTATCAACAGGTGGGAGTTATCTATTCAGAAACAGAGTAAGTGTAAAGGGAAGTAAGAGGTCATGAGTGTTTCCATCCACTCCTGTGAAGTGATTAGTAGGAGTCGACATGTCGTACAGTTGGTGGCGCTACACTTAAAAACAATGCAAGGTTCTGAGGGAGAGGGTCCAATGTTGTGCTATGGTCTTGGAAACAGTACTACAGAAATCATATATTATTCATACAATGTTTTTTAACCCTTGATTCTCTTGTAAGAGTTCTGCCAACAGCACTGGGTGTTAACTAGAGTCAGTGCGTTTACAGGCAGTGGGACAAAAAGGTTGATCTTCTGTATAGGTGCAATGAGACTTTTAAATTCATGTGAACATGTTAGTCCAATTGAAATTGACCTTATGAAACCTCTCAATCAGACTACTTGATGCCTTGATGTAACAGTTGAAGATCTATATTCTCTTGCATGCAAAAGCATCAGTAAGTCCAGAGTGAACAAGACCACACATGCTGAACAGCCTCTGCACTGGGTTTTGACAAAGATAAACAGCATTTATCCACAAGTACAACAACATGCTTAGTGTTGGCATAAATACTAAGCATTTGGAAATGGTCCTGTTCTGCCTGCTTTCACATATAACAATAAGCTAGAGGGATGATGTTTACCACTTTGTACATAAAGCATTAAGCATGTATGAAATGTGCAGAGGAGTAAATCTGTTAATAATTTAAACATGCCAGGTTTGTACAACTTCTTCAAGGTTAAATTAAAGCACTTTATCAACACTTTCAAGTTGCATTTTCAGGCTTTCCCAGCACTGTACATGACATATTTATACAGATACATTTATATTACAAATTAGTATTTCATCCCTTTAAGTGAAAACAATGAATGGTGCAGCAATGAGTTCTGTAAAGTTCCCTCATTTTAAAGTCTATAGGTTTCTGAATGGGTTTTTTGGGTAAATGCCTGACAAAAGGCCCATGGTGAACCCAGGCATGAAAGATTTTAATACTTTCATTATTTACAACATGATATTCATCTAAAATTACCCCACTAATTTTAAATTTTAAAGCATTATCAGGTCTTACTAGGATGGTTGCTAAGAAGTTACAAACCAGGAATACGGAGTTCAACCATTCAACTGTATAATTTTTGGTTGTCTTGAAAATTACTGTTGGATATACAACAGGCACAGCCATGAACACCAGATCAATCTGCTTGCTACTAAGAACTAAAGAAAGTTCTTAGTAGCAGACATATTTGTGGTAAATTAAAGTTAGAATCTAAGAAGTAGAAGTGTTGATGCTGGCCAGCCGTGCTGTAGACTCATGATTGCCAAACGTTAGATTTTTGCTGAAAACACTTATGCCACAAAAAATATGAAAGCTGTATTGATTTGTAGAGATTATCACGATGCTCCCAATGTGTACATTTCATAAACTTTTTTAATGACTGCCTAAACTATTACTACTACTTCACTTTAATCAGCTCTTCATTAAAATGTAAATGGTATGACCAATGTAAAAGAGCTACTCTATCTCGTGTGTTAATAGCAGCTGGAGTCCAATCTTTTTCTTTTGATTTTTTAAGTAATTTCACACGCAAACTTCCTAGTGATCAGGAAAACAACCCAACCTCAGTTTAAAGCATTTAATATGAAATATGCAATTTTCAAACCTTGAAAACACAACTGTAAAATGTACGCTTTTTCAAAGATTTCAAGCACCTGTGCAAAAGCTACCATACAACCAGAAAGCTACTTGCTAATTTATAAGCTTGGTCAACAAGAGTCCACAGTAGCCCTTTTCATAGTGCCTTTCAGCAAAAGCAAAAAGGCTTCATCAGATTTACACCTCAAGACATTCACATTAATTCTGTTAGGCTATGGTATTTGTGTCGATTCATGCTGCAGTATGGCTTGGATGCACACGACACGGCACATGCCCTCATATACACATAAAGGCAGAGACCCTGAGTTCACGTGGCTCCCTCCCTCCAATATTATGCCTATATCTCTGGGGATGGAAGGTGATAAAGTTGCTCCCCCAATTTAGTCTCTGCAACATTCACAGTGGAGGTGAAGCATCACATAGGCTTAAATACTAGGGCTTGAAACATCAGTGTGAATGGGGCTAATGACTAGCTTAAGAAGGTACAAGTTGCCACTACCTACTGTAACAGGTAGACGTAATAAAATGGATTCTCTCACTGTGCATGACAAAAAGGCAGTACTTTACTAAAAAGTCTAATCAGGCTATCGCCCTAGCTAGACTTAACTGTACATGTAAACCTGATTGGACAGGGGGTGGACGTAACGTATTTACGTCTACTAGAAGACGACAACAAACAAACTCCAGTTCAGTGTCTCTGTCAGGGAAACATCGTTCAACTTGGACACTACAACTTTAAAAAGTGCCGCATTTTTACGCTTATGTCCATCCACTCTTTTCATTATTTCCAAATTTTCTAAGGCCCTAATTAAATAAATTGTCTTGGCTCAAGTCCAACGCTTGCTTCGGGCAGCCATCCTCTTCCCATCAGCATCCTGTGCGTCATCTCGACAGGACAAGGGAACAAACATGCGCAGAACGACCAGAATTAATTTAAAGCAGAATGGACATATACATGATCAAGGAATTATTTAATTCGGATTTAAAATCAGAATAAACCAGCCACTTACTTTGGAATTAAGTTTTATTTGGAATTATCATTTTCTTTCGGAATTAGGAGTTTACAAGGTCATTTTTAATCTTTTTAAAGAGGATATAAGTTTTATTCAAAATTAAAGGGGAATTAAAGCTCTCATGTAAATGTAGCCATTGAAAGCTTGCAGTAATTTCTCCTGCATCATTGTTTATTTGTTAAATCTCTTCCACTGAAAAAAGTAGACTTTTCTTCAGAATGAAAGGAAGAGTAAGAGGGAAAGAAGAAGAAAGGTCACGCTATGTTTCATGCGAGCAAAAAAGAAAAAAGAAAAGGGGGAAAACTCTGTTGATATTTGAGCAAAGAAAACAAGTGTACACTGAAAGTACACATATTGAGATTGGCCTAAAATCCTCAGCTTCTGAATATTTGATGCCTTGTTAGAAGAGTGACACTGGTGAGGTGTTTGTCTCTGTTGTCTCAGTTGATCTCTGGCACACGGGGCCCTGTGGGAGCGAGTGAGCGAGACTTGGCCGCAGACATTTTCCTGAAGCCCCCAGAACAAAACAGGCAAGTCTTAACAGTCTGTCCGCCACTGAGTCGTCACACAATCAGTTGCAGGAAACCAATCCCTAAATAGCAGTGATTCATCTCTTCATCACACAATGCCAGTACACAGTGCACAAAGAAGCTCTCTCTTCCTCTCTCTCTCTCTCTCTCTGTCTTACCCTATCTGTCTCAACCCCTTCCCCCCCAGTGTGGTCTCTCATGCTGCTTAAAAATAAGTGCTTCTCCCAGCTTTCTTTGCCCTGTGATTTACTGGCAGTGTTTAACTGCAGGGCAGCATCTTTTATTGTTACATGATCTGGGGCTGAAAGCTGACAAAATGGAATCTGTGTGCGACTTTACCTTTGTATGTGAGCGGGTGTATGTTCAAGGCGAAGTCAGGAGCAGGGTGGAGGAATAAAGAACTTTGTGTGAGAAACATTAGAGCAATTCAAATCCCTCCCAGCCTCCCGGTGCTGTGTGTGTGTGTTTGTCATTCCACTAAATGGTTTCTTCCTTGACTTGATGGAGCAAGTGGCATCTCCAGGGAACGGGTTACACCGCACTCACACACACAAAGTAAAGCGCTCTGAGACTGGCAAAAAGCTCAGAACATTAGTGCAATCCATTTGTGAGAGGTACAATACATATATGAAATAGCAGGCAAGATTGTGTGCATCTGTCTTTGTGTCTCTGTATGTGCTCATGTTTTTGTGTTGCCATGATAACTCTTCTGTTAATGGCAGGGAGCCCGTTGCTGCATTAGCCAATCCACTTCCTTTTTTTCTTGTTTTTCTAAGCAAGATGAATCCCCCATTCAGAGATGCAGTCAATCTGCTCTCTTGTGAGGTGACTGTACACTGTTGCAGTTAACATTAAATTGTTTCAGTACCTAACCAGTGTAAGATACACCTCAAGTACAGCCCACAATTTGGAATAGGGTGCTGGTGAGTGCAGCAGTATGCAACAATATAAAACAGAGATTTACTGGCCTTCCAAGAAATCTTGTAAAATTGTGACTTCATAACAAGCTGTGTGCTTCCTCAAAAGATGTTTTGGATCTTTGCTTAAACCATGAATGTGTTAGAGCCCCCAGCAACAGCTTCTGTGTGAGAGCCTTTCAGAGCTGATTTTTAGAAACTTGTGTAAGGATAGCAAAAAATAAATCAAAAGTGCTATGCCAGAAATTCACAACGTAGGGGTCTCAAACTACTGGGCTGTGAATCATTTGATAAGGGCAGTGCAAAGATAGAAATAACTACTTTATTTCCATTTTTTTCACTATTAGACTCTGCAGATTGTTTTATTAAGACCAGAGATAACTACGTGAGGTGCTAGGAGACAGTTTAGAGGTCAGGGCTGATAAAAATACAAATCAATAACCAAGAGTATGACAGTATAACAATTTTAGACTGATGACTGCAGGACAGAAAACACAATCAGTTTGTATTGTGCTCTGACCCGATGTTACTTTGTTTTGGTGCAAAGAGTGAGTGTTTTAATGGCGACTTTGGGTCAACTCTGTGTTCCTAAATGTCACAGTTAAAGCAGCTGCTGAAAACAGAATTCTCATGTAAGTCATGTTGTTGATGTTTTTCATTTAAAGGCCAATATTTTCTGTCATATTTGCCTCTAATGAAAACTGATCAACAACAGACTGTCATAATGTTCAGCTTATCTAGCTTTAATAATTAGTTTTAATCCTGTTTTAGACACAAATCTTAACACTGGATTATTATGTTTGAATAATGAGATTAAAATGTGAAGTATGAGGAATATTACTTCAGTTTCTTTAAAAGAATGTTGGAGTAGCATGAGCAACAGAGGAGTGGACAAGGGAGGGTAACTTGCTGACATCCTGAGATGAGCTTGGGAGTTAAACCACCGGTCATGTTTTTTCAAAAATATCTGCCAATATTAATCAGATTGACTGGGGCACCTTTACTTTTAGCTATCTCCAATTGAGCACAAAACGTCTTCTCTATTCAGTATAAACATTCCACTGCCCTTAGGGGTGCTGCTGGCCCTGTCACAGGTTATACACAGTAATGAGTTTGTCAATCAGTTGGCTGAACTCAACAAGATTTTTTTTTTTTTTTTACATGTGGTGGTGGTGAGCCAACACTACAAACAAATGGTCGAGAAAAGAGTGCATGCCCAGTGTTTTATATTGAAGAAACAAACAACAGATACAATCAAAGAATCAACGCTCTACTGCTCAAAGAGTCTCACACCTGAGAGGTAAATGAGTCATAACAGTCTTTCACATCCTTCAGGGTTCCCACATCCCTGTGTGAAGTAGGTCTGTGCTAAAAATATTGATAAAGCAATACATCGTCACTTCCTCCTTGCAAATGTGTGTATCAGTATGGATTTTGCAGAAGCAATATGGCCCCAAATGCTGTGACAGCAGTTTGAAAAATACCTATTGTGATATCAGACATAATGCAAGGCTGTTGAATAAGCCAAACTACATGATGCAGCACATATTTCAAGTTTTATATTAATTCAAAGATCTCCAAAAACCTGAAAGTTAAATATCTTATATAGTAGGATCCTCTGAACCTTGTCTTTTTCAGTTTTGTTTTTACTAAGGGAGCAAAAGTTGTAGGGAAAACAATGAAAGCAGTAGTCAATGTCCACATATACACGAATCATGATATGTATTGTATGGTGTCCTCTGTATTGGACTGTATCATATCGTAAGGTTTCTGGAAATACCAAACCCTGAATTGCCATGTAAAATCTTTTACTGTGATTTTTTACCATGGAAATGGCTTGATTGGACTGATATTTCAGTTGAAAATGACGATAAAGCCTGTTTTTTAAGTTGTTCTGTGTGTAGTTAAAGCCCATTGGCTTAAGTGAGTGTGAGTTTATTTTATTTACAAAGGTGTTGGATTGAGACAGACCGTACAAAACCTTTAATTTAACATACATTAGAGGTACACAGCTTTGTTTGGTTGATTGTTTATAGCAGTGATATCAGGTCCATCTTCAAATGGCTGATAATCACTCAGGGAAGGTTAAAAAGAAGATATCGGAGCAGCTGTTTGAGGAGGAGTGATATGAAGCCTGTGTGTGACCAGATCATCACCAGTGGATAATCAGAGCTAGCTGAGGCCTGTACACCAGGTTCAGAGTATCGTTACAGCCCCGATGATCCATCAAGATGACGTGTGAAGGTCAGAGTAGCCGTGACCAACACAGCTGTCACATCTCCTCGCCGCACCCTCTTGGCTAACTGGCTCTCCAAAACACTCAGCACAAAACACAGCCAACTGGGGGAAGCACCGGGGCCAAGGCCAACAGAACATGCCCATAACCCCGACCGAGCTTGTATCATGATTACATTAACACGATTGACCCTCCTTTACAATAATACAAGATGTGGTTAAGACCCAAATCAGAGAAGCACACTGAAACTGTGACAAGAAAACGGTCTGCACACCCTACACCATGACTTCTATTAGTATGGGCTTTCGGATTTAATTCAGCACCCACTGTTGCCACAGATTCAAATGACTACCAGCTCTGTTGTATGAGCGGAAAATGCTACAGAGGAGCTGTGTGGAGAGCAGATGTGGACCCACTTTGATTTCAATGCCTGCCTCTGTGTGTGTGCAGCTTCTATTAAATGGATCTGCTGTCTCCCTGATCAAGAGAGTCAATAAAGGGCCAGTCCTGTCAAACCCTCAGGGGTGAGTGTGTGCGCACATATGTCCATAAGTGTGTGTCTGTGTCTATGTGTGTGTGTGTGTGCGCGTGCATTATGGACAGAATCTGAAGTACTCTGACAGGTGAGTGATTGAGTGCTTTCATTTTCCTGCAGCGACAACGAGATGTGCACACACACAGAGTTCAACTGCACATATACACACTGGAGGAGGGATTGAGGGAGAGGAAGAGAGAGAGTGAGAGCTGTTGTTTCCTAAAGGATGCTGCTCCTGCCTGCATGCTTAAATTAGCTCTAAATGTTTGGATTACACACGGGAGCTCTCACAGAGGATTTAGCAGCCATAGCCTGGAGTCCAGGGGGTGTGCAAGTGTTTCCATCTTCTCCCAAACACACATGCACTCACGAGTACACAGGAAGAGGCCTTACAAAGGATCACAAACATATGTCATCCCTGTATCACTGTAAAGATTCTGTCAAACCTTGAAGAAATAACAGAATTGCATCCATATGGCTCAAACACATAAAGAACAAAAATCAGATTTTGATATTTTTTGCTGAATGGAATTAAGCAACATACAGCATATCTAAATATTTTCGGTGAAGTTGTAACAATCATTTTATAATACAATGCTTTAAACTTTTATATGGTTCTAGTTTGGGATGCCCGACTTCACCAGTATGATACTGTCATCAGCAAATTACTGCTTAAACAGTTAAAAATTGTATTTGCAGGTATGACATTTCTGTTGATATTGACTGTTGATATTGTGGCCTAATACACCAGCATTAATAGACCATATTTTGCCAAAACTCAGGTTTAAATATTTAATTTTGATGACTGCTAGAGTATGTTCATTATCACTAATGTTCAAAAACCCTGTCTAGTTTTCAAATATAAGTACCCCTGATCCAGCCGTATTCACAACGGCACAACATAGCACTGGTAGGTCTATTCAGGGTGATCATGGGAACAAGCGTCAAGCGGAGCTGACATGTAGAACACACTATAGAGCATATACATACTGAAAAAGCATGATTTGGGCTATTTAAGTTTAGGAATTTAATTCTTAACCGGTTAGCACCAATATGCAATTTGTCAGCAGGCTGTAACAATGCTGTTCATGACTTTTGAAAGGGCTAAGAAGCTTGGCTGTATTCATGCTGCCAAACATAAAAAAATTCTGCATATAATAAAGGTGTAATAAAGAAAAAATATACTTCTGGCTATTTCCTTATACCATATTTTGTCAGCCAAATCAAGTTTTGAAATACCAGCATGTCGGACATCTGAAAAAGCCAACCTAGTACATCCCTGTTTCTGGTAAGAATGTAATTATTTTGATAGCTGTTCGATATTGCAAAAACAAAAATAAGAGTCCTGGGCATCCAATATTGGGTACATTTTTGTTTTAATGTTTACAGTTTGCAAAGAATGGTCCTGAATGCACCATTGTAATTGTGAAAAACTGCTGACAGAATGTCAGCTTATGATCCATGCCTGAAGTTGTCACAATTTTATAAAATCTTAAAAGTCATGTGTTAAATAAGGATAACTGAACTCCAAAGCACAAAAAAATTAAAAATTTTGTCAGACCATAAGCAATGTGATATAGGTCATATTGTTATCAAAGAAGCCTTCGGTTTTGGGAGCAAATCTGTGGACACAGGTATACTGTACACGCCCTCTTAAACTGACTTAACCTGACAAACTCAGATGTTTGTTGAACCAGGCTATAAATATTTTTACATGAGCTGTAGAAGTCGTCTGTTCCCACACAGTCATTTCACTTTTGAGTTGTTTTTTTATACTGCCAATCTCAGGCAGACACATGAGGATCTGAAGTTTTGGCACATCTGAAATGGCTTAATTTTTCAGGTCTAGAGGTTGCCACTTGGACCCAAACCACTGGCATTTATTGGGGAACTGAAACCCCTCTAAATGTCATATTTTCTCTTTTATCTCACATTTTAGGCAAACATTCTGAAAAACAAACAGATAATAAACTTCTAAATTTGACATATAACTGTCAGAAGAAAGCAAAGGAAAAACAAACCTCCCTCCTTGATACATGGCAGAAAAACCAGAGCAAGGTTGAACCTGCTACATTAGAAACATTAAGTCAGCCTGATAGCAAAATGGTTCTTGCATTGAAATATGTCTAAAAAATAATTGAATATTATATTATGTTAAAAGGTAGAGGAAGTATTGAATGAATAAAGCCTTCGCAATAATAATATCTGAACTAAATGCTTTCAGAAAACAGCAGTCTCCTTTATCTTACAGATTATTAGTGGTGTAAATTTCACAATGCTACATTTTACTATTGTTACTGTCGATTTAAAAAACCTTTCATGTGAGACAAGATGTCTTTTTGTCAGTGCACAGGAAGACTGAACTGTTGAAAGAAAATGAAAGTTACAATTTTTTAAGAAGTAACACTACTCTGACGGTCTGATCTCAAAAATCACCCTTGACCCAAACTGAACTTGCACTACTGAACAAATGAAGCAGGCCTAAAATATTACATTTTTAATGCAACTAGATGAAGAGACATTTTTTTAATGTAAAAAGTCAGGGAGCTCATTAACAGGATATCAGGTTGGATTGTTCTCCCAAGAGAGGGAAACAGATGCAGACATGTGAGATAAGGCAAAGTTCTTAATGCCTAAGGTAATAGTGCCATGTTGCTGCCATGTTTTTTTTTCATGTTTTCTTAAGCATCTTGTGTTATAGCCCCAAACTGACTCAAAGTCAGTCAGCCAACATGCTTTCTTAAGTGTAAGACCTCTCATGAGTCTTACATTAAGGCCACAAATTATTTTTATGGCTTCAATTTTTAAAATTGTAAAACTTTTAATGGGTCATAAAAATGCTGGATAAAATCTTTATTTTATTGATTAGATGCATCAAAAAGTATAGTGGGAACCCCTACCACTTCTACTCACCTTTCCAAATATTGCAAACATACTTGTGCATTTTTACGGAGTAGATTATCAAACAGGTATCAGAATGTACAGATTTTTACAAAAAGGAGAAAAAAATATTATCTTGGAGTCAACGAGTTATAAACAATCTTTTTACTGAGTTTTAGGCCTGGAATCTTTTTTGTCATTAATCAACATCAACAGATAGTAAATTGATCTAGACAATACTGTCTAACCATATATCTCATTTAAAAAAACATCCATAAGTCTTAAAAACTCAGAGTATTTACCATTCCCAGCAGGGATGTTAGCAAGTTAAAAGCACCATGCCTCTCTGTTTCATTCATCAGGTTTCTGCTATGAGGTGGCAGCGTTTCAGCGTTACATTTGTCTAATAGTGCAGTCTTGGCTTCAGTTGGTGGGGGAGGAAAGTGTATGCTCACAGATGTAGAGACAGGCAGAGAAAGGAAAAGAAAGAGAGAAGGGGAATGAAGGGAGGTCAGCGCCCCCAGTCTCAGATAAAGGCCCGCTCCCTCCCTTCTGCCTCGGCTTTTCGAAGCCCCTGCCAGGATCGAGAGGCGTCTCACGTTACAGCTGTCTCTCAGTGTCATCGTTCAGTAAGAGAGAGCACAGGCGAGAGAGATAGAGGGAGAAAGAGACAGACAGAGAGAGGGAAAACGGGACAATGCCACAGACCGAGCAGGGTTGGGCTTCAAAAGACGGACAAGTGGAAAATAACAACAGCAGCAGCAGGTTCAACTGGATGAGGAAAGTCTCTTTGGTTTGGCTGGCTGGTTTTGATACTAATGAGGAGGTGCACTCTGAGTCCTAAAACATGAAATAAATTAGCATCACAGCACTTCTAGTTCCGGTCCCATAATCAAAGGGATTATTGAGTTGGACTCCTCCTAGGTGTTCAAAATACAATGACAAGTAAACTTAAGGTTTTCTGTTTTTTGATGTAAATGGTGTCTTCTTTCTTTGCCACAAAATACATCTCAAAGAACCTTTCTAGTGTTTTTTGCATCTTTTTCACATCCTGCGAACGACAACTGCTGACAAGTGGCTATTTAAGATATCATAGATTGTGTGGGACATTAAACATCATTTCTTTTTATCATTTTTGACGGATTGTGATGATCTTAGAATTGACACAGCCATGAGCACTGACTTGATCAGGTTGCA
Organism: Cetoscarus ocellatus; assembly: GCA_037902135.1. Classification (NCBI taxonomy): domain Eukaryota; kingdom Metazoa; phylum Chordata; class Actinopteri; order Labriformes; family Labridae; genus Cetoscarus; species Cetoscarus ocellatus. The sequence goes on along the minus strand of JBAMNC010000379.1, from coordinate 465,428 downwards.
CAAGGGGGGTAAGGGCATGAAATAAGTTAGAAACATAGTGGTAATAATTATAAAGTCAGTGAACTAAGGTGTAGTTTTTCTATAGTCCAACATTTGTCTTTCACTTCTACTTTTAGATAAGACTTATGATTTTTATCAGTACTGAGGCAGGTATCAGTATCAATATACTTTCTTTGAATGAGAAAGTATGCCTTAACTGATTTCCTGCATCAGCCATGTCAAGCACATTGCATCTCTGTCATTTAACCGCTTGCTGCATTGACGAATGTTTCAGCATTTACTGGAGTCTCTGCTTTTGCTTTAAGTCACATAGCCGCAGATAATACTGTTGTGATGTTGGCACCATGTTTAAAATCAAGTCAGACTAGAGATGACTGAATAGACTCAAGTCAATAAAGCAGTCAAAAATGCATTTATTACACAGTAAACTAGAAGTGCTTACAGAGCAGAACCATCCTCCAAGGCATTTCTGACATTCTTAGCCAAGTTAACAGCAAAAATGTGGAAAACTGTCCCGTCTTGCAATGTTCCTTCAAAAAAATTCATGGACCCACCTCCAGATTCCAATCACCACCAAAGTCTTCCCTGTGCCATGACCTGAAAATTTCTTCAAGATCCATTCTTAACTTTTCAGGTTGTCTTGCGAACAGACAGAAAGGCAGACAAACCCCGGCAAAAACATAGCCTGCTTGTCGGAGGTAACAATGTGAAGTTGTTTTTCAGAGTGAAGTGGAACTAATGCTGAAGCTAGCAATGCTTCAGAAGTCTTTGGTTCTTCTTCAAGCCCTTTTTACAGTGCATTTATGCAAAAGCACCGCACTGTAGCAAAACATCACAGGGGTGTAAATAATACAGCAATAACGTCCATATTCCTGTGCAAAAGTGGTTGTTTATGTGAATGCAACCTGGCAGTCTGAAAACAACAAAATCAAGCTATTAGTTTAAAAACGAGACACTATGCCAGACTTTCCCTCAACAATGTTCATTCAACGTCCTTTGTTTCCATCAGGGCTTGAGCACATTAGAGCGTTGAGAAGCAGCCATTAAACAGCATAATTGGTCACTTGGTGGGAGGCTGCATTACACTTTGAACATTTTGTCACTCTATTGATTAAAAAAATGTAAAGATTTGGTGTAACTGACTTGTAAATCTGGGTATTCAGTTCTCTGAATTTCAAATATGTAGAAAAATCCAACTTTTGTTGTGGATTGTGAAAGAGTATTACAGCTAACCAAGCTGCAATGCAACTGGTTGATGCTGTTTTTTGGATGTATGCTAACTGAAGCAAACTTTTTGATTGAGTTTCGCCACTTTGGGAATGGGAGTCATGCTATTCATTATAAACAGTGGTTATACATTATAAACAGTGTTTAATTTGTTTTTTTAATGAAATACAGGTTTTATTAGTGTGATATGAAATGCTTTTAGATATATCAGTCTAATATGAATAACAGTTATCATCCAGGTTGGTCATCCCTGCACCACTCCCTCAGTTATATTCACTTACACATGTGCACTACATTGTGAGAGCTTTAGCGCTTACGTGTTTTGACCTTTTTAAAATAAATGATTTGGACATGTAGAGTGAACAGAGCAGGTCGGATCATTTCCTCCACACCACCTGGGACTAACTGAACACATTTCCTAAGAAGAAAAGAGGGGGATTAATATTTTACTACCTTATTTTGTGCCTGGTGAGAAAAGTGAAAGAGAAACACTCAGAGAGAGAAAGATGGCAATGACTGTGAGGCTACGTGCTAAAGGGCTTCTGTGGATTAGGCATCACTGAGTCGCCTCTCCACACATGAGGATCTGCTTTAAACTTTAAAAAGCTAAAAACAGCAGCTTGTCCCAGGTCCAGAAGTGACTAATCCTTTGACTGCTTGCATTTCAGCCTGGGCTGCTAACAAGGTAAGGCCATGTAGGTCATGGGTGCTGTGTAAAGTTGGAGTCTGAGTGAATGCTTATCTCTTTTCTGAAACTTTTTCCCAGAAAGAAACAAAAGATAAAGACTTCACAAAGGGGAAGATGCTATATGTGCAGATTTTCTCTCGAACTGTTGCGCTTGCGCAGCCGACAAAGTGATTTTACCAGTGTCATTTACACAAAACATGCCCTGAACAAATACACATATAGCTATTCCACGACATAAACTGCTTTCCTATTTGTTTTCCTCCCTCCTTGTCATTTCTCGTGGCGTTCTGTAGGAGTTAAATATTTAAAATTCTGGCTCAGCTTGGAGATGTCTTTGCCAGCACAGCTAAAATAAAAAGCCTTTGTGGCAGCAGTGACCAGATTTTAAATGCTGAAGAAGATCAATAAAAGGGGGCTGTCGAGGCGCAATCTCATGCATTTGTGTGTGTGTGTGCTGTCCCTATGTGTAAATGCTTGTGTTCTGACAGCAAGTGTGTGTATATGTGTGTGTGTTAGTGCTTTGTAACACCCACCTAGGCTCACAGCTCCCCTGCCTGCTACAAGCTATTCTATAGTATCATCAAGAAGCCCACTGACCCAGGAGGCACGCCAACAGAGAAACCAATATCACTCCCATTCCCACATCCCAAACCTTTTCCCATTTCTTTTCCATTCCCAGTACCCTTTTCCCATCAGAGCGCATGCAGCCAGCACAGGTGTATCTAGAGAAAAGAGTAAATACAGGCCCCCTGCCACAGATTGAGAATGTCAAGGTGTGGTAAACAGGCTAAATAGCAGGTTTTCCACACCAGGATGCCATTTTCATGCACTCATTCCTGCTTAAATAAAATGATGGGCAGCTACACAAGACAAAGAGGCTGAGAAGGAATATTACCGTAAACATTCTGCTTCTTGAACCAATCCCTAACACCATGTTAGGCTGTTTAAATCCAGCTGAGTAAAGCTAATGCACACACAGTCTGATCGCTCTGATGAAGCCAAATAACACTGATGAGATTTCCTTTTAAGACAAGAAATGCATTCATTAAGTCCCCATGTTTCTTGACTAGTGCTTTATGCAGACCATATTAAATGGATGCTTTCAGCTCACATAGAGTAATAACCTTTTTTTACGATATCTTCTCCACATGAATATGCGATACAGACAAACAGTGAATTATGAGGAATTGTATGCAGGCTGCTCTGGCTTCAACAAAACAAAAAGTCCATCTGTATTTTCACCTCCTCACTAATGCACAAAACAAAACAAGAAAAAAAAACAGCCCTGAAGTGGAAAAATCATCAGGACCTTTTGAGACTTCATTAAAAGAGACTGGCCTGGACTTTCCGAACAAGGCATCTCTCTTTGGAGGGGGAGAAAATCAACCTTTTCACCTTGCTGGTGGAAAAACAGGCATCCCAACGAGACAGAGCATGCACAAACAACCTTGACTTTCATCAAGGAAATTCTCACATTGAATGATAAATAGAGGCCCAGGGGACGAGCAGCAAAGAAGCAGCTTATCGCCTTTCCCTCCCAAATTTGGCCGCTATGTCTCTCGTCTCCTGAAAGTCAACACTGGGTGACCCACATGCACTTTACACTGCTTATTGTTTGGTAATTAATCCACCATATGTAATCCATGCAGAAATGCAGAGAGAACTAAGATGAGTGTTTAGCTTGTTGGATTTCATTAACAGTTTTAATTGTTAATATGCTTGGACAACAAAAGGCACATGATGCTCTATCTCATTAGTTTACCTTTAAGTTACAGTTGTATTCTCATTAGGGCTGCACAGTTTGGCCCAAATGATAACGTAATGATCATTTGATCGAGATTGATAGCATAATTATTATTCATAATTACATTTTTCAGGGTTTTTCCTTGCTCAAAAAGAAACTGGAGCTATCTTTTTTTGCTGTCTGAGGAAGCATTTTTGTGTGTACTGCTTCAACCAAACACTTCTATGAGTAATGACACTTATAGGGATTGGACCTGCGTACGTTTTATCAATAAATATGCCATTATTGATTCTACTTGATCCAAATCTTTATGATTCCTTTCTGGATGGAAAACTAGGTTTACTAGGGGTTTCATGTATCAATAATGTCAAACACATGGCACTACTGATTATTTATTTTATGTCATGCTATATCAACAAATGTTTCAGCATGTTGCTAGAAATCACACTCAAAAAGACATTCCATGTTGAGCTGTTGCCATAAAATTGTGTAAAATCAAGGCACACTAGACCACTTCTGCTCTTGTCCACCATATTTACATCCTCTACTTTCACTTTCAGGTTGACTGCTTCTCACCAGTATGTTACATCATTGTTTTGCAAGGAATTATTAAGGATAAAAGCAAGTGAAATTGATTCTTTAAGCCAGACACCAATAATTTTCAATTGGAACTTGTCCTCGATATCCATCTCCAGACAGGGATTCTAATCATGTAATTAACGAAAGGACAGTTCTTGAATTAAAGCTTGTTTTAGTATACAAAGTAATGTAACTTTTCAAAATAAACTCCATCAACTAGTAAAAACTTCGATATTCATTTATTTTTAAAAGGGAAGCTGTTTATTAAGTTATGTTGGGAGGAGAGTTGGGGTCCTCACCTAAAAAAATATGGAGTGTCAAGTGCTTTTTTCTGGTCTTATGGTGTATTTTTGTGCAAAAACTCATCAAAAGTGTCCCTATAACTCAATTCAAACTCACAGAAAAACCCTGCAACATTCCTGAATGTACTGAGCTGCATGTGTGAACACAAACAACAGAGGTTTTCGTCTAGACTTCATCCTGAAAATACCTGGCTAGACCTTGTATTTCTCCCCTCCCGCATCCCTGTATTTACCAACATACAAAAACTGCAAACGTCCTGCTGTAAGAGCAAACTGTGAATGATCATGTCAAAGAATTTTCTAGCTTAACCTGGTATTTTTTAAAGAAATTTCAGAGTTACATGTGTGAAAGGGGCTTGCTACTCCCCGTAAATGAACATCAGGCTGATCAAAAGTAACAGCAGTAACTTGAGGAAAAAAATATCAGTCGTAATAACTGGATGACTTTATAAACAAAGTGGCAACAGAGCAGCCGGAAAAGGGAGCAGACTGTTACTGTGTGTGTAGAGAAGAGAACCGAAAAGAGCAAGTTAGGGATAATTAATTCATGTGAACAAACAATATAAAAATATGCACAGATTATGATTTGTAAAATTGAAATAAAATGTATTTTATCAAGTCAAACTTTTTAAACTGTAAGCCTGTTCATTTTAACTCTTGAGTGTGTGCTTTTCTATGAGGAAACACTGGAGAGGTTTGTCCTTATTGATGCTGTAATCCTCAAAAAGTTTGTCTCCTAGCTCAGACTACTGACATGTTTTAGATCCGATCCATATCCCTTTTAAAAACCTATTTTAGTGATTTTAAAGATGATCTTATTAATATTGTAAATTATTCTCTTCAGACTGGGGTCTTTCCCACTGCTTTTAAGACAGCCTGTGTCGGACCCCTTCTGAAGAGAAACAACTTGGATACATTCATTCCTGGTAATCACAGACCTGTATCCAACCTGCCATTTGAGCAAAATTTAGAAATAATTGTTTTTAATCAGTTAAACAATTTTGTAACTTCTGAAACCATCTGTTACATATAAATCACAGCACAGACACAGTGCTGGTCAAAATTGCAAGTGACCTCAGGTCTAAGAAGAAAATTAAGAAAGAAAAAAGAAATTAATCTCTGTTTTAATTCTGTTGGACCAGAGTGCAGCCTTTGACACATCGGATCACACAATTCTTTTTAACACCCTCCATAACCTCATTTGCATCTCTGGCACCGTTTTTGACTGGTTCAAAACCTATCTCTATGTTAGCACAGGGGAATGCTCATAAAGAATCTATGAAATGGAATGTGGTGTTCCCCAGGGTTCGATTTTAGGTCCCACACTTTTTGATTCCTACATGTTGCCATTAAGAGATGTCATTGGGAGGCACAGCCTCAACTCTCAAAGCTATGCTGACGACACACAGCTTTACATTGTTACGTATCCTGAGGGCCCATTGATGCCCTTTTTAATTGTGTTTTAGACGTCAAGTCCTGGACGGCAGACAACTTTTTGCAGCTCGACCAGAACAAAACTCAGGTTTTACTCACTGGCACAGGTCCACAGAGAGAGAGAGAACTGGAGGTAAAACTCCATGCATTGTCTTTTATTCCATGCAAACAAGTTAGAAATTTAGATGTTATGATAGATCCAGACTTAAATTTTGAGTCAAACATAGGAGATGTTACCAAAAAGACATTCTATCATTTAAAGAACATCTCCAGAGTGTACCAGTTTCTCTCTCAAGCCAGTGCAAAGACACTTATTCATGCTTTTATCACCTGTATAACTGATTACTGCAATGCCCTCCTTTCTGGTCTTCCTAAAATAATATTTTACTGCTTTAGCTCCTAAAAAATCCAGCTGTAAGGATGCTGAGGAGGACCAGAAAGACAGCTCACATCACACTGATTTTAAAGTCTCTGCAATGACTACCTGTATCTTTTAGAATAGATTTTAAGGTTCTCTTATTATTTCTAAATCTCTTAATGGTCTTTGGATGAAAAGTGCTTTACAAGTAAAGTTTGATTGACTAATCATTTGCTCAATAACATAGATTTAAAAAGATAGTCAAGTGGATTTCTTTTATTTGTGAAGCGGGCATTTAAAATGCCCTTCTTTGATTTGAAGACCAAAATCCACCTAACTTAACAGCCCTAACTCTCCAACTACAGACACAGGCAGAGACTTATGGCCAGAGATAGTCTTCATATTTGACACTGTGACTTTAAAAGTCAGCATCTGAGTATGCACTTTAGACAATCACTGTGTACCCTGATGCTTATCAGAACATCCAGTGAACAGGCAGGGACACCAAAATAGCAAGGTAACATAAGGTTAGGTAGATCATCTGAGAGCTAACCAACTTTCCAGCTGAGAGAACATTAACCTGCAAGGCACTGTAACAACTATCAATACAGGATCTGCCTGCATGGGCCTGCAACACGCAGACAAAACTGTAGGCCGAGGCGAGCTGAGAGCAAGAAGTGCTGATTTGATCTGTAACAATAAGAAGTATTATCAATCTAATGCTGAGAAGCTTTCAGGGCTTTCACTAAAACGCTGATCCTTCTCAAAGGACCATTAGCCCTTCCAGGATTAATGTATGATAAAAAGTCATCAGATTCTTGTTGCATTATTTCCTCTGTCATTGTTGTTTTCTGCCTGTGTGTGCATATGCAAAGAGCTGACAGATGAAGGAAGGATGAGGAAACATGATCAGGACTCGGTCTAATGTTCACTTCTTGAACCATTTGGTTAACAAAGAGCAGATTTCCACTTCCTCTCTGAAATTTCACAGCTCTGTGTCAGCGTTCTCATGCAGAGATTTGACAGGGCTCCCAGATGGCTATTATTATCAATCGATTGTTTGTGGGACTAATTAATCTGAGTCTAAATATAAAATACTTACATCAGTCAGCGTGAAGTATTTGGGTTAGGAGTTACGCACAGAATGACTCATGGGCACTTTTTTATAGACTCTTAATTTGTCACATTTTCAGGAGTTTTAAAACAAAAGTTCTTTTTTTTTTACCAAAGCTAATTCTTCTGCTTCCTCTTATAATCAAAGAATATATATATTTGATTTCTTGATTAATGTTGTCTCAGTGAACACACTGTGTTTAAGGTGAAAGTCTGCAATATTAGTGAGTGATATACTCAATTTGCAACAAACTTACTATGATGATGTCTAATAGAGTTGACCAATGCTAGAGAAGGAGTGATGGAAATCTTCTCGTTCTGTAATATATTGCAGTATCAAACAATAAAGCTAGTAATTCCAAATGCAAGAAGCAAGTTTCAACGGGCTTAAATTTGGGCAATTCATATTTTGATCTTCGACACATTAACATTTCTTGCAACAATAACTAAATCATTTTGGCTTTTAAAGCTGTTATCTTAGGTCAGCTTTATGAGAAAAATATTGTGTAACACTAATTTATTTTTGGAAAATGTGATAATAATATGAAGTTTTACACTCTAACTTAAAAAATCCAGGCTGCACGTAGCTGTAGCTATTTGCAACATGCTTCTAATTAATCCAAAATGCATTTTAAACTAATGATATGCAGCTATTACTCCAAGGGTAACTATTAACTTTTGATCTTTTCCAACTGTTATCACATGCCTAATCCAACCCTGCTAGGATGGCAAAAGGAACATGTTACCAACTGGATGTGTCACTCAGTAATCAACATACGCATATAAACATGATTATCAAGTGTTGTGTAGTGGAGTGTTCAAACTAAACTTTAAACTTCAGTATTAAAAACCTTCTTATCATATTATGAAACATAACAAATAACATAATCCACAGCAAAGTCTCATTTGCTTAAGAAGCACTGGACAGGCAAAACTACTGCTAGTAGACATCAGTGTGGCTTTGTTCAACCGGTTGAGCTCCTAAAATAGTGAGGTCTTGCCTCCTGATGAATGTTTAATTGTTCTGTCCTATTCTTTCATTAAGTTTCAGCTACTGTATCAAAAATACCCAGATGGGCTAACGGGCTTCTTTTTAACCAAAGGCTGGTGTATAAACCAACTCTGAAGTAAGTGTTGTGAAGGTGAAAAAGTTACATAGTGCTCATAAGTGATCAACTTTAGAGAGATATTGGCAAAGAGAGCTAAGGGGCTTTCTGATATTTTCAAATTAATTAATTCCAGAAAACGTCTTTTTCGGCCCAGTACTTCTTTGATTTTCTGTGAGTGCCCACTCATAATCTGACAAATTCAATGATATTTATATTCAGAGGCTAACTTTGTGGTATTATCTTATTGATGGTTCCTAAATGCATCTTGGATTTCATTATAGGCTAAAATGCAAAGTAGAACAATTACTTAAAGTTGCTATGTCTTGGTGTGTTTAACCATTTACATCATGTCTTGCATGCAAGGATTTGATTTAAAGAGAATTTAAAAAATGAAGATTTTGGTCTCTGTTGAGGATCAGATGCAGCTCTTTGGAAATGCTTGGATCTGAGGGGACGGGGGGACGGGGAAGGGGGGGGTGGCAAACGAGGTCTGATGAAAGGGGAAAGGAGGGGTTACAGGCCATGTGAAGAGCAGAAAACACATCTGCAGGTGGAGTCTGTATAGCCATTACATAATAAACCAAAGGGAAGTAAAAAACAGAGCATTTTAAGGGGACATTTTTTTAAGAGGAATAAAGCATTTTTCTAGCAACTGAGAGTTTAGTTAAAGGTGTCATGGTCTCCACCTTCTTAAGCCCCTTCTAACAACATCTGATGCAAAGAAAATTGATTTTGCAGGGCATGGGACATTTGCTTGCCTTAGCCTACAACAGAGGTGCCTTGGCTGTCAATCATAGTGAGTGACACAGTGACTGCATAATGGTGACATTTCTGCATATGGTCAATAGCTTTAACTGATCTCCCAGCTTAGAAATGGTCTGAGAGCATAAAAATGTGCACATGCTGAGTAAGAAAAAGGTACTTTTTAACAAAAAAGTATGATTCTTAATATTGTGATTAGTTCTGACATAAAATGTTATTTAAGTAAGAGTTCCTGATGCCATAACTATAAATGTAGTTCATTTGTGAATCAGGTTTGATACTGAATTATTTAAATTATATAAATGGTTATTCTATGGGCATTTCTGTTTAATGCATGAAAACAAAAAGGGAAACATACGATTTAATGAATACTCAGGTGTTCATTTCAAGTTTTTCTGCACTTTGAGTGGAAGCAACACTTTGAAAAAGTGCATTTTGATCCACTCAGATCCTAATGTTGCACTTTTCTCTTAATTTTCCTAAAAACATTTAGAGTTACCAGCACACTATTCAAAAGGAATGACACATTTGCTTGGTCCAATCTTCCTGTTTGTGTAAACAGTTAAATGTCAATATATTATTTCCACCATGACTGCACAAAAATTTGTAACTCCAATTCTTTGCAAAAACTTCAAAATGAACAAGAAAGGCTCCGAAGTCTTTGTCAGATTTAACAACAGTAATGTGTTGTGGCATAAAATAAATGAAGGTTCAGACTTCGTGTTCACTTATAATTAACAGATGAATCATTCAAGTGCCCGATACATCTGACATCATTTAGGTGATATCAGTCAGAGAACAAAGAAACGTTGTAAAATCATTTTAAGTAGGCGTCCTCTCACACTGACGACTTGATCGATATACCACACAGGCCTCAAAAATCTCACTACACTTCCCCATTTTTTTAAATAAACTATAGCTTTTCTCCTGTATTAAAAGAGATAGACCCATATTCAATAGTGGAGGATTATAGAGAATACAGCCATGTGTGCTCATGGGATTGTCTTCTCAAAAGCTGTCCAAGTTCTGTCAGATTCAGCACCCCCAGACACAGAGCTCGTGAACCTAATTTCACCTAATCAGCTTAGTCAATAGCAACCGTTTGCTGTGACTTTGGTAGACATGCAAATAGGGCTTAACTATGTCTATCCTTAATTCCTGAATGTTCAAGTCAAGCGGAAGTCCTCCTTTATCTCTTCAAAAACAACAGTCCCAATTTGAGCAAGAGGGAGAGAAGCAGGAAGAGGAAGAGAGAGAGAGAGAGAGAGAATGAAACTCCAGCCGAGAGTTGATTTCTTTTTTCTTGGCCTGGCTAGGAGAGACATCTCTGATTTGAGTGTGCTTGAGGTAGCACAGTGTGCTTTCATTTCAAAGCAACATGGCAAACAAACTCTGACAGATTTGTTCCCCTTTTTTTCCACTTTTGCTCCTGCTCACTCGCTCCCAAATTACAGGAAAACACACTGCACAAATATATTAGTACTTCTTGTTGGTTTGTATGCTCAGCTGCAGCATGCACACACACCAACACACATATTCAAGCAAATCTGAGCAAAATGACGCTGAGAATAGACAGTTGTAATGGTGGTGGAAAACTGAGAGACACTGTTCCGTTTCAATTCACTGATACCACTAATGGCTTCTTAGCAGCTCCATGAAATCAAGCAGCTGTCATGTCGATGCATCAGCAGTGAGAGGAGGGGAGAGCCATCCCCATAAGGACAGAGGCACCGCGCCTTCATGTTTGGCTAAACATCTGCTCCTCTGCACTCCAGCTTTGCAGCAATAAACGGGCAAACAAAAGAGGTGGGAGGTGAAATGATCAGATTTTCCATTTCAAAGCATTTGTTCAGTTTGTTTTCTTTATTCCCCCTCCTCTTTTCTAAAACTGCTTACAGGACATGGTGGAGGGGGGAGAGAAAGCGAGATCAAGTTTAGCTCTGATGCGCTGAACAGCTTAAATAACACCTTTTTGTAAGATGGATGACATTTTCCAGTCACAGGATGATTCTGCAGAGTGTGCAGTGTCTAAACTGTTGCAAACCACTATTATGGCTCAGTAAGGGGTGATTCAATCTGTCTCTGTGTGTAATGATGACAAGAAATGCATGTGCAAGCGGGCTACATTTTTATCATACAACACAACTTTGTGTGAAAAGGCACCCCACATCCCGTCACTAACCAATAAATGTCCATTTAAAGGCCAATAAAATACCCTTTTAATCAAATAATTGACTCAAACTACTTAACAATTTAAATCAAGTCCAATAACTGTTATTTAGCATTCACATCCAATTAAACTTCATTTTACAGTTTCTCCCTTGATAGGGTACTTAGCAGTCTAATTAATATCCTTGTTTTCTTTCTTCCATCCCTCCATCTTCCCTCTGTAACTCAATAATACATGCTTGATGCAAGTAAACAAAAGCAGACCAGAGTAAACTACTAATAAAACAGCATTTATCAACATATAAGCTTTAAGTGGTGATACATCAGTTTAGCTGTAGCTGTGACTGCATCCATTCAAACAATTCAGCTTCAGGGTAAAAAGCACTATATCATACAGTAAAATTTCACTAATTACCAAAAAAGTGAATCTAAAGACAAAATAATGCATTTTTAATCAGGTAACAGACTCAAACTACCACCGAATCATTTATATGGACTGTTTTTAAACATTCCCATTAAGGCAAATGATAGGAGTGTGTTTGGCTATAATCTGGCAATTCAATGCATCACGATAAAGACTGACAATACAGTATACTAACACCATATGCAGGGTGATATATCCTCTTTTTTTTTAACTAAAAAGTGAATATTTTTTAAACATTTTATAATATTAGGAACCCACAACATATTATGCAGTTATTGGACTTGATTCAAATTGTATACAGATTCTAATCAGAAACTGTAACATGGATAAACTAAACTGTCCTTCGCAGTGACAGAAAATAATTACAACAAATGAAACGTAGAGATGGAGAGTCGACTGGCTGAATGCCTGCTGCCAACATTTGACTGGAGGGCGAACTACAACACAAAACAAAAGTGCCTTTTTACATAAATCATTCACTAAGTCATTTCTGTTAAATACTGATACAGTTTCATGTCACAAAACATGATATAGTAGTGAACCAATATTTTCTAACACCTCTGATAAATGACATTTTTCAGACTTGTTCCCTAAATAAGGTCCTTGGTAATCAGCACGTTTCCTTTCTGGCTTCCCTATTCCCATCCTTCATTCATCCACACATGCTCAGTGTGTACTGACACAAATAAGTTCTTACCATACTACCAATAATCTAAAACAGTTCTTACAATCTAAAAGAACTACTAAGCATGCTGCCCTACCTGTTGAAGACTGACAACCCTGACTTATACAGCTCTACTTCCCTTTGTGGTTACTTATAATGCAGCGGTCACAAATACAACATGCCTCCTCTTGTGATAAAACTGCATTTGAATCTTCAAACCACATTCATTTTAAAGCATATATGACTGTGTTTGTGTGTGTAGGCTTATGTGTTCAATCATAACAGGAAATTCATGGGTTTTTTATTAATTCACCCAAGCATGCTCAGTAGAAGTATAAACACAAAGTCTCGAATAAACTGTAAAATCACAAATTCATTTTTTTTTCAGTAAGGTCTTTGTGGCTGTATCTTTTAAAACAAGCCCCATTTCTATTGAAAGTATGAGATGCTTAACTTTCAACACTACGTCACTTTCACGCAAATGCCACAAACACAAAATGACCCCTCTACATGATAAAAGTACCATAAAACCACAACAACTGACAATGAATAAGTGGGTATCGTGAAAAATCACAATAATGCAGCCTTACATATACGAACATACAAATTATTTAGCATCGACATCCAATCAAATTCTATTTACAAGTTTCTCCCTTAATAGGGTCCTTGGAAACTCATATTACCATTTCCTTTCATCCTTTCCTCCCTCATTTCTTCATTCATTCAACCATGCATGCTTGGGTGCAAGTCACAGAGCACTCTTCAATAAACTTTGTAATCAAATATTACAACTTGTTTGGCTGTAAAGATGCTCAATTGTGGCTTTACACTCATGAAAACATGCCCCACTATCTATTTCAAGTATAAGAACCCTGACTTGTAATAACACTACATCACTTTGTATGCTTTCGTACAAATGGCATAAAGACAAAATAACTCCTCTTCACGTTAAAAGTGCCATCAAATCATGACAATCTCCAGACCACACCAGACTGTGTGGCCTTGATAACAAGAACCGCATGTGTGGACATGATGAAAAATCACAATTTTACAGCCATGCACTAACATACACCTTACTGCAGCCCCCAGTCACAATTGTAACAAATAAGGTTCACTGTCAGCCCTTTTAATCAATTTATTGAATCCAACTACTTTATAATTTAAAAGTATGTTATAAAGCAATTATTTAGCATCTACGTCCAATCAAATTCTATTTCCCAGCTTCTCCCTTGATAGGGTCCTAGGTAATTAATATTCCCATTTACTTTCATCTTTCCCTCATCCTTCCTTCTTCATTCATTCGCCCATGCATGCTCGGGACCAAGTCACAAAGCATTCTTGAATTAACTTTAAAATAAAAACTTATTTGGCTGTAGAATTCTAAATTGTAGCTTAGTATCCATGAAAAAAATGCAAATTATCTACTGAAAGTTCGAGAATCCTGACTTTTAACAACACTACGTCACTTTCTATTTGGCTTCATAAACAGAAAATGACCTATCTTCACGATAAAACTGCCTTCAAATCATCGCAGACAATCGTCAAACCACCTGCATTTCCCATAAAAACCGCAAACAAACTGCTTCCCATTCTGTAGTTTTTGTCAAACAAGTCTCAAACTTTTAGTGAAACTTGCGAAAAAAACGTGGATCCATTTCCTTTTAAAGTAGCTCGTCTGTTTGTGTGTATGAAGGGGGAAAAGGTAGGGTGCTTGGTGTGGTGAGGAGAGAGAGGGGGCGAATTTAAAATAACCAAGATGGCGAGAGCCTTGTTGTTTTGGAAGGGGCAGAAAAAATGGAGGATATTGTAATATACACAAAGGGATAAATTTCAACAACTCGGCCAAGCGGCTGCTGGCTCGCCTGCGTGCCTCTCGGTTTGAGGAAGCGACCGCGATAGCAGCAGCAGCAGCAGCTCCCCGGCTGGCTGGCCGGCGAACTAACGCGGAAAAAAAGGCACAAACTCTTCCCCGCCGCCGAGAAAGAAAAGAATATTATGCGTCAAAGTTAATCCGAACCGAAGGGGATATTTGTGTATTTGTCGCTAATTGTTTTATTTTCGTGTCGAGGGACTATTAAAACTGGAAGGATTTTAACGGACGGGTAGCGAGGACCAACGGCTGCTGTTAGGATTTCAAGAGTGACCATTTTAAGTAGCGATTTGCAGCCGTATACGTCTCTGATTGTCGTACTTACAAGTGATGTTCAAGATGGGAAAAGGCTCTACTAACGCCTTACATTGTACTTATTAATATTATGTCGAAATAATCACCAGAAACAGGCAGCTTTAAGTAAAGGACGCTTTCCACCTTCGACATCTGTTGTACCTACGAAAACCACCAACGGCTCAAAGTCGCCAGTTAACACGGTCACTTTTTAAAGCGTAACACTGCCCAGTGCCTCGTAGGTGCCCCCTTCACATTGACAACAACACGGTCCAAATACGCATCAAGAAACACCGCTACATTTCAATAAGGCTACTAAAAGCATCACAGACAACACCAGTAACCCTTTAAAAGTTTAAATACCCCACGATAAAACAAGTTATCAAATACAACAGACGGAGCGAGTGAGGGACACAAAGACGATTCCCACTATCAGGTCACTCAGAGGAGCAAAAACACTTAGATTTTATGTTAAACATTTAAAAACTTGAACAACTTAAACACATGTACCACAACGGAATACAATCAGTGAATGAATTACAGCGTAACAGGAACAGAGAAACTATCTAAAAAGCAAACACAAGCTGGTGGAAAAAGCGAAGAAAGTCGAAGCGAAGCCAGCTCTACGCAGCTCATCGCTCGCTCTGTGATGTGGGGAAAACAGCGTCAGTGAAATAAAAACACTTACCTTGTTTTAGTTTCGACACTTTACTTATGTCCAACGTGGGTTTTTAGCTCTACTAACACTTCGGCTTGGTCTTCTTCTCGCCTCTTTTTTTCCTTGGTCGCTTTTGGTTATGAAAGAGGTCGGGGACGAATGATAAAGAAGGGAATTGGGCAGTAATTGAGTCTCGGTGTGTGAGTGTGTGTGTGTGTTAGTTACTAACAGCAGATTGAAGGAGACTCTTCTCAAGGTTTATTCAGCTCCACTTCAAGGAACCGACCTGACGTCAGCTCACTACTGCCACACAAAGAAAACTTATTATTTGTGCAGCGGCCACAGCGAGGCAGGGATACTCTTACTGACCGATGTTACTCCAACTGCGACATTTGTCAGCGGATCTGTGCTCTGACAGGGATGCGGCGGTAACTTTATTTATGAGGAAAACACATGGACGCGATGAGGGGCGATTGTCGGCTGCCAGTGTAAACAAATAAGAGCTGATGACCGGAATTAGATATATTTAGAAAGAGGAGAACAAAACTCTGAATCAAGTTATCTATTACATATCTAAACTTTAATATAACTTTGATTAAATTAATATAACTTTGATTAAATCAATAAGTATTAACTGATTTTTCACTGATTTTTTTTTCTAGAGAGCACATACTTGCACAATAATTGTTGATTATCACAAAGATTCTTTAGCACCAGCAGAAAACTCACACTTTATTAAAAGAAAAACAGGATACCACACTTTCTCATAAAAATCTCAACTTTAATCAGTTATAGGATATCTGTCACTTACAAGGTCTTATTTTTTATTTATTACTTTAGACAGACTAACATAAGGTCAAACATTTTACATATGTATGTAAAGATTTGGCATCTGCAGAAAAATCTTTCCTCCAAGAGGAAAAATACATTTTGATGGCAGTTTCAATTTCTCTCAGGAAAAGCAGATTTTCCTATAGACTGATCAGTTTGCATATTAATATGCAAAACATCAGCAACTACAGAAAACAATTCATTGCAAGAAAGTAAATTATGGTATGCTTTCTAATTAAAAATGACATAAATGTAACTTTTATCAGTTAAAGAGCATTTCTTACAAAACATTTTACTTCAGCTTTTATTTCTCACTTTAGATAAATCAGCTCAAACATGCAGGTTAAGGTTCTGCAGCCTTTGAAAAACTAGAGCGTGCTTCTAAGAGATTATGATTTCTTCAAAAATAGACTTGAAATTGTTTTTTTTTTTAAATTTAAATGCCATCTTAATGTCTTGTTTAAAATGCAGATTAGCTTCAGCTGATGAACACTTATGTAAAGCATGCAGCATCAGAGGACGCCTAAGACAAGACCTTTAAACTCTGGTTTATTATACAATAACAACTTTGAACTGTTAATTTTTATTAATAGATTTTGATTAAACTTCTAATTTCTTTCTTTATAATCCAAATTAGCCTAATATACATAAATCTACGTACAAGATTCTGAAACACCTGTGGAAAACTAAGATGCACCTCTAAAGCAAAACATATCTAAAAAAAAAAAAAAACAATCTCAACTTTGCTTAAACTTTGATCAGTTTTATTTATTATTAAACGTTTGATCAGTTGTTGCCTTAAAAAACAAATTTGCCAATAATATATTGATTAACCCATTCAGACGCAGTGTCTACAGCACCTTCAGGAAACCTCACACCACACCTCTGAAGAAGATTCATTACATTATTTATTCCTGTAAAAATTCAACTTTGAACGGTTATATTTAGATACTGATGAACGTTTTTATTCATTTAGTTAATAGTCAATTGGTCCAAGAAACATAAATTTACCTATACTGTACATGAAGATTTTGCAGCACCGGCAAACAAACAAGAAATGTTTCTAAAAGAATATCACTACATTAAGCTTTCTAAAACATCTCAACTGAATTAAAACTCCGCTCATTTTTTAATCATCACAATATCTTGCTTTACAAGACGTTTTTACAAAATATCAACCAATTTACACTTACATGTTAAGATTCTTTAGCACCTGTGGAAAACTAAGACATTTGTTTTACAGAAAAATCATCACACGGAGCTTAAAACAGGAAGCATCTAAACTTTATGATAACTTTGATCAGTTATATTTGTTATGAAGATTCAGACGGTCCTTTGTTTTAGGAAATAGTTTTACCAGAGAAACAAATAATTAACAGTAACAAGCAAAGGTTCTGTAGCCCCCCTGCAGAGATACCTCTCAAAAGAAAAGTCTCCATGTCATGCTTTCTAATAAGATGTTAACTCAAATATCACTTTTTCTGTTTTAATTAATTAATTTTGACCATTTCTTGCTCTAGAGGACAGATTGACCTTAGAAGCATCTTACTTAAGCAGATATAGATTCTGCAGTACTTCAAGAAAACACTTTAAAAAACAAAAAAACAAAAGCATCATGAGCTGGAATGAAAATATCAATTCTGATATAACTGATATATTAATGATTTTATACTTGTTATGGTTTTAATGTATTATTTAAAAGAAAAAATTGGCCTAAAATACATCAATTTGCAAATGCATGCAAAAGGCGCTGCGGCACCTGCTGAGAAGAGACAACCTTCACCTCAAGTTTTTCTTCTGATTTATATCCTCGAAGACTTCACTGTGTGTGGACAATTCTGACATTTATAACACAACTTGTTAACTGTTAATATTTGACCCTTGTGCCTGTAAGAGTACTAAATTATTCTCTAATAGTAAGTCATAAGGTTCTTGTCAATCAGGCATTTAGATCCCGTAGCACTAGCAGGGGATAACAGATAAACCTTGAAAACATCAACTTACACCTGCATTCAAAGACTCTGCAGTAAAAAGAGGAAAAAAAGGTGACATTTCCCTCCAGTTCATCTTTTAGAATTCATCTTCAGAATCAATATTTAAACAGTTTCTGACCTTTTTTGCATAACTTGCCAATCAATAATTTTGTTTCCCTTTTGCCCACTATGTTTTCAATTAATCAAAAATAATAGGCATTGATAAGACTCCTGTCACTTTTTATTTGATTTTGCAGTGATTCTTAAACATTTGTAAGAACAATGTTAATGCACTTTATTTATGTTGTAATATTTATCTAAAAAGAGTCAACAATATGCAGAGTTCTCTCATTTATAGCACAGCTTGCAAACTGAGAGTGTCTGGCCCTTTCTCCCCATCATGTGGAAAATCAGTCTGCAAAATAATCATAAGATTTAATATGGTTCATGTCAAGGCATTATTTTTTTTTTATCATACCCATGAGTGTGTTAGAGAAACTGTAGGTTCGGGTGAAGGTGTAAATTACAAGTTTTTGATGAGTAATAAAATCATTTTTTACCATGTGTTTCCATCAGTCTATCTCATCATCCACTTTGTTTTGGATCTTTAAAAAGTATTGGATGTGTAGACATGTTTACACCCATTCTGCAATAAAACTGAGACTGTTTGGCCCTTTTGCTCATATTAAATGATTAAATAATCCTCATAATAACCATTGATCAGGTTCCTGACAGTAAATTATTTGAGTGTTCAGCTCACCTGGACTCGTGTAAGAGAAACTACAGGCTCAGGGGAAGGTAGATTTTGCAGGGTGAAATGATCAGTGATTAAATTATTTACTTTTATCTGAATGCAGTTGTCCTTTATTAAACATACATTGGTACTATCTATCTATCTATCTATAAAATGCTGAGAGAAATGTCTCCCTAATCAGTCCCTAAGATTTCTCATGTGTCTCACTATTAACTGACCAAAGGCCGATCCCGTAGAGGATGATACATGATCAAACAAAAACAAATGCGTCTCACACGGGCCCTAAATTAGAGGGCCATTTGCACTAACAAAAACAGAAATAGGACAGATCTTCCTCAGGATGGGATCAATACATCGCCTGGCAAAGACAGCCATCTGTGCCTAATTGTATGCTTTACCTCCTCTTCTGAACACACAATAAGCAACAGGCTGAACGCAGGCCCTCTGACCCAGACTGGGTTTCCAGACGGGGGAAGATTATTTCATTCAACTGGAAAACAACAAGGGGGTGGGGTGGAGAGGGGGTGGTAGGGAAGTTTTTTTTTTCTCTTTGCAGATGGAGTGGGCAACTGTTCTTATACACCCCACCCTGATGAGGATGGGTCACAGATCCGGAGCCAACTGGTGTGTGTCTCCTCTCTCTCTCTCCCTCTTTGCATGTCACATCCCCACTTTAACAGGTATTATACAGGATTAACAAACTGTTCACTGTTTGGTTTATGGACACTTCATAAATCACACACAAACAATGAACTCATTGTTAGCAGCTTGATGGAGTGTTGGTTTACAGGGACATTCATATTAATGCTTCATAAACATTATAAATGACTATAAACGCATCCTGTCCCCCCCTCCCCTCTCTTTCTCTTCCTCTTTCTCCCTCTGGTGTGATGTCAAAAAGTGTCACCCTGATGTTTTAGATGTGATTGCAAGAATTGCAAAGATGTTGCTCAGAAATCACTCCTTTTCATGTGTAAGGAAAAAAAATAAAAAAGAACAGAAAAGGTGGTGGTGGAGATGGGGTGGGGGTCTGATAAAACATTCATGATCACCCGAGTTTGGAGGGTGGACACAGAACCCCTTATTCAGCTCGTGGCGTGCAGTTAAAGCCATTTTATACGCTCGCTCTCCATGTTCTTTTGGTCATTGATTTTCTTCTCTGCCCCTTTCCATTACCTGTTGAGATGGGGGGTTTTGCTCTTCTTCAAACACACACATACATACACAACCCTCTCTATCTGTCTCTCTAGCCACTGGCACCCTGGTGTATTTCTCCATCTCCTCCGCCTCCTGTAGCAGGAATGACAGGCCATGAGGAATGACGGTGCCTCTGTTTGTCATACAGTAGCAGCGAGGAGCAAGGATTTTTAATTGCATTGGAGAATCTTCATTAAAGAGAGCACATGGGGGCGGGAATGGAGGGAGAGGGCTGCATGGGGGCGGCGTCGGGGGGCACTCTGAGCATCGTCATTAGGAGAAGGCACTAGCAGCATAGAAGGGTGGGCCTTCTTTGCATGCACACTGAGAATGCCTGCCGTACCTCGGTCATTTGTAACATAATAAGTGCCAGCACAATGACTGCAATGCGAGAAAGCACACCACAGGGAAGAGAAGGGGGAAGGGAGACAGCATGTCTGTCTAAAAGAGGGACTTTTTTTTGTCTTGATTAGAAAGTATAATGAGCCACTAAAGAAACAGGAAAAAAGAGGATCTCTCCTGAGACTGATGGAAAACAAATTAATCTGCTGATTTGGATTTAATTATTATTTTTCTATTAGTCCAGCATGCAAAGACAGGGACAGCCGTCAGAGGCGAGGAGCTGTGCTTGCATTTATTGATTTTTTCGTCCAGACACATTCAGGGAATACAGATTCATCTGCTCTCCTCCCTACACAATCCCCCGTGTGGTTTTCCATTAACACGAGAAGCTTCCAGCAACTCTGAGATGTTTAATTTGAACACCATAAATAGAGCTTAAAACAGTGTTCACAAGCAAGAGAAACGTGGCCTTAGGATGTCTCTTCATGCAATTGAATTAGGCCTTCACTTATTGTTGTGTCCTACATAACAACTATTAAATAAACACCCAATAAATTGAATTACAACTATGTTCTGCTGTTAAGAAAAAAGAGTCGAGCACAATTGTTCCTCACTGCCTCCAACATCTTACACAGCTCCAACAGTTGAGTTTAATTTAATCTTTTGTTTTGGATTAATGTAAGAACCCTGCAACCGGACTGTAATTATTCTGCCTCATCCATGTTGTAACTTGCCTTTGTAGCATCCTTTCAATACATCAGTGGTCCTGAACACAATGCTTTGTGAGATGTAATGATTTGCAAAGTCAATGATTTGAACTGCCTCTGTGATTAAAGCACAAGGGACCAATTTGCAGCTGCTATATGTAGAATATTGGTGCGCCTCAAGTAGCACTCATATTCTCCCTCGCTGACATGAAATTCTGCAATTATGCCAGATGAACGCGGGTATTGATTGGGATCCTGCCACCCTGTACAGAAAAAAAAGGTTTGCAGTAAATCTAACGTCTGGAAGTGCAGAGCCAATCACACATATTCTCAAAGCAATGCCTAATGGTATATGGGAATCAATTTGACAGTGAAAGATGCATTTATCCTTCACCTTTGACCCTATGCTTAAGAGGCAGGCAGTGTTGCCAGATCTTGTGAGAGAAATAAGGGAGCAGGTCTTTAGCAACAAGTCCAAATAAGAGACTTGGTTCTTCAAGCAAAAAGATAAGCTAGAAAGGCTCCGAGATCACAGACCTCTGCCATGGCATTTCCAACATTGATGGACTAGTTACTGTCAAGACCTGGAAAACTGCCCTTTCTCCAACTGTTTGTATATTCTTGAAAAAATGCTTGATCCACATTTGGATTTGAACCATCACCAAAATCTAGTAACTTTTCACTTGTGCAGTGACCAAAATTTCCTGAAAATGTCATCAAATCTGCTGAGGATGTATTGAATTATTAGTGAAAATGTGGAAAACTGCCCTATCTTGCAATGTTAACAAATCATTTAAAACATTGCTGAATCCACAATTCTGGATCTCCAATTTGGCCCATTTCTGACTTATCCTGAAAACTTTCAATACCTTTCACAACTTTTTGAGCTATCTTGTTAACCAACTAACTAATTAACTCCAGCACAACTACAACCTCATTGGCAAAGGAAGCCCAAAACAACAAACCTTAACCACCACCACATGTGAAAGAACAACAAGATCAAAGTAAATGAATTAACATGTTTTTGCATTGCACAAGCAACATCAGCAATGTGCCATAGCTTTGAATTTGGCATTTTACTTCTGAGCATTTTCATGCAACAAAGACTGAGTTGATGTGTTTATGTCTATTTAATGTGTCAAAATATTAACAGAGATCATTCTGATGTTGAAAACTTTAAAGAATCAACAAAGATAAGGATTACAGTTCCAATATTTTGCTGCCATTCAACAAGTTTGCACTGTTCCAGATGTCCAAGAAGATACAGTATTTTTTTAACTTTCTAGCCCCAAAATCAATTCAGTTATTTGAATCAGTCACAGTTATTTTAGCATGCCTTTAAAACCAGAGGATTCAGCCTTGTTCAGAACATTATGAGCTGTATCTAACCACTCCCCTCCCAAGAAGTGGATGTGGCTTTAGAACATGAAAAAGAAGGGAAAAAAAGGGTGTTTTGTATAATAAAGGACCATTAAATTAGATGTTTTGGGTACAACTCTTTTCATTTCTAGCAGGACCACAACAATCTTTAAAAATAATGTTGCGCCTTGCTGTATTGAGGGTAGCCATGAGCACAACAAGAAGGGTTCATAAATGAAGTCCAAGCAAGTTCAAAAAAAGCCCTCAAGAATCAAGGCACTGTCTTCTGCTACTGATAATAGCTTCAACTGATTTTACAGAAAAATAAGCTTAATGTATCAAACAATAGGGGAACTATGCCATCTAGGAGGCAGGCTCAGGTGAAAGTGTTTCTGTGCCAGGGTCATGATCAGAAGGAATTCCAGGAGTGACACAGGCTCTCCTTGAAATCTGACTGGCCACCTCAGGTGCTATTCCTAAACACAAGTTATTGGCACAGGTTGGTCTGAAGTGAAAATCAACTATTTTGGTTGTTTCAACAGGGTGCTGAAATGTAGAAAAACAAAGTTAAGAGCCCATATCATACTTTTTGACCCCAAGTGTGTTTTACATGTCTCTCCTGCATGATAGAGTACTTCCATGCACAAGACAAAAAGTATCATGACTTCTCCCTCTCCCCGTCAGAGCGCCTGTAGTTGCCTAAAATGCTTGTTCCCTGACCCCCCAAAATATCCCCTCTAATGTGACTTCCTTCTGTTGTTTGTTGGCAGTTTTAGATCATTGTCAGAATCTTGAGTTGTTTACAACATGGTGCCAAGCAGCACTGAACTGACCAATTAACACTGATGTACCAGTCAGCCAATCAGAGCAGACTGGGCCCATGGGGAAGGGTAGCTTAAAGTGATAGAAGCTCTAACAGAGCATCTCAGACAGGCAGAGAATACAGGTGGATCAGGGGTACTCAGAATTTGAGAGCTAGTTTTTTTTTTGAACATTAGAGATTTTGAACTCATTCTTAACAGTCATCAGAACTAATCATGCGCACCTGAGTTACAGCGAACTAAAGGCTCTTTAAAATCTTTCTCATAAAAGATAGGCTATGGGATTCATAGCATTTTAACGTACATTCTTATGACAGTTTGTTCTCTACTTACATCTGAGGTGTTGCACTACCTTTAATTGTTTTAACTTAGGCTTAAGTTATAATTTTAATTTTACACCTACCTATTTGTAAGCATATGAAACATGCTTATAATTGTTACACTCTATTAGTTAAGACAAAACCTATGTCTCTGTGGTGCAACCGAACTGAGACAACCAAAGTTTAGATGTAGCTAGCTTAACGTTGGCTTTAGCGTGGACTTTACACCAGAACTTAAGAAAGAACATACACAGTGCAACAGGCTAATGATTATGCTTAAAACACAGTGTATAGGAATAAGTTTGCTCTGATTTATACCTGCAGGGATGTATTCTCAGTGGTCAGTTTGTAGTGTTATGTTCATCTTCTTACTCCACCACTCTGTCTTCTTCTCTTCATCCATCACCATCCTCTTCTGTCTTAAGTCTTGGAAATTGTATGAAACAGTGCTCAGGTGGACTAACTGGCTTCTTTGTAGCTGAAGGTTGGAATGTGGACTAGTGTAGTAAAGCTGTTCACAAGCAAAGAACTGTGACCTACTGCGAAAGTCACGCAGGTAACTAGGGCACATTGTAAAAGTAGGAATGATGCCATTTAGTTGTTGATCTGTTCAATTGAATTTCAAACTAATTCAAACTAATTGAAACTACATTAAAGAGGAAAAGTTACATACTATAAAGGGATCCATATGAGTTATGCTGCGTTCCAGGTAACCCGTAACTCGGAAATTTCCCAGTTGAAATCTTCGAGTTCCGACCTGAAAGCGTTCCAGGCAAATTAAAGTAAATTAATTATAAATTAAACTAATTAATAAACTAAATTAAATCAAAACTTCGGTTTGAGCACAAGGAATTCTGGTATGTAAACAAAACAACATGGCAGACATTATAAGATTTATGCTTAATCATTTCAATCACCAAAGAAGCCTGTAACTTGATCATTTGAGTGAAACGGAGGAGGGGAAACGGTGCAGAAGGTAACAGAAGCTTATACTTTAAATTTAACGGTATGTGTTGTTACTTAGAGGCTGCCATATTGTTTAGGCAGTGATGTGACGTCGCAAGTCGTAACTCAGAGTACATTGATCTGGTACGAGTTCACGGGTGGGAAGTTATGAGTTCAACTGCCGTTCCAGTGCACTTTCACGAGTTACAGGTGGGAAAAACACAAGTTACGGGTTGCCTGGGACGCAGCATTAGTGTCTTTTGGGGGTAGGTGTGGATGGTAGGCTTGGATGACACCACACCACAAGGACGCAACTTGAGTGCAAGAGACTGGAGACAATAAGAGACTAAGATTATGATATTGTGCACAACACTTTCAAAAAAGTACATTTGAGTTCTTCAGATACATATTGTTTCATTATTTCACAAAAAAATAGAAAACTATCAGTAACTACTCATTTGTAAAGGAGTATCAAAATGTAAAGACATTGATATCAATAAAAACAAAACAACTGGGAAAATGCTCCATCATGGGTTAAATTCCTGTCAAGGTACGTTAACAGTATTTTTATTAGTTTATTTCAAATCAATGAAAACACTGATAGTGCTGTAATATGAGTAAAATAAAGTAATTTTCATTTCAATTTGGCCAATCAAGTCACTTTAAAAAAAAGAAAATATTTGGACTAAAAGTAATGGTTTGAACATGATGACTTTATTGACTAAAACTGAACGATTCTAGAGTTTAACAGACTTTAAACAAGGCTTAATAAAACTTTAAGGGGCAAAAAATGACTATAATGTGACTGAAATCAAAACTTATACAGTATTTGTCAAGACTTAAACTAATTTTAAAAGTGCAGCCATAATAAACCAAGACTGTCAGCCTAAGTATTAATGATTTACATTAAGTTCCCAAGTCAGAAGAGTCTACGCCTTTGTTTTGAGCCATTATTGTTTTAAACCACTGTTATCTTTTCTTAGCTTGTGAAAACATTGCACTATTTCAACAAACTCTTACTAAATTAACAAGATAAGGAGTGATTTGGAAGATCAACAACCTAATGTTTTCCATACGAGTTATTGGAATAAACCCCTTCACAGTCTAAATGAATGCACTCCCACAGTGTTTATTGTGGTGAATGTATCCGAGCAGAACCCTCTGTTGCATGATGTAATACACAGAAGGGAAAAATCATCATAATAGCAGAGTAGTGGAGTGACTCACTCCTTGATGAGGTACATTCACACTGTCATTCAACGAAGAGATGCAGTCAGTGTGCACATGTTGTCGGTGTGTGACCGATAGAGAGACAGGAGTGCGAGAGGGAGAGAGATAGAGCATTAGTATGTTCCTTTTCTGGGAACGAGGAGTCATTTGTGCCAGGAAAAGTGGAGGAACGCGTCCTAGCCCCACTCTGATGCATCCCTCCATGAAGAATTAGATCACAAGCAAATGTCACCCCACCTAAGCAAAGCCAAATGACCTTGAATCAAATAAAAACACATCTTTTACCCGTGTCAGTGTGTACACACACCTTACAAAATGTCAGCAGATTTTCCATTTGCTAAATCTGCGGCTAAGTGCAGGGGTTTAGCTCAGGTAATCAACCTAGTATTTTCTTCCCAGTCCCTGAGTTTATCATCCTGGAGGGGGCCTGCTGTTAAACACAGCTCACTACAGTTACTTCCTGATAATTTAATCAAGTTAAATAAAGTGGCATGAAATTTCCCCACTCATAAGGCCAATACTCACCCTCCAAAAATAGAGGAACACCTGCAAACACACACAAAACAGTATGATTACTTTCATTTTGTGACAATTTCTCTCTTTCTGCATTGTGAGATGGGTGAAGCTGAGGGGATTTTTCAGGGGAAATTACTTTCACAGTTGAATTTCAAGCTTCAGTGAATTACTTTATCATACTTTACATAGAACAAGCTCTGATTTCTGTCCCCTGTAGCTAGCATCTATCTTTGACAATGGTGCATACTCTGATATAAATAAGTTGCACTTTTTCTATTACTATTACTGAGCCTCTGCTGCTCTCCTCTCCTCTCTGACCTATTTGGAAAAGCATGATATTAGTCATTAACATATTGCAGGTATAACACAGGTCAGCTTGTTTTAATTCTTATGTTCTTAAAACAAAGTTGTCATGCCCTGTTATGCATGAATGCACTCACATAACTTGACTAATGCGCGGTCATTACCTGGAAAATAAAAAACATTATTGTAATTCCATGGGGACAGGACCCACTGCTATTAAGCCTCCCACTGGTGATTTGAAATGCAAAGGTAAGCTACCTTTTATGGAATTCCACTCAACTGTTAATCCACAGATCCACAGGAGGCTAATATTGACAGACATCACTGTTGGTTAAAATCTGTCATCGGTGGTATTGAGTATTCTGCTGGCAGTGGGCTTTGCTGGTCTTTAGATAAAGTGACTTTGACAAGTTTGATTTGGCACAGAATTTCCTAAAATTCTGGATCGAAGCAAAGAAAAGCAAAGCTGTTACTAACGCAGCAGTGTGCCGAAAATGAAACTCAAAACTAACCTCAAATTAGCTTTGAATAGTGTGACACAACCAGTACGCACACCAACTTTTTCAAAAGTCATCAGTCTTATGTGAGTCAGACTTTGGCACCAGTTTAGCAATACTATGCAACAGTTAAAAGTTTGGATGGGTACAAAAATAGTATCAACGCGTCTGACACCTACTAGGCAGAATCACACACAGATTTTAGATCTTCACAGAGTGGGGCAGGTATGAGTCCAAAAACAAGGAAGTGAGTTAGCATTTTAGCACTTATAGTTCCCATGGCTGAGAGTCTATAGGATTTTAGAATAGCTTCTTGGATAAATGGCCAAAATAAGGTCCATGGTGAACACATGTACTTGAGTTTTGAGTCTTTCATTTTGCTACACAAAATGCATCTGATATTTCCCTGTTCTTGAATTTTATAGCTTTCTTGTGCTTTTAAAAGGATGGTTGGTGATGAACTGCTAACAAGGACTACAAAAATGGCTGCTGGCCCGTTGCAATCACTGATGACCCTGCCTACCTTAAAGAGGTACTAAAAGTAGGGATGCACGATATTGGATTTTTGCCAATATCTAATATGCCGATATTTCAAAATTTATTTTGGCTGATATCGATACTGAAATAACTGAAAATAGTTTTTAAGGATTACGGCCATTACGTTCAAATATACACTGCCTGGTCAAAAACAGTCACCACCTGGACTTAAGTATATAGGTACGAGGCTCCTATTGGATAATTACTGCATGGGCGATTATCTTTCAGCTGGCAACAAGTTATTAAACCCCAGCTGATGACATGACAGCTTCTCATTTCTTGACCAACCATGTCGAAAGACACATCCTGTTGTCGTGGAAAAGATGTTAGTCTGTTTAAGAACGGTCAAATCGTGACATGCATCAAGCAGAGAAACTGGAGAAGGCTGAAGGCAGTGGTCAGACTCTCCCATCAAAACAAGATCTTGGTGAAAAATTAATGCAACACTGGATGGAAATAAATCTTGTGACATCGAAACAATGCCACAGCGAAAGCATGCTGTAATCAAAGCTAAAGGCGGCCAACATAATATTAGATTGTGTGATCTTTTTTTGGTGGCAATTTTTTTTTTTTGGCCACGCAGTGTATCTATTAACAGTGAAGGTATAATCATGCCCTATCTACCCTTTTAAGTGCTACAAACACTGATTCACTATTCTGTTGACATAAAATCCACTTTTTGGCAGCTTTTACTTGCAATTTAAAATGATCAAGCAAAAAATTGCTAAACATAATGCATATATTAGGCTAAAATATAGGCAGTAAATACTGTATCCTCAGTAATTTTCATATCTGCCAAAACCAAATTGTAGCTTTTGAAGCAATTATCAGCAGATACCGATATCATACCGATA
The DNA here is from genome assembly GCA_037902135.1 of Cetoscarus ocellatus. Classification (NCBI taxonomy): domain Eukaryota; kingdom Metazoa; phylum Chordata; class Actinopteri; order Labriformes; family Labridae; genus Cetoscarus; species Cetoscarus ocellatus. The sequence continues at coordinate 436,847 of JBAMNC010000379.1, read as the reverse complement.
ATACCGTGCGTCCCTTACTAAAACAATCTGTACTTTAATGTAAAAGGTAGCAGGTAGTATTCACGCCATGCAGAGTCCATCCCAGTTGAGCAGACACCACAAATGTAAAAGCACCATTACTCACACTTGTAGATACTGCCTCTTTGTCCTCTGAAGTATGCTGATAAGCCCGAACAGTTGTTAAAACTTGAAGCCTTGAGAAATAGCTCTGCCTGATCACAGACATGGAATCTGGTGGATTCAGGTGCTTTGCAAGTATAAACACAGTTAATTTTCTTGTTTAATCAACTGATGGATCTTTTTTGATGACTACTTGTCAGTTATACTCATTAAGGAAGCAAAACATTGCCAGCATACTCTTGGTATCTGCAGATGATATCCTAATTAATTACTTATCAATATTGGCAGAGATTTCTTTTGCCAAAACACAGCTCATATATCAGCCATACAGTAAATAAAGGTCATTATTTACTATAATGTTCCGTGACCTTACTGTGCAGAATTTAATACATCAATAAAGAAAATGGGTTTCAGGTAATAAAAAGGATTATAAAAGAAATGCATTTGTTTTTTCTAAAAGGTTGACATTGGTACATAAATAATGCAGAAGCACAATTACTTATGCTATATCCAGAACACTGTTATAATACTGTACATTTTAATGCTGTTAGATATAAAAAAAATATATATATATTGTCACATCATCTACACCCCTACAGTGGTGACTGCAAAGCTGAAATCATCACTGGTCTGTTTAACAAGCAATATGTTACATGCTTTCAAGACCCGTGTGGATCTGAGTATTTTTACCACCCACATATGAACACAGGCGAAGCACATCTTAACACAAAGTACCTGTGTGTATGAAAATGTGAACACAGTAATAAAACCTTATAGAGGGTATATTTGTGAGCAAACAAGATGAATGAGGCTCTTCTTTGTCCTCTGTGTTGAGTCTCAGAGCTATTTGTTAGAAGTAAAAAGCATGATCACATAAAACAAATCTGAAGCCAAATCGATGCTAACATGTTGTATCAGAATGCTTCCTATGGTCTAATTATAGAACTTAAAGTCTCATTTAAATGCAGGAAAAAATGTCCTTGCATACCATATGAGCTATTTTCAGCTGAAGTGCGTCAAGGCCATCAAAAATCCATCTATTGAACAAGCTTTCATATTTATTCAGGAGTATGTTTGAACTGCCTACAAACCCTAAGAGCTATTTTAAAATGTATGAAAAAAGACCCCCCCTGCAGATATAATGTGCACATACAGAATGCTGCCCTATCTGCAATGTATTTCAAACAGCAAATGTATGGACAAGGACTAAATGCTCTGGTTATTTTCTCTGTGTTCAATGTAATCTCATGTGTAATGACAGATATTTTCCATTAAACTTTGCTCGGGAATAGTATTGAGTAAAAGTTGGGACTTTCCTCCTAAAGAAACACTTAATACCAATTGGGGCACTGGCACTGACAGAAAATGACCAGTTTATACTAATAATATAATTTGACATGTTTTATGTTCTTAGTGATCTGTTGTCAGAAAACAGCTTAAGTTGGTTAATATGAAGATAAAAAATGGCTAATGTCTGGGTTAGTCAAATAAAACTGGACTTTTCAAAGACATGTAAACATGTTTGTCCATCTGAAATTGCTTTTTATCAAATTCATTGAGGTCATGTTAACATACTTTGATAATTTGATAAAAGATCACTATTATCTTGCATCTTAACCCTCTAAACCCAAGTGGTAACACTTACATTGTTTACTTATATCTCTGGGAATGTACATCAGGTCTTTATGGGGACAACTGTGTTTGTCATTTCAAAAATGGCTTTGGGACAAAAATATCCCAACTTAACTGTTTTAATCCAGCCATGATATGCAGTCTTTTGTGGATTTGTGGATGCACAGCAGAAAATCTGCAATGTGATTTTTTAAAATAAATTTTCTTGATTAAAAAATGTAGCAGTGGTTTGATTAGACATCTTTTTTGACCCTTACAAAAACTGACAACTTGTCAGTCTTATGGACCAATTAGATGTTCCCATTTTCTTTGTCTCTTGTTTTCTTGACAGTAGCATCCAATCAAGAGCAGCCAGAGGTTAACAAGAATAAATATATTCATCTGTCACATCTCAAAATAAAGTGTGAGAATAACATTACTTGTGGCTCTTTAAATCATCTGAGACCGAAACTTCATCCAAGGCTTTTTTTTTTCCCTTTGGTCATGCAACTTTAAATCATAAGTTTCTGACCTATACAGCATTAATGATCTGATAACTAATGTTGTCCCAAGAAATATTTATGTAGACTTTGATAGTGTTGTATTTCCAGTTCTTTGAAATGTAAGTAAATTAGAGGTGCTCCAATGCATGTCTGACACTATTAGCAGAGTTATAAGGTAAAATGTGGGAAAATACTCAGCATTTTGCAGCATTAACAAATCTTCAAAAAAATCTGGACCCAGATTCAGATCACCACCAAAATCAAATCACATCTTCACTTGTGCCATGACCAACATTCCCTGACATTTTTATCAAATCCATTTTTAAATTAGTCTTGACAGACAGACAGACGAACAAACAGACAAACAAACAGACGAATGCCGGCAAAACCATAACCTCTTTGGCCGAGGCCTAACACACAAGAACTCGGTTTGCTGCATTCAAGGAGAGAGGCTGAACTGACTTAAGTTTGTGTTTAGCTTATAAAGGTTAATATTACTTTCTGCCTATGGCTTTAGCAATATTAATATAACAGATTCTAATTACAGCTACGTTTTATACTTTAACTAAAATTTTTAAACCTGTTGTTGTCCAGTAGAGATGGTGAAATAAATGTGGCCCACTCTGTAAACAAAGCAGCCCCTCCCTTTGTTTAGTTAAATTTCTTTGTTATATGTTGAGATATATGTGTGCACATTATTATTTATTTGATAGATACAACTATTGACAACCTTTCTTTATCAACATATCTTGCAGCAGCAGAGGTAACATCTTTGTTAAAACATCCAAGATGTGCAAATATGAGAATGCTGAAATCTGCTAAAAAAAAATAAAAATAAAAAAAAAAAACCTTTACAGGCAATGATAATGACTTTAAATCTCTAATAAAATCATAACTGGCTTAAATTTGAATTAAACACTCAGATATTTTATTTATTTATTAGTGTTTTTATTCCACTGCAGACTGAAAACACCATTTAAAATTCTTCTCACAATTTGGCTCAGAGTGATTTTTGGGCAATTTCTCTGTAAGACAATCGTTAATCCCTCAGAGTAATAACAGCTTGGTTTATCTGAATCATGAGCTGACATTTGCCTCTAAGCCTGTTTACTGAGTGCTTTACAGTACTACATCCAAAGAAGGACGAAAAAAATCCCAACATCCCTCATGTTCTCAGATACACCTCCTTATAGCGCCCACTAGCACACTCAAATCCCAGACCTACCTTCAGGTCAAATTTGACATTTAAAAAGTCCAAACATCGAGACTGAGCAGAGGAGAATTCAGAGGATTTAAGAGATATTAGTCACAATAACAACTTCAGGTAGTGCTCATATATAAACTGGTGAAAATTGGGGTGGTTGCACTGCTACATCAAGCCTAGCTGAAATATTACCAAAGAATATTGCCAAACTCTAGGACCAATGAGTCTGCGTGATTTATTTGACATGAAAGTGTTACTTAAGCTTTCATTAATGCAGGCAAAGTTATCCTGTCTTTGGGGTTGGTGTTTTTGACTCAATACATACATGCAGCTTCTTGTCATGACCTCTTAACTCTCCTTTGGACCCACCAAGACGATCGTCCATGAACAGCTCCAACTCAGTTTCTTGTTAGTCATTACAGTGGCCTTGAAGTGCAAAACAAGATGAAAACTATGAAACACATCAATAAATTAGAGCATGTAAAGTGTTGTTCATAAAAAGCAGAAAATTAGAAATCAAATCAGATTTAGAAATAAGAACAAACACGATAACACAGCAGTAAATAAATCAATGACAACTTGGAAAAACTAAACAAAAAATATTTAAAAAATGACATTTTTAAAGACACAAAACAAAGAAAAACCATGACAAAAATGAAACAACAAAACAAAAAAAAATTAGAAATACAATGAAAATGAAAAACAAAGCAACGGCACATAAAAACACAACACAAATCCAAATATGAGAACAAATTAAAGTCTAAGCAAGAACACAAGACAACTTATTCTTATTTTTTTTTGTATTTGTTTATTCTAATCTTGGTTTGTCTGATATGTGCTGTTGATCTTCAATTTCTTGTCACGGTTTTGTTGTTGTGGTGTGTTGTCTGTTTGTTACATTTTCATTTTATTGTTTTGTTTTACATGTTTTGATTTGTGTGATTTTATTGTTGTATTTTACATTTGCTGTGTCTTTATATTTGTTGTTGCAATGTATTTATTTTTTGTTTTCCTTGCAGTTGCATTTAAGTTTGTTGTTATGTCTTAGGGGTTTTTGTTAAGTTCTTTAATTTTTGGTCATGTTTTCTCATTTGTTATATTTTCACATTTTTGCGGTGTCTTTATTTCTTGTTTATTATTTTGCTGCACCGCTTTAATTTGTTGCACTTTTTATTGTCATTTCTCCCTCTTTCATTGTTTTTTTTTAATTTGTTGTGTTTACAATTTAATGTTTTTGATATTAATTAATTGTTGGTGTCTCCCCAATAACCATTGCATTTGGTATTTCATGGTCACTTTAGTTCAGGTTAAGAAGGTGCAACACAGCCCCATAATTATTGATGTTTGAAAAACCCTGTGATGTTAATTAAGCGTTGTATTGTTTCCAGAGTCTTGTGTCTCATGGCACCTCCTCACGTGTGTAGCTGTTCCTCCACACACTTCACATCATAATATCAGTTGAAGATGACAGAAACTACTGAGTCAAACAACTTAACCCAGCCCCAGTATGTAGCAGTACTGACTTTACTGCTACAAGCTCTAACTCAAATGAATCATCTAACTACAATTATAACAAACATGGAGAGGTTTAATGAGCCTCTAATAGAATTTGATAATATAAACAGACAAAATGAATGGTTATTGTTGGATAAATGAGACAAAAATGTTTTTGGTCATTAGTCAAACTTTAAAAACCTTTTGAATCCACAGAAAATTATTGATAGTGTACGAAACACTCAGGTTACTAAGGAGTACTGAGAAGGGTGTATTCTTATTCTTAACGGGGTTAGTATTAAAAAGGAGAAGAGATGATGAGGAACAGAAACACACATTATTTACACCAAACTTTACATTTGGAGAAAAAAAACCCTTTAAGCTTGTATTGTTTATCCAAAGTCAGAAAAGTGACAAGGATAATGCCTTAAAGGATAACATATGGATAAGGATGGCATTGGAGCTGGAATATGACAATGTTGAGAGTATACTCAAGCCTCTATCGTTGTGAAGAGTTGGTCCTAAAGCAGCTGTGCTAAAGTTTAAGCACCTGAATTAAACACCGAAACTCACCAAGTTCTCCTCCCTTTTACAGAATAAAATGGAACCATTTCATTTCTCTTTCATTAAAATAAGCACAGGTTCCTAGCTGCTTGATGTTAAGTTCAGCATGACATCCGCAGCACAATTCTTTTTAGAATATACACAATATATTAACAAATGTGCATCTCTTTTAGTGTGAATAGAAAGGTGCATAAAAAAATCAGCTCTGATATTGACACAATTTTGTGCATTGCCTTTGGTGTTTGAAGGCCTTAAGTCCATCAGTGCAAGGTAGCAAGCCCAGTGCAGAGCAGAGATGGTAGAATAAATGCAGAGTTGTTGACAACATGGCACAGAGCAGGGCTGAACTGACCGGTTACCACAGAGTAGACCAGTTAACCAGAGTGGTAAAGGGGCCTTAAAGGGACAGGAGCTCTTACAGAGCGTCTCAGACAGACTGAGAATACAGGTGGATCAGGGGTACTCAGCATATGGAATCTAGAAGGTTTTTTGAAAATTAGCAATTGTGTACATACTCTGGTAGTCATCAAATTAGATATATGAACCTGCATAAAGGCAATATTAAGGGCTCTCTACAGTGTCACAAATATAATATGATAGTTTTACCGTCATCTGAGTTCACAGTCTTTCTTATCTGGTTAAAAGAAAGAAAATATTTTAACAGAGAAATGACAAATATGTGATTAAAAGTAATGAGCATTTTTGTCTGCACCACAGCTACAACAGTTGCAAAAGTGAACACTGAGATGCAGTTTGTACTCATGGTGCCTGTTCTGGCAAAGATGTGAAACAGTGAACTCAGAGAGTGTAAACATCTGTCCATCAACTGTCACACCTGCCTTTTCGAAAGTTTTATTATGAATAATGAGAGTCAAATTAACTCGTTCAATGAGGTGAGTGTCAAAAAGAACATACCCTCTTCAGAATTAAATGAACTGCTCCTTTATATGATTTAATTCATATAAAGTTGCAATGTAAAGAACAACAACGGTTTTCAAGGACTTCTATATTTCTTGTCTATAATGATCAAAAATTGTGGGAAAACTCCAGCACAGTATTTAAGTTGCACAAAAAATTGCCAATGTTGGTAAAAGTGGGTGGAGCTGAAAAGTATTGGTGTTCTCCCTGACTCTTTGCTAGATCCACCAGCTTCCAAAATATTGCTAACAACAGCCAGTTTCATCACACCCAACAACTGTGTTGGTTAAGATGGCACGGTGGCACAGCAAGTTAGTGCGTATGCTTTGCAGAATGAGAGTTGCATGTTCTGTGTTGACCAGGGCCTTACTCTGTGGAATCTGCATTGTCACCCCATGCTTGCATGGGTTTGCTCCGGGCACTCCAGCTGCCTCCCACAGACCAAAAACATACTCATTAGGTTTATTGGTGACTATAAAGTGTTCCTAGGTGGGAGTGTTAGTGTGAATGGTTGTTGTTTCTCTATGTAGCCCTGTGATTGGCTGGTGACTGGTTCAGAGTGTATCCCGCCTCTCGCCCATTGCCAGCTGTTTTATGCTCCAGCCCCCCCACTATCCCAAAAGGGCTAAGCAGCATAGATAATGGGTTGATGGAAAGGTGTTGGTTAAATAAGTAGAAATATTGGTATGTCTTGAGTCCTGCGGGTCACAGATTAAATCACATCTTAATCTCTTAATATATTAACAACATTCCCCAATGAAAATACATCTCGAATTGATCCATTATCTATTCCCCTTTATCCCTTTTAGGATTAGTTAGTGTTTTGTGCAATTGAGTCAGTGTATAGTAGTTTGTCAGTAGTTTCTGATCATGAAATACAAAAAGTCACCCGTTAACAAAAGCCTGCTGGTCTCAGTATCACTCGAATTTTACCATGATATATATAAGCTTTTAATTCTGGGATTGTGATGAAGACATACATGTGTCATGTATCGCCATTCAGTCAAAAGAAAAGAAATATCCAGATCAGACGTTTTATCCTCACCCCTATCAGAGTCTACAGGATAGATTACAGATAGCATTAAAATGATGCAAATAACAAAAGAATGAGGACCGTGGTGTTAGGAGCACATTGTCAGCTTGCAGAAAAATGATCTGTTTATTAAGCAGCATGTGAACACAGACTGAGGTGGGCCTGTGGGGGTGGTCTTAAGACGGTTTTTAGGAGCGGTGAAAACAGGCCTGGTGTTAATTAATACTGGCAGGCCTGTGTTCCTCCTGGCAGTGTGCAGGCAGACATTGTGGCCTGCCCTCGGTGACGCCTGGTCAAAAATAGGGCAGCACACAGCACAGTAATGATCACAATGGTGACATCATCTCTGCCTTCAATGTGCTCGCCCCTCGGTGCTCCTCTGAACAAAGAGCAGCAGGCATGCAGGGAGCGAGGCAGATGTCACTTTGTGTCTGGGGAACATTAAGACCAACAAATGTTCTTTGAATCCTCGCTGAAGCCTTTTAGTGGTTGTGTGGAGTCAAAACAACGCCTTGCTGAAAAGTCACTAATTGAAAATGGGGCTTGAACAAAAGATGTGTTTTCTTCTTTAATTTTATCGGCAACACGTGTGAATATAAATTAAACATTTAAACTGGCTTGTTGTAGCACAAAGGGGTGATAAGTAAGCAATAACATTTATTCAGGTTACTGTAATCAAGCAGCTTTTATTGTTCCTGTGCTTGTTTGAGTAGATTTTAAAATCAGTGTGTTACTCTTACTGAAGTACTTTCTGTTGGAACTATTGTACAGCAGTCCATCCCGCAAAGCATCTGAAAAGCTAAACAATTCAGGTATTTGTTTGTACACTGCTCAAAAAAATTAAAGGAACAAACAAATCATGCTGGATATACTGATATGGACTGAGTAATGTGTTACAAACGAAAGGATGCCACATCATGTGATGGAGGCTGGACTCTCTGGTGACGGTGGCAGAGAAGAGGACACTTGACAAAGTGTTGGACTGCTGGACATTTTGGGACGATGCCAGTCACCCTCTGCACACCGTCATCAGCAACCAGAGCAGCCTGTTCAAACCAAGACTGCTCCTGCAGGACCAACAGACTGAGAAACTCCTTTGTCCCTCAGGCCATCAGACTGTACAACTCCTCACTGGGGGGGGGGAAGAGGAATAACAGGAAGACAGAGGACAGGAAGGAGCAGTAGTAGCCAGTCAGTAGCCATATTTTTTTTTTTTTTTTTAGATTTATTAATGTATATATATTACATCTGCTAATTGTTTTTTTTTTTTTTTTGATATCCTGTGTTCTTTCATACCTGTGTAATATACAATGCTACTGGAATCTTACTTTCACTGAAGGACTCTTCCCAAGTGATTAATAAAGTTCTATCTTACCTTATCTTAAATAAAAATGATCAACCTACAGAGGGCTGCATTCAAAGACAGCCCAAAAATCAAAGTGGAAAAAATAGTGCAGCAGGCTAGTCCATTTAGCCGAGATTTCATTGCAACTCAAAATGGTACTCAGTAGCTTGTATTGTCCCCTCATGCTTGCAATGCTCCTAATGAGACGACGGATGGCATCCTGGGGTGTCTCCTCCCAGATCTGAACCAGGGCCTCACTAAGCTCCTGGACAGTCTGAGGTGCAACCTGATGGTGTCAGATGGTCCTAAACATAACAGCCTAGTGGTGTTCTACTGGATTTAGGTCAGGTGAGCGTGGGGGCCAGTCAATGGTATCAATCCCAGGAACTGCCTACATACCCTTGCAACATGTGGCCTGGCATTGTCGTGCACTAAGAGGAACCCAGGACCCACTGCACCAGCACAGGGTTTGACAATGGGTTCAAGAATATCATCCCGATACCTAATGGCAGTCAGGGTGCCATTGTCTTGCCTGTAGGGGTCTGTTCGTCCCAACATGGATATGCCTCCCCAGACCATCACTGACCCACCACCAAACCAGTCATGCTGAACCATGTTACAGCATAACGTTCTTCATGGCTTCTCCCTGTCACGTCTGTCACATGTGCTCAGGGGAACCTGCTCTCGTCTGTGAAAAGCACAGGACGCCAATTCCGGTGGTCTAAGGCAAATGCCAATCGAGCTCCTCGGTGGTGGGCAGAGAGCACAGGGCCCATGAGAGGATTGGGCCCTCAGCCCAGCTCATGGAGTCTGTTTCTGATTGTTTGGTCAGAGACATTTACACCAGTGGCCTGTTGGAGGTCATTTTTAGGGCTCTGCCAGTGCTGTCCTGTTCTTCCTCGCGCAAAGGAGCTGATACCCGCTGATTGGGTTAAGGACCTTCTATGGCCCTGTCCAGCTCTCCTGGAGTAAGTGACACTGACCCCAGTCAAATGCAAAACTAAGGAAAAACTGTCAGCAAAGATGAGGAGGGAAAAACAACAGTGGCCTCCACGTGTAAAACCCATTCCTACTTTGGAGGGTGTCTCATTGTTGCCTCTCGAGAGCACTTGTTGTTAATTTCATTAACATCAAAACAGCTGAAACTGATTAACATCCCCCTCTGAACTGACCAGATCAATATCTCAGAAGTTTAACTGACTTGATACTGCACTCTGATTAAAAAGTGTTCCTTTATTTGTATTAGCAGCTTATTTTTGCTGTGATGAAAGTGTGACGATACGCCTTTGCTAGTGTGTGTTGCTAAGGTGAGGTTAGATTGAAATACATCTTCTAAATATTTGGCAGTAAACTGAATATCTAACATAACTAAAAGATGTGGTTGGAATTTCCTGAATGAACTTAATCTCAGATTTAGAGTTATTGAGTCGTAGACTATTTCTGTTATGTAACAGTTGTGTCATTTCAGGAGTCTGTGACAGCAGCTGGCATCTTGGGTCACCATGTCTCAGGGGAGGGTGTATCTGTGTGTTTCTGCACAGCTGTGAGAGGGGACTGTGGCACCATGGATATAGGTAGAGAATACAATTGAACCTAAAACTGAACCTTGTGGAACACCCACAGGTAATTTTAAATGAGGAAAAGAGGTGTTCCAAAACAAAAGAATTAAAACCAGCTAAGAAGAGTTTCCCTGATACCCACCCAGTATATCAGACAATCAACAGAAATGAAAGGATCAGTAGAGTCCAAGTCTGAACAAAGATCTAAAAGAATCAAAACTGCACCCCTCTCCACTTTCTGCTGCCTAAGAAGGTCAATGTCACCTTGAGAAGGGCTGTCTCTGTGCTGTGACCTGCCGAAAACCAGACTGAAATTTCTCAACCAGTGCTGTCATGATACCAACATTTTTACTTCATTACAGGTACGAGATAAGCATCGTGATTCTCAAAACTGAATCGATACTGGTTTGATGCTCGATACCTAACGGATCAGAGAAAGGATGTCCACAAGGCAGAGGTGGGCAATAAATGGCGTGGAGGTGACATGCAGCTCCTCTGCTCAACCATTGCTGCCTGGAAGTCAACTTCAATTTCAAGAAACATTTCCATACTAATCAAATGATTATTCATAGATGTTTAGATCTTTGCAAGAAAAAAAAAAGATAAGCTGTCACTGTTTGTTTGTTCTTGAGCATCTTTTTTGTATGTAGCTAGACCCCAGGTAAAACGAATAGGTAAATAAAATAAAATATGGAATTCTGTATTTATTGATCAAACAAAATGTCCTTGTGCAAATTAATGACCCATAGAGGGCACAAAGTGCATTTTATTTAAATATTTAACATATAGTTTTATATGTATGAGGACTGATGACTACTTTTTGCTTATATAAGCCTACACTGTTAGACAAATGTAATGTATTATATAGAATCTACAAGTATAATAAACCAAATCAGACAACTGATTGAGTCACTGATTAGCTGTATGTAAAGTGTACTAAAAAAGGAAAGGCACTTTGAGTTCATTTTGATTGATGAACTTCCTTCAAACTTGATCAACAGTGTTACTTCTTCCTGTACATGGGTGAAATTTCATCAAAGTAACTTAACTTTTATTTGAGTACAGTAATTTTCTTCTCTTTCATCCCTGGTAACAGAAAAGCTATAGCGAGAGAAGAGCGTCCACAAATAACTCAGCAGCATTTTTTAGCTGGTGCCCCTCAAACATGTGACCTAAAGTGTTAACACATGTGGCCCGGCCTTTCCCCATTGTTACTGATCTGTATGACTACAGTCCCGTGTTTTAAACACACAAGCACACACCTTGAATTTACCCAACAGTGAAACACATAGAAGAATATTGCACTCAGTAAAAGTGGTTACTTTGTTTTATGTTTAATGTACTTTAAATGTTGCATTGAGAAGGAATCATTTATTTATGTATGGTGTTGACAGAATTTTATGCTGCACTTTATGTTTGTTGTGTCATTACATGTGGTGTATTTTGCATGGTGCTTGCATATTGTTTGTCCTACCAGCATCACCTCAATGTTTGGACCACAATGAAACAGGCCGCTCATTAAATTCGGTGGAAACATTTTTTAAATTGTATAAATAATCAGTGAAATTGCATGCTGGCCCTCACCAAATAACTAAACAAGCTGATATAAAATATTGTTAAAGGAAACTACTGGCTTCAACATCCGTTCAAGAAAAAAAGTGATTTATTTAAAGTCCAGTCATAGTGTCAAGTATTGATTGTTTACTCTGAAAAGTAAAGTATGATCTTTTCTTCTCCCGTAGCGCAAAAAAACAAGAGAATGGGATGCTCCAACCACGCAGGTTTATTAAGGAAATGCTTTTTACATCTGAATATGGTTCACTCAAGCCTTGATTGTAAAGAGAGAAACAAAAAGTAAAAGTATCCATTGTGTGGTTCATGAGATATCAGTTAATGATGGGAGTGTTACAGCTCAGGGGCGTTGTTGATCCAGTGGAGTTGGGAGGGTTAATGTTGGGGTCAAACACCCTCATTTTGCTCACAGTTTTTCTCCCATATTTTCTGCAGTCTTAACTACCTTTGTTTAACGTGAATGGTCATATTCAGTCTGGGCCAAACAGTTAGGTTAAAATAGAACAAATGATTCATACCATTTTGAAAAAGGGGGTTCACATTTTAAAACAGGCTAAAACTGAACTGAATTCATATTGTAATAACTTTAAGAGTTAATGTTGAGAATTTAGTCAGGAGCTAAACTTGGTCGTCACTGCTTGGAATCAGGATGGACATGCCTTTAAGCTCTATGGCCCCTCATTTGGATGGACCCCAGAGAGCTTTTCTCATGGGCAGCCTTAGTGTGAGCTGCACTCTAAAATTCGCTTTGAGTGGTAAAAAAGATTAGAAGAGAGCTATACTCATGTCCATTCACCATTTTATGAGATACTTTTGCTGTATCAATCCTCTAGCGGCCTTGGGATCATCAAAAAGCAAGGGCGATTGACTAAAAATACAACAACCAAACTCCAAACAAGAGAAATATTTGGCCACATTTATCTCTTCAGACTTCAAGCTGAATTTATCGCTTCATGAAAAGCAGTACAGCAAAGGAAACTCTGCCCCTGGTGACAACAACTCACAATATGTGCTTAGTAAGGTCACTTAACTCTGCTGTGTTGCGTGTTTGTGTCCATGAATCTTCTGTTTGATTTACGCTGGAAAATAACCCACAGCCTTCGCCTGGATGTTCTTTCCTCGAGGATTTTTTTTCCTCTGCTTTCTCAGAAGTCATAGGCTCTTGCTCTTTGCACTGTTTAGGACACTAGGCTTGTATTGTAGTTGTTTAAAAAAAAAAAAAAAAACAGCCTTTGTGGCATTCAAGCTTCTCCCACAAACAGAGATAGAGAGAGAGAGCGAGGGAGGGAGAATAAGAGAGAGGGAGGGAGAGGAAACAGATTCTCAAGACCTGGACGAGCCGTGGGAAAAGAGGGGTCTTGTAGAGGAAAAGCAGAAATGTCTCAGGACATTCCTTTGTGATTACACAGCACTAGACAAATCCAGACATTCTTCCAGTTTTTCTGTCTCAAGGAAAAAAGTTAAAGTCAATTTCATCAGCAGAAATACAACACCAACGTCACAATGTCCAATAAGTTCTTATGAGATGGTCACACTGTTGCTGACATCATAGTAATATTTGCTTTGGCTAATTTTAGCCATTTTGTTTGCTATTATTACTGTCACTGTGTCTGTCGTATTGTGAGTTATTTATGTTGTGGTGTGCATGTCCTTGTTTATAGTTTGTCTCTGTCTCTCCCTGTGCTTCACTGTTATCACTTTAAGCCCCTCTGATGATGGCAGATGGTGTCCAAAGTATTGACTTTCTTTTCTTTTACACAACTGTCAGCCTCTTACAAACAGAAGCGGTTATATTACAACATGATTTATAATTGTCAATTTAAGCATCCTTTGCACTTCTGCTGTTATGGGTTTGTACATATTAGTTCTCTCTTCTTGCTGTTTAATGATGCCTCCTAGCAACTCAAATACAATAACTGAGGCATAAAATATCATGACATATTGGTGTATTGATATTTTTTTACACCCCTAACCCTATCCTTCCGCCAGAAGTGCTAACCAGCTATAGCCTGCAGTCTTCACAAAATGAAACAACTGCTGCGAAACTGAACTTATGAGTGGTATTTGCAGTAAATATGACAGCCATTTACAGTTGGGAGTACTTCTGTAGATAGTGAGTCAGCAGGTCTGAATGAAAAACCATGTTGTAGTTCCGAAATAGCTTGATAAAAGCTTTCTACCACCGCCAACTGACTTAAAGCATAAAAAATTATGAAGGTTAGTTTCTTTTATGTATCATGATGAACGAATGTGTAGGTTTAAAATGTTTTTGTTTGCCACAGACCTTATTATCTGCAAAGATTTAAGAGCACAGTGAAAAATCAGCCTCTCATTGTCTCCAGCATCTTGTGTCTCATACTTGTGTTGTGATGTCGGCATCCTACCAAGTGGTGCTATCTAATGAAAGATGAGGCAAATGCAGCACATTCTAGAATCTGAGCCCACGAACCATGATGCTAAAAGATGCCAATACAAGATATATCCCCTTAAATATGATCATAATATGCGCATACACACCTTATTTGAGGATACATGAGACAACTTTTGCTGCCATCATGGCCTTTGTCAATAAAAGCTGATTGAGCACATGTGTCAAGAGATTTTATTTGGCCCATTTGATATGTAACAAACAGCAGAGACCCCTGGGAAATTTCACAACAAACTTGCAAATCGGGAAACTTTGAATCTGCTCAGTGCCCATCTGCTTAAGCTTGACTAACACTAACATCTAAAAGAGACAAGTAGGAATGCGTCACATCAACACCACAAGTGAGAGGAGGACATTGTGTGCAAATCTCAGGTTACATGCTCCTGATGTAAGCAGAAAGAGCGAGAGCCCTCAGTGGGAAAAAAAAGCAGGCATGTTCCTCCCTTGTCACAGCTAGCATGAATGAGAAACAGCTCTGAGGAATGCTCCATTATCATCCTATCAGCAGCACTGGGGGAGGAGAGACGGAGCAGAATCATGTGTCTGAAGGAGGACAGAGAATGCAAAGAGGGTAGAAGGGGGGTGCATACAGGAGCGAGAAGGTTGGCATTGGCCTACAGACCTGCAATTGGGCTGTGCATCCTCCTCCCTAACTCACCAGACCTTGCTCTTCCTCATTTGTCTAGGTCTTACGTCCTTTTTGTCAGCAATTAATCTGCAGCACCGCCCTCCGATATCTATCCCTTTCACTCTGCCTGTTTCTCCTTCACCTCTCGTTCTGCCAGCCTTGGGTAGATTTACACTCAGTTTGATCACCGTTGTATACATGCACCTAATAATGGATTGCTGGGGTCTTTTCAGAGTGCTACATTTTTTTATACGAACATGATGAGTATCTTGTTGACCTTCACATTATTATGCATCTGCTGCGAAATGGTGCTCTCTCTCCCTGCTCCAATCTGACCTTTCAAGACCCCCCACTCTCTTTACATGGATCCACAGTGTTACTGCCTCACATGGTAAATTAATTTTGCTCACTGTGGGGACAAAAACAACAATAACATGTATAATATCTGCTGCATGACAACAAGGAATGAAGGAGTATGTGTTTAGACTTATGTGTGATCAATGCTTCCCGAGGTCTCCTAAATTAGACGTGTTAAAGTATGCAAATCAAATGAATGCAGCTAATCCCGGATTTGCTGCGATGACAGGATCTACAATGCCTTTCAAAGCAATTATTCAAATCAATCTAATTAAACCTGTTGAAATTGGCTTTAATTGCCTCCCTGGCTAAACAAACACCAAGTTCTGGCATGCAAATAATAGTGCAGCTCAAATTGCTTCTTCTAAGGAGGTGGAGGGGAAAAGCGTGATCTATTACGCCCCCTAGTGGCTAATAGGTTCCTCTGTTTTTTTAATAATGACGTCAGCCCTGGACGGAGCTGTGTATACTGTGTGTGTGTTTGTTTGTTTAGACTACCTTTGTTGCTATTGACCTGGATTCTGTTTTCAAGCCAGATGGTGTTATCATCAACAGCCCTATTAGATAAACGGTGTATAAGGATTAATGCTGGTCGTTCTTAAGAGAATCTGCAGGTATTAAGGTGTGCTGTAAATGGTGACATCAATCAAACACTCTGTTGAACAAATACTTCTCTGACACCCCTCTTTCCTTCAACTGCTCACTACTGACACAGTTTCTCATAATTCACTGTTTTTTTAATCAAGGGTCTATGACTTTCTTCCCAAAATTATTACTGTTTCCTTTATAACATCATTTTATCCCATAATTCTAGCATTTGTATCTCATAAATTGCAATTTATCATATCAAAATCAGACTTGATCATGTACTTGTAACCTCACAAATATGGCTTTTTGTCTCATATGTCATGTTCAAGCTCATTATTTTTGTTTTTAAGTCAATCAATTATAAGATTTCTACAATAACCAATACTTTTTAAAATCGCCCATATCTTACCTATGTGTAATAATATTGTGTTTCAGCTTAAAATGGTCAAATCATAACTGACAATGTTACAATTTTACCTACAGAATAACTTCCATTAATCTAAAAATTCTGACTTTATTACATTTTTATGACTTTATGTTGGGAATTTCCTTTTTGTGCCATAATTTGACTTTTGTATCCCATGATTAAAACCTGTTACTGCACAGTTCTTACTTGTAATACCTAATCAATATGAAGAAGTATTTCACAATGTAATAATAATAATAACTTCATAGGAATATATAACACCTTAAAAAAATTAAAAACAGTCATGTTAAGTAGGTCCAGCTGGTCTAGATCCCTCCGCCTGTCCATCAGTGTAAGTTTTCCTTTCTTTTCTCTTCTGTGCGAGTGCACTGTCTGAGTTTCCAGTGCTGCTGATTTGTTCTGATTTATTTATTTTTACCAGTGTCTGTGCTGATATTTTATTTTGTTACAAAATGCCTGTGACTCCTGCCAAACTTCAATTTCCCCACAGGGGCAAATAAACTTACTAACTTAAACTGAGGTTTACAAAGTGCTAAACGGAGATAACAGAGACACAAACCCAGGGAACAATAAAATGAGCAGAAACAATCAGGTCATACAATTTCCAAAAGAGTCAAAAAAGAGGGCAGGAACAAAATTCAAATCCAGAGGGTCAAGGAAATTAAAGCAGATAAAGGGAAGGCAGTGAACTGAAAACAGTTCAAGTACCATATGAATACACTACATTAGAAACATTAAAATGTCTGCATAAGAGTGACATTAATCAAGAAGATATAGAAAAACTATAATTAAAAATGATAAGAAGACAATAACACAATGAATAGATGCATTTATACATCAATATTAAGACAATGACTTTTAAATTCATAATGTGACTCAGTATCTCACTGTCAAGATTTAACATAATATTTTATGTGATTAAAAAAGTTCTTATTTTGGGATAAAAAGTAACAGTTCTGGGGTAAAAAGTTAAAATTATCGGATACTACAACATAATTTTTAATAAGTAGTCAAAATTATAAGTCAAAGTTTACAACAATAATCATAAGACAAGAAGTCAGAATAGTTAAACTGCCTTTATTACGAAATAAAACATATTTACAAGATACAGCAATGATATTAAGGGATAAAATGTAATAATCGTAGAACAAAATATCAAAATTCAGAAATATAAGGTTGAAATTATGAGGTAAAATGTAATTTCTGAGACATAAAGCTGAAATGATGAGAGATAAAACTGAAAGTATATGATAGAAAAGTCATGACTTTCAGGTGATTAATTATTAATGTGAGAAAAAAGGTTTTAAAAAATAGGATATATGAAGAAAGCATCATAATAATTAAGTAAAATTCATAGATCTAGACCTTTTTTTTTTTTAAATTTTGAGCCACTATGCCATAATTGTGAGGTGAAAAGTCAAATTAATGACATTTACCAGCAAAATTATGGCTTTTTACCTTCATGTTATTGTTTATTTTATCATTTTAGTCTTCTTACTCACATCTATGAGCTTTTGTCTTATAATCATGATTTTTTTTGTTTTTCAGTTTTGTCTCTCATAAGAATTACTTGAGTGAAGTAAATAGTTCAGCTTTTGATCCTGTGTGTTTTTTATCCATGGCTTTAGCTTTGTAGCTCATAATTATGACCTAGTTTCTCATCATTTTAACTTTTTATGACACAATTATTATTTTTTTACTTCGTCATTAAGGCTCAGTATCAGATAATTGGAAATGTTGGTCTTAAAATTATGACTTTTGACCTCATGTTACATAATGTTATGTCATAATTTAGATGTGTCCCATAATATTGACTTTTAATTTTCTCAATTAAAATTGCTATCTTAAAACAATGTGTGTCTCGTGACTTTTAATAGCATAATACTAACCTACACTAAAATGTGTACGTCATCTAAGAACTATAGCTTTTTACCTCATAATCATGACTTTATTTAGATACTATCAATTTTTCTGGGGTTAACTCTCTTTTTTGTTTGTGCTGGAAATGGGTGGATGCTGCAAAAATAAGTTAGTGCTTCAGTCCTGTTTTTATTCATTTATTACTTTGGCAAATTCCATGTAGATAATTTCAAGGTACAGGGCCTCCATCTTTTTAAAAATGTAGAAATTCATTGACAATTTTGACATTCTACTCTAATTAAACCACAAAAATTGACTTGATCTTTAGGAAAATCCTTTCATTTATTGCATGCCATGTCATTTTTTGTACTTTGTCAGTGACACACATCCATCAGTCATCCTAAAAATATCTCCTTCAGTGCTGTTTTAACCAGCATTTCATCACACAATAGCCAAAGCCCTGTTCACCAACTTACGTGAACCATTAGATTAGAGCTTGTCACACAGTGCTTAATTTCCAAAACTTTCAAAGTCATGCTGTTGAGTAGGAATAGAAAAAGATTGGATTAGACAGTTGTCCACAATATGTAGCATTCTTTGCTGAAAATAAATATTTCCTTATGGGAATTTAGACGTAAAAGTACCTCTAGGTTTTGGATGTGGCTCTGGGAAAAATATGATTCTAACTATTTCAGTCAACCAAATAAAAATGACTAAACAATTAAAACTAACATGGACTGGGTTTTCTGATGTCTGTCAATAGACTAGAGCATTCAGCATCTTAGATGGTCAGTTAGTCAATGATATGATGTTTAGGCTAAAAAAATATATCATTACGATCAATCATTACATCTGATTGAGAGTCTTAACTCTATTCAGTTTAAAAGAAAAACACATTTTGCTTTAAACAAATTTCAGTGAAGGGACTGTTATCTTGCTCCCACTTAGTCCTAATGAGGAACAGCTAAATTAGATGTTTTTTCTGTGTCCATGACCCTCTGAAAACAAAATCACTTGTTATGTATTTGGCATTTGTTGGGCACTGTTAGTTAGCGTGTATGTAGCTGTAAGCAAAGTTTTCACTTATTAATTTTGACTTGTATTTACAGTGACTCCCTTCAGGCAGTAATTTTGTAAATGTCAGAATGCCGTGATGCATGTCAGATGCAGCTCATGCCCTACTTAAGTCAAAGTCCATGGTGTGAATGAGACAATACGTGTGAAAGACAAATTTAAAAAATTCATTAGGACAAAAAAATACACATTTTCAATCAACTCCATTGATTACACACTGCTCCAACTTGATTATAGCTCCTGTCAACATGCTCCTGAGATTTTGTTTATTTATATTTGGTGGTGAGGCAGCATCTCTAACGGCTCTTTTGAGCTCACCTTGAACATAGAAAGACATTTTGTTCTGCTGGAGAATCTCATCCTGGTGTCCTTGAATGATGAAATGTATATGTCACCCCCTGAGCATTTCCTCTGGAAAATGTTGATGATAGCTCTCTTTGCAGCATGTTTATTTGACACGAGCAGTTTCAAGCATTTAAAATGATGTAATTAAAATTATTAGTGGATAATTGAGCACTGGGTCAAAATATAAAATGATGTGAAGACTCAGGTGCTCTTTAGGATGAGGACAGGATTCAACCGCAAATAAAAATGTGACTGTCCAGATCATTTATGGTCAAAGGTCAGAGAGGATATTTGAGGCACTCTGATGCAGTATAAACACTGTTAAATATTTTTATACTGAACCAGAGTGCCTAAGATTGAAATTTAGATTGCTTTTCTTCACAATAAGAACTTTGACCGCAAATTAACTGAACAGCAATCTTTGATGACTGATGTTGACACTGGTGATCTTTGTTGTTTTTGTAAGCCCTAAAACACATCTTTATTCAAACCGTTTATTTGATAATCAACTAAAACTACTCACAGGGGCCAGTAAGCTGATTTATTGAACACTGATAGTCACTGGTTCTGTTTTAGGATGGCTGTGAAGTGTGTTCCTGAAAAAACATGTGCCAAATAGTTTGTTAAGCACTGAAGGCCTCTGAGGACAAACATCCATATATCCCATTTTGCTGTTAGGATAATTAAATTTCAGTTGTTTTCTCAAGATATCAACTCGTCCTCTTTTACTTGGCTAGTTTTCTCACAAGATCTACCACAAGGTCTCTGGAAATGTACTCAGATGTATATATTAGGAAAAATGAAGCAAAATAAAATGTAAGCATACGTGCATGTTACTTCAGGAATGTAATGGTCTATTTTCTAACATGTCTGTTCTGCCCGCTCTCCTTTCTATCATGTTTTGTTCAGCCTGGGTCAAAACTGCAATATTTTTCATTTTAACTTAAGTGGTTGAAGTTTTTCAAAACTTTGGGACAGGATGTATCATTAAGTGAGTGTTTATAGGTTCTGGAGCAACTCCAGTTGAGGATCACTGCCTCATTACAAAGGAGAGTTAGACAATAAGAGATGGCAACAAAGAGAAAACAAATACTTTGTCCTCTGTCTCCACAAAGATTTATTTTTCCTCACGTTTCATTTAAATTTCATACAACCTTTGTATTAAAAATCATGAGCAATATTTGCATATATACAAAACTGCTGAAAAGTCCTAGATTTCAGGATGAACTGTGGCACTGGAAACACCTGAAATCACACAAAGAACTGTTTACTCCAGGCACCTATTTTGCCTTCACAAGACAGACTTGCTGAAGACCTCCACCCTAAAGCTTTTCCAATGCAGGCTCTGATTTATGGCCATCTCCGCAGTCAGGCCAGGCAGTGATGAAATAAATAACAGGACAAAATCAGGGAGATACCTCCAGTTTTTAAAAAATAAACAACAAATTAAAATCAGATGGACTTTCAAAAAACTTTAAGACACCTTTGATAAGTGTGAAAGAGATGGGCAAACTGGTTTAAAAATGAACTTTTTCTCTGATTTTTTAAATTCATATTATTAAAGAAGTCCTTCCTTCAACATGCAAAAAAGCTCATTCAGTTCTTAGTTGTTTTTCAGATTTCTCTGTTAGCCGTGGCCACTACCTGGTGCTGACCTGTTGTTGGTTTCACCTTTTCCAGCTTCACCTTGTTCAGCTGCTTCAGTCAAAATATTAATCACAAACTAATGGCACTTTTTAAAGTCTTTTCTCAGACACTGTATGATTGAAAACATGGTTGTGTAATCAAGCAGTGCAACAGTCACTGATAAAAAAAGCAAAAATATCCAATTAGACTGGTCTTCAGTATGTAATCCATCAAGTCACTGTTAAGTGTAGCCTTACTAATTTGATGTTTCTTAATTATCAACAGTCTTCACCCCCTTGACTTTAGGATATGTCTTTCTGTAGACACAACTTCAACCACAGCTACAAACTAAAATGTTGGTGAAATGCCACTAAGTCATCATTTCTGTCATTCCTTCAGCACTAGAGCAAACAACCAAACAAAATTACTTCAAATATCTTCAAATAGCAGATGTAATCCCCAGGACCAGCAAGTTTTGTTATTGTTGAATCTTAAATAGTGCAGTGTATTAAGAACAGTCACTTCCACAGTCACAGCCTGACAGTAGAGGAGCAGGCCCACCCACAGAAATAACTGGGCCCTCGAAAGGCCTCATAAATGGGCCCCAGATGTAATTTGATGATATCAATGAGTGAAAGAGGATCAGTACCTTTAGTAGGCTACTGATTTGTAACTTGGGTACTGCTCTATTCAGTTTTGGGGCTTCCTAAAAAAGTTTATTGCAGGTCTCAGAAAAGTTTTACCAAATTACATGACGGATCTGAAAACTACCTTAAGTAAGTTCACCAACACTGTTAATATGACAAAAATGAAATAAAATAAAGTTGAGTGAATTTAGAGAAGATTGGGTATTTTTATTTGATCTTGTTATTTCCAGCTCAGCTCCAACAGTAAGTCTTAAATACACTGAGTACGAACAAGTGCTACACTCCTACTGTTGAGTGAAAAATGTGCCATTTAAACCCTGTCAAACTGCAAAATTTTGATCTCGCTTCCACTAAAGCATTACACATGCATTTTCTTATATCCGAGTGTCAGTCTGGGTTTTTGCCTTAAAATTGCTCATTTTCACTTCTCTCCACCAGAGAGCATCATTTTAACAATATGAGAGTGAGTATTTGAAACTGCACAAAAAATAATAATGCAGAAAAATCAACATTACGGCTCATCACTGACATATCCCAGCAAGAAAAAAAACAACACAAAAACATTGCATTTAGTATACTGAAAATAAGTTATTTTTGTGTTGTTTTTTTCTTCTAAAACATGGGGGCATCATGACCATAACCTGGCATCTAAAGAGTTAAAATTTCAAAACAGACCATGGATATTTAATATGCATGATTAGCCCTGATGTTGGTTTAAAAGTCAAGCCTAAAAAAGTTGTAAATAATATTGATGAGTGTGAGTATATGACTCTGCACAGAAAAAATCAGTGCATAAAAATCAGTGTTACAGCTGATCATTGACATATCCAGGGCTGTAATAATCCAAAACAAAAAAAATACTTTGCATGTAGAATAAGAAAAACAATTCTTTTTTTATCTGAAAACATGGTGGCATTATGACAGAACCCTGGCAATCAAAAGGTTGAAATCTTTAAAAATCAATTACTATTTGATATCAATAATAAGTGCAGATGGAGGTGAAAAACACTCACTGAAAGCAGAATATGATATTAATGTATAATATTTTCATATTATTAGTAAAAGTAATATTTACCTGCAGATTCGAGGGCAACACAGAGTATCTGTAATTCAAAAGCAATATATGAGTATTTCATCATATCAATCCTGTTTTTTCTTTATTTGTTAAGATACGGTATAAATCAGATTTATCAGGTGTCACATACAGAAAAATACAAGTATAACAAGGCCACTTCAACATATCTCGCTTAAAGTGTGTGTAAGTCAAGGATCTGGGGTTTGCTATCAGATTTCAGGTGGCTCTGGTTGACCTTTGGAATCACCCTCTATCCAAGGTCAGTATGAGAATGAGAAAAAAATTATCTGTGCAACGGAGAGAGCAGACAATAACAGCTCATCCTCATGTTTAGATTCATGCAAAGTGCATGAGGCAGCAACGGTTTGATCAAATGTTGCTGCTTGAAGATGTTGAGCAGTTGATGCTTTTTACACTGGACCTTAAGATGGTGCCAGTAGAGCATTTATTGAATTTTGCTGACATGATCCAGTCTTTATTCACCAGTCAAGCACAAACCTCATGTCATGCTATGGGAAAAATTTGTTTTATCTTCTGAAATTGCTGAGGGCTAACTGAAAATGGCTCGCAGCTGCAGATGACCTGGGCCATAGTTTGGGCACCCTTGGTTCGTATCATTTTCATTTTTTACTCTGTTTCCTTATTTATGTATTTATATTTATTTTTACTTTTATTTTATCTCGTTTTCTTTTTTGTTAACAACTTTTCATTTGCGTTATTTAGAACAAATACACACAATAAAAACACAGCCAAGAAGAAACAAATACCCCCCAACCCCAGGCATTTCATAATATGTTATGGCCTATTTTACATAGGATACACAATAAACATAAGGGTGTAATGATGTGAATTAACAATGTATAACATGAAGGAACACAGGACCACATATGAATATTAAGGGAAGAGAAACCAAGACAATTATACATAAAGAAACAAGCCTTTGGATGTCTGAGGTTTTACGGTCTGTAACTAAAAGTCTGTGCAAAGGTCTCTTACTTTGTTAGTGAAGGACGTCAAAGCGTAGATGGTGGATTGTTTGGCGTTATGCATTCTTGCCACTGATAGCTCCAAATGTAATATATCCAATAAAGATTTCAACAACTGACTAATGGAAATTATCTCTTGTTTTCTCATCATGAACTCGTGATAGCGTTCCAACTATTCTTCACTCCCTTAATTCCGAAATCCCATAGTTTTGCTTAGTAGAGATCTTTAATATATGTTTTCCTTTGTTTTTGTTCAATGTGGGTTTCTGTGTTGTCATTGGGTTTGTGCTTGTCTTGTGTGTTCATTTGTTATCTATTTTCTGTTCATGTAAAGCACTTTGTGCATCATTTTTGTAAGAAAAGCCCTTGACAAAAAAGTCTGTTTGATTGATTAATAATAGCTTGCCTTTAAAATGCACGTTTGAGCTCATGAGGTTATAAGTGTGACTAGTATTAGACCCCTCCCAAATATAATTGAACGTGAGTTGGGGGCCACGTTGAGGATGGTGTAGGGTCACATATGGACCCCGCCCGTTCTTAATCTAAATAATCAACAACGAAACAGGAATAATAAACAAATAAACAAACAGGAGATAACTGTCATGTCGCACGATGGCGCTGTTTAACTTGATATAACTGAGACTGCAAAGTGGGTTTGATGTTCAGTTTTATCAGAGCTGTAGATCATTCTGTTCTTGTCGAGGTACTTAAACATCTTGAACTCACTGAAAAACATGATCTCTGTGATCTTGGGACTGGACATCCTGAAGACAGTCCTCTGAAGCCCCCCCTCAGGCCGGACTACATCAGCTGACCTCCCGTGTCAACAGCACACACAGACGCCGTCGATCCTGTTACAGTGAAGCAAGGCAGAAACCAGAGGTGAGGATATGTTCACACAGTTTGTTTAGTCATTGGATCTAGATATGCATACTGTAATCTTGCAAGGGAAACTGACTGTTCAATATTAATAGCGTTTAATGAAGCTTTAAAAACTTGTCAGGCTAAGGTTACATTACAGAGCAGCAGTGGACAAATGACGAGCTAACAGCAGCTAGCTCAAAGCTAACTAAGCTGTCAGCTGCTTCAGAAACAGCTCTGCTCTTTTGTCGATAAACAGCAGTGAGTATAATCACTTCACATGTTTGTCAGCGACTGAAAGAATGGTCTAGTAAGTAATTCTAACCGCATTACCCTGGATAAGTATATCGTGTCTTTGATTAAGGCATAAGCTTGTAACGGTATGTTGTAGCTAACGCTGATATGTGGCTAAAGGGACGTTAGTTCAGCTAACGGAAGTTAAAGCTTGTTTATCCGTACATCATGTAAAAACGTTCAGTAAATGTCAGAGGGTTGTTTTATGTCAAAAACACAACCAGGGTTTTGTTTAGTCTTTTTCCAGCCTGCTCCCCTGAGGCTCTGAATGTCAGTGCAGGGCTAACTAGCTGGGTTGACAGTGATGTGCATGTATGGAGTTTTGCAAAGGTTAGTTACATCAACACGGAACAGTCACAAGTGTTTTGGTTAACACATTTAGCTTTAACTGATGAAGAGATGGGAACAATGCAACAAATACTACCGCCAAGAGTATTATTAAACTCACTGTTAATTAGTGTGTTATTAACAGTTGATTCAACTTTAGGGTCATTCTGTGGCTTCTGTTTAGTTTTTATTTTGCCTTCATGAACCTACATTGTTTTAGCAATTTAGATCTTAAAACCTTTTCTTCATGGTATGCATATATTTGTCCAATAATACCCATTTGTCCAACTATTTTGACTATTATCTAAAATATCATTTTTTAATTGTAATGACCAAGTTGCTCCCATACCTCAATCTTTCTAAACCACTGTGCTTGTGGCAGCCTTATCTGATATCTGCCTTATTTCATTTATGTTTTACTTTGTTTTAGCAATACAAGTAATGAGACATAAAATGCATTCATATTTGATGCATCCTTAGATAAATACTGACATTCATCTATAAAAAGTTAATCCATTAAAATGTTATTTATACCAGCGATGCACATTTTTATTGGCTATGTATTGTATTGGCAACAACCTGATGATAAGTATCAGTACATGTAACATTATGATATATCACAATACCATAAGCAGGGCAATATATCACTTTTTTAATTACCTAGTCAATGCAATTGATCTCTAAAGCCATTTCTAGGTAATAAAAGCAGTTATTTGTGATTATGACTGCTTAATTAAACCAAAACAAAAATGGTTGGAAAAAGAGTTGAAAGTCTCTACATATCACTATCTCTCTGATGCTGCACCTTATCATTACTGCATGGGTACAATTAAAATCAAGAGTTCCCATTTTCAAGAGTTACATTTTGTTTTTCTTGTTTTACTTCTACTTAGTACACAAATAGAAAGTCACATTGAAAGAAACAAGTCAGTTTTTGTGAAGTAACTAGCTTGTGCTCTTGACCAAAAGTATCGGTGTCAGCAATAATGAGTTCAGAAATATCACCATATTGGCAAAAAATATAATATCATGCATCCTTAGACATTACAAACTAGACCTTAAAAAGAGATCCATCTTTTAACAAGCAGAATTTTTTTTATATGAAAAGTTCTATATTAATTAAGTTGAGTTTGTTTTGTTAAACAGCAAGTGTTGTTTAATAATTTATCTAATTCTAATCCTACAAACTCTAAATGTATTTGGAATAAAAGTATTTTATGGTTTCATACAGCAGATTATGATCATCAAAAATTAAGGCACGTCTTGTTCTTTAAAGTAAACATGTTTTATGTCTTAAGTTTATATTCATGAGCAATAGTACTTATTTTATTAACTTGATGTAATGCAGTCGGCGTAATGCAGCGCTTATACTTCCAGTAATGAGTTTTATAAGTTTGTGTTATTGATCATTTTGCCTCACACACGTTTTAGCTCTGATTACAGTCATAATAGTGATTATCTCCTTTGATGGGGTTATGGCTGTGAAACACTCTGATGCTTCAGTCCTTAAGTATATGTGTTTACCTCAACACCAGACCATCACAGCTCACGTAGAAGTGGACTGTGAGCACCTGTAAGTCCTCATCAGGTGTGTTGGTGAGTCAGCACAGCTGCACAGGTCTGTTGAGCTAACAGCATTAGCCTCGATAACAGTCTGCTAACATTGTGTCCGTCACACGGGAGGGAATTTGTTGTTCATTTTTATTGTTAATTTTAGGCACATGAAACATCAGAATGGCCACTGGGTTTATCATTAGAGCTAAAACAGTAACATTATTCAGTTTTATACATACAAAATTACCGGTTACAGTTCAGCTCCGGTGTCCGTCCATGCTAATGTTCCCTCCCTTTGTTTGACTTTATTAAGGCACCTTTAGCACAGCGGTCCCGGGGAATTCTTCGCCTTTTCTTCTTTTCTTCCTGCCTAATTTTAAAGACGTTGCCAAAAACACATTTTTTTAGATGTAGTTGGCATATGTTATATTTTTCTCTCTTATTTTATTTCATTCATTTTCATTATTAAAGGCAGTTTAAGAACAAATTGCCCCTGAGATTTATAGTGTATTTCTGATTGTAAATGATGTGGATAGGACAAATCTCAGAGGAAGAACAGCATTATTTGTTTGTTTATCAGGGGTTTCTAAATATTTTTTACTAAGGGCCACATACAGAGAAATACAATGATTGCCACAAAATGGGCACATTATACCTCAGTTTTAGTGTAATGTAGTTTACAAAGTGGCGGCTGTCCAATCACATTTCAGAGGCCTTTGTCAGACACTAGACTGACCACTGATCAGGATAAGAAAAATATTTTATGCAGCAGAGCTACTGAGAAATTATCTTTGCATAAAGACAAAAACAAGAGCAAACAAAGGGCCCAAACACTGCAGAGGGATCAGTGCTAACAGATGATTAAAGATGACTAGCTTAAAATGCTTTGCTAATCTTGTTGTTGAGCAGATAGTGAGAAAATTAGTAAGATTTGGACATTTGGCATCTTACAACATTGGTCTTTATTCATTAATTAAGTAGAACCTTCATGCCATGACATGGGCTGTGTCTAAGCCCTTTTAGAGTATGTTATGCGCAGATTAAAAGTGGCCCACTAGCCACATTGGGCCCCTTGGCCACAGTTTTGACACCCCTGGTTTGTACCATAAACAGAAGTTAACTGTTAGTATGTGTATGTTTATACATTAAAATAGCGTGTAGTATTATACCTGTTACAGAATAAACACCTGTCAGCTTGTTACAAAACTGTTACAAGTATAAATATATTTTCCTTTTAACCATTACTGGATTCAATTTTGTGTTATTCTTATACTATACCTTTTTTCTAAAATATTCTTGTGCTAGACCTCTGTGTTTATTGCTCAGTAACAAAGCGCCATTGTCCCCATTTAACCCAGTCTGATTATTACTGTGGTTGTTTTAAAGGATTTAGTGCTGTGTTGTGGGCAAAGACTCCTGTCATGTGCCCTTTTTACTGCCAGTCATTTTAGTCTGACAGGCTGCTGGCTTGCTCGGCTATCTTTGAGCACAGGTGTTGTAGCTGAAGTCTGCGGATACATTTCAGTAGCAGGGAGTAACTCCCACTTCATCTTACATCAGAAACTCTACTCAGCCCTCTCAGGTCATCACGTGCATTTTTCTTTTTGCTTATGCATCAGCAGACCTCAGGGAACTTTATAATATTCAGAATAGAAAATAGAGAATATTTACTTTACTTGGTTCAACACCTTTATTGGATTTTGGAAGGAGGCTTAATTCTGAATGAATTCAGTGTCTCACTCCTGAGCTGCTTGTTTGTGTAGATGGATTCCTCAGAGTGATTCTGCTTGCTCCATTAAAGTCTCATGTTCATGTGACAGAGTTCAAAGTCCCAAAGATAGGCACTGTGGCTTTGATACCAACTCTAGGAAGTAGCATGGTGGTAATATTTAGTGTTTACAGTCACACTGTCACATGCTCTCCTCTAACAAATCAAACATTATCACACAGCCCAATCAAAGATCAGTGCTCCCCAGCTCTCACGCTGGCCTGTTATCAGTTTGTTGTGCAAGGCGTGAACTTGATGCATTTGTTAGCAGGTTTTCGTCTTCTCCTGCTGGTTCATCTTGACTATATCTTTGGATTATCGTCTTTATATCTCAACAGATAAACTGTGATGGACTCCAGATCGCACAGACTTCCTTTCTGTTTGTCCAGCTCGAGGTCATCCTACACATCCAGTCCGACAGTCTCTTCCTCATCACTGGGCTCCACCAGGTTGTACAGCAGGGATACCTCACTGAATAATGATCGATTTCCAAGAGTATCGCCTGCTTACAAAGCAGACCTGGAACAACAGGTAGGCTGAGGCTGAGCTCTTTAAAATCATGTGGGAATTATTCAAATGCACTTCCTCCTTGTTATATTTTACTTCAGCTTATCTAAATGACACAAGCCTCCTATCTCAAATTTGCTACTTTTCCAGAAATGAAAAAACATGTTATTATACAATACAATATTAATAAATATTGTATTGTCCTGATTAGAAATTATTTTTTGTACTCTAATTCGGTTAAAGGATAGAAAACCCACTCAACAACATGGAAAGTGAACAATAGCACTGTTTTTTTAAAAGAAAATCGTGAAATATGGTAATAGGAGGTTTGTGCAGGAAAGTAAAAATATGAGATCAGCTCCCTTGGTGTATTGTTTTGGCCCTGGTGTCCTGCACACACTGTTGCTGTTTTTACATCTGATTCAGACAATGTCACATGTAGGTAGGTCATTTTTTAAATAGGTTTCACTTCCTTTGTTTAAAAAAATATGTCCAAACATGTGAAATCTTCAAAAATATTCCTATCCACATCAAAACACGTACTCATACATGTATGAAGGCACTGTCAAATGTTGCCAATCGGTATGTCAGTGACATGAAAAGATTGTTTTGCCACTTTTTTGCTGTTTTGTGTAGAATTAATTTCACCAACCTTAAGTCTGGCTGTCTTTTAGTTTAACTTGAGACCATGTTAACTGATGTTACTACTATTCTTGCAAATGTTCCCTTATTTAATTTTTAGTGCAAGACATATCTGATGAGCTAGTGCTGACACTATAATGATAATTAAATTAAAAAGGATTCATCTTTGACATCTTTTGTGACAACAACAGCCACAGATGCATGTGACCAAAGGTCACCAGTTGACATGATCACTCTTTAAACAGTACCAACAGGTCATCAGTGGTCTTTGTATCGTCAGAGTTTTGAAAGAGGCTCCACACAGTGGAAGAGCAATTGTTGGTGACGTGTATGTTTAAGCATTTACCTAGTCCAGTTAGCAGTGCTAAAACCAGCAAACGTTTTGCAACATCTGCCAATGTACAACCAGGGATGGGAATTTAAATACAATTTCAGTTGAGACTATATGACAACGAGACCAAGGAGTTGATATAATTTGTTTTATGTTGAACAGTTCTCTTATCAGCTCCTTCCACTTTGTTCTGCATGCCTTGCAAACTAAGGACGTCACATTCTTATCAGAGGCAGTCAACAAAAACAACAACCAAGTAGTCAAGGATGGCATGTCATGGAAAGTAGGCACAGAAGTGGTCGAATTGTTACTTCTTCAAAGACAAAATGAAGCTAACAGCACAACACCCAGTGTGTGTTTCTGTGTCAATTCAAGCAATGGTGGAAACACCAGCAAATTGTGGAAGCATTTGTGTATACAGTATAGCATGAAATATCAGGAGTGATATGTGTTTGACGTCGTTATTTCTGAAAACCTGTAAAGACTGAAGGACATTTTCCACAGAAGCATCTACAGGAATTGATAGAGAATCAGATTGCTAATCAGTTTGATAATAACATTGGTATCAATAAAATCTTATCAAGTCCCATCCCTAAGTACAACTCCCATGTAAACAGAAGAGATATCGATGTACAGTGACACCACACAGAGGTCAGACTGTACACAGCGTGATGTTTTAAACAACACACGTTAGCTTTACCGTCCATGTGTGAACATTGCAAACAGAGTTTCTGAAAATCATCTTCCTGGCAAGAGTTTTCAAAATGTGTGTTTTCAGTGATCTATTGAGCTGTTTACAAGTGTTCAGAAGGTCAATATGCACAGAAAAGTCTGTGTTTTCAGCAGCACTGCTGTGTGGACAAGACCTAACTTGTTTTACTGTTGTGGTTCATTTTGAAGCTGTCTTTGCAGAGGAACATCAGCTAATTTAGACTTGCCTGCAAAGATCATGTATGATAAAACATCAGCTTCAAAAGTGTTACTTTGAGTTGTATGAAACATCCTGGAGCAACAGAAACAACAACAGCAACCATCCAGTGAGGGTCCACGTCTTCCTTCTGTTTCACTGTCCACTCGGGAAATGAGTCCTCTTTTTTCCAGTGTTTTCCAGAGAGAGGGCATTCAAGTTATCTCCTCTCTTACTGGTTTCCTTTGAGCATGTTACAGTAGCTGACAACGTATATCAGTGGTGCATCAGCAGACTCTTTGGAAGTCTTTTTATAGGACAGCCTAGATTCCTTGGCACACGTTGCATGTATTTCAGTCCTGCTGCTCTTTGGGGCCCATCTAAAAAGATGATGTTACCGTTGACCTGAGCCCTTACTAGTTGTTCCTATTTTTTAAAGAAGAGTCCATATTTTGTCCGTAATTAAATTTATCGCTGAAATTAGCAACAATCTAAGCGATCCTCTTGAAACAGAATCTATTTTTTCCTGAGTTCAGTCACATGAACCCTTATTTTAAACTTAGGTAGATGCTAACAAGAATTACTAGATTTAAAAACTTGAAGTTTTTAGTTATTTTAGGATGATTTGCAGTGTTCTCTCTCTCTCTCGCTCTGTTCTTTGCTGTGCTTTGCCAAGTTTCATGGCATAATACAGCTGAAAGACAAGTGTGAACATATTTTCATACTATACATTCTTCAACATTTACCACTAAAGCGCAGGACAGTGATAGAGTCACGAAAACAAAATACATCTATATTGCATCAGTAGTGATTTCTCAGATATTAAAAAACAGGTAGAACTTCACAGGTTTTGTTAGTAAATACGTGTTTGCTGTGGCAGGATTTTTCAGTAAACCAGTCTATCAGTGTATGTCACATTCACTATCTGTCGTCTCTCATTTTGCAGAATTCTCGTCTCCTGAGGTCGTCCAGAGACTACAGCAGCTCTGACAATCGCTCTGCAAGCTGGAAGTTGCCCTCCTCTCTAACGTCCTCCAGCAGATCTTATGATCGGCCGTGGGCTGAATCCTCTCTCAACAGCAGCAGGAGCAAACCAGTATGAGAGCTTATCTCAAAATAAAAGAAAGGCCTGGTCATCAAATGTGTTTTTAAGAGTCTCATTGATGTTGGAGGAATATTTGTGAGTAATGGAAGTGAAGTGTCAGTGTATTCATTTAATGTCTGTCTTCATTGTCCAGGCTGATTCAGAGGGAAGGTTTGGGCGCTCAGTTCTGCTGAACCCCACTGATGATGGAGACTCTAAAAGGGCTAAGCTGTCGTACAGCAACAGAGGACTGTACGCCAGGATGCCCAGCACCTCAGCCTCAGGATCCTCCTATTCCAGTGCTGGGCTGAGCAGTGGCAGAGGTATGTAAACACCAATTTTATGGCCATTTCTAACCTAGATGCAAGAAGGGCATGTTCATTTCTGAGCCCTTAACATTTTTACTCCTGCTGCATCTGTTTATCAAGCTAACCACCTAACTAAAAGGCAAAGAATATTAATGACCGCATTGAAATTCTTGTCAACAGAACGCTTGCTTAAAAGAGTGAAACTGGTGTCAACTGCTGTTATGATGCAACAATGCAGCCAGTCAATTTGATGTGGAAAGAGCTTTTGAAGAAATAACAGTTAAATAAGAGACTTAGGAATTGGCAAAGTGTTGCATAAGGTGACCGTTGTACTTTAAGTTTCACTAAGTATTGTTTTTATGTCAGAGCATTAGGTTGTTCTATTTGAAGATCTTTGCATTTCTATTCATTTCCAAGGACCCTTTTTAACAATGTGTCAAATTAATAGCATATTAAAACTTCAGCAGTGTGTGAATTGTCTCCAGGAAATATGCCTTCATGCCTTTGATTTATTCATGTATTTTTAAGCACTATAGTTGTACTTAAAAAGGTGAATACATCTAGACAATAACTTCAGAGCTATAGAAATAATGTATTTATGTTCACCTTACATAGCTTTTGACTTGTATTCTAATAGCCTTATCATGGTTGTAAATAGAGCTATTTAATATAGATGCAGTATGAACAAAACGTTGGTATCACACCAACATTAGATTAGGGTCTGCCTGAAGACCTTCTTTGTGTATTATATTTTGTCAATTTGTCACTTGCGTTGCACCATATATAGGGTTGAATTTTCAGTGGCATCAAGTCTTGAGCAGTTTGTGATGTTTACTGTTGACAGCATGTCTTAGCACTTTACTCCGGTATATTGGTTGCTGCAGTACAGATTATGCAGCCAAATTCTTATCCATTTTTATTTGAAGCTCTTCAGTGAGTGTCATATATCCTGGATATATGGCGAATACTGACATTAGGTATTCATGAAATATTGAATATTATTACCTCAGTTTTCTAGCTTAATTGTAAAACCTTGTTGAACCACAAACTGTTTCAATAGTTAAATGTACTTGTACGTCACTTTTCTAGTCATCTGACTTCTCAAAGAGCTTTTACACTACAGGTCACTCTTACTCACATCACATTCACACACTGAAAGTCAGAGTTTCAATGTTGAATGTGAGTATGAGCTAAGCTAATCACATTTATATGCTTTTTCACATATTTACACATCACTAATGCAGCAGAGGGAACAATTTGGGTTGTCTTGCCACTTATCATAATTACCTAATTTTTGTTATTATGATTACACATTTTTTATGTATTTTACAGTAAACTGAAAAGTCAGTTCAACTTCTTAGGATTTACAGTAATATCACTACAACTTTTTCGAAAATCTTCAGAAATCTAAATACATTTTTGTTGCTTTTTGATCAGGTACAGGTGAAACACAAAATGACACATCAGATTCATCGTGGAGCTCTTACCGTTTACTCTCACGACCCACATCATCCTCCTCCAGTTCACTGCTGTCCAGGAGAGAGCTGGAGACTAAAAATGAGCCCGGCCTCTCAGGTTTGGGAGAAAGAAGAAACAGGGCTGCTGGACTGACCTCATTGTGTGAGCATACTTTTTTAATAACACACACTGAATACACAATCTGTACAAATGTATTTTCACGCAGGCTGACAAACTATTACACTATCTGCGTTTTATCGCTTATTTTTGATACTTTATTGCTGTTTTATGCATCTTGATAATGTGATTTGCTTTTCAAAACACTCTTTAAAAGACCATTTACACATACAGTGTTTGCAGCTCAGCATCACCAGCCACTGCTCCAAGGTGGTCACAAATATTTGTTTTATTTTGTGCTTTATATGTAACACTGTTAAAGCCTTGGCAGCCAGATGCTTTTTTCCATGTGAATAATATGCCTGTAATTATTATTTTTTAATCCATAGCCAGTCAGTGGAAGCTTACATACCAATCAATCAATCAATCTTTAACTGTATAGTGCCAAAGTATAATAAATAACATCTGAAGACACTTTGCAAAGAGTTGTAGGTTGATGCCGTACTCTGTATTTTATAAATATATGTTTGTTTTTTTGTCAGTGACGTAATATTTCTGAGTAAAATAGCAGCTTTATACTATCACTGCTGATGCCATGCTTGCAGTAATTTACTACAAGTAGCCAAAGATTCAAAAATAGCGAGCAACTATTGCCGGTAAAAGACTTCTGTACGTTGATTTCACACATAAATGAGCGACAGTGGTTTAGGCTTGCAGTGTGCTCTACAGTCAGTCTGAAGGTTAAGGGTTAGA
Source organism: Cetoscarus ocellatus (assembly GCA_037902135.1). NCBI lineage: Eukaryota > Metazoa > Chordata > Actinopteri > Labriformes > Labridae > Cetoscarus > Cetoscarus ocellatus. The sequence continues at coordinate 401,972 of JBAMNC010000379.1, read as the reverse complement.
GCTCAATTCTGGCTGTCACATGTTGGTGTGTCCTTGGGCAAGACACTTAAACCCAAGTTGCTCCCACTGCAGGGTCAGTGGTGTGTAAATTAGTATGAAAGGCTGTGGATGTGTCAGCTGATAGTGATGGATAGCTAACATAGAAACCCAGAGCCATCAGTGAGTGAATTTGAGAATGAATGGGTGTGAATGGGTAGATGTGACCTGCAGTGTGAAAGTGCTTTGAAGGGTTAGAAAGACTAGAGAAACACTGTATAAGCTCAGGTTCATTTAATATTTATGGTTCTATGTCTCACTGCTGTTGACGTGTAAGTTCTGACCTCACCTATAATCACAAATGAGCCAAACTCTTCCAAACTCTTTTCTCTTACTACAGATCAGACAGACAGAGTGACCTCCACATATGCACAAGGGGCTCGACCAAAAGAGACTGCCTACCCATCCTCCTACTCCCTCTCCTCCTCCTCTTCCTCCTCCCCCTCCACAACCAGAAAAACCTCCCCCAGCCGCCACCTCTCATCATCCACATCGCACCGGTCCTCTCCTCTGCTGCATGACTTGAGCAACAACAGAACCACTTCCCGTTTCTTAAACACTTCATCCAGCCTCCACTCATCTCAGGCACGACCAGGAAACCCTGAATCCTCCTCAAATAACTCCTCCTCTTACTCCTCTCACACCCCCTGGTACGCCACTCCCCCTGCCCGACCAGAAGCCTCGCTCCCTCCACGGCCGGCCCCCGAAGGTGGAGAGTCAGAGGGCCGTAGCTCCACGCGACGTCTGTTGTCCCGTCTTTTTTCACGGCGCTCCAGCCAAGACTCTTCCAGTGGGTCTTCTAGTGTTCGCTCTCTTGATGACGACACTCCGTCAACTGGAGGGGAGTCTGTCGACAGCGATGAAGGAGCGAGGACGTCTGCTTTGGAGCCTGAAGCTGCACGGGCAGAGTCAAACTTTGGCAACCTCAGAAATCGTAGAGCAGATCTAACCCCAATCCAGGAAAACAACAACTATCAGGGTGGACTGCCCCGCTCTAGAATGGCGTCATGGCGAGAGCCTGGCGTAGGTAGCAGTAACAACACAAGCGGAGGAGGAGGGGGAGGAGGCGGCAGTAGCTACTCCTGGCTCTCCTCTTCTCTTCGTGGACGCTGCCCTCCCCTCCTCGCTCGCCTCAGGAGACACGCCCGTGACGAGAGTTCACACTCTGCTGCAGGCTCTGAAGCAGAATTCAGTCGCCCCCAGCATTTACTCAGAAGGTGGGATGACCTGGAACATAAAACATCACAAGACGATGATGAAGAGGAGGAGGATGAGGAGGAGGAAGAAGAGGAGGAGGAGGAGGAGGAGGAGGAAGGGGCGGTTGGTTTGGAGGCATTCGGGGCAGGCCGTCCTTGCAGACTCGAGGATGACACACTTCCTGATCTTGAAGATGCCTCACTTGAGTTTTCACCACGCCGTAGAGTTGGAGTGTATGAAAACATTTCAGTGCCCAGGGGTCCTTTGGGTGCTGCTGACAGCCAGCTGGATGGGCAGAGGGAGAAGCCACTGTCCAATGGGGACCAAGAGAAGCTGCGTAGGATCAAAGAGAGGTAATAAAGATCCTCCACATATTGTGTATGAAGTGCTTTATTCATCTTGTTCTCTGCCTCGCTCAGTATGTCGATATGCTGTTAGAGGGATGAGAATTATTGTGTTGGTCCATCAAAAAACTAACTTTTCAAAATTTGACTGAAGCAAATTTTGTAAGGTCAGACTAACATCCAACATACATCCAACTAACATCCAGCTTTGACCTGAAGGTCTATGAACTATAAGTTTAGCATGGCTGAAGTTAAGTTGGCACCAGCCTTCAGATGTCACCATAAGCTGAAGGAATAGCCTGCTGTGCATTTGTTCTTGAGGAGTTCAGCATAGAATATACGATGTACAAGATTGTTCAGTTAGTTCATATTTTCATCATTTAACATAAAACTCGTTTACTGCATGCTGACTTGTTTGCAAGATCTGCAGTGATCTGACGTGGTCTTATCCCCTCCCAGTGTAGCGCAGGCTAATGTGTCTTTGTCATTGATTTTCACCCAGGGCTTGTACACTGGGAAGAGGGCAGTAGTCCACTTAATGTGTGGGTCAGATTACACATTTTTTTAGTTTGTTACAATGATCTCTATAGCTGTGTTTCCACTGAGTGGTCTTGTTTGGTTCAGTGCAGTTCGGGTAATCCTGATCTTGCTTGAGTCAGAAGGGTGACAAAAAGGGGATGGCATGGATATGTTTTTTTGGGGAACCTTTCTCTATTCTTGACACTGGAAACACTTAAAACTGCACACCGTACTGAGCTGAGCTGAACCGGACTACTTGGTTGAAAACAGCTAATATCAGATTAGGCTGTTTTAGGGCTATCGTGCAGTGACTTTGCAGACTATGCAGTTGTACCAGACTAAACTGATGACCCTACACTGATGCAGTGACTCTGGGAGAGGGAGGGGCAACTCTAAAGACCACAAACAAACCTACAGTATTTACAGTTATTTACTTTGGTTTGTCTCTCCAAATGCATGATATGCATGCTCGATGCTGGATGCTAAGAGTTACTCACTGAGGTGCTAAGTTGCCTCTGCTGTTCCTCCTCAAAATGAGTCTTCTTCAGTCTGTCTTTGAAGTCTTTCTACAACACATACAGTAAATGTAGGGGATTGTTTTAAGAGCTTGACCAGCTTTTCCGCTGCCTCATAGTTTCACCTTGTGACCATCACACATGCCGAGTGCTCTTTGCTCCCATTGGTTTATGTCTCTGACATTATGGCACGAAATAAAGGTGGCATGATAATGATATGTTTTCTGTCAGAAAGGTGTAAGGCATCCCATATGAGGACTTTAACATTATTACTATGATACACAATATGACATGAAGCAACCAAATTTTGCAAATAGTGGGTTGCAAAAACCCACTGACAGTAATCTGGTCAACATTAATATTAATATACCTTTTGGTGATTATGTTGGACTAAAAGGATGTAAGTTAATTGTTGGGCTAACATATAAGGGTTATTCAAACTTCCTTAAGCACCGTAACACTTGCACTTTAAACAAGATAACAGTTGTCAGCATTTTGAAAAGATGTCCTTGGACCTTTCCAGTTGAGCACACTGAATTGCAAACAATTCAACAGACATTTATAAATGTAGTTTCTTCATAGATGAAGATAGTGTTTTACTACATACCATCATAGCTTTGTTCAAGCCTCCATTTAATGCCATATAACTCTCTGTCGGCAGCCTCGGGCAGCTAACGTTTGAAATATTGCCCTGGACCCAAGTTTTCCTATCTCACCATGTGACTTTTTATTTCCTGTCTGCTCTTTGACATGTAGCTATGCGATTATCCCTTTTTTCAAATAAATGCTCAACAAAACAGGCTTTTGTGCCAGCTTTATGACAGACTTGTTACATGTTCACTAAGCCAGTACTGTACTTCAGATCTCCTCTGTCAGTCAGGAAACCTTCATTTGCTTAACAAAAAGAGATGTTGGTGGATGGGACAGTATTGATTAGGTCTTGTGCTCAAATGGCCTCAAAAGACTGTAATGATCTCTATATTAGTCATATTGAGCACTGGTAAGTGATTTAGTGAAAGCTGAAACTTTACAGTGCAAGCTGTTAAACTAAATGTCCCTTTATCTTGGTGCAGACTTCTGCTGGAGGACTCAGATGAGGAGGAGGGCGACCTGTGCAGAATCTGCCAGATGGGAGAGGAGTCGGCCTCCAACCCTCTTATTCAGCCGTGCCGCTGCACAGGGAGTCTGCAGTATGTCCATCAGGAGTGCATCAAGAGGTGGCTTCGCTCCAAAATTGGCTCAGGTGGAAAAAAAAAAAAACTCCTAACCTGGCTATTAGATACCTTCAAAAATGTTTAATGTCAGTTTGTTATGTTTATTTCTTGTGATGTTTTTTTTGTCTTTTAGGCACAAACCTGGAGGCCATCACAACATGTGAGCTCTGCAAACAGAAACTTCGCTTGAACATTGACAACTTTGACATTCAGGAGTTATACAGGACACATGTGCAGGTGAGCCATTATATCAAATTGATAAAATAAACCCAAAGAAGCAACTAACTTACTGTTGGTATGGGGAAAAAGTGAAAATTAGTTGTTAATTTGTAAATTTAGATTTTACGTTTGTTCTGATAACAAATTAAATCATCTGCTAAAAGCTGCTGAATCTTTTCCACAGTCAGAATATGACGAGTTCATCAGCAGCGGTCTGTATCTGGTCGTGCTGCTACATTTCTGTGAGCAGAGGTTCTCTGATGTCCTGGGAGCCGTTGATGCAGCTGGGGTGAGAACTTACAAACGTTCAGACATGCAGACTGGATTAGATTTACCCATATTCCTGTTTCAGCACTTTTCTAAATCTTTTTAAACATTTTTCACAACAAAGTGTATTTTATTACACTCAGACTTCTGTGGATCAAATAGGACTTTGTGTTTTCTTGATCTCTTTCGAAGCCGTCTTACAAACCCCACTGCAGACCCTGTTTACATTTTTCATGTCCTTACGTTAACATCCATGCTGGGTAATCTGACACCAAGTTGACTTCACCTCAGTCTGTGCACTTACACTTTGTATCAGTAATTGATCTCCAGAGATGACCTCTGATGAGAATTCACTTTCCCCTGACTGACACCACACAAGGCTTTTTATAGGTGCACGTTCATGATAAAATAAAGGAGAAAAGCTGTTAAAAAATTCTACTGTCAGCCTCATAGCCAGGATCTGTAATAAACACCTGCTAAGCTCTTAATGGGGACGATTTTCTTTAGGCTGGTACACTACAGAGACTTTTTTGCCACACGGCATGTAAAGGTTGGTACCTAAAGAACATACTGAGCTTTTAACAGGTGCGTGTGCCTTACAGCAAGAAGGTTGCTGGTTCGAGCCCCATGTTGGTCAGGGCCTTTCTGTGTGGAGTTTGCACTCCCCGTTCATGTGTGGGTTCTCTCCAGGCACTCTGGTTTTCTCCCACAGACCAAAAAAACATTGTTGTTGGGTAAACTGGTGACTCTTATTTGCCCTTAGGTGTGGGTGAGTGTGTGAATGGTTTTCTGTCTGTCCATGTGGCCCTGTGATTGGCTGTCCAGTCCAGGGTGTACCCCGCCTCTCGCCCAATGTCAGCTGGGATAGGATTCAGCCCCGTTGACCCTGAAAGGGATAAGGGTATAAATAATGGATGGATGGATGATTGTAATGGTAATGAGATCGATGGGTTGACCTTTAAAAATAAGTTTGAGCAATTAATTTTTCTCAAAATTGTTTAAAGTCCTGATCCAAAACAAAATGATGCAGTCTGTGGGACATTCCTCTGTAGCCCCACCAAATGCTCTTAAACAACCTTCCATCTTTGCCTGTAAGTCAAAAAGTCAATGAGTGGCCCTGCTCTTAGCTCATGGCACGTATCTCCTCATGCTACATGCAGCAAAGCCACTCGCACTACAAACAAATGAGGATGAATTGGCCCTTAGCTGAGAGCCTAGAAGTGTCTCTGTAATAGTTTTTCTCCCCCATCTTCTCTTAAGCTTGTTTATTTTTGGTTTTATTTTTGGGGCCTTTATGCTTTTAGGAATGACACCCAGCAAAGGAGCCACAGGCAGGACCCAAACCAGGGCTGCCTTTATGAAAGACAACAGCCTCTGCATAAACATGTTTTAAAAGAATCATTGAAATGCTATTTTATGTCAAACAAACCTTGTGCTGCTAGCCTCTTGGCTAGTGGCTAATTTATTGCCATCGTCCTCAGTGCACATAGCATGCTGGGATACCTACCCAAGAGCCCAGAGGCAATCAATGCCTCTTGAACTGTCTTTAATGCGTCCATGTGAGTGTCTACACTTTCAAACCAGTCAAGAAGAAGTCCAAGACCACCTCTGTGTGCAACCTGAGCTATTGGATATCAACTCATGGTCAGAACACATTAAGATAAGTTCATACTCAGCATTAAAGACTACCTCTTGGTATCTGATTACCCATGTCTGGTGTTGACATAAGGTGTTCACAGGGTCGCAGATGCTAAAGTCAGTGTTTATTCTCATATTTTAACACATTTTTAAATTGTTTTAATGTTGAAATGTGGAAGAAACCAAATCTTGAAAAGAGAAACCTCTCTCCTTTCTCACCAGTTATTCAACCTGGTGAGAATTCTTCATGAACACATGGACACTCTTGAAAGTATGTCACTCAGTCCTATCTCTCTCTCCTGTACCATGCTTGTGTTTTTTTGTAAGAACTTGATAATGTCACCTTTACTATACAGATAGCTTTTGCTCTCGTGGTTAGACAATAACCTTGAACGATGAAGTGGCAACAAAGAATCAGGGCAGTAACTCTTTAAGTCCTCTTAGAGCGCTCCTACCTTTGCATAAAGATCCTTTCAAGGAGTCAAAGCTTGAAAGAGACTCTTTTAATTCATAGAGAGACTGAGCAAGGAAATCAGACACTTTTATCTGAGTGAGGAGACAACTGAGTGTGATGAGTCAATCAGTAATTTATATTAATAAATCAATATTGTACACAATAACATTTGACCCAAATATGAAAAATAAATATATCAAAGGTATCAATAAAATTATGGCATGTATCACCTGAATAATAACTTTTCATTAGCACACTGTTTGACTGAACAGTAAAATTTTAAATATTAGTATATATCATCTTTACACTGTTAGATAACTCAATCACTGAAACTTGACTGTAAATATGTACGTTCCATATGTAGACTTTATTTAACACCTAATGTTTATAAGCTGTTAATTCCAATATATTACCAACCTTTGGGGACATCTTTCTCTGATCCAGTATGTTACGGATATGGAGCCAGCATTATTCCAGGATTTTTGGTAACTTTGATCAATTTAGCATTCCAATATATTTTTTACTCAGCACTCAGATAATATGACAAATGTAGCTCAATACAATACATCACGAAAGCATTTTCAAGTACAGGTAACAGTGCTGGTTTTAAAAGCTACTTAACAGTACAAAACACAAAAAGCTTCAATTTACTCGATTACAGTAACTTGAGTAGATGTAGTTAGTAACTTTCCACCCTGTACAGAACCCTATCTAAGAGAGAGAAAACCAAAGAGGAGCGAGCATTGATATGGCCCACATTATAGCATGAAGCTTTTGCTTGTTTGATGAATAAAAACAAATGAATGACAGCAGAAAACCTCAAAAATCACACTTCTTTCTTCTCTATATGCCTCATATCAAGATTGGCAAAGCACATTTTGTGAAAATATTTAATCATATGTAATCTTTAAAATACAAAGTTTGGCAGCTTTATGCAGTTTGCTCTTGTTTTTTGTCTGAACGTGAAGATGAGCTGTCAGGATTTGCCCCCTTAAATCCTGAGCTCTCACTCTTTTAAGTTGAGGTATAATGTAATTTTCGGATTTGACCCTTGTTTGAAAAGGTTAAAATGGTTTTTTACTAACGGACAGTAGCACCTAACAGACTTTCCTTAAATCCTACCAAAAAAAATTTGCGTTAATTTAATCAGGAAATATTTTCTTTAATGAAAATCACGCCCCAAAACTCTAACAGGTAGACCTGGTAGTGATCCTGACACCATTTCATAACGTTAACTAGCTAATGGTTTCTTACTAGTACTCAACAATGCGGTGATGACAAAGAGTTTCTTCTTCTTTACTTTCCAAACAGCAGAATTATTGATCCAAACAGATGTGAAATGCATGAACTCTCCATGCTTTAGCAGTCTTTGACATGGGTAAAAGTTTCTTCACTATGACATATGTACACATCAGTGAGGTGAGGATCTGGTGAAAGCAGTGCTGTTTTCAGGGTTTTTTTTTTAAATGGCTGAGCCAAAACTTACAGTTGATGTTAATACCTTAGTTTTCCTACAGTTTTCAGTTGATGAAGATGTTCCTAGAATTAGAGACGGTACCACAGCTCCACACAGAGGTCAATGATAGCTCCACATGTTCCTCAAACAGCCCCTCTTCAAAAGTATTGAACTACCCTTTTAACACTTTTTTTAACAGCTTAGGAGTTTTAACTTAATGTTGCCTTCTTTAGTTCCTGATATACATAATGTATATGGTTACTGATAAAAAAAAAAGCAATAACAGAGAGCTACATCCATCATGAGAGTATTTAGGTGTTTGCTGTCTTTTCTAAGTGAAACAGTTTACTCACTACAACAAAGACTAAAAAACACACAGAGTTAAACCATGCAGACATTTCCACTTCCCACTGCTGCTGCATATCTCTCACATTTATGTTTACGTTGTTATATTTCTGAGTGGTTGCAAAATCAAAAGCATCATCTCTGGTTTGCAGTTCCTCACGGGGAAAGTGACGAAGAGATCCGGGACAACAGACCGTCGATTGAATTCTCTGACCTGGACGACGATCTGGAAGAGGAGTATTAATCATGTGAAAATGGTTCAATGAGGGTTAAAAAATGGGGGGAGGGCGGGCTGCTCAGTGCCATATGGTAGCTCACCCAGTTTTTCGCACATGCTTCGACATTTTTAATTTGAAATGCAACAGTAGTGAGACATGCAGAGTGACCGGGACGCGTCTCGCCTCTTTGGCTTTGGCAGATATGCAAACTTGAATCAAAATATTGTGTGAAATATTTATGTTGACACCATCACGTTTCTGTCATTATGAGTGCACTTTATTCAATCATAATACAATAAATGCAAATCTTCTTAACTGTTATACCACAAGTGCTTTAATGTTTAAGTGAGGAGGAGGAGTTAAAAAGGCAACGGGGGGGGGGGTCTGGTTTAGCGTGTGATGGTTGACGGTGATTTTTCCTTTTTCCTTTTTCCGTTTTCTTTTTTCTCTGAGAACATGTTGAATTTACCCCATTTGTGGATCTCATTATTTGTCTCTGTTTGAAATGCTTTATTGATGTACAAATCTAGTTTCTTGCCTTCAATTTTGAAAATAAAGATTGAATGCAAACTGGTTTCACTTTTTTCATTAGAGGTTGGGGAAGTATCGTTCCCTATAAATGTGGAAATCTGTGGGTCATTTTGGAACAACTGATATTTGGGAAGACAAAAATAAACCATGATGATGAAGTAACGAATGCAAAAAACCTGTACTGAACATTTAACCTGCCAATCTGTTAATGTGGTGTTCGTGTTTTTTCTTGTATCCTCTGCATCAAGAGGGGTAAATAGAAAATAAATAGAAGTGCTCCGAGAGCACAGGTCTCTGACACTATTTGCCTTATCTTGCAACGTTAACGAATCCTTCAAAAACAAAAGTCCTGGATCCAGATTTGAATCACCACCAACATCTTATCACCTCTTCCTTGTGCCCCATGACTAACTTTCCCTGAAGCTGTCATCAAAATCTGTTCATAACTTTTCGGTTATTCAGTTAACAAACTAACGAAAAACACAGGCAAAAGCATAACCTTAACAAAACAATAGGTCACTGCCACACTCTTCTTTTTTCTGTTTCTTTGTTTTAACTTTACTTCTTTATTTGATTAATCCAGACCCAACAAGAAGTTACCTCGAGTACAGCATTTGCCACAAGCAGCAACATTTACTGGAAAAATCCTGTTTTGCAGCAGGAAATCTTGAGCAGCACCAGACTCATGTTGAAATAGCCACCCGCCGAAGTCGTTTTGGTGGTTTAAGCTGTAAGACGAGTAGAGACAAAGGGACTAACATGAGAATTCATGATAACTGTAATTCTATGCATTTCCGGACCATAAATTTGTCCTGATCATATTTCTCTCTGTTGAATAGAAATGTAATAGAAGTTGGCCCTTTGTGATAAGGCATTTTGTTTTCAAGAGGGTCCTCCTCTCCACATGGTTATGAAGGTAGTTATTATGGTAGAATTAGCAATAAAAACAGGGATAGATTGTTCTAATGTCATTTACAGCTGTTATGATTATAAAGTGGAGAGGACTAATGTTGATTAATGTAGCAGCTTTTAGTTAATCTTAAGTTAAATTAGATTTTAACTGATTAAATGTGAGAATTCTTAAATGTTGCTTCTGATATTGGATATTGTAGGATAAAGCAGTTGGAATCAAGTGATTATGTTTGGAGGATTATTGTATTTGTATTTTAATAGACTGATCATTCTGAAGTTAATATTAGGAGCTGCAATTATAACTGAATGGGGCTGAAGGACAGGCTGGATATTTGCAGTTACAGTAGTTGAAGCAAAAACGGCTGAACTGGTTTCATTCAAAGCTTTTCGATCCATTTTGCTCACCAGGCAGAATCCTATGAACAATGCCTGTGTTTTTAATTGTTACTGTCCTCAAAAATTACTGCTTTTCCATTGTCAAGTTGTTGATTTTAACATATTTATTAGTTGTAATTTATTGCCTAAACCTTTTTAATTTTGTATTGATATGTGCTGCTTACCTCTTGGCCAGGTGGCCCCTGTAAATGAGATCCTGATCTCAATGGTATTTATCTGGTTCAATAAAATAAAATAATACAGGTCCACAGCATCAGGCTGTCCACACCAACAATCTAGAGAAGCCTTCAAAACCCATAAATGAGCACAGACAAGTACAACAACTGAGTCAGAGAGGAGTGCACCCATCAAATATTTAGATAAACTCTTGCAAGCTGTCTAAATTTTGCAAACACATGAGCAACAGTTCAGCACTGAAATGTGTTGCACAGTTCAGACAGTATCGAGGACTTTAACCACAAACTTTCACAAAGGAACTGAGAAATAGCCCAATGTGGAGGGTCTAGTGTTACACTGATAGGTAAGTCAACAGTTTAATGGCACCATCGTCTTACTGAAGTTTGAAAGTCTGGTATCTAGACAACTCTACGACGCATGTTCTACTTTAGAGGGGATTCCCTGCAAACTAAATAAGTCTGAACATTTTTGTTGAGTTATAATGACTTGGTGATGGTGGGAGTGGTCTGAGCAGTATACTTTATAGTATTATCAACTTTACACATTTACAATGATTTAGAAAGACAGGTCAATTGTAGACAGGACATTTTATTGAAAGGCTTCTTTACCTGATTCGAGCTGACAGATCTGCTGAAGAGTGATGTGAAATAAACCAAAACAAACTTAAACAGGTCAACATTTGGTTGACCTTTTGATATGAACAGGTCACCAGTCATGTTGAGGCAGCTTTAAAAAAAGAGGAAACTCAAGAGTCTTTAACATTCAAATGATCCATCAGAGCATCTTTGGTTCATTCTCTGTTAGAAATCACACCGCACATATTTACAAAGCATTCACAGCAAAAGGCCAGTGCAATCTGAACTCGTCTAAACATCATTGTGCTCCTTACTAATACTTATTAAAGTGCGTTTCTGCTCAGTAGTTAAGTGCATAGATCTACACAGACAGACAGAAAACAAACGTCTGGTTCACCTTTGAGTAAAGAAGCAATTCCACTCTAAAATCAATCAGTAGGACAGAGACGTTTTTCTCTATCACCATTAATAAATTGACAATTAAAACACAGTATACAAAAAGTTTATTATTCAGTGATTAAAGGTGACCTGATCCAGTGGCTTTAAGCTTCATTTGGTCTGAATGAACGACTTTAAAAGGCACATTTGAGACTTTTTGTATGTTTGAAGGCACAGTTCAGGTTAGATAACAGGTTTGTTTTACTTTGACCACAGCACAGTTCCAGTCCAGACAGTTTTAAGAATCATTAAAAAAAATATTTTCATTTTAGTAAAACTTTAAAAGCATTTACAGAGTTCTCAGTTTTGCCCTTTGGCTTGAAGGCATTTAGGTTTACCTTGGTCAAATCTTTTTATCATGAAACATGGATGTTATCAGCTGTAACTGTCTCTGTGACACTCTTCAGAAACATTACTTACTGCATTCTAGTTTAAAATGTAAGTTCAACATTTTTTATAACTGACATGCTCCTGTTCATCACATCAAAAAGTAACTTCAGTTTACTTGGATTCAGTTTTGAGTTCACTGAATCATTAAATCAAACATTTGTACAATATACAGTGCTTAAATTTATTAGACCACCACCAAATGTAAGGTTTAAGCTACAGCTGCCCCAAATAAAACAGCATAGGTAATTACAAAAATACTTTTTCATCTTTCTGTATTTGTTAATATACCAATATGCATAAGTTATGATGATGACACTTTCAATGCTAAAATATGACCATAATTATTATTATTAGCCATGAATTTTAAAATGTACAGTTTTACAGAAAAATGAAAAAACAGTAAAGCACATTACTATTTCTTGATTAAGATGTAAAATTAAAGGTATTTACTTAAATTCCAAAGCAGAAATAATCGTTTTAATGGTTGAATGTTGTGCTTGATTTATTTCTGACTTCTCAGAGAATCCCAGTGAGTCAGCTCAAAATTGGTTATAGAAAGTGAATTTAGTTTGAAAGTCCTCACTCCTCCTCTAAATGTTTATCCATCAGTTTCAGCTTTAAACTAGATTTTGAGAGACTTCTAAAATATTCATGTTTAATGACAGGTAGTCTAATAATTTTGTCAAGCACTGTATACATAACACTAGAGCTTTAAAATACAAATGTTGGGAGAATCACTTAAATCTAGATTTACCATTTCATTTAATCATAAAGTAAAACAGGTAATTTGTCACAAGTTTTCCCTCAGATGAGAAATGAGTGTTTGTGGCCTGAGTTGCCCTCTCGTGTGTTGTGGATGCAGGTGAACTGGCCTTTAAAAGTCTTGATGCAGTGTTTAGTTATAACTCTGGAAATCGAAATTATTTAAGTTTGAATAGATAGTTGCAATAGTTTGAATGATGAAATAATAAATGCACCTTTTTGTGTCAGAGTTTGGAGTCACTTATAGATCAGTGCAATTGAACCCTTGTGCTAAAGGGGAGTGCTTTTAAAAGTTGCATAATTCTGTAAATCAAGTCAAAACACTTTACAATCAAAATACAAAACAAAAAACCAACCGAACCATAAGACCTCACTCATGTAAATAATCAGCATTAAGAAAAAGCTTGAGCCCGCATATTTACATCAAGTATAACAAAGAGTGATTTTTAACAAACTAAATATTAAGAAACTGAATTTGGCAGATATTCACAACCCTAAGAATATTTACAGTTTTACAAATAATTAAAGGAAGTTTGTAGGCTTGAGCAGGAAAAATAAATAACTCTAAAAACGTGTGAAAAGGCTGCATCCGCTCTGGGGGAAAAAGGACTAAAATGCACAGGAGGCAGGCACATGGATGACTCCCTGAGACCGGTTCATGAAGCACGTTCAGTCAGTCTCTGTTATAATACTGTTGGTGTCCGTATCATCAAATGTCCTCTTGTAGCGGACGGTGGAAGAGAAAATAGGTCTTTTCTTCTTATAGATGATGAAGGCGATGGTGAGGAGGAGAGCCAGGAAGATCAAGATGAGGAAGCCAAGGGCTACAGGGGAGCCTGGGGACTCTGAGGGGCAATAGAAGGGTCAGTCATGAGTCAGACATGTTCAAGTTAAAGCAACAAGATGAACATTTTCTACCTATAAATTGTCATTTCAAAGTTGATCAAACAGTAGAAGGACTTCTTAACAGAGAGAATGGTGTCAATCCCACCTCCTCAGAGCACCATGTGTCTGTATATAACACTTTGTAAGTTTGGCAGCAGGCCACAGATGTCTTAGGAGAAGAGTGCCCTGTTCTTCTTTTTACTTTTTCTCATATGTAAAAATTTGTGTTTCCTTTAACATGCTGTTGATACAGCTGCAATACTTACTGGCTCTAGTTTGACAAACAACTCGGCTGTGGCTGGCCTTGCAGCTCACCAGATTCCAGACTCCTTTTCCATCTCCGGCCACCATGACAGCACAGGGTGACTCCAACTTCTTCCCACTGACCAAGTCATTAGACTTCCAGTTGGAGTAAGCTAGGGAGGAGCCATCCTTCCAGGATATGGGCTTACCTAGAGAAGGGAGGAAAGCAGATTAGAAGAGCGGGAAGGCTGAAGCTGTGGCTGCTTGCACTGATGCATCCTGGTACACGTAGGCATTACCAGGAGGAGAAACGAGGCTTTCTTGTGTCCTGATAGAGGGTCACTGCACACTTTGGATCAAGTTAAATACTTTCTGAGGGCTTTTTAAAGACGCAAACAAACAAAAAAAGATTTAAACAGCTCCTATACTACGTAGCATCAATGCTTCTTAGGTTTTCCTGACATACTCAAGAGCTTTGATTCTTATTGTTAGAAATGTAAGAACAGTTTGCATTTCACTCTTATCAAGTGATTCTCAGTTACTTGCTGATGTACCCGCCTTTAAAGATGATATTTTTCACCATCCACAAAATCACTAAAAGGTGAAGTTAAGGTTTTTCTGAACACATCCAAACATGTGAATACTAATTCCTCCATTAAGTATTAGTGTGTAAAAACAGGAATAAAGAGTATTTATTTGCCCCTTATAGATCCACATATGGATTACAATGTCGAGTGTAATTCCATCAAATGTTAAAAAGATAAAAACAATGTTTATTCTTTATTTTTCTGATGACTTTGGCCACACCTCTGCCCAGACATGCTGCATCTCCCTTGGTATTAGATATGATTTGTACCCTCAGGTCAGAGAATGTGATCAACAACTGCACACATGGTTTGTAATGTGTTGCAGAAGAAGCACAATGACAGACTGAAAGAGAAGAATAGAGTGGTGCAGGAATGAGTCCAAAAATGCAGAACTGAGATAGCATTAGCACTTCCTGGTCCCCAAAGCCTGAAGTAGACAGGACTCAGAACACTGTTTTGGATAAATGCCTAAAATAAGTTTCATGATGAACACACGCCCATGAGATTTTAATGTTTAATCTGAAATAATGAAATGCATCTGATGTTTCCCTGATTTTAATTTTAGGCATTGTTGTGTGTTGTAACAGACGATTACTATTTCAGATCGTTTTTTAATAATTATAAGTTATTCACACACAATTGCCAAAACCATGAGGGCCATCTTGATCCGATCACATGATTATGTGGACATTCATTCAGCGTGATGTTATACACTGGAAATATTGGAACTGATTCTGAGTGGAACCGCCACGTTGTCGTTTCATGGTAGCTTAATAACAGCTCTTTACGCTCCCTGATTGAGCTTAAATTAAAAAATCATGACAGTTAGATTCATATGTCAAGTTTATAACAAAGAACAAAAAAATGCTAGTTTCATAACTTTTTGCTACAGTGCTTATCATCAGCAATGATGATCGACCACAGTGCAAAATCCCAGAGGCTTTTTAGCGGAGAGAACTGGTTTCTGTGTTGCCCTACATAAACAGGTCATCTCTGCACCACTCTATTGTTTGAGGGAATTATCAGCCCAGTGAGTACTGTTAGCGTTTAGCATCAAGCTTACTTATCATTCATCATTACGTTCAGAAAGGCAAAGTATAGTACTGTACAGAGTACGTCTGTGAGCGATGATGCCCGTCACTCCCTCCTCCAACATCATTCTGTCAGGTCTTATGTGTAGTTAAGCACAACCATGTCGTCTGTCATATCTGTCATGTCACCACATGGGTTTATGGCTCTGTGATTGCCTGATCTGTCTGTAACAGACAAACAACTGTTGTTTGACCTCTGCATCACTGAGCCTGGTATTCATCCTGCCTGTCAACACGTTCCAGGACAGAACGTAAAACACTGAATAATTTTTTGCATATTTGACAAAGAAAAGCCAAAAAATTCATTTCAAAGAAGAGATGTTCTCACATGAAGCTCTTCATTCTGAATTTGTTTCCAAGGCACCTCTTCTTGCTGTCAGTTACAGTGTTGGGCAGCTCTTTTTTTGGGCGTACAGCTAACCACTAGAGCTTTATAAACTGATATTACGAGCATGTAAAACAGAAGACACAGCAAGTACAAATTTTTTTGGGACATCCATAATATTCTCTGTCTATCTCTTTGACTCACAGAAAGATAAAAGTAATTTTGATAATTACCTATGCTGTTTATTTAGGGCAGCTGTGGCCTAAACCGTGTCTTAGGCGGTGGTCTAATAATTGTTTTTAAGCACTGTAAATATATATGAAGACACAAAGGCTTAGTCATATTCAAATCGGTTTAGACATCCCTATACAGAAACTCAACAAATGATATCCTTGCGACTCTTAATAATAATCTGTTGAAACCTGACGTGCACTGAGGAATTCTTTACTTCTTTACTTTGGTGCTTCAGATGAAACAGAACGGTTTACTTATTTAGTCTTGCTGTCTTCATTTGCTAAAATAAATATCTTCCCTGTCAGCACCGGTTAAAATGATGTTGCCCAGAATATGAATATGACTAGTATTAACACAGTTTAAAAGTACAGACAAGATTCATTTCATTTTAACCCTTCAACGCCTTTTGTATCATATTTGATACATACTTTTATGATACCTCTATCTAATCAATATGATCAACAAATTACTAAAAAAACATCTGAATAATGATAAAAATGTCATCAAATGGATTATCAGTTACCAAAAACATATCATGTGCCAAATGAGATATAAAAATATATATGTTAAATTTTATGGAAATTTTGATTTTTTAGGATTTCCGTAGAAAGTGAAATAAACATTTCAGCTCCAACAAATTAGAATTTTCTGGCTATAATTTGTGTTTTCAGGCATTAAAGGGTTAAAAGATAAAACTTACCTTGAGAATCAAAGTTCATGTTGAGCCACACTCTGCTGGTGATGAGAGGGTCGTCAGACATGTATTTTGAAACAAAGTCGTTCTCCTTTGTGGATTTTATGGTCAGAAGCTGAGCGTCTGTTGGCAGAACAGGACACAACTAATGTTGGACTACAGTTCCCTACATTGATTACTAATCATAACCCTTCATTCTAAAACCTACAACTCACCCATTCTGTCACAGATGTCCCTGGCCTGCTGCATGTTGTACACGCTGTAGTTGTAGAAGCTCATGTTGAAGGCGTAGCAGTGATTCTCATGCTGCACCCACATGGACACGCCGTTGCTCTGAGGGCAGTGATTGGCCTCTGGGGCTGCCTGCAGTTTGGCTCCTGATCCATGACAGAAACAAGAGGGACAGAACGTAAATACATACTGACTACAGTAACTGAATGTGACGCATCACCTTTTAACATTCCCGATTTTAAGGTGTCAGTAAACAACATGAACACGTCTGCTAGCTTGGATCAATCTGCTAAGCATAATAAATAATGATGCACAAAACATGCACCACTTTAATTTCTGTCAGTTTGAGTTGCCTTCTTTAGCTTGAAGCACTCCTGTTAGTAGGCAAGGAACCGTTCCTGGACACTAAACCTTTCTGAGATTTTTTCCCTTCACTGTGAAAGAGGAGTGATGTGAATAAACACTGATGTCTCACTCTGAGAGGGGGTTGTGATGGTGGTGGTGTAGCAGATGGCTCCATCCACTGGTTCATTACAGCTGGTCCTCACCCAGGCTCCAGCAGGTGTTACAAAGACACAGATGGCCTCTGTGCTGGAGCTGGAGCCTTCCAGTGGGTCAGAGATGTTAGCTCTGTAGTCAAACGTAGTCCCGTCTGACCACTCGAAGGCTGAGCCACTCACCTGCACACAGAGAGACACTTTCATGTAAACTCATGAAGATTTTGTGGACTACTAGCTCTCTATGATAGGCAGTATTCTAATATATTTTTTTAGTTTTTATTAAGTCAAACCCTTACGTCCTGGTTTGACAGCCCAATCCAGAGCGGGAAGCCGTCCGTCTTGGCCATGAGCCCCACGTGTGCGTTGTGCTTGGCATCATGAACACTTGCTAAGTGGCCTCCTCGCTGACCACATTCCTCCAGAGCGTCATACCAGGTCAGGCGCCTTTTTACAATCTTATATTCTAAATTGTCATAATGTAGCAAATTCCTGGTTGACTGGCTGTACTCCTGTTTTGGGTCTAGAGAGGGGGGGATGAAAACCTGTGTAAGTACTTAATATTTTGATTTTAAAGAAAACAGTAGAAGAAGACAGATACACATGATTAAAATTCAAATATACACCAACCTTTGTCCACTTTGCAAGCCACTATTGACCGCTGTCTGAACTCTGAGAATAATCGAGTCTCATTGATGAAAATCCAGTTGTTGTTAACAGTGACACCAGCCATGAACGATCCTGTCACATCTGGTCTGCCTTTTGCCCAGTTTGAATATTGGACATATGTGCCGTCATACCACTTCAGCTGGTTAGCTACAGGAGACCACAATCACAGTTAACCCAGGCAGTATTGTTGATTTACTGAAGTTGATTTAGATGAAAATTCTCCTTGAAAATCAATAGAGGTCCTTAGAATACTAGTGTGAAATAAAAAGATCCTCTACATAGATGCCTGCAGAAAGATTAAGACTTACCGTCCTCATCTTTAAACAGCCCCAGCCACACAAACTGCACCAGCTCTTTAAATGGGATAAGCTGCTGCTGAACGAACTTGTTCTCCTCAGCATTTCGGATGGTTAAGATGCTTGCATCTGAGATATAAAGCACAATTACACACTACTTAACTAACACCCTCAAACCCCCATATAACAACGTCTTCTCAGTGCTGTGACATCCTTACTTAGATTTTTGCAGGTCTCCTGAATCTTTCCCTGTTTAAAACTATCCCATCTGGAGGCGACCAGCTGAAAGGAGTAGCAGTTGTTCTTGAAGGGGATCCAGTTTGGACCATTGATCTTATGGGGGCACTTCACTGCTACATCCTCTGGTGTGGTGACGGTCTCCTCTGTAACACACATTCATAGCTTTACTTGGATCATACTTTAAAGGATGTGAAAATGTTCAGTCAGTGTTAAAGAAGACAGATTGTGCAAAATGATGTGCTTATGTTGAAATAATGAGGGAACATGTTGGTCTGAAAGTCTCAGGAACCTTGAAGTTTAATAAAACAGCTCCAGATGTCACACTGGTTTATATTTCAGACAGAAACAATTGATTTAAAATAGAAAAAGCAGTCAAAAAGTGGTTTGCAGGAACACTCCGTCTCCAAATTCCAATCTACATAAAAAAATCACAGCCCTTTTCTTTCTGGGTCTTCCATGAGACAACCAAGTTTTATTTGGACTTATTATTAAGTTGCACATTCCAGTTAAGTCCCAGCGGCCTTTATTTGACAGAACAATCAGAGTGTCCTGACTTCCTTCACAGCACAGCCAGAGTAAGGCTGTAAGTGACAGACCACTGAATAACCCACTTCACTAGCTTTCTTTGACAAAATTGTAGCAACAAAAGTTGATTTACTTCACTGTGTGAAAATGTTTTATTCAGATGTAGGATTATGAAATAATGAACAGCTGTTCAAGTGCAACTTTGCAAGTTTTCAACCCCCAGTAAAACAAGTGTTTGGAGAATGATTATGAGAAAACATTTTCAATGGAAACCTCAATCACCAGTTAGCTCTAGAGTCATTTTTACAGACCTTTTTTCACTTCTGAATTAAAAACAGCTGACTCAATGCAACGTAACTGAAGGGAGCATCAAAGAGTCAGTCTATGTTTAACATCACTAAATATGGATCATGCTAATAGTTGTACTGATAAAGGAAAAGATAGTGATGGTTCACATGTATACAACCATTGACAGACTTTTGATTATGAACCTGTAAGGTGTCAAAGAGAGACAAATCAGTCAGAGTGAGGAGGAATAACAGCTGAAGGAGAGAAAAAACATTTTTTGATGTGATGAGCATGAGTGAGCTTAGCGATATCTGACAATGTGTTCATGCCAAGGACGTTTTTTTCACTGAACTGTTCAACATAATGTTAATAATAATGTCATAATAGGTTGACATAATAATGTCAACCTCTATGCACAGTCTGCTGTGTGCTATAAATATATCCTGCTGGGATTTTTTTGTCTTTAAAGTCCTTCTGTAAACTAACTTTCTCCTATATGTTTGACCGCACTTTAGCTCATTTTCGGCAGAGTATATTGATGCTTGGTATTAACATTTTCGAGAAGATAACAATATACAAGCTCTTAGTTGGGGAACGATGGACTGAAATGTTTAATCAAGCTGGGATTTTGGGCTGGTACTTTTTCATCTAAATTTGAGCTTTTTACCTGTGGAAAACATTGTAGTTTGTGAATTATACCTTATATCTTGGCGATTAGTAGACAAAATTTTAATGTCTTAAGAAGTTTAACCTGCTCAGTGCTCTTTAAAAAGAGGCGCCAACCTCTCAGAGCTCTATCTGACCCTTCATGTTTCCCCGGACATTCTGGGCAGTAATGGCTGCTCACAACAAGCTACAATAAATAAGGGAAAACTTTCTAAAGCACAATTTCTCAAAGAGTGGGGCATGACATCCAAGGGGGGCAACTTGTCTGGGCAGATCTATGAAAATTTTGATTGGCTAGCCCATATGCCAGTTCAAAATTATGCACTGTGATTGGCTACTTGCCATGTCAGAGGTGGGTTTCATGTAAAAATTGAATGTGGGATGTGCAACAAGATGGTATTAGCTTTTTTGGTTAATATTGTTTATTGTGGAAAAATTTAATTTATTAGAACTTGAAACTGTGACTCTGAATTTAAATCTTTTATTTGAATCTTAAAATTGTTGAATAGTTATATAATATACAGTTGCCACTTAGTTGTTTTGATCTTTTTAAGATAGGTGGGTGGGGGGGGGGGGCAGAATTAGTTATAATTACATGTAGATATAACAACAGCAAATAATATAACATTGATTTCTGTGTTTGCACAATAATACCTAAGGAGGAAAGTAGTATACACATGTTGGATGTATTTAGAAAAATCTTAACTTCACCTTTTAAATAACTTCATGGTTGGTTGGGGGGGCATGAAAAGATATTAATCATGCAAAATACAAACAAAAAAATCAAGTTTGTCTTACAAAATGGACCCAGTATCACTATTATTTTAAATCATTTGATCCTCTCACCATGTGGTTTGTGACAGATAGCGCCCCCTAGCTCCTCCTCACATTCAGTGGCTTTCCAGAAGCCGTCAGTGTCCAGGTAGACGCAGGAGCCACTGGTGACATCAGAGGACCAGCGACTGAACACAGTGTGACTGTGGTCTGTCCAGCGATAATGGATCCCATCCTGAACACAAAAAAAACAGAAGTTGGATTTTTGCCATGTGTATATTGTACAATTCAAAGTCTACAGAATATTGATCATGACATCTGTGACATACTTACATCTTCACTAAAAAGGCCGATCCACATGGATGTGTTGGCTCGAGCCACATGCACGGTCAGAGCGGATTGCAGGAGAGTATCAGACACACTTGCTAGATCCATGCTGTTACTTCTGCACTGCTCCAAGGCTTCAAACCAGGTGAGGTTTTTGACCAGCAGCAGGAAGGTGTGGTCACTGACATTGAAGGGCTGCTGGGGAATCTGGGGCGCCTCCACTTTGTCTGAAAAGTCATATTAGTCATGAGGCAGGTTTTGAATGACTAAAGTAAGAACACAAAGCCTTTTATAAAAGCTCATAAAGACAGAGATGGTAACCTATACTGTATGTAACAATGGATCCTGGTCAGATTTGATGTCTGCATCGTACTCCGTCAGTCATCATTTAGAACAAATGATGGATGACCCAACAGCTTTCATTGTTGCTGCTGATATTGATACCTACTCTATCATCACTGAGTGATTCTAGCCAGTCCACTGCCAAAATGAATCATACTTAATGTTTGGAAATGGCAGCTTTTCCAGATGCTGGCCAGTATATTTTAGTGTACAAGGACTTCATACAGTTGGCAGTGTAACATGAAAAAACATAAACTACAAGAAAGAAATATTCAAGTTTCTAAACAAAATCTTTTTTTTTATATACTTTTTTAAGCCTTTTTCTTTAAGCTAAAGACAATACAATGATGTATTATTTACCCTGGCCTTCTAGTCATTCTACTAGTCTGATCTTCAACAACAATGATCTTTCATTATGTTGCCTCTACTTGTTACAGAACTTGCTTTTATCCGGCCAGTTGTGATTAGGGTTGCATGATTAGCTGACTAATCAGAGTTGGATAAGTTGGCACAAAAATAGAAGGCAGTTACTCTTATTCCTGATATTTTTCTTCACAGTTTTTATTAGTTCTGATCAAACATGCTGTCTTTACTGTGTGCCTGGCACTGCAGCACCAGATAATGGCTACTGTTTTTCTACCAAACTGCCCCTGACCTCAGGAGTAAACAAAACTTACTGAATGGGCAACACCAACAGCATCTATGAGAATAGTGTGATGTGAAAGCATTTTAATTCAGAGTATGGAGATAAAGTTGCATATATGTTGTTTCAGGACACTTACATATGACCATGTGAACAATCACGGAGGAAATTCAAGCAATCAATACAAGCAAGTAGGACTAAAAGTAAGAGCCGCAAGCACTGCTGATGTTACGCAAACCCACAAACCAGCTACATAAAGTTTACCCACTAAAGCTGTGATCCCGTGTTATGAAAAGTAAGGTCAATTGTGACTATTTTATCAATAAGATGCAATTTATATTTGCCTTCGCTGATTCTAAATAATTGCATTCCTGCTTTCTTATAAACACTTGATTATTATTTTTAATGAACAGGACACGTAAAAGTTTAAGAGGATTTCCTGCACAGCAGCTGTGGGTGACACAGATGTCTGTCCCACTGTAGCGGCAGCTGAAATGTTGAAAAGGCTTTTTATCAAGCTGACAGTCAAAGGGGCTGCAATTTGGTTTATTTGATAAAGAGTGCTGATGAGCTTCAAACTACCTATCCTGCACTAAGTCTCCTAAGTAAACACAAGTGCCTCTTGAAGCTGCACATAAAGGTATGTTAACCACAAGTGATTGGACTTATGATCAGTGTCTAGGATCATTAACTTCAAAATACTTTTTAGATATTTTCCAACAAACCCCGTGGATAAAGATCAGTTAGAGTCATTTAGGGCCCCCCTCCTAATGATCCTTTAAGATTTGTTTCCAAGGTGCTTTTTCATTTTAACTTACCCATTAAGACCTATGGATATGTAAGTAACACCCTCTAAAACCTGGATGATAAAAGAAAGACTTAAAATAATAATCTCTCAACTTTAACTGTAAATCAATGCCATTGCCCTGAAACTCATTAGCCTTTTTTTTTAAATTATCAATCAGTCAAAATTCATCAACATCCTTCTCCAAATGGCATACAGACGTTAGACATTGAAGTTGGAAATAAAGTTACCTGCGTAGTGTTGACAAATGCCCACATTTTGATACTGTGAACAGGAGGAATAATCCCAGGTACCCAGTATTGCAGAGTTTGGGCTGTTCACCATAAACGCACACAGATCCAGACTTGATGGATCGAACCTCTGTTGGAATCAAAATAAAAATATGAATCAACCTGTGAAATTAAATGTAGCTATGATTTTTTCTATACGATGAAAAGGACTTTCAAAGGTCAACTAACAATAAAGAGGAAATGACATGTTTCTGCTGCCGCTTGGCAGAGTGAATAAAGATTACATTCAGCAAATGCTTTCAGCTAGAGGTTTAGGCTCCTCCCACTTACATTGATTTTAACAGCCTTGTACATGCCCATGAGAAGGGGGTTGAAATTAAGGTAGTTAACAGGGGATTTATCTATCCATTCAGGGTCGTCACGTTTGATTTTCAGACCGATCCATATTCTGTTCATGTTCTTCATTGAAGGTAGAAGAGTGGTGATGAAGTCTACAAAAAAAGAAAACAAATCAGGCAAATGTAAAAAAAAAAGTACAAAAGAATGCAATAACAACATATTACTTATAATATTAGGGTGTAATAAACAAACTCAACACTTAAGAGAAGTTCATCATGCTAACCATGCTTGTGTAAAAATATAAAATCAGTTCTCCCACCTTGCTCCACCTGATCTGATATAGAGACCAGAGTTCCCCGCACAGACTGGCACTCCTCATTACCATACTCGAATGAAACAGGCTTCTGGCTCATCATCACGGTGTAGCACTGAAATATAAATTACATTTGTAAACTCATTTTTATTTGACTCATATTACAATCTTTCAACTGCAATTGACATTAAAGTCACTTAAAGCTTGTTTATAGAGCACCTTTTGACAGCAGATGCCACTTACTGTGCTTCACAATAAAGAGGGTAAAACAGTGACAGCATGTAGATGTGCAGAGGGTTAATGGTCGATTCAATTTGATCTCAGAAGTTGGAGAATCAGAGTAGCTAGTTGGATGCCTAACGTGAATCACTTGATGAAGTTCAAACTTAAAAACTTAGAGGGTCTTCAGTAATTCTGAGTTAAGGAGATTGTAACTGGATAGTATTTTACTTGAGTGTGACGTCATTCTCTGCTCAAACATCTGAGTTCAGAGGTAAACGAGATGCACCTGGGCTCTAGGATGAGTTTTTTCAAATGTTCATCCAGCCAGACAAACAAATGTTGTGCATTTGTAGCAAATCAACAAGGGTAGTATTAGAACGATTTTAGATATAAAGTCTTGTTCAGATTTAAAATCTTGACATAAAATTTTGAGTTCAGAGACACAGTGTTGCTCCAAGTGTGACTGACGTTGTGACTTTGTGTCATGTATTTGTATTCTTAATACTGTTCATATAAAAGAAGCAGCTCTCCCTCCTCCTCCTCTGTGTGTGGGTGTGTTTCTGTGAGAGATGTGTGAGGTGTCTTTGTGAATCCGGTGAAAATGAAGGTGCTGTGGCTGATTGGTGGATTCAACTTGAATAACTGCTGCATAAACAGCTTTAAACCTGAACTGCTGCAGCACGCTCCTCCCTTCACCAGCCCTCTTAACATTTTTTTTGAATAGTGCAGGCCTGATCATTCAGATTACTTATTAGACAGTTTATTTGGAATCAGTTTTATCAATCATTAGTTTGTTAACTCTTTTACTCCCAGCTCAACTGTTTGGCTGAGGTCAATAAATTCAGGAATATTTAATGTGTTAAAAGAAAACATAACATATCAATATTTGTTTCTGTCAATGTTTAAGGGTACAGAAAAAACTGCAAACAAACCCCAAAAAACCCCCAGATATTTACTTTGTGTGGGATTGAAGGTTTAAAAAGCTAACAGTTGATCACATGATAACATAAAGATGCAGAAACAATTGGGACAAAATCGATTAGAAAAGGCAGAAATGTTCATAAAATAGCAATCAAAAATAACTTAAAAAAGATGATGCTGAGTTTGATAAGCACAAAAAGTTTTTTTATTGGTGAATAACAGAGCTCTACTATATCTACATCAATCTATCTATCTTTGCTTGATTATCACAAATCTTTTTTTGTGTTTGTCAAACTCAATATCACCTATTTTAAGCTATTTTTGATTGCTATTTTATTTACTAACATTTCTGCCTTTTCTTTTTGATTTTGATTCAGATATTTGTGCATCTTTATGTCATTATGTAGTCAACCGTTGGCTTTTTAAACCTTTAAATCTCACACCAAGAAATTATCTGTTTTTTGGTTTGTTTGTAATTTCCTCTGTTCTCTGAAATGTTAACGAAATTAATCAATGATTTGATTTGTTCTGTTTTTCAAAACATTAAATATCCTTGAATTTCTTGATGACCTCTGCCAAACAGTTGTGTTGGTGGTTAAAGGATTAATAACTTCTGTTAATACATAACTGATTTGGTAAAGCATTCATGTAAGACACATCGATCAGGCATAACACTAGACCACCTTCCTAATACTGTGCTGGCCCCTCTTTTGCTTCTACGCAACAAACTGATGCACTGTGTATTCTGACACCATTCTACCAGAACCAGCATTAATTTTCTTCAGCAATTTGAGCAGCAGAAGCTCATCTGTTGGATTGGACCACACAGGCCAGTGTTTCTTCCCCCATGTGCATCGATGAGCCTTGGCCGCCCATCACCACTGTCCTCTTCTTGGACCTCTTTTGATCGATACTGTCCATGGCAGACTGGGAGCACCCCACAAGAGCTGCAATTTTGGAGATGCTCTGACCCAGTCGTCTAGTCTTGCCGTTTTACTTTGGTCCTTGTCAAACTGATTAAAATCCGTACACTTACCCATTTTTCCTGCTTCTAACATCAACTTTGAGGACAAATATTCATTTGCTGCATAATACACTGCCTGGCCAAAAAAAAAAGTCACCATCAAAAAAAAGGTCACACACTCTAATATTTCGTGGACCGTCTTTAGCTTTGATTACATCATGCATTCGCTGTAGCATTGTTTCGATAAGCTTCTGCAATTTCACAAGATTTATTTCCATCCAGTGTAGCATTAACTTTTCACCAAGATCTTGTATTGATGATGGGAGAGTCTGACCACTGCGCAAAGCCTTCTCCAGCACATCCCAAAGATTCGCAATGTGGTTAAGGTCTAGACCAGTGTTTTTCAACCTTAGGGTCGGGACCCCACATGGGGTCACCTGGAATTCAAATGGGGTCGCCTGAAATGTCTAGTAATTGATAAAAAAAAAAATTAGGCTACTGATAAAAATATTTTTTTAACTAATTATTATTCTTTTTAAAATGAAAACACCACACACAATCTTAAAACAACTGTATTCTATACTTTCACTTTCTCAAATATAAATGTAGTTCAAATAAAATGCAGCATTTAAAAATATCTGAGCTGGCATAACTTGATTGAAGGCCGCGATCACGTGACTTTACAGTTACTGGTGCTTCAGTTCCCTCGCTTCAACTTAACACACAAACTTGCAGTCAGTAGGAAAAAACAGCATAACAAACCTCCAAGGTTTGTACAGTATGGCAAACATGATGAAAAACTAATTCTAGAAAAAAAATGTCTCTGGGGTCCCTAGAAATTTGTGATGCCAAAATGGGGTCACCGACCAAAAAAGGTTGGGAACCACTGGTCTAGACTCTGTGGTGGCCAATCCATGTGTGAAAATGATGTCTCATGCTCCCTGAATCACTCTTTCACAGTTTGAGCCCCATGAATCCTGGCATTGTCATCTTGGAATATGCCCGTGCCATTAGTGAAGAAATCCATTCATGGAATAACCTGGTCATTCAGTATATTCAGGTAGTCAGCTGACCTCATTTTTTGGGCCATACTGTTGCTGAACCTAGACCTGACCAACTGCAGCAACCCCAGCTTTATAGCACTGCCCCCACAGGCTTGTACAGTAGGCAATAGGCATGATGGGTGCATCACTTCATCTGCCTCTCTTCTTACCCTGGTGCACCCATCACTCTGGAACAGGGTAAATCTGGACTCATCAGACCACATGACCTTCTTCCAGTCCTCCAGAGTCCAGTCTTTATGCTCCCTAGCAAACTGAAGCCCTTTTTTTCCAGTTATCCTTACTGATTAGTGGTTTTCTTAAGGCTACACAGCTGTTCAGTCCCAATCCCTTGAGTTCCCTTCACATTGTGCGTGTGGAAATGCTCTTACTTTCACTGTTAAACATACCCCTGAGTTCTACTGTTGTTTGTCCTCTATTTGATTTGACCAAACGTTTAAGTGATCACTGATCACGATCATTCAGGATTTTTTCCTGACCACATTTCTTCCTCGAAGACGATGGTTCCCCACTACCCTTCCAGTTTTTAATAATGCGTTGGACAATTCTTAACTCAATTTTAGTAGTTTCTGCAATCTCCTAAGATGTTTTTTCTGCTTGATGCATGCCAATGCTTTGACCCTTCTTAAACAGACTAACATCTTTTCCACGACCACAGGTTGTGTCTTTCCACATGGCTGTTTAGGAAATGAGAAGCTACTCATTGCATTAGCTGGGGTTAAATAACTTGTTTCCAGCTGAAACATAATCGCCCATGCAGTAATTATCCAATAGGAGGCTCGTACCTATTTTCTTAGTTAAATCCAGGTGGGGACTTTTTTTGCCAGGCAGTGTATACCCCACCCACTAACAGGGCCATGATGTAACTCACTTCACGTGTCAGTGGTCATAATGTTAAGCCTGATTGGTTTACGTGTTAATTTTGTTGATCTAGTCACACAGAAAGTCAACTGAACTGCTGCTGTAATGCTAAATCCCTCTTGTGCTGTTGGCCCTCTAAGGAGAAGGAAGAGTAAGGGGGCACACATAATGTTTTGTCTTGGCTCCAGGGACATGAGGCAGGCTAATTAAAAGAAAACAACACTTAGGTTTTGTTTTCATTCTACTGAACTGTAGCTGTGCCTTGAGTTTTATATTTGTTTGTTTATAAATGAGAGGCTATTATTCTACATTAAAAAGCTTTCAGGCTTCCTTTATGAGTAAATGAACATCAGCATCTCCTTACATAAAGTATCTCTAAACAAATTATCACCCAAACACTTTAACACCACAATACAAAAACTGCAGTAGTTCTAAATATTTTGATTTTTTTCAAGAGCCCACAATGACAGTCTTATGTTCTGCTCCACTGCCATGATGATTGCCAGTGTTTTGATTTATGATTGGAGATCAATTAATTTGCTTCGACAAGGTTTTGCCAAGTTAAATTGGAAATGAAATGACATGTGATGAACTGTTCCAAACAGCTACAAAAGAGACCTCACAGGTTATAGTTTGGGGCACTTTTTTTACCATTTAAAATGACCTGTGCCCACTGAGTGTTTTCTCTGTGTTTGATCTTTAAATGAGTCTGACTGTAAAATTCTATTTAAGGCAAATAAAAATTAGTGGCTCAAGACAGTCACACTGATTGCTTGGTTGCATGTATTAGAATGTTAAACCATGAGTTTATCTTTTGTCAGCACAATGATTCTCTAATGTAACTCAAGTTCAGACCTTGTTTCTGAAGGACTTGGAGTCGTTCCCACAGGGCTGTCCATCAGGCTTCGGCTCCAGAGGGTTTTTCTCCACTGAGGTCGTCGTGAGTCTTTCACACACAAAAGACAGTCGCTGACGGCAGTTGCGGTTATGCTCTGAAATAAATGTACAATAGAAAATGTCCTTCAGAGTCTTTTTTCCATTTTAAAATCTGTGGAGTGATGTGTGTCGGGTTAATGTCTTGATTTCAAATGCTGCATGGTGCTGCTTGATACAGATTCAAAACATCTCCAAAATGGCTACTTTTCAGGGAATCAAAAAAAAACAAAAACTCTGCAACTTAATGCTGACTAATGTATTAGTCTGGTTACAATTTGGTTAATAGTTAATGAAACCCGCTCACAAACAGGAAGGATAACCAATAGAATTGTTTTATGAAAAAAACTGAAAATCAAAAAATGGATAGGAAGTTTGTGCCCAACAGCAACAATATTTTTAAAGTTTAATGGCAATATTCATCACTAAATTGAACAGTCTACTGACTGTAAAACAATGAAAAAGCTGCCAAATGCCCTTAGAATTCAACAAATGTTGTTTCTGTTAACATTACAGGTTAACCTCACTGCCAAGTCACTTCCTTTTACCAACTTCACCCTGAAAACTTTAAACCAGAGAGATGAGTAAACCTTGAGCAGAACTGAACACATTTCTCCAGTGAAATAATCAAAACAAATGCTTGGCAGAACATTGTATTTTCATGCTGCACTCTTGACTCAACAGCAATAAGCTGATGGAGAAAAGATGTTCTTGGGCTTTTTTTTCCAGTCTGTGTTTTCATATTGGATCAGCTGAAGGCAGTATTTAAGTTTTAACTGAATCCAGTCTAAGGAATTGTTTTTTCATTGGCACAGAAAACAAAATATGATGAAAAAAACTTTTATACTTATTAATCTTATTCTAAAGTTAAAGTTGCTCTCTTTCAGACAGACATTTAAGTCCCCCTTCACATCAACAGGGATGAACTGCTTAAAAATGATAGAGTGAGAAATCATCATTGAGAGTCATTACTCACCGGGGAAGGGGTATTCAGGGCTGGTGGAGGTGCATCTGCCCAGAAAAGCTGAGCGATAATAGTACATCTGGGTCAATGACCTAGGAGAAAGATTATTTCATTTTCTATCAACATCACGTAATAGTGAATACATTATTGAACAGGTAAAAGCACCCTAAACACTTGGATGGTTGTGATTCTGATTATGTTGGCTTACGTCATTGGGAATATCTTCCCAGGCTCTCCTAGATCCACCCACCAGCTATGCTTTAGAGAATCTGAGTACTGTTCACAAAAGATAAAAATCAAAGATGATCAATTATTAACAAATAATAATAATAACAATAGATAGATAGATAGATAGATAGATAGATAGATAGATAGATAGATAGATAGATACTTTATTCCAGACTTAAAATCCATATCATTACATATAAAAATATAAATATTAGTAATAAAATAAAATGATTAAAATACAGAGAGACAGTTGTTTCAGCGTTTCCAGTAACACGAGAAATATCGAGTATCACTTAATGAGGGCTGAGTCAGTGACATCAAAATTTCATTTTCTGAAGCAGTTATTCGGCACATAAATCGGTACATTACATTACCACCTGCAACTTTTTATTCTGGCTTTGCTGTATTTAGTCCACAGATGAACAGTATACAGGGGAGTACAATAAGCTCTGAAGAGTTCTATTTTAACATTGTCTGTGCACAATGAAAATTTCTGTGCTAGCATATTAGCTTGTGCATACAATTTGCAGCACTGACGCTGTATATCATCATCATCACTCAGATCACTCCTGATAATGTGCCCCAGATATTTAACCTTGTTCACAACATTGAGAGCTTGATCTGTGATGAAAAAAGATGGAAACCGAAGCTTCTGATCCTCTTTGGCTTTCACTATCATAATGACGCTCTTTTTACTGTTAAACTTAATATCATATTTTACACCACAGACTCTAAGAAGTTGCTGTAAACCAGCACTATAGAATGACAGGACGACCAAGTCATCAGCATACATCAGATGGTTAACAAGCCTCTCTCCCACCATACAGCCAGTCCCACATGCCCCCAGCTGGTCAGAGAGACCATTCATGTACATGATAAACAGAGGAGGGGACAATATCCCACCTTGTCTAACCCCATTAGTCACTGAGAAGACTGTTATTCAGTGAATGGGACAGTAATGAAGGTTTTACTGGACGACAAAGAGTTTGAAGGGTGTAAAGTGTTCGCATCTTTAGGCTTGACTAAACAGATGTCCTTGAAAATGAGCTTAATACCTTTGTGAATCTCAAAAATAGAGTCATCATATGCAAACATTTTGCATGGTTCATGTCCAAAACAAAAATTTAAAACATTAAAAGGAAAAACATAGAACATAAGATGTTTTATCATAAATATTTGCATGTGTCAGAGACTTCAGCTCACTGGTTTCTTGAGACGATTATGTGCAGTAATCTTGCACTATTATTGACAAATCCAATATGCACTTGTATATACTTATAACTTTGAATAAGTAAAGCAAATTAAATGTTAAAATGGTAAACTTAGCTATGTCTGAAGTATATCTGTACAGCTGAAGAAGTGCTGACGTGTAGAGAACTGCAAGCGGATTTTTCCACTACAGCACCACCGCAGGGGCTTCAAGGAAAGCTTAAAGGGCCGATCACACAGAGACACAACACTCAAGGCGCAGAAGCACTAAAATTGACCTCAGGGGGGAAAACACAGGGAGCACATGCAGCAAGGATCTTCATCCATGCACATGCAGTCAAATAAAATAAGACGAAAATGGGCTTGAACAAAGAAGGTGCTCTCACCTTTGGCTAAACACACACTGTGCTTTAAGTTGGTTGTCATTCAGCAGTTTAGAGAGGGGCTCTTTTCTTTCCCCTTCATTTTAAGTCACAACGATTCATAGTATTGCAAAAAAGACTTACAGCTGACTCACTGTGGTCATCAGTAACCACCCACATCTGTCTATTTGCCTGTTTTCATCTCATTTTATGTATGCTCCGGCTGAAAGTGACATAAACACACATGTTGTGACTCTGCGTCTTCCAAGGGGTTGAAAATGTTTCAACATCTTATAGAAATGCTAGAATACCGAATTGTGCAGTGGCAGAGTAAGATGGCCTGGCAGACATGCTGTTACATAGAAAAACAATAGTTTTAGAGGTGATGCTCCTCAAGTGACGTGTCTCTGTCAGAGAGACGAATCTTTTGTGTGATGTCATTTTCCTATTTTTTTTATTTAATTAAAGAGTAATGCAAGTCATCATTTTGATGTCAGTTAATGCTCAGAGTAATAGTATGTTTTTATCCCTCTAAAGCACTTTGGAGTGCTCTTTGTATGAATGGTGCTTTCTACATAAACTTTCCTTACTTTGTACTGTTCTCATAATCCTTCTTCTAATGTTTCATTCTTAATATTCTGTTTATCCATGCCTTCTTTATCTAACTGGAGGTGTAACACACTTTAGTTTACATGAGTGCTACACAAATAAATCTTACTGTTGTAATACCTGGTACCTTATGCTTATCCAAAAATATGGAGTGTGGCCATTTTAGCAGAAAAATCCACGGATATTTATGAGAAATTAATGACCTACTTTTAATACCTGAAGAGCCTCATGTTTAAAATGCTGTGAATTTGAGAAACGTTCCCCTGATATGGCATCAACCTATATTCAAGCCATCCCAGCATCCAGAGCCAAAGAGATGAAGCAACGTTAACCGACAGGGGTGGGGCTTCAATGTCAGTTAATCAGTCTTGATTGCACACATGAGCCAATAATAAGGATATTTACACACTCCAATCACTTACCTTAGTTATGTGATCATGGATGATAGCGGCAGCCGTTGAGCTTTGTGGTGCAGCCAGTTTGCTGCCATTGGCACTGCAGAAGAGCTGAGCTTCCATAAATGTTAGCTTTGGCTCTTTTACAAACCAAAACTCTGAATCGTCTACAAAGATAGATGACTTGTGGTGCCCATCTGAAATACACAACAAATAGCTTAAGAATAATGAAAAATTTCAGACTTAAAAAAAATGATTTTCCACACAGATATAAATAACAGAATTGATTTTTACCAGGATTGTACCACTCTGGTTGCTTTGGTGTCTTTCCTGTTGAAGCACAAAGAAAGAAAATGTGAGGAGGATGCAACCAAAAAAGTTGAAGCAGTGTCATTCAAAAATGACCATACAGTTTGAAATAATGTAGAGAAATCCTAAGCTCATTTCATTGTTATGTTTAAAAATCTATACCAACAAAATCCAACTTGTATTTTGGCACACAGTTGTTTTGGTGACCTTACCGCGGGGTATCTGGCAGACCCACTCCAGCCTGGCGTCGCAGTGAAACGGTGTGGCATAGAAAGGTATGGGAGGCAAGTCATGGAGCAGGAACACAAACAGGTGCTTCAGTGTGCTCTTTGACGTCTAAAGGGGACACAGATTGTTTGAAATATCATCAAATCAGCTCACAACAACTACAGTATCATAAACATAACACTGCAGTAAAATTAAGCAAAAGTTAAGAGCTTGGCTGCTTTTCTGACAACACTATCACCAACTAATATGACCTGAATCTAGGAAAATGCCTGAGAAGAAGAAGAAAAAAAAAAAAAACATTTATAGAGGACAACAGCATCAGAGGATCAGCTGGCATTTCCTTGTGTATTGGGTTTGAACCATTGTTCTGAGCAGCTATCTTTTCAGGGTCTTTGTATCGGCATGAAGGACATGAAATCAGTGACTCAAAGGGGGGCAGAGGTCTGCTGCAGCTTTTCAGCCACAAGAAGTTGGGCAAATGGCCTTCATTCAAAGATCAAGCAGTACAGAGAGGATAAAAAAAAACACAAAAATAAAGAAGACGTGTATGGAGGCAGGAAGGTGGTAAAGCAAGAAAATGGTAATGTAAAATTAGTATGAATAAGTTAATAAAAGCAGAGGAGGAACAAATATAAATCTCTGTTTCAGTCTCCACTTGATGTTGATCTATCCAGCCCACCTTGAATGCAGCACAGTCCCGGTTGTATGCATCATCCTCATGAAACTCTTGGTGTAAAACATCCATTGACACCTGAAAAGATATTAGAAATTAAACAGAATGCAGCACAAAATTAAATACAATTTACAATGTATTAAACCTACTTAATGAGCCCATATTTTGCCTTGACTCAAGTTCATATATTGATTTTTGGTGACTACAAGAGTATGTTCTCAATCACTGATGTTAAAAAAACCCCTCTAGTTTTCATATACTAACTACCCCTGATCCAGCTGTATTCTCAGTCTTTCTGAAATACTGCTCCAACACGTAGGAAACATTTTTGACACACTGAAGGGCATATAAAGCTCACAAAAGTGTGACAGGATCTACTTCAAACCACAAATGAAGTGCTGCTATGACTTTTAGAGTACTAGATGAACTAGCAGAATAATTCAGTTCAATTATTAAAGACTTTTACTGTTTTAATGTATTTTAATTTGTTTCTTCAATTTTTAACTGAAAAGTGCCGTTAGATACCGAACATTAATTATTTTAATATATTCCACTTCTGCTCAGATTATGTCAGGGATTAGGGTTAAAGATTAGGGTTACACTTACAGGCTCTCCGTTACTCCACTGCCAGGAGCGATCAGCTGGGTTTCTTCTATTCAGGCCGACCCAGAAATAGCGATTATCACTGAAACAAACACACAGAGCAAAACAAAGTCAGACATGGTGCTATTTATTAGCTGAATTAGGGGTCTATCTAAAAGGTATGAATTTCAGTCTCTCTCTCTCTGCCCTGCCATTGCCAGCTCTGCCCTGCACCACTACTACACTCTTGCCTTTAGCCTTAACACCACGCCTTCCTCCAAGGCTCCATCATACTGAATTATCTTCATTTAAATGTACCATTAATAGGGATGGGAACTGATAATAAGTTATTGATATCAATGTCATAATAAATTCTGCATATCTTTCCAATTCTTTATCGATTTAATCATATATTCTTTGTGGAAAAAGGTTGGTGTACACATGTTTTCAGTAGCAAAAATGTCAAAAACAAGGCACTCTTGATATTAAAACCACAACCACACCGGAAATTCTGCTCTTAGCATCTTCTTGTTTGGAATTAGCCACAGTTTTGACCACTTCTCTTTTCTATCTGCTAAGATTACTTCTTTGACTTCTTTAGCCCTTTTCACACATGTAACCCTGCAATTATCAGGATAATGTCTGCACAGCTCGCCCTGGTAATTCACTGACATGGTTGTTCACACTTGCTCCTCTTAATAGGGAGGATGCCCTGCTGGATGGGGTAGAAGTAGTGAAGTGGGGGTGGGTGGGTCACCAACAGGCAGCACACAATGTCAAACATACATGGGGGAAGTCAGTGTTCATAAGATGATGGCAGGTGAACAATTCATATCACAATTTATATCCTGACTTCATTGATAAATTTTAAAAGCATTTTAACAGCATCGACAGAAGAGAAGAGAGGAGTACTGTAGCACTCAGTAGTGAATATGAAGCAGCATCACTTCATGCATATGATTACAACCAAGAAAGATAGCTGCAGTGTTAGCACCATATCCAACATTAGCATGAGATGGTTCTTTGGATGCACAAGAGACCCGGTGGTGATCATCGTGGTGTAAATATTCTACAGAATTTTGATGGTTGACAGTGGAAACGGCACTTTCAAGTGTCCAGACACAAACCTGAGTTTGTGTTACTCTCCTTGCAGTCTAATAAGCATCTCCCCCTACAGCAGCTGTTTTATCTGTCCTCTCAAGTCTCCCTTTTTCGGTTTTGCACTGGTCACATAGGATGATATCATCAGCCCCCCAACTTGCCTCAATGAATTCCCCGGGCAATTCACTACTACATTTACACTTTGGGCTACTGGACTTCACTAAAGGGGCACGAGGAAATTACCCAGGTAAAGTCAGAGTGAAAAACTTGGATGTTTGTATTCAAGCAAATGGCTCAGTTGCGTAAATCTGGACAATTTCAGTTTTTTCTAAGTGTGAATGGGGTTTTAGTTATCATTTTTGCTGAATGTCTCTGATAAGAGCTTGACCTCCTTGATTTGCAAGGCATGCAGGACAAAATGGAAGGAACTGATGAGGGAATTGTTAAGCATGAAGATAAATGATATTGCTTCCCTGAGGGCGCTGCTGTCAACTCTCAACTGTAAATGGTATTTGATTCCCATCACCACCCATTAATATGCTTGATGTTTATTGCAGCAACATTTGAAACTTACTTGTTATCATTACTGGAAAAAAAGACATGAGCAAATGAATGTAAAGGAACAACAAGGAGAAAACACAAAAGAGC
This sequence comes from Cetoscarus ocellatus, assembly GCA_037902135.1. NCBI lineage: Eukaryota > Metazoa > Chordata > Actinopteri > Labriformes > Labridae > Cetoscarus > Cetoscarus ocellatus. Next base: position 365,855 of record JBAMNC010000379.1, on the reverse strand, counting down.
CATAATCTCAATACATTTCAGCAGGATGAACGGAGAGAAAAATTGAACATGCATTTCAGTTCATGTTGAACTTAATAACGGGACATTCATGCACCGTGTATCCACCTCAATGTGGTTTACTCAACAGGTGAATCCGATAACCAACACATGATTCACATTATATACTTACAAGTATGACTTACAATGTGAGATTCTCATTTCACAAGAGTTCACAAAAAACAATAACACAATATTTTCTATGATTGGACTAGTTGGCTACACAGTCAGCCTATACCATTATCAAAAAGAAAGCATTTTAATCCTTTTTCTTTTAACTTTCTTTTTTCATGGACCAATCACAGTGCTTGAGAGAATGTGTCAAGCAAAAGGGTCAACCTTGGCTCCATATTATAGAAATTAAAAAATACTGTAAGCTAAGTTATGGACTCTCTGGAAAGATTCCTGCTGTGTTAGTGAAAACAGGTCCTGAATGAGTTGTGTCAGCATGTCTGTACCTAATGGTGTTTCTCATGATGACATGCAGAGTCCTCATCTCAGCAATACTGGTGAAGCTAGGCAGGTTTCCTCCTAGGGCCAGACAGAACCGCTCGGCTTCCTCCCATGAGCGCTTCCTGCTCAGACGCTCCTCATGAAACACCTGAGAGGGTAGAACCATAAACATGAAATTCAGAAACAGAGACTTTTAAATTAACAGATTAAAGATAACTGTAAAGAGTTGAAGAGCCATTCTTTATAACAAGAGGGTCTGTAAAGTCAAAGAGCAATGGTAAATGAGGTTTTCTGTCGACTTAATCTCTCATTTTCATTTTTCTCTGTTAAAATCAGTCATTTGCATTTCCCAGAAGACAGCTCACCCACTGTGAGGTAATGCATAGTTACGTTGTGCTATGTTTTAAACAGCACATGAAGCATTTAGCCTCAGCAGAGCTTGGATATTAGGCTGAAGTAGTCAGGTAATCTCATTTCCTTTAAACTGCACATTCACAGATTGATTTTATTTTCGTGTTGTTGTCACACCCAGCTGAGTCTTACTTAAATATGTCACTTGCCCCTTTTCTCTGCAGCACTAACAGCCATTGAACATTATTTTGAATGAGTAAACAGTGGAATGCACTGTGATCAGATTCTGATGTAAATAATGGTACAGTTTCCTTTTTACTTAGTGTCAGGTGTTCAGATGAAGAGTAAACACACCTTGTAGCAGTATTTGTTGTTTGGTCTGGACACCCATCCATCGGGACAGCTTATGTTGAGGTTGGGCTCTGGTTCTGGGGGTGGAGGTGGACTCAGGTCTGTTCTACAAATGGTGCCTGCCTTGAAAAAGGTGCAGTTTTTCACCTCCCACTTGCCCAGGGGTTTTGCAGTAGAAATGGCCGCACAACCACCGTCCCGCCCTGAAGGATGATACAATTTAAAAAAAAACAGCTACATTTATGGTGCATAATTACAATCCAATTTTTTTCAGCAAATGTTTCTGTATCTTTTAATCTCATTAAGTTTGACAAATGGGTAATTTCCCCTGTAGGCAGAAATTATTTATCAATACAACACTTTAAAGGGATACGCCAACATTTTCTTTGTTTTTGTGTCTTGCCTCACTCCGGAGTTCATGACAAGCAGATAGACACCATTTTTTCAATTCTGTGTGCAGTAACAGGAAAGAGACGGCCAAAGCTCGCCCACCGCTAGTTAGCTTAGCTCAAACACTGGGAGTGAACGGGTATTGTTAGCCTGCCTCTGCCTACAGTCACCAGATAAACTCTTCAGCAACTCTAAATGGTCCTGTGTGCTTGTTGTGACTCATTTTTACTGCGTTACGTTACGTTATCTTCTAATATCGTCATATTATCTTCTTCTACTCCTAAACAGAGGCTTTGTTTTGTTGACCCACTTCCGTGGTGGTTTGCCTTGGGATGTGATGCTCATGAAGGAGTCAAGTCTTTTGAACAGCTTTTTTAAGTGAATGATGAGAACCGATTCGCAGTTGTGAGTAAGCCATTCGTTTGCAAGCCATTCTTAAATTTGCAGGCAATTTGCATTTAAGAATGGCTAAGCTAACTAGCAGTGGGCAAGTAAACAAAGAATATGCATAGGTAGGCATTTTGAACTCATGCTTCTTATGAAACCACCAAGGCAGCAGCCATGTATTTTATGTTCTGGTCAAGGAGCAATCAAATTCTGTGCACATGTTTCTCTACTTATGCTGCACACAGTTTGACTTAACACCTCTTAAGATAACTTAAAGACAGAATAATAGACAGTGGAAGAGACCTTAAAAAATCACTGAGTGTAAACCCATATTTAAAACATTTATGAATGTCCTTTGTATTCTTTGTAATTAATATGACAAAGCTGGAGGATTTGGCAGTGAGCTTTGGCTAATACTTTATTTCTCCTCTTCTCTAATTGTTTAACCTCACAACTCCCACCGCTACTTTTTGGGTTTCTCTGATATTAAAAGATGATGACACTTTATGATTTAGATCTTTGTGATAAACTCATTAAGATAGTTACTTCAAGATTTGTGCCGACTTTTTTAAAGACAGGGAGAGAAAATGATCATAAAATGGTTAAGATACTGTCTCAAAATAAACAGCACATAGAATTAAAACTGTAGATCACAGTCTGAGCAGTTTTGACTAACTACTACATTCTGCCATCTCAAACAGTGAAGGATATTTTTTGCAAAGCAGATTATCAATGAAAACTAAGAGTTCACTCTCACTTGGCCAAGTTGTCTAATGCTGTGCTAAAGCATGACAGTCCCCACTCCATAGTCCCCTGCACTCAAATTGCTCAAGGGCCTCCTGGGTAAGAGAACAATTACCTATTGTGCGTAAATACAGTATGATACATGCATGGCATCTGTCACCTTAAGTTCCTCATGAGTCTTATCTACCTAACTGAATGCAGTGTGAATGCATCAATAAATCGAACCACAGCTGTTATAAAACATTAAGTCCCCCTGTGTTGTGCTGCTTTGAGTACTGAATGAAACAAAGAGGAAAGGTTTGGACTAACCAGTCTCAAGCCAGCCCCAGTTGGTGTATGTGACCACCCCTGAGGTTCCATCCTGGCTCTGCCACCGATACTCTCCTGTATTGTTTATGTCCTGAAGCCCGATCCAGAAGTACTGAGGATCTTTGCTGATCTGCTCAGCCAGCAGGCGGTTAATAAAGGCCTGCTCAAACCTGTAAAAATTAGTCAAATGTGAGGAAACATTTTCAGCAAAAATACAGAGAGACTGACGCTCAGTTGTGTCTGATGAATACAAAATCTTATGTCCCCTTCAATGAGAATTAGAGGACTAATTACTGAAATGGTAGTAGAAATGTTTTAAATCAGCAGCTACAGGTAGCAGTGTCACTTTGATTTGGTGGTAGAGTCACCATCCACACAAGCCTGTACCTGTTTCTTATAGTGATGTTGCAGCGATCTTTGAAGGATACTTGTGTGGTGTTCAGTCGATAACAGGAATTTCCGTGTCTTCTCCAGCCCTGTGGGATGGACAGCAGTTTGCATTATACGTCATCTTAACTACACAAAGTCTGTCGCTTTCATGCAATGTCAGTTTCTTTGAGGCAACCAGACCTCTGCAAAGAGATGATACCAAGAAGATACAGTCAGTATCTTCTTCTAACAAAACACCTAAATAATCTAAGGCCTGTTATGTTAGACTAACACTGAGACTTGTTTTTCTATTCACATATGTCACCACTTCACTTTTAAATTCAAAGCTTACCAAAGATTATCTGAATTCCCTGTGCGACTGACCACATTTGTCTTTCATGATTTGATAATCATTGCTACTGTACTTATGTGGGTCAAGCAAAGGAGGGTCTTTCAAATGTTGGGAATACACAAGGATGATTAGACCGAAAAATAATGAGTAAGAAATTATTTCAGTGTGCATTACACGTCTTCATTTGCAGTCTGTGTTTAAATTCAATTACTTTTAACAAGCTAAATTAAGAATAAAATGCAAACTACAGCCACTTTTACTTTATTAGACACCTTATTGAGACAATACTCACATCCTCATAGCGACATTGGGCCAGTGACTCCGAGTCCTTAACCTCTCCTTTCTTCTGACACATGAAAGCCTGCCTCACTGAGCAGTCCTCAACCTGCCAAGCATGAAGCTGTGGAGAACAGACAGAGGTTTGATTTTTCAGCCCTTTTGTAAACAAACTTTTACAGAACATCAAAAGAGGACAGAAACAGAGCACTGGCAGTGCACTCACCTTTTACCAATGTGCCTAACACAAGAAGAATGGAAACACTGTTGGAGTTATGATCACTAAACACACTGTTAGTAGATGAGGGGGCCAATTCATCTGATATACCTTATCACGCTCTGAGTAAAAGCTGTATGGTACACTTTAGATTTGTAATGTCTTTAAAATAAGGATTTATGATACATTTTGGACTTTTTGTCACGATAACTACTAAGCTTGCTCATACTGTGGCATTCCTGTAGACATGAATTTATGTTCAACACAGTTTCCCTCAGCTTAAGGGGAGTGGGGAACCTATATCGAGGAACCTTGGAAAACCTGGCACCTTTGAGGAAAGTGAGTTTGTACATTATCTGTTCCACTTACAATCTTCATAACAATTGTCATGCTGTTTGACAACAGTTTATATATTGTGATTTTCACAAAAGTTAACCAATGTTGCAATATTTCTGAGTGCTGAAGAGTGAGTTGATGACCATAAAGTTGATGTTTGTTTTACAACTGATCACACTTAGTGCATATATGTGTGTGTGTTACTGTTCATTTGTCCAAAAGCAAAAAGGCAAAAAGCTTTTTTCAAGGGCTGTCAAACAATTATGATTTTAAATTGTGTTAAAATGCTGGATTTTGTCAGTTAATCAATTTTAATCTCAGTTTTATAGTTTCGATTTTTTTTCTACATTTAAACATATCTTCCTTAAGTCAATAAAGACCATGTAAAGCAATTCTTACCAGCTTCTACGGAACATTTGTGAATCAAATAAATGTGTCAAGAGTTGACTAAATAATATTCTGGGTTTTTTTTTTCAATCTCAGTTTAATTGTCTCTTTCTTGTACAGCACTTTGGTCATCGTTTGTTGTGCTTAAATGTGTCTCAGAAATAATTCTGACTTGATGTGATCTGAAGTTTAATTGTTTAAATTACTGCTGCTGCACTGACCCAGAAGAAGGAGGCAGCTTTGGGGGGTCAATTTTGTAAAGTATAACATTAAAACCTGTTACACATTAAAAATATGCAGAGGTGCATAAAGAAAATAACCCAATACAGTCCAGTGACCCTCGGTTAATACCACAGCATTAAAACATTGTTGGACTTTCAGTTATGATGCTTTTAACCCCTGTCTAATCACATAAGAGATTTTCTGAAGAAACTTCAGTTTAATGGTTTTACTTTATAATTTACACTGTCTCAAGTTACAAGTCTGTTCTTCCATTTCAATTCCTGCTTGGATTCAGTTTTTTTAAAGCAGAATGAGGAAGTTATGGTAAGAAACAACATTAGCAAAACTGCACAAAGTGAAACTGGTGGTAACAGATCAATTAGTCGATGAAATGGCCAAAAGGAAAAAAAGGGAATGTTTAATTTCACAAGGTGCACATTACTGTACACTGAGCTGTCTGGAAGTATTTAAAAGTGAAATAAGATATTAAAGTGAGCACTGTTATCCTGTTTTTTGCACCACTGTGAATGTAGGAGGACTCTACGGTGTGAAGCATCCAGCTGCAACTGAATGCACCTAAGGTGACAAAATGATGGGCAAAAAATGCAAGTTAAAATAAAATTGTGTTAATTTCAGACCTTTACCTCACTATGTTTAATTCGTTAACATCTACAGCCCGAGTTTAAAAGTACAAACAAATAATGTTGAGGACCTGCGTATGAATTGTGAAACACTTTCTCAAATACAACGCTTTTCTAAATGTATTTACTTATCTTCAACTTGACTGAGATGGAAATTAAAGATAATGTGACAGCCAAACTCTGCATAGTGGTTATTGTTTCCAAAGGCTAATTCACACTCACCTCTCCAGAGTACAAGACACAGCTGGTCTGAAGGGTGGGCTGAACTGGCTGGTTTTGGTCCCAGAAGGTGAAGGTGACGGGTTCCCCGTCAATCCATTTGAAAACTGTGGTGTTTATACCTGATCCGATCAGACCGATCCACACATCCAAAAACAGGCCATCTGATGAGAACAACACACGATGAAACATCACACATATTAGTAAAACACAAACATAGGGGTAGAGGTTTCAAGGGAAACACTGTTGTCTTTTGTCTACCTGCATGAAAATTAGCGCTGATCATCTCTTTGCTGTCAATGGAGTGAAAGCTGGCCAGAGAGCCCCCTTCCCCTCCCTCAGTGAGGTTGCAGTGCAGCTTGGCATTTGTATGGTCTTTTTTGTCCTTCACTAACTTGTAACACCAGCCATTCCATGGGACCCATCCATCTTGACACACTGTTTCTTTATAAACAAGAGACTCTGTGGAGAGAGAAAAATATGTCAGAGGGAAAGTCTGATCCACTTATACACCCAAGAATCCCTAAATCAACCCCCTGAGCTTTAATCAGCTTTATGAAATGCATTATATTGACAGAGATGGATGTTATTTCCAGGGTGTTTAAAAATAATCTTGAATACAAAAAGTTGTGACTGTGGCTGTTGAAATTGAGCAAGTTTAAAGCCCAGCAATGAAAGAGGAAACAAAAGCAATGTAAGTTATGCTGATAGTTATCAGAGTAATCCATTTTCACACCGTTTGGAAAACAGCAGTAAGTTGTCTTTATTTGCTCTGGCGCATTCTGGTCACAATGTTGGCTTGGATTCAAAAGGCTCAAAGACTGAATGTACAGTCTTGGATTTTGTGATCTAATATCTCATATAAAGGGCAGCATGGGGGAGCAGAGGTTGGCAATGTTACCTCACAACAAGAATGCTGCTAGCTCATATCTCAGTTAGGGCTCTTCTATGTGGAGTTTGCGTATTGAGCAAAAGAAGGATTCTCAACAAAAAAATATATTAAATTAACAATTTTACAACAGTATTCAACATGTTTACATCCTGGTTAAAAAAATAAATTTCGCTCATTTTCATTGGTAACCATAACACGAATAATTATTTTTCATGATTATATATTTAAAAATAAAAGCTATGTATATTGTAGTGACTGACAGTGAGCATGCTGGAACAATGCCAGAAGGCTTAAAGGCCCTGGTCACCAGTGCAGGTGTTTTAATTACTCTGGTTGACTGGATCTGGGACAGGTTGGGAACAGGTGGGGCTATGGAGAGAGTTCATGGTGTCATCATTTTTAAGGACAAATTAAAATCAAAACAGGTCAACAAGTCCTCTTACAAGTACAGATCCTACAAATTTCACAGGGTTGAGGAGCTGTAACCTTGCAGTGCAGATGGATTGGTGTGACTTAATGTCTGTAATCAGACAGACTGATCTTGCCAAGCTCAAATCTACAAGGACCGTGAGCAGCCCAAAGCGGCACGACCCAATCAGAGTTCTTTAGAGCAGAAAGAGGTGGGAGCTACGAGCAAAATGACAGAAGGAAGTGACTGTTCGAATACAGATTAGCATAGATGCTAACAGCTTCAGTAGCAGTTTTGTTAGAGATGGACCATATTTATGTATTACATGAAAGAACAATTAACAACACTCCAAACCTCTCTTTAGAAAGGATATTTTCGGACATGTTTTGCCGAGAGTTTGTTTTATGAAATCCTTTACGTCATGGTAGTAGCATTGCCTACCAAATGATCCGATTGGCGATTAATGAATGTGACTAATGGAATGAGTATCCAATCACCTGCTAGATATGTTATTGAACAGTTCAGCCCATTCTCAAACACTTTCTATGGGCTCTGTCCCAGATGGACGAGTGAAATATATTGAACTGTCTATCTGGTGAGTCAGGATAGGGAGCTGTGGGTCAAAAAAATTCAACCACACCCACACAATCCTAAGAGAGGGCTTAATAAAGGTTTTTGTTAATGCTTTATAGACGCTTTTATAGCCTTTCTGTGGCTTCACCACTCTGCTGTGATGGATTTACTCAACTTGACTCTGCTAAGTTATTCTGGTACTTCACAAGGAATAATATCCAAAACCAGGCACAGATTTTTGCATCACTTTTAGTGAGACTGCAAGACAGCTTTATTCAGAATTGCTAGGATTTTTTGGCTCTTTTACTATTAAATTAAGTGTAGTCAGACAATGGGACATGGGACTGATTTGTACTTTAAAGAAAATAATGTTTTTGTTGTGTTTGGGTGTTTTATTTCTTAACAAACATTAAAATCAAGTGATCAGCATTTAAGTGTAATAATTTACGCTGTTCAATGTAAGAAATGCAAAAGTTCAGAAATAATACAAAGAAATTGTTATCTGCACTGAAATGTGTCTTTGAGGTTCTTAGATCTCTTTAACTGCAAACACACAGCAAAAATAGGAAAACTAAAGAGAACAGCAAACATCCTGAAGTCTGTTTGAGAGGGTTACAAGAACAATTTACTTCTAACCCCAAAATTCTGCTGGCATGGCCGTGAAGGCTTTAAGAAAAAAGGGAAAAGGAGGCAAGGAGGAGTTTCTGACTGACCTGTTGTTTCTGTGTGGGAAGTGTTGACTCTTTTTTTGCAGATGTATGGCAGTCTTAAGCTGCATGACTGGGATTCATAATACTGTTCTGAGTTCATGACACCACAGTCAGACGCAGTGAGTACAGAGGAGGACGGCGTTCCTGTCAAACACACACATCAAAAGAAATAAAATCACACACTGACCGTGCAGTGGACAGAAAAACTTCCTTGAAAGGACACATTGTACATTGCAGTAACACAGAGCTGGTAGCTGAAAAATTAATAAACTGTAAGTACAGTGACAGAGAGCTAATTTCAGTGAAAGGCCAGATGGCTGCTTACATTCAAACTACAGTGAAAGAAAAAACATCAGGCAAACAAACAGCCAACTTAACACAATAGCTACAAGGTTTCATAAAGCCTTCCATTCAGAGCTATTAATGGGTTATTCAGCAACACTAACAATCCCCATGCCACACTGTGTCCAAAAACAAGGCACAATCAGCTTCTCTTTTTAACACTGGCCTTATTGTTTCTCAGACTGTCACCAAGTTTCACTATATTACTTTATTTGGAGGGTAGCGCCGACAGCAGCTCACAACATGAGGCAGGGTTTGGAGCGCTCAGAGGAGCAGGTGCATCAAGAAACATAAACTGGTTCACTGTGGTTGAGTAGAAAGATTTTCTACAGTGTTCTGGCAGGTGTGTGGTATTTTTTCTTTTTTCACCCACAGCTCTGAGAGTCAGACAGGAAACGGAAAGCTAGGCATCAACGTCAGTTTGGTTACCTCAATGCACCAAGCTGCAAAATCTATGCATCTTTTCTATAAACAAGATGTGGGGCTGATAATTGAAATAAACTCATGGCACAGACAAATAGAGATAACGCCACACAATTACCATTATCATCTGCATCCCAACGCAGCACAGAGAAGGGGGAGCCGTCTGACCACTGCCAGCCCTGAGAAGTGTCCAACTGGTGTAGGCCGATCCACATCCTCTCAGGCATCTTCTCAAGGCCAGCCAAAACTGCACAAAGTGACACGATAACACAAAGACATTTATCATAAGGAAACGATAAGTCGCAGATGATATGAATTCTTAGTTTACTTTGGAGCCATGGTAGAAATAACTGATAGCAATATCAACAGTGTCCTGGTATAACCCAGGTCAACAAAGAATCTGAATCAAAGAAGATGAAATATCAGTGACAGAAACTGACTGAGAAAAACGGCCTTCCTTTGGGGCAGTGATTCTCAAACAGTTGGGCGTGACCCCTGACAGACCTGGCAACATAAAAATGTGTGTGTGTGTGGGTGTGTGTGTGTGTGTGTAAACTATGATTGGCTATGGTCTTTTCAGCAGTGGGATCTGTGTTCAAATTAATGCGTGCTGTGCTTCAACAGAATGCTGACAGCTGTCCTCATATTTCAGTGTGACGCATTTCTATTTGTGGAATTATTTGCAACTTTGGGGATAAATCTTCTCAAGTTTTATGAATCTTAACAAGGCCATACTGGTGGCTTTGGGTGGTTGGGCAAAAAAGGTATCCGCCTAAAAATTTGGGAGCATGAACCAAAAAAAAAAAAAAATAAATAAAATACTAATTTAGCTGAAATTTTGTGTCTCTCTGATGAAGTGGCTTCAAACTGTCCTCAGAGTTAAACAATGTCACAAATTAAACTGCTCACTCTGAACTCACAAACATTCAGTGCGATGATATTGCTCTGTGAAAACTTTGATTGATTCACTGATTGATTGATATATCTTCATTACAGATATGATAACAAAGCAGAAGAGAAGAGACAAAAGCAATAAACCATAATTACCATATCAAAAACTACAGGAACTCCTGCACACCTCTAAACTGGACCAAAACACTGCAAACATTTCCTTATGAGGCTGACAAAACTTCAATACTTTTAAAAGACAGTTCAAATATAAATCTACCATTACCTTAATGATCAGTGATATCAGAAGTACAGAAGCTTGAATGTATGGAATAAAATATAAAATAATAATAAAAAAAATAATTCCCTGTTCAAACTTAAAATTTCAAATAGACTGTCTTGTGGTGAGTGAACATATCACCATTAGTGGTTCCTAGTATGAAAAAATTGGTCATTTTTGCAATCTCTTATGATTTGTTTATTTTTAATATAAATCATATCAATTGAAGCAATTTTGTCTTAAACTTTACCTCGAAAAATATATTAATGTTTGTTAAAAACCCAATACATTTTCCAGCCCTATTAACTACAACAGAAACATCTCACAACTGTCAAAATTAGATATAGTAATAAAGACACAACAGGGACTTATTATTTAATAAAAGGCAGTACAGCTAAACAGTTTTAAAATATCTTAAGAAGTGTTAGGTAGCCTCAAATCCAGGTAATGAACCTATTATTAAAATGTGTAAGATTGCTGAGTTTACCATGTAACTGTAGATGGGAGTAGTATTTTAGAGTATTTTTAAATTCAACTGAAGTGGTTCATTTAAAGTATTTTGAAATTATATTTGCTGTTTTGACGTGTTTGAATGAAAAAACAGAAGTTGATTTAGGAAACAACATATGAGACGGACCTTCGAAGTATGATCTATGTGGTCCGAGAAAGTTTATAATGTCTACATAGATAATATGCTTATACTTTCTTTTAAACAGACAAGTAAGGTTTTTAGCTTCTGATGAAACATGTAAAGGTATGAGCTAAAAACCTTACTTGTCTGTTAAAAAGAAAGTATAAGCATATTATGATCTATGTGGTTATTAGGTCATACTTTTAAGGGGTTTTTTTAGACACAGTAGTTTCACTTCACATTTCTGGACTACCTGTAGTTGGAGGAGGAATTACCCAGCAGATCAAATTATAAAGAATCGCCACAAATAATGAAACAAACTATACAGAAGCATTTGAGGATGTTATGAACATCAAAAGGCTAACAGACCGAGACTGCACAAGTTTCCGAATAGATGACTCACGATACAATGCAGGGCACAATAAAAATCTTTAACCAATTCCCTTTTTTTCTATAAATAAAAACAGCACATCATCTGCAGTTCTGTCTCTTTAAATGTTCCTCAAACAGAGGGGACATAAATGACCCATAAACTAAATGTTTTTTTTTTTTCTAAATTTGAGAAGTATAAATATGATTGCTGAACTTTGAGATGCACCAGACAGTTTTGGAACAGCATTTATTTTTAGCAAGTACTTATCTCTTCAACCTCCAAAATATTTAGTAGTCCAACATGAAATGACATTGATGATGGAATGCTGGGAAAAAAAGTAGTTGAGCGTTGGGGGGCATCAGTGGCGCAGTCTGACAGTGCGCTTGATTGGTAATCGGGAGGCTGCAGGTTTGAGCCCAGCTCCGGCTGTCATATGCCAATATGTGCTTGAGCAAGACACTTGAACCCCAAGTTGCTCCCACTTCCACATCAGTGGTGTGTAAATAGACATGAAAGGGCGTGAATGTGTTCGTCGATACTGATGGATAACTGATATAGAAACTCCAACCTGAGTGAGTGTGAGAGTGATTGTGTGTGAATGGGTGGATGTGATCTGATTAGAATTGGATTAGATATTCCTTTACCAGTCCCACAGGGGAAAATTCAAAATTTACAGCAGCTGCAGGACACAAAGAAGAAATATAAGGAAGAAACTTACAAATGAAAAATAAAATAAAAAATATATAGTATATAGTAAGTGGTATTTACAGTGGTAAAGTACATGTTTGATATTTTACAGATGGAAATTTGAGATATTATAAATATAAATATGGTGGTTATGTACATGTTAGATATTTGATAGGCCGTGTAAAGCTGCTTTAAGTAGTCAAAGAGAGTAGAAAAGCACGACATAACTTTTACCATAATCCATTTACCATATTACAGTTAATCAGTCTTACATGTTTTAGAGTGGAGATCGGCGGGGTCAGTCACACTGAGCAGATCAGCTCCCTGACTCCGACATGAATCCAAAGCTTCCTGCCAGGTCACAGTAGCTGTGGAAACAAACTCATAGCAGGAGTCCCCTTCTGGCCCTTCAAACAAAGTCTGGCAGCCCTCCTCTACAAAGTCACAACGAGACAGGGTCAGAGTCAGTGTGAGGAGTATGTTTCCAATACAGTTCTAGTGATTGTAAGTGATTTATCAGACAGAAAAACTGATTTAATGTTAACATCTTGACATGTAATACAAATGAGGACCTTCAAACAGCAGCATATGACAACAGGGCAGATTGATATTTGATATCTTTAAGGCCAAGTTCAAAAGTAAGACAAACTGTAACATGCCAGGTAGTAGACAGGTTCCCCTCTTTGTGTTTTGGTCATCGTCAGATGAGGTGGCACACCAGGACAGTCCAGTAAACTCTTCATCTGGGAGGCATCCATGATGCCAGCTGCCGTTGTATTTGAAGGGAAACTCACAGGGAGCGCCCAGGGCATTTCCACCAGTGGTGTGGACAACTGCAGAGAGAGGAGTGAGGCACAGGGTGAAGTCAGAGACACTTTACAAGGTTCTGAGTCTCACTAGTAGGATTAAAAATGGCAGGGCAGTTTTGTATTGTGGCATGAACCAACCACTTTGTTTCAAGATACACAACCATTGACCTTAAAGAAGAAAATCTACCTTTTGAGGCTGTGTTGGCCAAGTTGAGCTCATTTGTGAACCAGAAGGACAGATGCATAAGCCTCATTCATGTCACACCTCTGTGACCTCTCATTTTCACTGTGATAGTCATGGAAGCAGAATGGGGGAATGATGTTACTTCTACTCTGTACCATCACTGGATGTAGCATCAGAAACGTAATAAAGGTAAGAAGGAAGCACATGGAGCCAGTAGGGGAACAGTGTGCTCTGTGTGTGTGTGTCTGCCTAAGTGTGTATGTGAATCACGCTGTGTGCCAAGTGCTCATGCGCTCCCTCAAAGCCGTACAGCACTGGACACCAGTATCACTCCCTCACTGTCAGTTTGAATTTCCAGAGATGAAATGACCTAAATGCAGAGTCGTTGCACTGTTTTGGCTTAAATGCACTGTCATAAGAGCCACAGTTTAGAGACTGCACTATTCATATAACACTGTGGTTCTAAGCTGCTGTCTGTCATTCACCCCTTTGTGATGACAATGATACAGAATGACACTGTTACTCATTCATTTTTTTCAATGTAATCTTTGTTAACAGTCTTTAGTATTTTTCAGCTACAGACAACAGTAATATTAAACAGGACAACAGTAACTAATTTTTAGTGGTACAACGTGTTGATGCTGCCAGTAAAGTTCCTCTTTTAACATAAATGTCATAGAAAGCAAACAGATTCTCCCTCTGCTCTCATAGGAGGGGGAAAGAGGCATTACAGGTGGACGGAGGGAATGACAAAACTGAGAGTGAGGGGCTGGATGTGAGCACAGGGCAGTTTGTGAATATCCAACTGTGTGTGTTAGTGTGAGCAACACCAAATTATGCTACAAATGACCAGACAGGGACAACAAATATTGTGCCACGGCAGAATCAGTGTGGATGATTGGAGATTGATTTTGTCACTGTTGCATACATGCACTGTGAAATATTAGATGTTATACACTGTTTCTGGCCAATTCTGATGGCTACAGCGGTGTTTATAAATCATTTAATTGAAAGTTGACTATAGAAAAAAGCTAGATTTTGGGATGTGTTGTTGGATAAATTCTTGAAAGATTAGATGTAACTTTTCCACAATAAAATAGTAGTTTCAAAGTCAGTCTAACAAAAGTGCAACAGCTTTCAATAGGGGGAATGCTGGCTGTCCCATTTACAAAGACAGGGTTCCCACTCTTTTCTAGAAATCATTTTCCAGGACTTTTCCAGGACATTTTTTAACCCCCCCTTAAAATGTACTGATTTCCAACTCTTGGGCATGAACATTGTCTGCTAGCTATCTTTTTAGTCTGACTTTTATGTAGTGTCTTACTATTATTAATTTATGGTTTATACTTATTTTTTAATCTTTATTTACTCTGTTTCTAATAAACATATTTTGTTGATTTACTGTTTAAGTAGCCTAAATTTTATTTTACCATTTTTTATTATTTCTTTTTGTCACCATTGTTTTGAGTTTTGATATTTTATTCCTTAACTTCCATTATTTTATCATATGTGCACTTGTTACCAAGTACATTTTTACTTAATTTCCTATTTTGGATTTTTGTTCAGTAATAATGTAGAACGAAGATCGATAATTTTCCAGGACAATTCAATCTTTTCCAGGACATCTTTCTTTTTTCCTCATTTTCCATATGTATTCCATGACTGGAAAATTGAGTGTTATCCTACTTTCAGCGCTGTTTGTCTTTAGGATTGGTTCCCAGTCCTCTCCCCAGGGTGTACTGCTACACTGAACTAGTTCATATCCCAGTTTTATGCTAAAAGGAAGCCAGTTAGTCACTTGAGTGTGTTTTAATGGCTGAGGCTAAGAGACAGAAGAGAATGACAGATGAGGCTATGAGGAAAGAGTGTAAATGTGATATACTGTTGCTTCTGTGAAGTACTCTTGTTTTGTTTGTCCACTCCCTACCTTGGCAACCTTCCAGGACCCCCACTGAAAAACCCTGATTTCTACATAATACTTTGAATACTTGTTTTTACAAAGGTACATGTGCTTAACACTGATAAACAGCCTTTATTATGTTTTATATTTTGTGTAGTTCTTCAATTTGCTGCTTGTTTAGGAATGTGGAATGCAAATGGATCAGAGAGCACATAACGGCCATTGCTTTTTCTTCCATGGTGAACAAAACAACTCAGGACGGGTTTGCTGAAAAGTGATGGCACATGAGCCCATTAAGTCATCAAAACTGAACAGCATTTATGTTTCACTTTGCCTCAGATACAACCTGCTCTTTTATAAAATCAAAAAGACAGTAGAGGTTAGAGTTTAACGCTTTGAGTCGTAATTTGTCAATACAGGATCTTGTGAAACTATAGCGACACCCAGATTTCAACACTTGTGCTACTGAGGACTTGAACGTTTTTTTTTGTTTTTTAAATATCAATGAATACAAAATGTTTATGGTATAAAAAGATTTCAACAGTGAAGAGTCATTTTGATGGAAAAAACAATTTGTTTGATTCAAAGACAATCCCTGATCATCAAATACAACTGTACACCTTGCAAATGACATCTTGACTTTCTTAGCTGCTTTTATGGACAGTTCTTGTAATTATTAACTTGTTCTTAGATATTTTATCAGATCAAAGTAGGTCATGTTAGTCACAGAGTAAGCAGTAACTCTAAACAAAACTAAAAATTTCTCTTTTATGTGACACTGGCTGAAAAAACAAAGGTCTACTACAGATGACTGTGCAGCACCATGACGCCAACTGAAAAATCCCCTGACAGTCCAAAGGATAGACTCTGATTGATACACACACGGGTTAAAGGGGAGGTGATTAAATTTGGCAACCAGTCGAGAACACAATGTTATTTCCTGGCATGAAGAAGCAGTTATTCACTGGGATGAAGATAATCTCAGAGTAAGGCTTGGTTTGAAATGTACAAGAACCTGTTTGGCCGTGTGACACAAAGCCAAAGGAGGCAACAGCTTGTTTACAATGGTGTAAAGTAACACCACGAGGCAGGAAGAATATCATCTGACAGATTGAGCTGTGATATTCAACACAAACTAGATTTAATACCTGTTTCCTGACTGTATTAGTGAGTCCTCAGAGCTCTGTAATAGAGGGCTTTAATACTGTTCAAGCCCTCAGATCCATAGCGTGAAGCATTTTCCATCTAAGGTAAGATAAAAGAAGCCACACTCACCACGATATGGTCTCTGGCAGATGTTTTCATGAGATCCTCCTCGCACCCAGGCATCATTAGTCTCCCGTTTGGCGACCACTTTGCCATCACTGGCCACCAGACCCATTTGATAAACAGTATAGACCGTTCCTTCCAGGCAGCGCCATGCCAGCCCGATTTGGGAGCTGCAGTCTGCAAGGGATAACGTCTTTGAGGGGACGTCTAAAGCCAAGCAGAGTGACGTGGCCACATGGAAGAGACGGTGGCGGGACCCCCATTTCCACAGCTGGGTCTTGATGTTTGGGTCACAGGGGGTGAGGGTCAAGTCTGTGGAAGGCCCCGTACCAAGGCACTTCTCTGTGCTTGTGTGCTGGATGGTGAAAGCATCCTCATCTGAGATGACGGGACAGGAAACAACCCATTTTAAATACAGGCAAGCTTCAACTCAACAGCTCCTGTAAGCCTTTGTTACCAACAAGATGGAAATGAATTTTCTCAAATTTATTCACAAAAATAAATTAAAAGCAGGTGTGTACTCCCTAAAAGCTAGCCACAGCTTATAAGTAGGGGCCCAGACATTAAGCAATGCACACAATCAAACATGACACTAACATTTGTATCCTATAACACAACATAAGCCTAAAATCTAAAATTTCCTAAGCTACTTAAAGACCCTAGCATACATGAAGACAACAGCACATAGAAAGTGATGGTAAAAGTCATTTGGGTTGTCAAATCTTATTTTATTTCATGAATAATACTATTTTTATGTTATTCAGAAATTATTTGGGTGTTTCGCTAACAACAGTTTAGTCTCAGTGACTGCTAATTTTTTTTTTTAGATATTTTCAGGCCTTTCTGGACAAAATTATCAGGAAAACAAACTACCTGATGACATCCTAATCACATTCCAAAGCTGATGTAACATTTATACGGCTGGAGCTTAAATTAAGTTCATTTTCATTCTATTTTTTTGGTGAAAATGCCAGACATGGAGACGAGGATAAATATCAGATCTCAACATTTTGATCTGAATAGCAACACAAAGGCTTTATCTTTATTTTTTATGAAATAATGCTCAAAGTCAGTTCCAAACCAAATTTGCTTTAGCCAAATATGACAAATGTGCTGTTATTAACAGCAGGTCCAGAATATTTGATATATGTATATCAAAAATGACATTAAATATAACCTTTAGCTTTATACAGTTAAAAATAATAGTGTTTACATTACAATCCCTGATCATTTTTGTTGTTGTGATACAGGCTTTGCAATCAACTCATGACAGTCTGACTTCATGGCGAAAACAAAGTCAAAGCTTTTAATGTGGTCACACAACGTTTGGGGGTTAAAAGGACCCTGCTCTCATACCTTTTGGTGCAGTCTAAAGCTTCTTATGAGCTACTTTAATATTTATTTGTGTCAGTTTAGTGGAGAAAGTTTCTTGGATTTCTTTTAGATTCTGTGAAACAAACATGCTGTAGCTGCAGTTGTTGGATAAGAAAAGGACGAATAGCAGAGACTAGGACACCAAGTTATAGCTTACATGCTCTTTTTATCCTTTATCATTATTGCAGTATTGAACAATTTTATTGTACATCACATATGTTTCTCATATCAAGAGCTTAATCTGCTTGATCTGACAAAGTCTATTTTCTGAACATTTAGGCCTGGCGTCTAATTATTTCTATTACATATATAATATTCTCAAATCAATATCAATGTCAGTATGTAGTTATAAACAATGTGTCAAAAAATATGTAACATCTTTAAAACTCAGTTTTCCAGCCCTAATGTGGATGAAATCATTGAGATTCTAATTCTGTCTTCCTGACAAGGGATTGCTAGCAGGAAAACAAAAACATTTGGAGTGGAGGTAGATTTAGTCACAATATAACCCAGAAAAACTGCAGATAGTTAATGTAAGACAAAGAAGTGCCTGCAGATTCACTCTCCCACATGGATGACTGTACTGTATTTGTCATTTAAACAGATCACATGGGGGAGCAAATCTGTCCTAACATTCATATCCTCAAGTGGTGGGTTGGCTGTTTGGCAATAAAAGGTCAGAGGAATAAGATGTAACTTTTTTTGAGAAATGTTTAACCTATTTCCTGAAACACTACATAGCATGTTTTATAGTCTTGTGTTGTCCACACCTAAAGGATATTCACTTTATTGTCAGCAGAACAGAAACTACTTTAAGCTATAAAGCTAACGCTTTTAACTGTTATTGAGGTTAACAAAATGGCTATGTCTTGTTCCTCTGTAAATTGTGGTATAAAAAGGCAGATACAGTATTTATTAGGGATGCACCATATTATTGGTTTGGTATCAATATCGGCAGATAGTGGCATAAAAAGTTATATATTGGGATCCGCAGATATGAAAAATTCTGCTGATATTTACAGACAATATTACAGCCACACATAATGACCATATATATCTCCTATATCAGGAGAAGTATTAACATAACAAATTAATGTGCCAAAATGCTTCACCTCATTTTCACGTAATGTCATGTCATTAAGACCAACAGTATCATTTTAAGAGAAAGAAATGATGGTGCAAATAAAACATCACAGCATAAGGAACAGGTCGGTTTTAGTAAGTGAAGGCTGCATACTTCATTAAAAAAAAAAATTGGTATCTGCAATTATGAGCTCAGAAATACTGGCACATCAAATATTGCCAAAAATCTAATATTGTGCATCCCTAGTAAATATGTAGCTCTGGCAAAGGTATAATCTAAATGATCTTATTTAAGTATCCAGAATTCATACTCATCATATATATATATTTTAACTATAAATCAAGTGTTATCATCATATTATTTTCCCTGACCGTTTGTACAAGTCTCAAATTTGGCTTTAAAATCTTCACGGGGAAGGGTTTCGATTGGATGAACATGTAAAGTAACAAAAACAACAGAAGTCAGGGCCTATAATATACATAAGAATAAAGAATGGTTGTCTTTAGTTCATACTAGGGCTGAATGTACATAAATTCATATTTCAGTAAGTTTTGGCTACATTGCGATACCCACTATATATCACAATATCTTCTTTTCTGTAATGAAATAACATATGAAGCTACTGATGTTGCTATTGGTAGCAGGCAAGCTATGTAATATCAACATCTACATGAAAAAAGTCCTTACATCAATTTTTTTTAAAAATCAGCATAGACACAAACTGCATTGATTAAATATATTGTTACTCAATATGACAGTACATTGTAAATATATGATTACATCTATAAAACTCAATATATTACCCAGTCCTTAATGTCTAATCTGTATATACCTGATTTTTAAACGTAAATTAGTAATTTTCTATCAGAGTACAGAAGGTTTAAGTAAGCTTCAAGATTTTATTTCTGGGACATTTGCTGTAATTATTCACACTAAAGGTAATACGGGCCTTAAATATCTTAGTAATTCTTTATGGTTGATTACAGTTTCAGTATGAAGCAAACAGGCTGCATACAGACTCTAGAAATGAGTTTCATGTTACAGCTTCACTGTATAATAATGGAGCTATCCACCACTATTGAGCATAAACAGAGGCTATCCAGCATAAAATCATTTTAATGTGCTTTAAGTAACTCATGACTGAGTGAAGGAGGGATGAGTCTGCAGTTTGTCTGACCTGTCAACAATATGGACTGACACCATACTCCCTGAAGATTAAATGTAAACATGCACCGACTAGCTGACTGTTGAACTAATATATCTTTTATTTATCAGGCTCAGCTTGTTTTATACTTTACATTCAGCATGTTTGTAGCTTTTGTCTCTGGTTTTAAGACGACACTAAAGTTTCTATCAGACTGAATCGAAAGTGTAACGCGCAGTCCGCCCAGACAGCCGCAGGGAGATAAGTGACGCAGAAATTAAAACGAAATGTCGGGGCTCAGGCTCAGAGAGGAAACTTACCCAAACCTTTGACGTTAGCGGGCGAGCAAGTCCCCAACAAAACAAGTGACTCCAACACAGTCAACAAACAAAGGCAAAGTGTCGCTCGGGACGGTCTCAGCATGGTCACGGAGCGCTCCTTCCGCTGGACTCATAAAGAATAAATCATCCCAGAGAGCAGACCTGTGAATGTGGGCCGATCGATAACTGAACCTTAAAGCGAAAGTGATCAGATATTTACAGTAACCCAGTTAACCCCTCTGTCAGCTGTGTGCTATCAACCCTCCCGCTCCAACGGCCGAGGAAAGACGGCAAGAGCCGGGGAGTAAGAGCGCACTTCCGGCTTGTCGTGTCAAAATAAAATCTGACCTATAGCCACGCTGCACAGTTTCTCAAACCTGTAAAGCAAGCTTATAGGTACATTTGACGACATACTTTTGTTAAAGGACAATTTATGAATTTATTTACACAGTCAAGTTTTTCTTTATTCTTAAAAGGCAGAAATATTTATTTATTTACTTTCCCTGGAACCAGCTGCTGTATTACCACAGTCTACCAGCATGGGATCAATAAAGTACATCTATCTATCTATCTGGATTGTTCTGGACTATTTTAAGCATTTGAATAGATTTTATTTATTGTATAATCAGTCCTTGTGACTCTCTGATCTTTAAACCCTGTAAAAGATTCAACACTTTTGCAGAATATTAATTAGTCTTGTTTTGTAACCTTTTTAATATAACTTCAGCCTTTTTACCTACGCCAAGGAGGTTAAGGTTTTTAAGTTTGTTGGCAGGATAACTCAAAAGTCATGAACAAAATCTGATGACATTTTCAGGAAATGTTGGTCATGGCCCTAAGAAGACGTGATCTGATTTTGGTAGTGATCCAAATAGAGGCAGGAATTCTATTTAACAAATTTGTTAACCGTACGAGACAGGGCAGTTTTCCAAATTTTGGCTGATAACTCAATACGTTCTCAACAGATTTGAATGACATTTTGAGGGCATGTTTGTCACAGCACAATGGAGAAGTGATAAGATTGTGGTGCTGTTGTCAACGAGGATGTGGATCCAGGAGTTTTTCAAGAATTTGATCTCAGTGCAAGAAGGGGAAGTTTGCCTGCCAGTAACAGAAATGCCTTGATGGAGGTTTGTGCTCTCATAACACCTTTAGTTCCTCTTTCTTTCTTATTTTTTTTTTAATTATACAAGAATCCAAGGTACTCAGAAGAAACAAATTTCTGATAACAAAAATGGATACTGAGTCAGTTAACAAATTAGCAAACAAGTTACCAAATAAAGATCAATCAAAATCACGGCCAACAAAATTAATTATTAAATAAATAGATGGATAAATCTGATTTGAAAGTAAAAGTAAAACAAGACACAGGGAAATAAGATTTTGAAATCAATTTCACAACTACAGGAGTTATAATAAATAAATGAATAACATTGATAACAACAACAACAACAACAGAAGTTATTGTTATCATTGTTGTTATTCTAATAATTCTTATGAATATTCAGTGGCACTTAAAACATTAACAAGACACACCATAAAGTGATTAAAGAACTATAGAGGAGGGCAGAACAGAGAAACTTGGAGATAAAAAGTTAAAATGTCAGAAATAAAATTAAAAGTTGAGATTAAAAAAATGCTGTATTTTCTGTGTTGTATTATAACATTAGTTTGTTTTGCTTTAAGTTGTATTTGAACCCCCTTACTCTAACTTTAATCTAATTTTGACAATTTTCTCGACAATTTGGCCTTTTTCTGAAACAGTAATTCACCACATTTTGCCCATCAGTTTTTGATCTAAGTCCAGTATCCATGCCGTTTTCCATTTATTATTCCCTTGTTATTCAGTCTGAAGTGGCTGAGTAAACAAGTAGTTTAATAATTATTGAATAAATAATGTTCCGTACTGTATGCGTTTGAAGTAACTTTCGTAACATGCTTTATTTTGAAGGCGAGACAACTCGTGTTCCGGTTGTAATGTATCAGTCTTTACTGAAGGGTCCTGGTCCAACCCGCAAAGTCCATGAATGTCCGGAAATTTCTTCGCTCCCCCACTTCACACCCTCTTGGTCTCCTAGAGAGCACGCACGTCGTGTTTTTACCCGAAAGTAACTCCAGTGAAAATCCCCATTTAAAGTCACTACAGAGATATACCCTGAGTTACAGAGCAGTGGGAGAAGGCTGAGTTTTTATTTGTAAACACAGCAGCTGTCATGAATTATTAAAGACTGCACATCCTGATGTCAGATACCGCCAGACAAAGTGTCAATAACACTGCTGCACATTTCTCTCTCATATTTCCATTATGAGTGGCTGTCAAACACTTTCTGGAGGCTGGCTGTTGGCTCAGTTTGGGTATTGACTCAAGAAACACTGATCTTGTTTCTTGGATGTTATTTAAACCAGGGCTTCCCAATCTTTTCAGCCCACAACCCTCCAAACAGCATTACAGGGACTCAGCCTCCACTCTATACAAAATAAAGAGCAACAGAAAATGATTGACGTCATGTGCAAACTTATTTTTAAGGATCTTTTTGATATATAATACTCTGAGTAAATTTTACATTGTTATGTGTAAGAGGAAAATGATTTTATGTATGTTTCCTTCAAATTATGGGCAAATTAAGCCTTTTAAAATCATTAAAAAAAGGTTCACTGATTTTCTTAAAGCAAATTGCTACTCCCTCTTGGTGTCTCACAACCCCCGTGGGGGCCCCACAGTGACAGTCAATGATTCAAACTAAAGAGGGAACAATTTTCACTATTGAGCGAAAAGGTCAAATAATTTAAACACCCACTGGCCACTTTATAAGGTACACCCATTGAACTCCTCATTAACGGTCCCATGTCCTGGTGTGTTTGACTGTTAACATCATCTCTTGAGTGTCTATTTAGCAAGGATTTGATTTAAGTTGAATAAAAAAATTAAACATGTTGTTAGTTGAGGATCAGATGCAGCTGATTTTCCATCCCCTGTGGGAACGCTTGGATCTGAGGGGGTAGGGGAGGCTAAGAGGTCTGCACTGATTGGCTGCCCAGATGATGTCTAATGGGAGGGGGAGGAGAGGATTTTCAAAACAGCCACAGCATCTGCTTGTGAAAAGCAGAAAATACACAAAAGGGAGGAGGCTCTATAGGTATTGCATCAAAAACCCCAGGAAGTGAAAAACTGAGGCCCTGTTTACACGACAATGTTGTCACCAGAAACAGAAAAGTTTTCCTTTGCGTTTTTTTAGAAGCTCTCCGCATACACACAGATAAGCGAGAATGACTGAAAACGCTGTAGCGTGCATGCCAGGCCAGGAGATGGCAACAGCGGTATTACAACACGTGTACGCTTTCAGGTGAAGACAAACTTTTCATAAACAACAATGGCGAGTGGACACACGAAGATGCAGGAGTTTCTCGTCTGGACAACAAATGCGTCTGGATATTTGTCTGGATAACAAACCGAGCACGGTAAGCAGCACACATGTTGCTCGGTAGATGATCCAAGCTGTTGTTGTTATTGTTGTTCTTGGGATGCACGTGCAACCTTTATCTGCAAGAGTACTGTGCATGCGCCCCGCGTCAGCGTTTCAAGGAGAAATTTCCCGTTTACACAGCTATGAAAACGTTTTCAAAACTTTTCACTCTGGACCCTGGTTTCAAAAGTTTGCAGATTCAGACACACCATTCTTGTGTAAACGTAAGGCGAAAACACAATGAAAACTCTCCATTTTTGTTGTCATGTAAACAGGGCCTGAGTGTTTAAAGAAGCATTTTCTTAAAAGAGGCATAAGCACATTTCTCTGAGTTTAGTTAAAGGTGTCATGTTAATCTGCTCCCCAAGCCCCTTCTAACAACATTAAAAGCAAAGAAAAGTGGTTATGCAGGACATGGGAACTTCAATGCAAGTAGCTAATCGGCAAATCACATGGCATTTAGTCAATGCATATAGGTATGTAGACATGGCCAAGATAGCATGCTGATGAGCCTCAATTTCTGTTAAGACATTCAGATGGTCGGGGTAGAATTTGGTGTAAACAACATGAGGGCATGGATCTATCCACCTTTTACCAATGGTTCAGACTGGTGGTGTACTGGTGTGGGGAATATTTTTTGCACACTTTAGGCCCCTAAGTACAAATCAAACATTGTTCAGATGCCACAGCCTACCTGAGCATTGTTGCTGAACATGTCCATCCTGTTCCAGCAGGATAATGCGGCCTGTCACAAAGCTCAGATAATCTCAAACTGTTCTCTGAACATGACAATCAGTTCAATGTACTCCAGTGGCCTCTACATTCACCAGATCTCAGTCCAAAAGAACACCTTTGGGATGTGTTGGAACAAGAGATTGGCATCACGGATGTGCAGCCAAAAAATCTGTAGCAACTGCATGAGGCTACTATGTCACTGTGGAACTAAATCTACAGGGATGTTTCCAGATCCTTGCTGACCTATGTCACTACGAGTTAAGGCAGTTCTGAAGCTAACAGAAGGTACTAGCAGGGTTACCTGATTAAGTGGCGAGTAAGAGCAATATTCAAAGAAAATAAATATCCCATTAAACCAGATTTTTTAGAGGAAATAGGTATTACAGGGTTAAATGTTATCATACATTAATTCAATCTCAATTATTTTGCAGTGCAGAAACTAGATAAATGGGGGAATAGTCACCTCAAAGTGAAACTGTTCTGGAAATTCCATTGTGTTGGCTGATGTTACCCAGAAAGTGATTTTAATTTTTTTTTTTTTTATACCAAAATGAGAACTTGTGGGAGGTTTCCCATGTCTTTGGCTGTGTAGTCATTTGACACTCAGAGATGAAACTACAATTATAAGGCTTAACTTTGATTTATTAAAACACAAAGAAAACTGTGCAAAATAAAACCTAAAAAATATGCTTTGCCTCAGCAGTCAAAGAAACCCTCAGTTACAGCCTCACATATACTCTGTTAGTTACAAACATGCCAGGGAAAAAACCCTTTGCTGTCATTTTACAGCCTAGAAAAATAAAATAATGCAAAGGTAATACTGACAAAATGCTGCATCACGTATGCAGCAACAACAGCTCTTGAATTGCAATAAAAATTTACAAAAGACATAAAAAAATATCACTCTAATTTTCTTTTCTTGACATTAAAGTAACCATGGAGTATGGCTGAATTTTTTCCCTTCATTTGTTTGAACCTTGGTGTATATATATTTTTTATCAACCAGAACATAGATCTATTTTTTATGTTGTTTTCTATAATTATCCTCGTACCACAGCATTATGATAAACATTAAGTCTCCTGCACCTCTTCTTGCATGTTTAAGCACTGCATCAAACCCACTTTAACCCCTTCATTTATGAGAACTAAGCTGGTTTACAGACTGAGTTGGACTTTAGTGTTCCACAAAAATATTAAGAAACTTCCACTGTCTTAAAAACATTTCAAATAACGTTTAGAGAAATCCTTCAAACAGAGCTGCTTGCCCTCCTTTTCTCACCACTGTCCTGAGGAGTCAGCGTCACAGTTTTACAGTGTCGTGTAGCAGTCGTACCTGACGGTGAAACGGTGAGAAACCTTCTTAAAGAGAACCAAGGTTGATATATTTAGTGCTATTCTCCTGAGTGAGCTTCCAGGTCTGTGATCAGCACATTTCCATCTGAGTCAGTCGCCTGCGAGCTGGTTTGTCTGTAATAAGCGTTTCCCAAAGTTGGAAGGCCCCGAAAACGCGCGGTGCTCCTCCTGTACACAAACCACGTTGCTCCTGCCAGCAGGGCAAAAATCAGTACGGCCACCAGCACTGCAGCCGCGATTACTCCATGATGAAGACCTGAAATACACCAAGTATAGTAGGTTTTACATATTCTGATTGCGTTCAGGGCAGATTTAAAACCTTTGCACTTTTTGCAAGGGTTATGCAACTAGAAAATGAAAATGTAAGCACATGAATCGAGCTATACAACATGATAAGAAGTAAAAAAGGCAAAAAAAATCAGTATTATTAAATGTGCAAGGGGACATTTGATTTTGTTTTAATTGTTGTGTAGATTAGTGGTACTCAAAGTGGAAAAGTGGTAGTGCAATAGATCTGGTTCAGGGTTGTGAGATGGTTTCCAAAACAGGACAATTTAAGACTTTTAAGGCTTTCTCTCACTCATCATTGAGTATATATACATAAGATGGGTTTATTTTAACATGAAACCATTAAAGTACTGTGAGATTTTTACTAAAATCAAAAATATTTGTAAATAATTCTTTAAATATTACTTAGTAGCAATATATTACAATGTAATCCAATGGTTTCAAGCTTCAAGTTTTCCTATGTTCTTGTGCCAGTGTTGGGTAACACCTATTTGCAAGTGTGTGTGACTGTGTGCAACATAATAGTTTTAACTAGCTACATGAAAAGTGTGAAAAGTTTGGGAACCGTGGTGTAGGTAATTCTTTGAGGGTATCTCAACTTTTAAGCTTCTTCTCCTGTAAGTAATTCTAAGGCAGGGCTGTCAAAATTCTGTCATTTTTGGCCACATAGCGAAAAGTACAAGGATGACTGGTCCACTAATGTGTACCTCACCTTAGCAAAAAAAAAAAAAAAACCTCTTATGAAGACTAAGATTTGTTGGAGTGTTGGGGTTTGAGGAGGATAAACAGAAGATGATTTGAAAATTCTACCATGATACATCACTGACAGCACAGAAAATAAATAAGATTGGCACTGTTATTAATCCATCTGTCTTTATTCAGCAGTCAAGTTCAAGCTGCATTTTTTATTGCAGGCTTGATTTAATTCACTTTTTAGTAACTGAACCAAATACAAAAAAAAAAAAAAAAAACACGGTCTGAAGTTGTTCCCCAGGTCTAAGATTGGACACTGTTTTATGGGTTTTCAGAACATTCCAAACCATTTTAAGAAAACATTTTTTTAGCAGATGACTTCAAGATTGTTCTTTAATGAACAATTAATTTGGAGACAAGCATTGGAGTCAGTGTAAACTTACTATTTATTGGTTCCACTTCGACTTCGGCAACTTCCTCTGCAAAACAACACAGTTAAAATATGATTAATCATGCCCGTATATGCAGTCCAACAAACAGAATCTAAAATAGGTGAGCATTTTACTTGATATTATTTCCAAAGGTTTGTCATTTTGAAAACCAAAATGTGCAGCCACTATTATCAAGAGAGTCAGTGTGAGACAGAGCTGTTTTGTCCACTTAACACAATCTAGTGAAGACCTGAGCTTCTGTGGATACTTCTGTGGACACGGGTGAGCTCTGGAAACCAACATGCTTTTTAATGCAGCAACATCCCTCTACAACATCCCTCTACAAATGTAGAACTTGTGGCAGATACTTATTACTCAGTGACAAAACTACAATTATAAGGCTTAACTTTGATTTATTAAAACACAAAGAAAACAGTACAAAATAAAACCTAAAAAATATGCTTTGCCTCAGCAGTCAAAGAAACCCTCAGTTACAGCCTCACATATACTCTGTTAGTTACAAACATACCAGGGAAAAAACCCTTTCACCCTGTCATTATACAGCCTAGAAAAATAAAATAATGCAAAGGTAATGCTGAAAAAATGATGCATCACGTATGCAGCAACAACAGCTCTTGAATTGCAATAAAAATTTACAAAAGACAGCAAAAAATATCACTCTTATTTCCGTTTCTTGACATTAAAAGCAACCTTTGACCATGACCGTGGAGTATGGTTGATTTTCTTTCCTTTCATTTGTTTGAACCTTTGTGAAGAATTTCTTTTTTATCAACCATAACATAGATCTATTTTTTTGTTGTTTTCTAAAATTATCCTCGTACCACAGCATTATAATAAACATTAAGTCTCCTTACCTCTTCTTACATGTTTAAGCCCTGCATCAAACCCTCTTTAGCCTGTTCATTTATGAGAATTTAGCTGGTTTACAAAGTGCTGGTTTCTAAATGAACTGATGTCTATACATCACTGGGTTTTGCTGATATGTTTTATGTAAAACATGCTTCAAACTAATGGCTCCTAAAGGGATCGATGCATTTGTTCAAACTGAATTGCAGCTAATTAAACTGCCGTACCTCCCAGGAGGGCCTTGGTTAATTTGCATTTTCTAAACACTGATCATTGGAGCCCTAAATTCTGTCAAAATGTCCATTTCCTGGCAGCAGAATTAAACTGTAAACAGTCTAGTCCTAACATAACTTCTGCCAATAGCTCTTTATAAACAGCTGCCTGTTTTTACAGGCCAAAATGATCCAGGAAATTGGACGCTTGCCTGAGTGACTCCGGCCTGACAGATAAAACACCCCTTTTTTTAATTCTTTTCAAACACGTGGTTACTGCTCTATACGTTTATTTTGTCTTAGCTTTGCTACCGGAAGACTGGATGAGTTGATGCTAGATATGTGTCCTGATTTGCCTCTCTCAGGGACTGAGGACTTGTTGCACTTGCAACAAACAATGTGTCCAAATAATCCTCAAGAATGTGCTGTAAATACGACAGTTTTTCTGTTCCTAATCAGGCCAGAAGCTCCATGATGTCTGTGCTGGTTCTCAGTCTTCCAGGTCATGATGATCTGAGGTTTCTTCAGAAATGGCAGCCAGACTTGTTGAGGTTTTTTGAAGATGTTTTGCCTCTTCTCTTATCCCCTTTAACGCTTGTTGTATCATATTTGATACATACTTTAATGATACCTCTATCTAATCAATATCATCAACAAATTGCTAAAAAAAGCATCTGAATACAATCAGATAAATGCTAAAAGTGTCCTCAAATGGATTATCAGACGCCAAAAACACCTAATGTATCAAATGAGATACAAAAATATATATGTTAAATTTCATGGAAATTTTGATTTTTTTTTAGGATTTCAGTAGAAAGTGAAATAAACATGTCAGCTCCAAAAAATTAGAATTTTCTGGCTATAATTTGTGTTTTCAGGCATTAAAGGGTTAAAGGCTTCTTCAGTTCTCAAATGTGACTGGGCCTAGAGCTGGAATATAAAGCCTTGGTTAACCATTGGTAAGTAAATGGTATCACAGGAGATCCAAAGCCAAAGAAAGGATCAATCAGGCCAGTAAGACACGATAAGATATTCCTTCATTAGTCTCACAGGGGAAAATTCCAAGTTTACAGCAGCTCTAGAATACAAAGAAGAAATATAAAGAAGACACTAAGAAAGGAAAATAAAATAAAGTATCTATAACTGGTATTTACAATATGTACATGTTTAATATGTTACAGTAGGAAAATCTGAGATGTTATAAATATAAATATGGTTTATTTCACACTACAGAAGTTTTTGTTGTAGAGTCTAATAGCTGCAGGAAGGACGGACCTGCGATACCTCTCCGTCACATCACAAGAGAGTCATCAGTTAGGGGAAATGGTCCTAGTCGGGGGACAAATTGAAAACACCAAAGCAGTCTTGGCCTCTTCTGGGTCATGGTGTCGCATGATTTAAAGTGGTTTTGTTAATTTTAAGATGGAGAGAGTCTAGAACTGCTTTGTAGATGAAACTAGAAAAATCATAGCCGAACAGATGACCTACAGGATCTTAAATTCTAAACATGTATGACTGCAGGTTGTGCTGTCAAGGCTGAAAGCTGTGATGGCCGATGAAAGCAAGTATAGACACAATTTTGCCTCCATCTCAATCAGGATCTCCTCCATACTCACCTTTCATTGTTTTTGTATTTGTTTCAAAACAGAACTCTCACAAGGACAGCAAGCTGAGGATATTGATGGTCAGGGTTAAACAATACAATAACAGATTATTGCCAGTTTTTTTTAACCAAAAGATGTGACAGAAGCACAGAAAAAACCCCCACTCAATTTCTGATCTTTTAATACAGCCTAACAGTTAATCACACTTTGGTGCCCTGACCACTGATCCTCCTCTCTGAGTTTTTGTGGGACTGTATCTGTCCTAAGGTTTGCTGTGTCAAGGTCTAACTGACTTGTCTTGTGAGGGAGTTTGGAGAACTGAAAGTTAAAAAATATGTTAAATCTCTCTCTGTATCTATGGTTTTTCACATTTTCAATGTCAGTCAAAATTTATGAATTTTCTTGTGCACTGCCACCTCCATCCATAAGTGTTTATTATGGGACACAAGCTGCGAAGAGTCAACAAATACTCCGATATGTTGTGTAAGTCTGGCAGGGAGGACAGGATATTTATTCTGAACAGTCTTACCTGAAAGGGTTTTGCAGACAAACCCAAGCCGCTCGTCGCACTGTGAAAGGTGCCATAAACCATCAGCCACCCTGGTGGTGACACAGGTGTCTGCAGCCAGCAGCTTGAAGTCTGGAGCTTTGTTGGGCCAGCTGGTGAAGTCCATATGAGATCCATCCACCCAGGACATAGAGTCAGCTGCAAAAGCAAATATCAAATCAAATCACATGACAGGAGATCATAATCATCCAGTGAGAGAGAAATGTTCTTACTGTCAATGTTGAAATACATCCCCAACCACACTGACTGATGAAGGTATCCTGATGTCCAGAGCTGCTCCAGAATAAAACGATTCTCTGTCTCACTCTCAATGGTCAGAACATCTGACGTGTTGACTGAAAAGAGACAGAGGCACAAGTTCAAAGGTACTGAAAAGTTTAAAGTTGTTTGCTCTTTTTTTCTGATGGCAGGATGATAAGTTTCTGTTTGCTTGTCTTGGATAAAATGTTCTTAAAATGTACTTGAAATGAGAATCTTTGAAAATACACTACATAAGTTAAGAGGAAAATCTGTAACCTTTCATACAATCTGAGGTCAACATTATACCTTTCTTTGAACAGGATGGCTATAGACATCTCTACTACTCTACTTTACTACTGTGAGTGTGCATAATCCATAGATACATAAATGCTCTAGCATAACAGTCAATAAACATATTGGATTATGTATTCTGTGTTGTTCGTAATACAGTTCATCTCTATTTTCATTATTTTATAAAGTATTATCATTATTTTATATTTCTTTTTCCTCTCTAGACAATATTGTTAACATTATTGTTTATGCAGTACTATACACCAGAATTACAGACATTACTATTGGTATTGCCATAAAGAGATGAATAATTTGGTATGAGGTTTGATTTGATTTATCTAAAACACATTTGTATGGCGGGGCTGCATGGTGTGCAGCAGACAGTGCCCGTTCTTCACAGCAAAAAGGTTGCTGGTTCTAGCCCCATGTTGGTCAGGGCCTTTCTGTGGGGAGTTTGCATGTTCTCCTCGTGTATGTGTGGGTTCTCTCTCGGCACTCTGGCTTCCTCCCTTCAGTAAACTGGTGACTTAGGTTGATTGGTGACTCTGATGAATGGTTGTCTGTGTCTCTGTGTGGCCCCGCAATCAGCTGGTAACTGGTCCAAGGTGTACCCCGCCTCTTGCCCAACGTCAGCTGGGATAGGCTCCAGGCTCACATGACCCCAAAAGGGACAAGGGGTATAGATAATGGATGGCTGGATGGACATTTTAATAGTTCTATGTGAGTATATTTGTACATGTTATATTGATAAGTATGACAGTTGAATGTGTTTTTTTCTTCTTTTTTCTTTCTTCTTTTGTCTGTTTGTTTTTTCTTCTCCTTTTTCACAAAAAACTTATATCAAAATAGTGGATTTACTTGTATATTTTGTAAATAAAAAAATATCTTCACATTCTACAAAATCAAATTGTTTATTTTTGCCAACTTCAACTCATCAGGTTTATTTGAAAAAGTATTGTCAAGTATTGTACTTCAGTTATAACTAAAAGCAACACTGGTTAAGAATAAATAAGCAACATTTACTGATAAAAAAAATCATTTTTTTCTAGAAAGCTTAAGTAATGAGAGCAGTTTCTCCTTTTGGCCTGTAGGGGGAGTATTTATTACATCAGTCAGATAAAGGAGATGCATGCGCCATTTGGTCAGTTCTTAGATAATCAGTGCCATAATAATTAGTGTAAGATTTACAATTGGGAGTTATATATTTTCATTTCTTTCCTTTTTGGAGGTCTGTTTATTCTTCTGTTTGGCTGTTTATTATTGAACAGTAGAGATTTGGAGCTGTTATATGGATTAAACTGAGCTGTTTAGGGAGGCAGGACGTAAGTCTGAGAGAGTTTATTTTCTGCTGACTGTTTTCAAAAGCACCGATTTTACAAGATCAGAGAACCAGATGTAATCTAACTGATTTAGTAAGATTATATGTTAATTACATATGCGTTATTTATGTAAAGTGAGTTCTTCCAAAAGTGTTTTATTGTTTTTTTCCCAGTGTTCAGTCATTTGCAGCACCTCTATAAAGCTTACACTGACTGGTGGATGAAATAAACCACATGAATCCTGACCTTTTCGTCTGCAGTGCTCTCGGGCCTCTTCAAAAGTGAGCTTCTGCACCACCGGCTCAAAGTTGTAACAGTTGTTTCTGAATTTCACCCACGTGGAGGGACACAATAGCTCATAGGAAGGAAATGGTTTTGTGCCTATAAGAGAGTGCAGAAGGGTCTGAATCAAAAACATCATACCCATCATCAAAGAGCTGCAGATATTAAAGTTATTGCTTTTGATTTTTTTTTTTACCAAAAAAGCACTGACTTGGTGGGGGTTTATGACACAGGGCTCCTGGCAGTGGAGTTTCACAGTCAGCTCTCCTCCAGCCTCCGCTAACATCTATGTACACACACTCTCCGTTCACAAAGTCATCATCAGTTGAGTCCCAGTGTGTGTATACGGTGTCGCTGCCATCTGTCCACTGATAGTTGATGCCACTCTGATAAGAAGAACAAAAACCAATGTACTAGTCAGAAAGTTACACTTATGGAAGAACATTGCAAAACCCACACTTAGAAGGTGGTATCTGCACATTGATAAATATGAGTACTGAACATATAAAGAATATTTTTGAACTATACCAAAGAAGACATGTTCTACACTTTAGGGAAGGAGGTGCTTATTTATGAGGGCCATTCAGACTAATGAGTCACCAGAAATGACACACACTTACTGTCATCAAGGGAAAACTGCCTATGGACCATAACTAAAAACAGGCCTCTGAGATATTAAAGTTAAAATATAACACAAAGGTTGGAGTAGATCTTGGTTAGTAATAAATTAAGATGGTGAATGTGTTTATGAGTCAATCAAAAGTTCAAAGAATAAAACTGTTGGTGATTCATTACACAGAAATTGAGCATGAACGGGCAGAGTGACAGTAAATGAATCATCTCCCTCCCGCTCTGTGTTCATTTCCCTTCATGACTAAGACACTCAGTGGTTACCCAGAGATAATTTTGTTCAGATGCTTACGCTCTGACTGTCTGCAGGGAAATAAATACACCTGCAGAGTCAAAGCAGGCAGAAGGCCAGGAGAAACCCTTGAGGTGTGTCACTAACCACATGCGAGCACCCATGGAAAATAATCACAGACAGATTCAGACCTTTTGCCCCTTCATACACGTCATCAACTCTCTGTCTAACATTTCCTTTCACTCCACAGGTAAGTGTGTCCAGGGGTGCCATAAAAAAGTTAGGAAAATTTTAAGGACCCATGGTTTGATGGGGCACCTTAGAATATAAAACTATTTTTTGTTTGCAGTTTTCCACATTTTTACAAATGACTTAGAAGTAATTTGATGCTTATAAATTACCCCAAGGCCAGAAAGGTGTAACCTGACTCGCCAGATGGACCGTTTCATATATTTCACTGGTCCATCTGGGAAAGAGCCCATGCAAAG
The DNA here is from genome assembly GCA_037902135.1 of Cetoscarus ocellatus. NCBI lineage: Eukaryota > Metazoa > Chordata > Actinopteri > Labriformes > Labridae > Cetoscarus > Cetoscarus ocellatus. Next base: position 331,826 of record JBAMNC010000379.1, on the reverse strand, counting down.
TGTTTGCATGTTACCGTGATAATGGAAATTCTATTGAATATCAGACATAAAAGTAAAAGATAGATTTCCAAAGTCAATTTTTAAGAGTCCATATCATGATTTTTTTTGTTTTAACTGCTATTTAGTGTGTTTCACATGCCACCTCCATGTGATGGAGTACTTCTATACACAAGACAAAAAGTCTGTGGCATTAGGACTTCTCCCTCTTTCCCTGTTACGGTATCAGAAGCTGCCTGAGATGTTCCCCTGCCCCCTGAACAGATCAACCAGTGTGACATCCTACCATAGATTTTTCAGCAGTTTAAGTCCATTGGTTCAGGGAAGAAAACCCAGTGCAGAGCATAGATCGCAGAAAGAATGCAGAGTTGTTGACAACTTAGTGCCAAGCAGTGCTGAACTGACAAATTGCCAAAGAGTTGCCTGTCAACCAATCAGAGTGGACTTGGCTCATGTGGTGAAGGGGGCCTTAAAGTGGCTGGGGCTCTCACAGAGGGTCTAAGACTGGGAAATCAGCTGGATGAGGAGTACTCAGGGAGTGTGAAAACTTTTTTTTTTTTTTTTTTTTTTTTTTTTTTTTAAACATTAGTTATCCTGAACATACTCTAGAATTCATAGAAAATGAAAATATGAACCAGAGTTAAGGTTATGGGCTCTTTGGTATATTTTCTTTAAAGATGACAAGTTACAGTAGGAAATGCACACATTCGATCAACGTCTTGAACGCCAGCATTAAGCATACACACACAGTTTAGAAGTACAAACAGATTAACCTGCATGTAAGTATACATACGTCTTGGCTGTACAGTCCAATCCAGTGTGGGACTGCCAATCTGTTGACGAGGACGGTGAGGAAAGCCTGATGGTATGAGTCTGTAATGCTCACCAGGTCAGAGTCACTCTCAATGCACATGTGCATGGCGTCGTACCAGCTCATGTTGCCTGAGACAACCTTGTAGCTGTGGCTCCTGTACTCAATGTTTTCTGGGAGAGGGAGCTTAGAAGAGTGGGCGGGGGGTTTAGAAATATCTGTCAGAATAAAAGAGAAGAGAGAGGGAAAATGGTGAGATATTAGAGGACACTGTCAGAATGATTGCTCAGTAGTGATTGTGTAAGCACATTTAAATGATGACTGACTGGCTGTGACTTGGAAAAAATAAATGAGAAGTCTGAGGACTTTTACTCTCTTGACCAAAACTGGACACAAAAGATTACTGTGAGGAGACACATAGGAATGAGACCTGGTGAATCTTAATTATTTAATATTGCCAAAACAGTATGAAGTGTAAACACTTCGTAAATATTAAATAACGCACATTAGCTTTGACTCATAGTTTTTATTCTTAATCCAAAAATAATATTTTTTTTACCACTTTACTGTCATCAACAACTTAAGGGGTAGCAAACAGCTCGCTTTCACTTTATTTCAGTGCACCATAAAGCAAGATCACATGAAAAAAGGGGGTCACCAAGCAACAGAAATACAACTGGCTCATGTCAAATGTATCACTGAGTATTTACAGTTTATTGCGCTGAAGCCCTGAAACATTTACTGAATAATTTCTCATTATAGTGCTGTGTGTTACACTAATTTTGAAGCAACTGACAGATACAAAAAATCAGGAAGAGTAAGCATCATGCATCTTTTCAAACGACAGAAAAAATCATTTCTATTCAATGAATCTGTCAACATGACAGTAAATCAGCATTTCTCATCATAGACGCATAGTTAGGTGGTGGGTTAGTATTTAGCGGGTAAAATGTACTGAAAAATCTAACATGACAATAAAAGGAGAACAGGCATGTTGAAAAAACACACTATGAGTAAAAGAGAGGACAGAATAAAAGCAAAGATAAAGACACAGAAAATCTTACCTTGAGGTTTTTGACAAACAAATCCATACCCAGTCTCATTGCACTTCTCATCGTACCACTTTCCTGTCAGGTGAAAGTTATGATTGTTGGACAGAACAGTGCATGTTTTCTTCCCAACAAATCCGTCGATCCACTCGTCCTCCTGGAGGGTTAATAAAGACACTAATACATAAACACACCAGGGATGCAACAATTCTCAATCAACTATTGAGCTGTTCATTACACAATCACAGTTTCATATGCAGTTTGATATTTTTTGTTTTGAATACAAACAGATGTTATACATTTATGCACTTTTATCTTTGTGTGTATCAATACGGCCATGAAGCCTTGTGGGCCCGTTAAATCGTCATTTTTTAAACCACTGATGTACAAACATTCATCTGGGTTTGTTGGGGAGACAAACTCACATCAGCAGTGTGCATTTAATTAAGCAGAAAATGTCTTAACTAACACCTGGGGACTCCACAACAGACTTATAACATACCGGTCCCTGCAGCTAGAAGAATTATCCTCATCTGTTCAAAACAGTTGTGGAGAGCACATCCAGACTTGCAATCCCTTTTTAAATCCTTGCTGAAATTGGCAAACAGAGCTGAGCTGAAAACCAAAAAAGACGAGGTATGCACTGACCCATGCTCAGTGTATGGTCAGTGTATATACAACACCATTCACAAAACCAGGCTAGTAAAACTACCACCTGCAAATACCTGACAACCTGTATATTTCATACTAAACATTAAGTCCACTGGGGCAACAGCTAGAGATTTGAATTGCATATGCAGTGGTTGTTATATATAAATCCTTGTAAATATTTTGCATTGTTTGATCGATATAAGAATTTCACGAGGCATTAATTAAGTGCTATGTCCTGAATCTAGACAGCTGCTTGAATTATCTAAATCCTGATTCTCAACACAAAATCTGAAGAAATAACAGAAGTAATAATCTGCATAAAAATGAACTACAAAACCTTATCAAGTTGTGTTGTCTCTTTCAAACAAAGACTGTAACCTATAGAATAACCTGATTACATGGCTTTAAAACCAAAAGGGTAAAGACTAGGATTAAGAAATACTGACCAAAAATCACATGACAATATTTGTGTATCAAATTGAACCTTTACAGCATATATCTTGATTTTTTTTTTCTAAAAAGAAACAACTGGTTGTCAAAATACAATAAAGCAACAAAAAGTAGAAGTCCTTCACACCCACATACTTGGCTATTTCTTAATTTCTAATCATCAAAATTCAGACAAACACACACTGTCTAAATTTAGTAAATCATTGGCAACATTTCTGTATAAAGGATGTAAAACCTTTGTAAACGCATAAATCCTCTGAGTTTTAAAATAACATCTCCAATATTATTATGGTTGTTTGTTGTTTAGTGTTAATCTCATTATTCAAAGAACCTAAAACAAAATAAATACATAAATAAAATTAGCAAAATTGAGAGTTTGAAGTAAAAAAAAAGTAGGTGGGGCACAGTGGCGCAGCACATAGTGCGGCATCACATCCCTGGGTCGAACAGGGTCTGACTGTGTGAAGTTTGCATGATCTTCCCGGGCATACCCTTTGGGCTTTTTTTTCTACTATTCACTAACAATCTTGTCTTACTGTACATCTAGTTTTAAAAATATCAATATATCCTGACAACTTGATATATTGCCATGCCGTAGTAAGGAGATGAGTTGAATTCTCTTGTGTTGGTATAAATGCAGAGATTTGGGTAAAAATAATCAACTTAATGTTGCCTTTCTTCAGCATTCCAATACATTCTTTAAGTCTGGACATGTGGATTAACCTTCAGCATTAAGAGAAACTTACAGTGGTGTAGCTCTTTGGTTCAACCGGAGACCAGTTGGTGTAGCTCACTCGTTTTCCATTGGTCCATTTAAATGTGTCGTCATTTGTCAGACCAATCCACACACCTACAGAGCTTCCCTGCAGCAGCATGGTGATGTAGGCTGCAGAAACAACATAATAACAGGATTATAAATAAAATGAAACTAAAGAGCAGTACCCCTATCTTAGAGGAAGACTAACAGCTAATAATGAGGACAACAAAAACAAACTGTTTTCTGTGTTGTGAGTGTTTCGCTTTGCCTCTACCTTGTTCGATCTCGTCCTCTATCGCGACCAGCGAGCCTTTAAATGACGAGCAGATTGACTCGGCATCTTCCCAACTCTTTCCGTCCTTTGGGTCATCAACAAGGTGAAGCAGGAGACACTGTGAGAGCAAAATCACACCAAAGAATCCAACACAAAACATCAACATTAATCGTTTAACACCAATAGGTATTCCCCTGTCATTATTATGACAGGAAATGAAGCAATGAGTGAGTTTGTGATTTTAGAAAGCCTGTGTGTATATACGCCCAAGTGTGTCCAAACCTTGTGCCCAAAGTACAGCCATTTATCTGAACATCTTCCGATGTAGTGTGGCTCCCTTGGAGTCTCCACCACAGACACTGTCTGTCTCTTGCACACATAGCCATGAAGACTGCTGCACGTCTTGGTAGACCACTTCCCTGTGACAAACCAGGAAAACATGGACTCAATCCAGCAGATGCTGATATACATACATCAGTGTGTTTCTGCGTCCTGTTTCACCTGTTGAAGAAGACATGGTGACACACAACCCACTTTTCCTCCGGTCACTTCCCTCTGCCCAGTTCTCAAAGTCAACACCTGTCTGGTCGCTCCACCTGCAAACAAACACAAACACATCCAACAACCATCTAAGTGATTAACGATGAAACTGTCCAGGGAGAACATTCAGTCTGATCACATGAGGGACAACTAGTCATTGACACCTCAGCTGTAACAAGGGCTCTGCAAAACATATCATACATGAGCCTAATTAACTTACCATTCTTGAAATGACATTTGTTTTTCACATCTATTTGCAAACGATTCGAAAATAATGTGATTTTCATCAACATCTTCTTATAAATGATACGTCCTTTGATTAAGCAAAATCAAGAACCTCTAAAAATCACTATTGGAAACATTTGAGAGCTGATTTGACAATGGAAGATTATAATTCTCAAATTCTGTAATTTCTAAAAAAACACTGATCCACAAAACGCGCACACACCTGACCTCCTCTCCAGGCTGTGGGATGGTCAGGCCGATCCACCAGTCAGTGGAGCCCAGGGAGAACTGAGGAGACACAAAGGGAGGAACAAACCTGAAACAGAACTTCCTTTCAAATCCAGTCAGCTTTGGCCTTTTCTACTATGCAGACTCTCTTTGGCCGGCCCTTTTTCATTTCTGCGCCTTGTTTTGTTCCCTTATCCCCCTCATAAGCCTGAGCTACACAAGAGACTCCTTTTGTGTTGCCTAAAATGCCTGCTGCCCAAAAGCAGCAATTCTCTTGCTCTCTTGCTTGAAGTGTGCACATATGAAGTGCATTAGAGCCTGTCGAGGTTTTTGTGGGTGTAAACACTTGAGTTTGAACAAGAAAAGTGTGGGAGTGGAGTTCACATTAAATGCACAGTTTTATCTTTTTTTAAATAAGATTTGGCCCGTGGGCTTACTGAGTACATCACTCTGACTCCTGTACTCAAACTCCTGTATTAAATGTGCTTCTGCAGACCGAAAAAGACAGCAGACGTTTCCTACCTCCTGGTCACTGCTTAAGGCCTTGTTTGCACCTAACGTTAATATTTGTATTAAGTACTTAGATAGCAAGTGATACATTTAAATGCTAGGTATGAGCGCATCTCAATAAGTACTGTTGCACATTTATTATCTGATAACTTTAGTAGCTTTCACACCTAGACCGCTTGGGAGGGTTGTTTAAAAAAAAAGTCAGTGTTCCCTGTTTGGCTTGGTTTGTCTGACTATACATAAACACAGAAATCTATCCCTGTTTGGGTACAAACAACCATGCCAAGCTAGCCTGAGAGAGGTGGTCTCAGCTCACTTCAAACTGACCCACAAACAGGTTGACAACTTAAGTCACCTCACTGATGTAGTGGTATAAGCAGCAGCAGAAGTGGGAATAAAAATTGCAGTCTAACAACTTTGATCTCAACAGATGAAGATAAGTACTTCTTAATAATAATGTTTGGATCCCACAGTCACTTTCTGTGCTCAGGCACAACATACCCTGAAAATAGCAGCAGGTTAATATCACTCACTGTCTCTTCAGCAGATCATCACAGGACTCAACAACACTGACAGATTAAAAAACTTGTTTGGATTGCTAGATTTTAGTTCACCTCATTCAAGCAGGAGAATTTATCCTTATTACAGCCACTCTTGACTTTTCTGCATCACCGACAGTTTCTCTGCAGAGACATCTACAGGTGTTAGGGTGCAATAAGGTGCCATGTTATCTGGTGTCCCTGAACTGTTGCAGACATCAGCAAGTGTTAAATGCCCCTCTTCTTTATGCTCTTTGCTTACATTTACATAAATTGCATCACACACTGATAGATATGGTCACATCTATCATCATTCAGTCATTCGATCCCTTAAAAAAAAAACGACTTGTTTGTAGATAGCTTAGCCTGCTAGCTTCCTTCCTGTAATACAACTCAAAGTCAATGCAGGCGGAGATGTCATGACTTCAGGCCAGCCCTACATCGTTGTGTGGTTTGGCCCACTGCACAAATACTGCCATGTGAACATTAAACAATTCAAAGGAAATAGCATCGCTGTCAGGGCAAAACATTTGTTCATGTAGCACTAGAGCTTATTCCCATTTCCTGAAAAGGAGCAATTCTGAGGAAAAGAGGTTTGTTTCAGACAGTGACAATATGCATTTTTGAAGCTTTTTTTTTTCAACTCAATTGAAACAAAGCAACTGAGCTTTAGCTGTGAAAACCACCTGAGACTGCATTTTAAGGTTGTCTGGGATGGCTTCATCTGAACTTGCTTGGTAGTTTAGACCAGAAGGTCTTAGCAACCACCACCTCATCTTTAATGAGACATTTTTAACCCATATTTCCTAAAACTCTCAAATGCTCTGCTAGCGAGGGTTAAAGTGGCCAGTGAGTGTACATTAATGGCTTTGTAAGGTTACTAAAATTTAGAGAATTACTCTTTAAAGCAGAGTCGGATACAGACCCTTTTCAGGCGCTCTTTGATAAAGTGCAGCTCCTCTCTGGTGTGAATGGACAACAGGTGAGCTCCCATCATCTGACAGGCTACAGAGACAGCATCCCAGTCATATGGCTGCTTTGCCAGCAGGTACTCAGCTCCACGGTAAAATATCCAGGGCTCACTCTCTAAGGGAGACCAGAAGAAACCAGAAGAGGCCTTAAAATCATCGTAAAGTAATTTCATTTATATCTGTGGCAACTGGGAATGAAAATCTAGTTAATATTGATCAAGAGACGCTTTTCTGATCATTTCAATACCATTTGATTCATGCATTGGTGGCCTATTCACATACTATTAAAAATGTGTTTTTAGATCATAACTTTGGCTGGTGCAGAATTTCTGCTAAGAGCTCCTACTTTTATTTTTTTCTATTTCTTGGTGGTTCTATTACAGCAGTTTTAGGTACATATATTGGATTAACAGGTGACGTGATCACAGCAAACAACACACCCAGCCCAGCATGCAAAGATAGTCTAGTCTGCTTCTGCAGGGTCTTCAGAGGCATCACTGTTCATTTCAGTCTATTTCATACAAGAAAGACCTTAAACATTGCATGAAATCAAAAATTTTGGTTCTACATTTTGAAGCCAACAGATCATTTGATTCTTTAAACATTAGTTTTTGTATTGATTCAAAGCATAAATGAATAACCATCTGTGGTCACTTTATGGTTTGCAAGACATTGCATACAATATCAAGCAAGATGAAAAAACAAACAAACAAAAAATGGAATAATGTATAAAAATCCAAGTGTAAGTTGGAAAAATCTAGGGTGGAATGATTTGGGGAAAGAAATAAACTGCAATTATTTTTACCTTGACTGCATCCTCAATATAATTTGTAGTCAGTTTTTCAGCTCATTATTCCCTTTTTGATTAAAAAAATACATTAAAAAGAATATTTAATTACTAAGTATGCGACTGATAAATATGATTTTTTCCAATTCCGCACAAAACAAATGTATTATTTTTTCATTTGTGCATGACACATTGGCTAAAACACCTCTGCTGTAAAAAACTTAAAACAACTTAAAATGGTATTTAGACGAATATTTGACCTTAAAGAAATACTGCACCTCCTGCAATTTGAAAATTTTAAGTGGGCCAATTGCGATTCTAATAAAAATAAATAACAATAGTTGTTCGGCCTCAGAATAAACTCCAAATTAGCAATGCTGTTTTTATTCAGAGCTCAATTCAGCAGGTAGGTTTTTTTATAAGAAAAGTTACACAATATTGAGAACAAATTTTAAGGATCCAACAAGGTATGATATCGAACATGTTAAATATGTTAAAAGTGAAAATGAATAAAAAACGATACTCACGCTCTGTGTACCAGTAGGGTTTTACCAACTCATAACCTGCAGCATAAATCAGTATTTGATATTAATGCATTGCTGATTTGTCCTTGTGGGAAGTGGTATGTTCAAGTGTGTTTACCTCTGGCCAGCTTGCAGATCCACTCATGTTTGGCGTCACAGGGCAGTGGCACGAAAGTGTTCGTGAGGTCACTGTACACGGCACAGTCCCTCCTGTCATCCTCCTCGTTCTTATCCTCTATGAACGATGTCATCACCTCAAATTGTACAGAAAAGTAATTTAACGTACTGATGGTGAAATTCTCTGCACCGCAACAGGTACACGACTGTCTCAATGTACTTACAGGGGTACTATCAGACCACTCCCAGACTCCAGGCTCCTCGGGGTCTCTCTTATTTAAACCCACCCAGAACCAGCGAGATTCATTTCTGAAAATAAGAGCAAAAGTACACACTGTGATACAGCTTTGGATGAGTTTTTGTTTTTACTTTTAAAAGTTGTGCTTACACAGCTACAATAAACAAAACACCTGTGAGGAATTTCCATTTTGGGTAGATTTTAGAGCCCATTGTCAATAACCTGATATGTTTTGTCTTTTTCAAATCAGATGGAAAAAAAGAGTTTTTAAAATTACAACACAGAGGCATCAGTCTTCAGTCAGGCAATCTTGTCTGCTTTAGTTGGCATTCCCGAGGCATCACTGTTCATCTCAGTGTGTTTTAGAATAAATTATTTTTGCAGATTGCATGAAATTCAAGATGTAAAATTTTAGTTCCACATTCCGAATCCTACAAAATTTTTTGATCTTTGTACCACAGCCACCATAGATCTTTGTTAAAACAAAGATACTTTTTCATCTTAACATGTATAACTTGGGAACATTCAGGGCGGACTTTTAGGACCAGGGTGGTTCAATTGGGGCACTAAGCTGTGATATCTCATACTATTGTGAACATTTCTTTTTGCTCAAAGGCATCAAATTAGATATACAGTATGGCGACAGATAAATCTCCTTTGTTTATTATTTCAAAGCTGAAGAGAAGATTTATCTTCAAAGTTACAATTTAAAGGACCAAGACTGGAAAATGTGTGACAATAAAGACAGTTATATACAGCCAGTGGCTTTCAGATTTGACACAGTGTACGTTGTACGCTGCCTGCTGCGATTAAACCTCTTCTTTGTCTACATACACGATGCAAGAGCAAATCTGAGCCACGCCAGAAAGTGGAGTGCCTTTCATACATTTGTGGATTTCACTTTGGAGAAGTGCACTAACAGCATCACAAAACTACAAATATGACATTTTTAAAGGTTCATATTCAACAAAAGACATCACATTATGAGAGACAGTCAGCAGACGCTTTTCTTTCTTTTCTCTGCAAAGAGCTGCTCGGGTGAGATACTACCTCAAGCAACCACTCCTCCAAGTACTGACCTTCAGTGATTGCTGTGTGTTGGAGGACTGTGTTTAATCAAAGTGACTCAAACTCTGTCACAAATATTGTGATTATTTTACCTGTGTCTCTGTGAGTGCACTCTAAGTGCTTTTTATTACTCTGAATGATGCTTTTATCTGTTGTAGACAAACAATCCTTAAGTACATTCTTTCTTTAAAAACCGATGATTAAATCTTGCACATTGTATGCATGCAAAACATCTAAACAAAACACCTCCATAAACACATGAAACCTTTCCCAAAACATTCCTGCACCGATGAAGCCCAAAGGGCAGTACCAACCCTTCAAACATGGTACTAAGGAGCTGCTTGACAAACACCTGCCCCTCATAGTGGTAGAAACTGGCCAGCTGAGCTCCGAGGGCCTGACAGAAGAAGTCTGCTTCCACCCAAGAGCGCTTCATCAGGACTTTCTCATCATGGAAAACCTAAAATGCAGAATTAGCTGAGAGCTGCAGGTTGAATAAACAAGAGTCTTGTGATTTATAGCTAATGGAAAAAATGAGTTTTCATCCATTAGCATACTAGAGTGAAGAGTAAGGAGGAAAACAGAGGTCAAAGCTGTAAAAAAAAAATGAAAGGGTGAAGTCCACAGAGACAAGATGAGCACAACGTTACCTTAAAGCAGTCATACAGGCCAGGGTGTGATTCCCAGCCTGGAGGGCAGGGGGCGAATGCGTCGATGTGGTGATCTGGCAGTGTCACACTCTGGTAATTATTGATATTCTGCTTGCAGACAGAAAAGGCCTTAAAGGATTTGCAGTCTTTCACCTCCCACTGACCCAAACCAGGACCACCTGACATTGCAACACAGCCTTCAGCACTGACTGAGACAAGAGAAAAATAAAAAAAAAACAGAAGATGAAGGAAGTGAGATGAACATTTGGACTAAGATGTCTTGATTGGTTTAAAAATGACTGATCATACAATATTTTTTTGCTGTTGCATATCTGCATTTCCACAGATATTTCTAACTGTATCAGTGCCAACTGTTTCTATAGTTGTAATTTTTATCTATTATTTCAACTTTATTTCACCAGAAAAACCTCACTGAGATTAAATCTCATTTGCAAAAGTGTTCTGGCCAAGACAGGCAGCAGCACCTTTACAAAGTAGCAGACATGAAACAATTACAAACACAGGTACACATATATCAGTCACACAGTCAAGTCACACAGCAGAAAATCATCAGGTAAAGCATCTAAAACCTGCATCACCAGGGGACCACCATGACAAGACACTACATGCTCACTGTAGTTGTAAAAACACTTGATGTTTAAAGGCCTCTACAGAAAGAAAAAAGAAGCACTATTAAACTTATTAAAGCTCATGTTCTCATGCAGGTTACCGCTGATGATCTTGATAATTCTCTGCTTTCAACTCAGTGCTCTGTCACTCATGCTCTCCTGTAGCTAGGGGAAACTGTTCAAGCGGGTTAGCCTAGTTTGCATGTCAAGTGATCCCGAAGTATTTACAAATTGCTTGCGGCACAAACTAGTAAGTCCTACACTCATATCAAACTTGCAGGAGAAGCTGACAGCTCTACTCTACATGATATTCAATGTCATTCATACATATTCAGTGCTATAATGTTCAATAAGAGCCCCCAGGATACAGAATTTACATTCATTGCCCTTCAGTGCTGTATTCTTAGCAAACAAACAGCTAGGTATCAAATCTCTATCCAAGAATAAATGGTTTCTGATTCTGATACCTGGTTGGTGTTTGTTCCAGTTAGTGAAGATGACTGGAAGATTAGTTTTCTGGTGAGGAATCCAGCCATACTCTTCTTGATGCTGATCCGCCATCCGTATCCAGTAGTACCTCCCATTCTCTGCACCATTGGCATCCAGCAGACTGTTCACAAACGCCTGCTCAAACCTGCCAACATGCCAGAAGAGAGTTGAGTGTGAGGAGAGACTCAGCTGTTCACACAACCTAAAGAAGACTTTATATTTCAAATGCGATGAAAAAAATCTCTCTAATAAAACCACCTGTTCTCCACTGTAAGGAGAGGAGCCTGACAGTAAAAGCCCATCATGGCGTCCGCAAAGTTTTGTTCATGGTTTGTCACCGTGTAGCATGAGTGACCATGTCGCTTCCAGCCCTGAAATAGACAGACAGACAGATAGATAGATAGATAGATAGATAGATAGATAGATAGATAGATAGATAGTAAAAATCAAACTTCATCTTGTTTTATCTGACTCTTTTCCATTTTACACAAAACATCCCTGATTGAAATCACCAACACTGGACTCTATTGTAGGAAAATCGCCAACTGAACAAACAATAGTGATCTGAATGTCTGTAAGAAAGTCAAATATCTCAGTCATTGTATCAATGAAAATTTGTCAGATGATGATGATATTTTCAATCACTGCTGTAAATTGTATGTAAAAGCAAATATCCTTGCTCGTAGGTTTGGTCTGTGCTCAGATGCTGTTAGGGAGTCATTATTCAAAGCATACTGAACACCACTGTATATGGCACACATAGTAATAACCTATAAAAGAGCCAGCATGCAGAAGCGGCAAGTGGCAAATAATGATGCTTTAAGAATATTACTGAAGAGACTGAGAAGGTGCAGTGTGAGTAAGATGTTTGTAACTGCCAGGATTAATACTCTTCAAGCTGTTCTGGGAAATCTTGATTTATTTGCAGACTTGGTGCCTCTGAGAATGACATTATCATGTCTCTGGCTAACTTCAGACTCAGTACTGTTGCATATCGGTCACAGTTATGGAGGCATTGGTACAGTACTCTCTTGAATATCTAAATGTTTCATATATTTCTATACTATGAAACATACATTATGAACTTTCTTGCTCTGTGGGTTTTTATGGGTATTACCTTGGTTTATGTTTGTTTTCTATTCTTATTTGTTTGTTGTTTTGTTTCATCTGGGTAAAACAGTCATGGTAAACCTGTAAGACTAAGGGCATCACAAGTATTGAAGTATGAGAAATTTTGACCTTGGCCTTCAAGATACAAGCAAAACATGAGTTGAAATAACATTCACTGCTGCACTAGCAAAATGAAGTCTGATAAACAAACACAGAAAGAACACTAATAACTAATTCTTTGCAATGACCCAGGGTTTCTGTCTCTACTGCTGTTTGTTGTGTTCTGCACAAAGTTTGCAACATGTTTTTTTCTTGAATCCACAATAACTAAAAAAACTCTTTCATCACAATTACACTGGCATCAGTTTATCTGAAAGTAGCTACAGCTAGCTTGATCTCATCTCAACATGGAAACTTAAAAAAAAAAAAAACATAATTTATCTGTACAATAATAATAAAAAGAAATTCATTTTACCCAGTTCTCTTATCTGATTATATGTAATTTCATTAGCTTGTAAACTCAATAACCATTGAGCAGCAGGGGGTGATGGATGCTACAGGCACATAGATACCAACAACACAGATTCCAGTGTTGTTGATATCTAAATATCTGTAGCGAATTTAAGAGGAAATTCATTTAAAGACTATGTGGATATTTAACAAAAAAACAAGCTTACCTCATGACTTTCAATATGATTAAAGGAGAAACTCTCAGGAAATAATGAATCTTTACAAGCTCTAATACCAGTGTATCTGATAGTTAGATCCACTTACAGGCAACAGACTAGCTGGCAAACACCCAGAGGGGCACATACCATTTCTAAAATAACATGTGCACATGTTTTCAAGTTTCTTTTTCTTTTTTTTTTTTTAAACTTTATTTTTATTAATTTTCGTTTTAGTAAACAATCGTAAAACAGAAATAAACACAAAATACACACAAGAGAAAATTTTCAGGGGCATTTCAAGTATGTCATTTTTGCCTCCTAGTCATTTCAAAACAGTTCAAATTACTTTGTTGTTCTCACTTTCTGTGTATGTGATCCATTTTTCCCAGTTCTTGTCGTGGGTATGTCCTCTGAGCTTTATTTGGTATGTCAGCTTTTCCATAATATAGATGTCCTTAATGATTTCAAACCACTGTTCTTTCTTCGAGGGTTCAGCTTTGTACCAGTTTCTGGTGATAGCTTTTTTACTGGCTATAAGTAGAATTTTAATCAGCTATCTGTCCTTTTTTTTAATAGTCTCTTCAATATTACCCAGGTACATGACAGCACAACTGTTTGGAATCTCAAAGCCGGTTATATCTTTTATAGTCTTATTTACATCTTCCCAAAAGTGTTTAATCTTAGGGCAGCTCCAGAAAATATGAGTGTGGTTGGCCTCTTGGCCACCACATAGTCTCCAGCATGGTTGTGGTGTTTGTAACTGCCTACTCTTCATCTGAGGTGTTATAAAAAACCTAGTGAGGTTCTTCCAGCCAAACTCTCTCCATACCTGTGAACTAGTAGTAGTGCACTGTGTCATACACATTCTATACCAGTCCTCTTCTGAGATAGCAATATTCAACTCTGATTTCCATTTGTTTTTAATGTAGAGTGTTGAGCTTACCCTGTTTTCCCCCAGGGCTTTATAAAAGGCTGAGATGACTCGAGATTTACCCAGGTGGTAAGCCTCTATTATGATTTTAATTATGCCATTAAATTCAGTGTTAGGTTCAATTAAAACTTCTTTTGTAATGTAGTCTCGAATTTGTAGGTATCTGAAAAAATCCAATATCTCTAGTCCAAATTTTGCTTTTAATTCTTGAAAGCTCATACACTTCCCTCCTTTCAGGATGGTACAGAGTGCAGTAATACCTTTTCTATCCATTGATTAAACTGAGAGTCGTGTTGGCCAGGTACAAATTTTGAATCATATGCAACCCAGTTCAATACTTTTCTCTCCGTCTGCAATTTATATTTCTTCATTATCTTATCCCGAATTTTCAGTGTGAATTGTGTTATTGGATCTATTGCCTGTTTTATCTTTTTCAAGTTTCTTTTTCTAGAATTAAAGTACTTAAGCATGGTGATATTGAAGGAACTGTTGACGTTTTAGAGGTATTGAAGGTTATTTTATGTATAAGCACGTGTGTAGTGATATAGAGTGTGTATGCAGGTCTGCATGTTTGATTCTGTTTTGGGTTTGTTTTGACAAGTGGTGTCAATTTGCCTCCCCCTCTTTCCCCTATGTATCCCATCTACCCCCCACCTTTCCTATACTGGGGTCCAGAGGCCTACAATAACACAAAACAAGACCATATCTTTCTTTGTAACAACAGTATCTAGAAAAAAAACATCTATTCGCATGATATTATTTGATTGTAAAACACAGACACTGAGGACAAAACGGTGACTCAGCAGTCTGAAAAATATGATGATGTTCAATGGAACTCCGGCAGGATTTATCGGAGGCTGGTTGAGCCATGTCCACTGATATTATTACGCCTTCAGGGCCATTCTTTGGCCTCGTGATCCTGGGCAGAAGAAGCCCGATGACTCAGGAGTCTGATATTCTTGTAAACAGAGTCAAGGAGCAACATGAACGCCAGACAATACGTCAGCAGTGGAGTGAATCAGCTCATTGTGCTTCTGAAGGGGAAACTCGCTCTGAACTGCAGCAGGCGTGTGTCCCCGCCTGGTGCATGCCCTGCTCTGTATGGAGCTATTGTAACACAGCACAGCACAAATAATCTGCCCAACAACGCAACAAATAGGTAGAAAATAAACCTCAGCTGGATATACAAATATACAAACATAGCTTCTATAGCTGAAATGCCTCAAGGATTTAAAAGGCAAATGAAACAAGTAAGAAGCCAGGAAAGTATGACTTTCATGTCATTTCTCTTCTTTTCTCACTTTTTAAAGTATAGCTTTCCAAAAACTCATTTCTAATATAGTTTTTCTAGTTAAAAGCAACTTACTGAGGAAACATCTTAAAAAACATGCCTTTTAATACTTACCTTTGCTTTTAAATCTGAGTTGTAAAAAAATATGAGTAAAATCCTATCAAAAGTTAATTAATCAATAAAATTATCTAGTTTAATCATGTTGCATCTTATTCTGTTTCTAAGGTCATCGTTTTAGCTGCTATGAAAAACTCCTTTTTCTTGTCTCTCATAAAACTCTCCAGTCGTTATACAAACAATGACCTGACCGTCTCTATTCTTACCTCAGGACAACCCTCGTCCCATGTTACAGGATGAAGAACTGGATTCTGGCTCTCTCTTCGACACACAGCTGGCAGCCGCTCTTCACATGACGCCAAAATCCAGGTACCCTCCTGTGAGAGAAGTTAACATTTTACAAGGTCAAATCATAATGAATGGGTGAGGACATATCTTAAGGTTTAGATCTGGCAAAACCAATTAAATGACTTTTTAGTGGATGGAAAATGTAGTGATGGTTTAAGATGGTCAAATGTGAGATACGGTGTCTCTTTACTCTTTAAAAGATGTTATTATCAATGTTTTAACTATGGCTCTCAAACATATGCATGTTAAAGTCTCTGAGGCCATTTTCACATATGTAATCCAGAAATATTCAAGAAAATTCCAGGCATGCTGCCTCTGAATCTTTCTAAGTTGCTTATTAATACATGCACCTATCATAGGGGGCCTTCATGGCTGGGAAGGCGTGTCAGGTCAGGAAGTCTGTTGCTGACTGTTTTTATAGACTTGTTTTTTTCAATATGCTTTATTTGCTTATATACTTATTTATTCATTTTGTTAGCAAATTAATTTGATCCCATTTTATCTATTTATTTATCTCACAGTTGTTAGTAATTTACTTCTAATCTATGGTGCTCTTATTCCCTTCATCGGTTTCTCATCACGCTTGGTCCAGTTTTTACCATCTTTTCATGTTTTAATAAACTCCCTTTTTTTCCTTTACTAATTGTAATCTTCCAGTCTCCCTGATGTAAATTCATCTATTGATCTATTTAATGTGTTACTGTCTTCTGATTATCATTATCATCATTTTTCAAAATCATCCTCAATAATACTTTTATGCTGATATTTTAATTACACTAATGAAATATATTCATATAGTACTTTAAATTTTTCCAGTTTACCACTTTCATTCCTTCAATCTGCTTTAATTTCACTGACCCTCTGAGTTTGCATTTTGTTCCTGCCCTCTTGTTTGACTCTTTTGGGAATTTCTCTGTTTAACCTGATTGTTTTTGTTTATTTTATTTCTCATTTTATTGTTTCCCAAGTTTGTGCCTTTGTTCTACGTGTAAAGCCCTTTGTAAACTTCTGTTTTTTAAAGGTGCTATATAAAGTTATTATTATTATAATTCAGGAATCAGAAAAATGATAGGTTTTCCGTTCTTTGATCAATTATCTAGTCTGCTTGTCCTGTTTGGGGTCTGGCTCCATCTGTCATTGGACAAGAGGAACAGAGAAAACCCTGGACAGTGTGTAAATCAACAAAGAGCTGGCCTAAAATAGAAAAATACTAGACACATTCATTTTTACATCCTTGGGAAGATGAGTCACCAGTTCACTCAGTATACATGTCTTTGGACACAGGGGGGAAGCTGGACATGCAAACTCTACACAGATGTCTCAAAATCAAAATAAAACCCTTATGCAGTGGGGCCTCAGCACTAACCAATCACAGGCCATCAATCAATAAAATAATCTCCAAAGATAGCACCAAAGAGGAATGAATGCATCCTTAAGGGGAGAAAGTGTTAAAGCAGCACTGCAGATCTTTTGAGCCTTCAAATATTCTCTCCAAAGTCTGTTCAGTGGAGCTCGGCGCTGTAACAGAGAGAATGCCCCCGCCCCCTTCCCCCCACAGCGCTTCCCTGCTCTGTTTAGGGGCTATGTAACTTTTGCTTCCGTGACGGGGACACATATCGCAAGATGCTGCGAGAAGTGCAAACTGCTTTACGGCACTACGCGAGATTTGGCTTCCAGCTAAAGAAGCCGGTGTTTTGCATGGAGCAGTAGCAGCCATGGCATCCGCAAAGCGTGTGAGGAGGACTCTTTCTCCAGATTCAAGGGCCAAAAAGAGACTATCGGACAACGCAAGGAACAAAACTAGAATTAACATTGGAGCCCACTTTGCTCGGTGGCGAGAGCGTCTGGAGATGGAAAATCGCAAGACGGACGCCGAGCTTGCAAAGTTACTGCTGGAGAGGTAAGTTATGTTTTCGTCGGGTTTTCCCCCGTTCAACACTTGGTTTCAGTCGGTGGTTGCTCCGTAGCATTGCATGCTTTGTGTAACTTGGCGGACGTTGTTTTGTCACTAAATGCTACCAGCGGTTATTTGCTGGCGAGTTTCTCAGATTGCTGGAGATATTCATTGCACCGTGATGCTCGGTCATTCACTATTTCACTATTTCTTCTATGTCTTCGGACGTCCTGTCGACTCGCTTCTCCCGGCTTTGTATGTCAACAAATGCACGTTGCTGTGAGGCGCTGTGTTACGACAGTGCAATTACACCCAACGACCAGAGCGGCCTCTCGAGAGCAGACAAACCTGAATCTTACATAGTGGGGCTTTAAAGTTGGAGGTTTTTTTAATCAGTAAAGGAGGTAAGAATACAGGGTTTACCACTTTTTTGTTAGCTTTGACACAGAGTGTTGAGTCCGACAGGTTGGAAGGAGGTTGATACTGGTGCCAGTGAGTCAGAGTTACTGGGGAGCCATCAGACCACTCAACAGTCGGAGATGAAGCCTGTTTCCATAAACCGATCCATACTTCCATACTCTCCCCAGAATCTGGCGTTAACACAACAAAATCTTTAGTAAGTGTCGATAAAAACAGAACTTTATATCAGGTAATATAGATACAATTTTACGATACATGTTCAGATGGTGTATATCAAAGACAATCCCATTTATGTCCATCAAGTTTATGTTCATGTTTTGTCAATGGATGCAGGACTGATGTTCAGTAATAAGATTGTTTACATTCAGGGCCACGAACAGCGATATGCTAATTCAACAGAATATACAAATGTCCCATAATGATCTATCATCACTCAATGTCCACTTGTATAAATCAAAAGTGTCCTTTATTTGAGAATAAAACTTTGTTTTTCCTGCTTCACATCTGTTTCTAAAACAACTGAACTGTAAGCATGAAAGGAACGGTTCAATCCTAGTTAAGCAGAGACTTGAGATTTTGACACAAAATATCAGCATCAGCAATAATGAGTTTGGAAATATCGGTATCAGATATTAGCAAAAAAAACCAAAAAAACAAAACAATATTGTGCATCCCTAGTTGGCAACAAATGTGAGCTCTCTATTTGGGTTAAAATATCACTAATGTTCTTTTTCACTTATTAATTTCCAATCATTGAATTAATGTTTTTTTTCTTCTATTAAAAATCCATGATATTTAAGAGTACTGGACATCATGAAAACATTCACACACACAAATGTTGCCAGTCTATTTGTACAATTTAGGCAGTATTTAGCAGACTAACTGCAATTTTACAATGAAAACCAAAAAAGTTGCCCAACTATTTGATATGCAAGGCCTCTAATTTTTCTGACATAGTATCAAACAGGTATTCTACACAGAAAAAAAGGTATACTGTGAAGTGTCTTTTAGATAAAACAAAAGAAATATGATTCTGGTCCATTTCCCCCAGCCCTATATCATATCTGTATTTCTCATTGCTTCTTACAGTTGGTGAGAAGTCCAAGCAGCATTTCCAGCTCAGACAGGGATCGTACACTGGTCAGGTTTGCCCCCTGAGAGCCACAGGCTCCAGCAGACTCCTCCCAGCTCCCTGCTTCTGTTTCAGTCAGCACCCGGTAGCAGAAACCATTATGAGGCCACCAGCCATCAGCACATTCTGTATGGATGTACTGCCAATTCTCTGTGAGAGGAGGAAGAATCAGGAGGAGCATTCAGAGCAGAACAGATGAGAATAACACATTTCTACACACAGATTCGCAGCAGACATTGTTTTGGTCTGGCTGCCCACAGCGATACAGAGAGGAAGGTCAAAAGTCCACTCCCCAGGTGCACCGCAGATGTTCAGGCCAAGAGCTACAAGAGCTAAAAAAGCTAAAAAAGCTCCACTGACTCACAATTCCTGCCTGCAGACACCTCTGGACATGCAGAGGAGCTGTCTGCTGGCAGCTGTGAGATCTGTGTCATGGTCTTGGGTGCTTAGGCTCTCACCGAGTGGCTCAGCTCTGCGAGTGTCATTGGGCGTCTTCTTACAGATGTAAGGCAGAGCGGACTCACAGGACAGACTCTGCCAGTGACCCTCGTAGGCTGAGTTATAAATTCCACACTGTTTGTTGTCCTTAAGAGGGCTGGCAGGCAGAGCTGAGGACAAGATAGGGATAGGAGACCTTTAGTCACATGTTTACATTTACCACTGTGCAGCACTGACATTCTTTGTTCTGACTTATTTGTTTTTGATTGATTGGCCAATATTTCCTGATATTTTTCTGCATAAAACTGGATTGATGTTTTACAGCAAAATGTTGATGATTTATAAACATATAGCAACTAGAAAAAATACAGTTATTTAATAGTCTTGAACACATCACATTTTGTTTGACAATAAAATATCTATCTATCTATCTATCTATCTATCTATCTATCTATCTATCTATCTATCTATCTATCCTATATCTATAAAACAGATTTTAAGTCCATAGCAGTTCTATACCTGTGGTGAAATTAACCAATGAGAGAGGGGCTCCATCAGACCACTGCCACCCTCGTCCACCCTTCAAATGGTTCAGGCCGATCCACACCATGGCTCCAACACCAGCCAGCCGATCTAAACCCACGAGAGACAGATGAAGAATGCTGTGCTATAACAAAATAACTACATCAAACAATTGATAATAATTTGGGGAAAATATGTACTGCTTCCTTATATAAGTAGGTTACTGGTAAATAATAATTCAGCCCCATATGTTCCTTAGTGATACCACTGAGGAGTATCATATTGTACTGAATTCCAATTTAAGTCATTGTATTGCATGGTTTATAGAGTGTAATATCTTAGTATACAGTGTCACATTTGAAAAAGACTCTGTACCTGTGTAGTAAAAAGTCACAGTGTATCTCTGTGGTACAATTTATTCTTCAGATTTTCTGTCCTTGCATGTGTTTCTACTTTATGCCTACCTCTGATGTACCTTTGCTCTGCCAGGCTGGTGATGCTGAGCAGATTTCCCCCCTGAGCCTGGCAGGTGGACAGAGCCTGACTCCAGGTGAGGATGGTGTACAGGTTAAACTGATAACATGCCCGCAGCTCCTGGTTTGACTCCCAGAAAGGCTCACAGCTGAAATCTGTGAAACAAGCCATGAATAAAAGCGACTGAATGAAATCGATAAGGAGATGATACAGAGTGCATGTCTTCAAATGTCTGAGGCAGCTTCAGCATCTTGATGTTGATGTACTCATACATGGGAATTAATGTTTTGAATTTACATAACAAAAAATAAATGTTTCTACATTATGGCAAACACTGGGCCTCACTATCTGTACTTTCTCTTTATGTCCCTTATTGACTCTTTTTCTTGACTGCTCTTTCTGCATTGGACTGAAAACATTGTAGAAGATCTATTATTTTTAGAGTTTCAATGATTTTTGATACCTTTAAACTAAAGCAGTAAAAACTAGAAAAGCACTCAGAGAGCGCAGACCTCCGCCAAGGTGATCCGACTCAGTCCAAAAATGTAATTGGTTCTTCCATATCCCATTTCCAACAATTCCTGAAAATTTCATCAACATCCGTTCAGAATTTTTCAAGTTATTTCGAACACAAACAAACAAACAGACAAACAGACAGATAAACGCTGGCAAAAACATAACCTCCTTGGCGGAGGTAATAAAGCTTGCATGACTTAATAGAAATGCAGGATAATCAAAGGTATTGAGAATCAACTTTACCAAAATGTTCAAGCTTCCACCATTCTGACCACAGTGCTAAAAATCCAACTATACTAACGTAACTTAGCCGACAAAAGTGTCAAAACTGTCTGGGCCAACATCTGGGTATTTCACCAGACCCACAAATTTATCTTCTGACCTCACTTTGTGCATTGACTGTTTTGATATTATCAAAGTAGACGTTCATATTTTATGTAAGACCACACACAGGCTTTAACTCATGTTCTCATCTTTACCTTTCACTGGACAGAAGCCCCATCTCTCTGCCTCATCATAGCGAGTAGTGGTGGAGCACCATGGAAGGTGGTCTTCACGCCCCTCAGTTGTGCACTCATAGTACCATTTGTTGTTGTATTTAAAGGGTAAAGCACAGGGCATGCCATGAGCATTTCCAAGCAAGGTGTGAATTTCTGAAACAGATGAGGTATTATTAATGACAGATGAGTAAGAATAACAGTGTCAAAGGTCACTTAAGAGAGGTTGAGATAAAATGCAGGAATAGTTTACCTTCGTATGGACGTGAGCAGGGCCCCTCTTTAGGGGTGCCGTACCTTTTCAAGAAATGATAGGAGTTTTTCCTCACGACCAGCACACGTCCGGTCACAGATACCTTCCAATTCAGCGCCCCTTTCAAGGCATGTCCGGCACAGCGCCACCACAGTACGGGGAGGCTGAGGTCGCACTCGAACATGCTGAGAGGCTGCGTGGTGTTTGTGATGTTGAGGCCCAGGCACATGCTGGTGCCCAGATTGAAGAGGCGATGTTGGGAGACCCACTTCCACAGCATGCCACGCGTGGGCCGCTCGCAGTCGTCTACAACCAGGTTAAAGCGGCCTGCTTTGACACAGCCCATTTGCGACTCGCTCTGCAGTATGAACAGACCCTTATCTGGGAAGAGATGAGAGAACACAGGTGTAGGCTGAAGTTTATGGTTTGTGTTTCACTAACATGTGGACAGTCCAGACAAAATTCTGCTAGCTCATCTTGCACCTCATGTGCAATTCTATGGATGTTAATAAAGGGCAACTTCAAAGATTATGTTTAAGCTTTGCACTATAAAATGTAACGGTTACCAGGAAATGATAAACCGCGGTAAAATTTCAGATGGTTAGTATTACCGTTTCCTATTTTAATTGCCGTTTAAACCGTGTCTTATTACCTCATTTTGTCAAAAACTCATGGTGATACTGCTCAAAGCAGCAGCGGTCCCTCAGTGCAGGTGGGCATACGTAGTTTGCAATGTTTGGCCTCTGAAAGTGAAAGTATGGCGGTTGGTACCCACACGGATTTTTTACCTTAAGAAATGGACAAAGTCTGAAGTCTGACCGTATTTTGGATTTTACAAGGATGCCGAGGACGGTCACCCTGTCTGCAGAAAACGCAGCAAAAAGTCTCCAGGAGGGGAGGCAGGGAAGAGCCACAAAGCAGCAGCAGCACCTCCACCACAAACCCCCTGAATTGTTGAGAAGGACCTCAAGCTGACCTCTGCCGATGGTTCCTAAATTCTCATAATTTTTTAATTAAATAAAATTTATTAAATGATTTCAGTGTGTGCATGAGCACTTTTTGAACATTTTGAGCACATTGCAACAATACCGCAATAATAATAACAATAACAGTGATAATTTTAGTCACAATAACGGTGATATGAAATTTTCATACCGATACATCCCTACTCTGCACACTTCTAGGCTCATAGGCATATCATTGCTGTTGGGCACAAACTTCTTATCCCCTGTTATTTTTTATTTTTATTTTAATATTTTCTCAAAAGCATTCCTCTTGGTTATCTTTCATGTTGGCGAGTGATTTTTGTAAATTTTAAACCAATTAAAAGCAAAAAAAAGATTTTAATCAGGATAAAACAATATTTGTTTATCCGTATGTCCAAGCTTTTCTTAATTTCCAAAGCAATTCCAAGCATTTTTGGAAATTAGAGGCTTGTGCCTGACAGGGATGATATGTTTGGACTACTATTACTGCCTGAGGATTAGACACAATGAATGCTTACCAAGTGCAGCCAAGGCCCTTTCTTTTCTGGCAACAAGAGACACTCACTTTGTACTTCAGAGTCGGATCTTCTTATCAAAATGAATAAAGAACTTTATTAAATGATGTTTATGACTTGTACAAAAGCAAGTGACAATCTGCACTGTTGAAAAAATGAGGCAAAAGTGGAGGTGTACAAAATGCAGATCCCTGAGTGTCCACCTACAGCTCTTTGTCTGTATCAAGGTTGACCAATACTTTGTCTGAAACAGTGTTTTAAATATAAAGGACTGCAATGGATTGGCTTCAAATGCAAGAAATGTAGTCGGAAAAAAATCTTGAACGATCGTGATCAACGATCACTTAAATGTTTGGCCAAATCGAATCGAAAAAAAAACAACAGTAAAACTCAAGGGTATGTTTGACAGTGAAAGTAAGAGCATTTCCACACGCACAATGGGAAGGGAACTCAAGGGATTGGGACTGAACAGCTATGCAGCCTTAAGAAAACCACTAACCACTAAGGCTAACTGGAAAAAAAGGCTTCAGTTTGCTAGGGAGCATAAAGATTGGACTCTGGAGGACTGGAAGAAGGTCATGTGGTCTGATGAGTCCAGATTTACCCTGTTCCAGCATCAGGGTAAGAAGAGAGGCAGGTGAAGTGATGCACCCATCATGCCTAGTGCCTACTGTACAAGCATGTGGGGGCAGTGCTATGATATGGGGTTGCTGCAGTTGGTCAGGTCTAGGTTCAGCAACATTATGGCCCAAAAAATGAGATCAGCTGACTACCTGAATTTACTGAATGACCAGGTTATTCCATTAATGGATTTTTTCTTCCCTAATGGCTCAGGCATATTCCAAGATGAGAATGCCAAGATTCATCGGGCTAAAATTCTGAAAGAGTGGTTCAGGGAGCATACACCACAGAGTCCAGACCTTAAAGGATAAGTTTGGTTTTTTGACACCTGGACCTTATTTTTAGGATTAAATACGCTCGTAGACACACCCAGACAATTTTGGCGGAGCTCGGAGCCGTTTTCAAGCAATTTAGATCCATCCGACGGCGTTTTTTTTCTCATGCCTTAGTAGCAGACGGGGCCAGAAATCGAAGCCCCTAAATTAGACATTATCTGCTGCGAAACTCACTCCTCCTCTGTTCTTCTTTCCAGCAACAGCAGTGAACAAATCACTCCAAATTCACAGCTTATTTGAAGACGGTACATTGTTTGTTTTTGTTTTAGCTGTTGTCATGATTTTTTTTACCAATCAGCAGACTGCAGCACTTTTAGGTCGGGTTGGTCAATTGGCACCGCTTCAGAGGGGTGCCAAAAAGTGGTTTGGGTGGGGTTTGTTATTTGGGTACCTTTTCTCCTCATGTAATTGCATACTGCACTAAGCCAAAACTGCTTGGTGGAAATGCAGCAAAAGTGACCGAAGGCTGACAGAGCATCTCAGACAGTGTGTGAATAGAGGTACATCAGGGCTACTCAGTATGTGAAAATCGTGAATTTACTCTAGCAGTCATTAAAAATTAAAATATGAATCCAGAGTAAGGCAAAATGTAATCACTTTAAAGAAGAGGACTTCTCAGTGATGTAGATGGTGACACCCTGACATGAATTTTGGCTTTGTGGAAGATGAACAAGAGGGAAGAGAGAGAGGAAGTTGAAAAACATGGCAGGGGAAATGTTAAAATGATGTCAAAGTGCAACATCAAAAAGAGAGGATGGATGGGCTTGTTTGGACTCAGTGCTTCTTCACCAAATGGAGCAGAACCCGGTGTACATAGAGGCCGGAGGGGGCCCTCGGTTTACTGTAACTGGATCCTTTAACAAAACAGAGGATGTATACTTTAAATGTACTGTGTATGTATGAAACTAATGAAAACAGTCACGGGAACTCTCACCCCTGATGTCACAACAGAAAAGTGGAGGTCAGAACCACAGAGTGAACTGAGTTGTATCAATGATTGTTTTAAAATGGTGTTGCACAGTTCAACTGAACTGAACTTATCAGTCTATGTAACTCAAACTGTACATATAGGGGTGTATTTACAGAGTTCAGATATCCCTCTTCTCTGTATGTTTGGACAAGAATTAACCATACTTAACAATAATATTCTAAAATTTCAGGCAATAAGACAAGCTCTGACTGTGTTTAAGGTTTATGTGAGGTGACTGTGTACAAAGTTAAATCTGACTGGACCCGGACAATATGAGTAGCATGCTAACTGAGCTTGGGATAAAAGAGGAAAAAGTACAGCACAAGTTAAATTTATCAACTTCTTTTGGAACTTCTGATTTGTGTTGATGTTGATGTCCCCTGAGACAAATAGGGAACTCTCATCCCCTTGCTGATTTGTTCTGTGCTATAAGAGGAAATGGAATTTTGAACCCAAAAATGCATTCTTTGTATGCTTTCTTTTAGAAGACAATAATATGTCTTATCAAATATTTTTGCTGTGGAAAATCTCAAATGAAATATGAATCTTCCGCAGGCTAGAACTTGCCTGGTCTGACATCCACCCTGCAGTAATTGTTCCTGCCAATTACAACAATAACAAAAAAGTGGTCTACCTTCCTTTTGGTTTTGTAGCTCTTACAAAGCCCAGTCTTATATATGAACATGGACATAGTTTAAGTGATGTCATGCACCGAGTTCTGAAGCAGACCTCTGAATCCTAATCAGAAAAAAACACCATGTTATAAATAACTGGAGCTACACTGAGCTTTTGTCTCCTGATGATCAGCTTCAAAGTGCATGTCTGTCAGTCAGGTCAGCAGTTTATAACTTCCTCTGTCCTTCAAAAACAAAAACTAAAAAAATTTAAAACAGGTAAGTTACAAAAACATGCATCACCTGTAGAATGTGTGTGCCCATAAAGAAATCAGCAATTTCAGATAGACCCTGTTTTTCAAACCAGGCTGTAGGGCTGTCGCTTTTATCAAAAATTTAAACTTGAACGGTTTTCGAGCATACACGCCAATAACCAAAGGCATTCAACCCCCCACCACCAGCACCACCACCACTGGCCCAGCCACAACACAGACACGAGGCATTTCCCTTAGATTACTTTACTACTGGGCTGCATGTCCTTGAATATCAATATTGCAATCTTGTCCGTGTTGGCATTTTCCACACCTCTGGCCTGGGGCCTGCCGAGGAGGACGCAGTCTCACAGAGCTGTGCACCGGATGAGGCTCCGCTGGACTGCAGCAGGTGGGAAGAACACAAATAGGCCTGGGGATTTGTCGTAGATGAGGAGTGGGCCAGCTGCTTTGCACATAATTAACACAAAACCTGATCTTTTATTATCAATTTGCCATCAATGGTGTGGAGTTGTGCTGAACGATTTTAGGAAAAGATCTAATTGTGATTTTTCTGGCAGATACTGCGATTTCAATTCCATGGTTTTCTTCAAATCAAGCTTCAGTGCAATATACAAAATTGTAAAATATTGTGTGTAAAATAGTTGACACAACAGTTCCTGGGTCAGTCAGGAGCGCTGTGAAATTTGCAGCTTTGGTGATCACATGATTGCGTTGTCTGAAATTGTGATTTCGATCCAAAAATGATAAATCTTTTAGCCCTAGTGTGGAGCCCAAAGTGCTTCCACAGAGTGGCTTGCTCTTTTGTTGACCTCAATGACAGGAAGTACATCATTTTCCCAAGGTGTGCTTCCTTTTGTTGAAGTCAAGAGGGAGGGCAATGGACTGTCAGGTCATACTTGGAGTGCCTATTACAGTTTGAGTACGGATTTTTCCCCCAGTGCTCGAACAGATATTCATATATTCATTACGAGGTGACAGCCCTATCACCGTGTAACCACATTTATTAGGAGAGTAAAATCAGAAATTTATGAATAGGTGTGTATGTAACTCCTGGTACAACTGCAGCCAGCCCCAAGTGGACACTCTGGAACTTAAGTTCTTCACATTTCCTCTGTGCTTTTATTTTTTTGGCTTGATACAGAAGCATTTAAATATCATTCTTCTTTTAAGCAGCCTAATACCTCCTTGAAAGAGCTTTGAGATAACATAATATTAGAAGAAATGTCTGCAGGTTCTTACATTTTTGCTCAAAAGTCTCGTTCAAGTAGCTAAAGAAAGTCAAAAACTAATCTAACTATCTCATCATCTCTGTCTGTATACCATAACACAACTTTATAGGTGAAAGAAGGTTAAGTCACGCCCCTGTGCAAATGTCAGAGATGATGTCAGTCCCATAAGAGGAGCAAAGCAAACATCAGAACTGAATCAGTGGGGACTGAATCAATTAATTCACCTATGTGACTTGTGAATCAAAATGCTATTTTGTAGTTTAGAGAATTCTGCACATTCCTACACTTCTATGGAGGCTACAATCAGTGTACTGCATAATCAAACCAGGCTTACTTTACTGAACAGGGCAGCAAATAAACAACTGCATCTGCACACCTCACATTCCACTTTAAAAGTTTATTTTACAACTAATAATGTGTTTAGCAATAGAAAGCCGGGACAACACATGTTTCTGTTCATCCTAATAACCTTCATAGGGAGGTTTGTGTTGTCAGTGCAGCAGGTAGTAAAAATAAACCATTGTTATGGTGATTACAGCCAAGCTGAAGCACTGTGGCTCAATCTGTGCTGCTGCTCAATAGGCCACTAGGGGACTTCGGCAAAGTTTAGGTGGGTTCCGTGTCAAAAATGGGACTAAATTAACTTCATTCACCCGCAATTTCCATGCAACACAGCTCATGGGCAAAAAGAAAAGAGGCTGTGCAGTTTACTCCCCTTCGGCACACTTTGCATGACTTTTCCCTGAATGTATCCTGTTTAGAGACAAAACAGTCCCAGCAGATGATGTGTTGGCTTCTTTTATAGGAGTTCATTCACATAAAAACAAAGGGCCCCTAAGCTGCAGCTGCAGCCGGAGAACAGAACTTACTGTAGTACTCCTGGAGCTGACTCTTCTCCAGGACTTCATCGTCTTCCTCGGTGGCACACATGCAGCTTCTCGCCAATAACACAGTAGCAAAAACAGTCGCCACAACAGCCACGGAATCGACGAAACGAAACAACTGTGTGAACATTTCGACGGCGGGGTGCGGTGTCGAAGAGCAAATGTCCTCACATTCCGAGGCCCCTGGTCGCAGAGAGGAGTTTTAGGGCTCACGGTTCGGTCTCTTCATAGAAAACTTTAACCGAGTGAAAGTTTTTCAGCGGGGGAGCAGCGACGTCACGTCTGACGGAGGAGCAGCTGCTGCTCTCCGGGCTGGAGGGAGCATTCCTGCCGCTGAGGCTTCTGACTGGGACTGAGCCACAAATTTCAATTAGACTCAACAAAATGGCTTCAACAAATAAATACACACAATGACAGAGGCATACCTGCATGTTGATTAAATATTGACTTTCATTAACAACGAGGCTATAAGCTGAAACCTTAACTTCACAGTTTACTGAAGTGATGGAAAATGTTCTATTAGGGATACAAGGGGCCATTGCAACAAACACACATACTTACATACATAGTGTTTTTTCTTTGTACTCTTTGGTTATTAGTTTCACTGTTTTTTCATCATTTATTTAGATGTTGTTCTTTTCTCTTTATTTCCGTTTTTTATATTTTTTTCTGTTGAAAAAAAGTTTAAGAAATATATATATATATATACATACATATATACATATATGTGTGTATATATATATATATATATATATATACATATATATCAACATGTTATCAAACTTATCTCCAAACTTAATGGATACATTTATTAAATGTAATTAAATATATTCATTGTTACAATTGACACTTTATCAAACCCCGCCCTCTCCAGGAAGTGCTTTATGAAGTCCCGCCCCCCTCCCCTTAGTTAATCATAATCTGGCTTGTCTACTATTTGAAACAGTTGAGAACTAAAAGTGCTCCGAGGCTACAATCCTCCACTTAGTCAATTTCAACCCTGTCACTGCTTTAACCCTCAGACTTCGAAACTAAGAAATACATTTGCAACAAATTATTGGTTGGTAAAATTTGGTTCCTTCCTCTTCATTTAGCAACATTTTAGGTTTTATTTTTCAGATTGCCCAATCCGGAAGCAGATATGCAAGTTCAGCCTGCTGGTTGACTTGCCCGTTAAGGGTTATCCCAGGCATGAATGGATTTCTTTTATCTCAGAAACAAAATTTATGGTATTTTGTATGAAAACATCACAAAATTAAGAGCAAAATATAGATATGTAGCAGTTGACCCAGTTTTCTGAGGAATCACAGATACATTTTTTATCGTCAAATTTATTTTCTTCAACTAAATTTTTATTGTTAGAAGATATGGAAATATGTGAAAAGATTTTTTCCTACTCCGATATATGCTCTTACTGTTAGATTTCTGATTAGCCACGCAGCAACAATTCATTTCCAATTTTTTCTAGTTTTCAATCAATTATATTCATGTACAGCAGCGCCACTCAGTGGATACATTTTGGTGTTACAAACGCTATTCAGAGAGGGGAATAAGGAAAAACAAAGACGGACTTTCAGAGTTTTAAACACAGTGGTATGGCGGGAAAAGTCAAACGCGCGGTTACAATGCCAGTCAAAGGGTTAAGGAGTTTTTGTCATATTTTGTGGCTCAATACTGTACCAGAAGATATATTCTTTATATATTTTATGGAAACATTTTAAATTTTACAAAGAGAAAAAATAAACTAATGCAACTCAAACAAAGACAAGAACAATGTCCCGAGTAATATAATAAATTGGAGAGGAAAATAATAATAGTAACAACAATAATAATAAATAGATAAATCAAAATAGCGGTTACTGTCCATACAGGCTGGTACACAATACCCAATACTGATGGTTTAGGTCATCTTTGACAGATAAGACAGAAATGGGTGCCACATTTTATCAAAGGTTACAGAATTCAGAGATACGTAATGTCATACCCTCTCTATATTTAATAAGCTGGTAATTTCTTGAGGCCAAGTTCCAAAAAAAAGGATGCCCCCTCTCTTTTCCAGAGAGCTAAAATATTCTTTTTGGCAACAAGCATGCCATACTGCAATATCTGTTGTTGTAAATGAGATATGTAAGGTTTATGTCTTTAGTTCCACCCAAAATGGCAGCGAGGGGATCTGGAGCAACGTCACAGTTACATTCTTCAGAGAAGCATTTTAAAATATTGCACTAGAATTTGTGCAGTTTGGGGCAGAATAAGTGACCTAAATTACCATCTGCTAATTTTCATTTTGGGCAGGTTGGGATACAGTTGGGTAACAACAGTGCCATTTAATACATGAATAATGGAGCCTATAAAGCAACTTAAAATAAATTGGTTGGTGTCTTGAATTTATGTGACAGCTTTTGAGGTAAATTTCCCTCTTTTTCTTTGATCGACTGTCACACAGAGATCCTTCTCCAAAGCTTCCTTTACGCTCTGTGTGGAAATGGAATCATATACTCTGAAAATTGCTTTATAAGGTTTGCTCTTGATTTTTGTCTGGATGAGCCTTGACATCCCATCCTGACCTGGGGCACATACAGTGGTAGCCATGGCAAACTCAGGCCCCTGAAATCTGATACACTACCACAAAATCCTTAATTTTAATACATTAGAGGTTGAGGTATCAGAGTGGCCTAGTTATCCATGTGTATTTCTGAATGTGACCCTGAATGAAAATAGTTTGGATAGGTGCGATTGGATGACTGGAATAGGTACATGTTTGATAACGCAAATAAGGTCACAGTAACTCTGACCCTGTACTCTCCAAAATTTAGTGATTTCTCTCTTGAGACAGAATGGCCATTTTTTAAAAGTCTAAGTAAAAGCTCTCAAATCAGTAACATATCTTATTCATGAGCAAGAGATGAACAGAGGCTAAGTGATCGGACAATCTATTTATCAATCTATCAATAGATTTAGATATCTATATGTCTATCATCTATCAGTCTATCATCTATCTATGATTTTGGGGGGAGGGAACTTTAACACAACACTGGCCTTGAGAATGAAAAAAGACATGTTCCTTTCACTGCAAACAAAAATCTTACAATGTGCTCCTCCATGCAAAATATAAAAAATAATCACATATTGGTGTGTTATCATTGTGTATTTGTATGACAAAATTCTACCATAATACTAAATAACCTGAAACTTTTTTTTCCCCCATGAGTCAAAAAACTCCTCTTTATTTATGTGCCATGCCTCTTAAAACTCAATTGTCAACTCTGAAGGCTCAGCCTTACTTTATAATATTATAACAAACAATATTTAACAAAAAAATTATCCACCTGTATATTTACATTCATTAGAATAAAACATTTTTTGTTCAGTAGTTGGCCACAAGAAGAGTAGACTCCTCCCTCCCGAGCTGCACGTTACAGTAGACAGGGTTGTGTTAAAGTGTGATGCAGCATTACAGTTCAGTGTTAAACAGTACAACGGCAGTGCACTTTACAGCAGCAGTTTCATCATATAGTGTTCATCCATCACAGTGTTGTTGACTGTGGTTCAGATCCTCTGCATTAGTACAGAGGTTATCAAATAAAACACATTTTAGTACAAAATTTTATCTCACTTTCTCACAAAAACACGCATTCACTCACACATACACACACAGTTAAGTGCACTAAGATGATGGTCCTCCTCCAGTTTGTCATCAGTAGGGATCCAGTGTAATCGTCTTTTCTCTCTGCGTGTTCTTATAAGTTACATTTTTAAATGTTGATGTTGAGCTCCTGAACAAAGGGTTAGTTCCCTGGAGAAATCAGAAAAAAAAGAATGAATTAGGACCAAATTCATAATAGTAAAACAGAGGTTTAGATAGTTACACTTTTTTTATTGTTCGCACTTATCATGAAGAGGCCAAATTCACCTCTGTCTCTTTTCTTCTTTGAAAAGCAATTTATTTGCTTGTGATGCAGTACCAATCTGTTTGTACCAGACACATACATCTTAAAACAAAGAGATTAAACATGCTGTCTATTTTAAAGCAAACCCTTATTTAACAATTGCCTGAAGTGCTTTTGTGAAACTAAGTAAAAATAAATTGCATTGACCATGTTCCCCACTATCAGGAAAATAATTTTTTAAAATGTTTATATTTACTTATTCTTGTGTCATATTTTTCAGACTTAAAGTAGAAGACAATGTACACCTTTGATAGCAAATATTATATCTTACCAAATAACTGATAAAATTAATATACTTCAATTTTACCGTTCGTTCTTACAGGGGCAGCACACAATTAAATCTAATTACACGAGAGTTAGCTTAAATCTAATTTGCATTTGTTGACCATGGACAGGTACGCAATTTATATATAGAAGGACACACATAATGTAAAATAAAACAGTCTGTTAAAACTTAAATTTGCATTCAAGTAGAATCCATAGATATAATAAAAAACTTAATAAAACAGCATCATTAGAAAAAAAACATTAACATAAAAATTACACCATCACAGAAATCTCAGGAGAAGCATTACCACTGGGCAATCAGTGCCCTGATGAAGACAAGTTCTGATTTGTTGGGTATATAAACTTTAAAGCTGCGGTCCCAAACCACGAGGCCGCAGACCACTACTGGACCGAAGATCATTTAGTACTGGACAGTCGAGACATAAGAATAATTAATTTGACTGTGATCAAAGGATGTTTTATTTTGAAAGGATGGCCAGATCATATTCGTCTTTGAAACTTCACTGCAGATTTTACACACAGGCTCTCTGTCACGACTGTGATGAACTAAAAAGTATAACCTGAGATATACTCATTGTTATACTTTTTGCTCATGCACTCCTCCACCTGTGCTCCAGACGTAGTTGTAAATATATTTACCTCTGCACAGTGTGTGGAACTGGAGAGCAGTCGAGGCGCATGAGATGGATGTCGCTTTATTGGGGTTTGGAAACAAGCCAATGGCTCTCCCACGTGTGTTTTTTTTACCCCCCCTTGAATAACTTGCAGCTATTCAAGACCACACCCAAAAAGTTGTTATTTTGATCCATTTTCTTCACTGTTTAAGTAACTATGGATGTCCTCACCAACATGAGCATAACAAAGGAACCTCTTTCATAGTAGCCAACTGGTAAGGTAGATGAATCTTAGGCACGATCCACACAGAGACAAAAATCATTTTCATGTTTAAAAACTTAATCATTTCAAGAAATGTGTCAGTCCACATGAGGACACTGAAAATGCTGTAGTAGATATCCCAGGCCTGTAAGTGACCCTGTAACGCTGCCACAGACATGCAGACATAAAGCTTGGAGCATGCACACAAAACATGTCCGATGTAAACAAACACTGGCGCATGCTGTTTTCCATGTCCACTGCTCACTGTGGTGGTAGAGGAGCAGAGGATTTTGCTTTAAAAGCCATGACAAGCTCAGTAGCTTCTGCAGCATTAACTTGACACTGTATTCCAGCGATGTTTCTCTTGTTTTTGGGGTCAAGCAGTTTAAGGGAGAGGCAGGGCTATGAGATCAGCATTTCTGAAAATGTGTGTATTCATTGTACACACACAGAAATGCAAGGGCAGCCTTTTAGATTTACTCACTCTGGGACCCGTTTCCATAACTTTGCATTTTCAGAACGCCTATATGATAAAAATTTTTGCAGATCCACCTAAACTCATCTCTGGGTGGACAGCCCCTTAAGTGGCAGATTTCAGCAAACAAACTCACATGAATATCAACATAATGAAAGAACTGTGGTACATATAGTTCTAAATTTTTGGAGCACCAATTTACAGAAAATCAACAAAAAGGCTTATAACTAGAAAGGGGAGAAAAGCCATTCATTCATTTTGGCAGTTGAGTTTTCACTATTTTTATACATTATGGTAGATGTTGGGTTACATGTCTCAGTTTTGTCGGATGGGGGCCCCACAATGTCAGGATGAAAAACACAAAACAAGATTTAAAGGCATTCTTTTGTCCTGCTTTTGTTCCCTCTTTAGTTTCCAGCTTCTATCTTGCCATGTGTTTTCTATCCAACTAAAAGAAAAGTTAAAGTACACAGCAGCATGTCAGTTTTTTTATTTTCATGTAAATAAAAGTGCTTGATCAAGATACGAAGGGATGCACTGTACTATTCAGTAATATTGATATCAGCAGATTATTCAAAGGTGATTATCGATGTCGGCAGATATTAACATAGTGTAGTGTTTCCTTTATTGGCTGTAATATTGACAGAATGAACAAATGTACCATAATGGTTTAACTCATCATCTCTAAAAGGTTCACTTTTACAAATCAAAAGTGTAATTTATACGAACAAATATTGTTTTTCTTGTTTCACATCTGTTTCTAACACAAATGGACTGTAGACATTAAAGAAACACGTCAGTTTCAATCAGGTGGAGGTGTTGTGCTCTTGACAAAAAATATCAGTATTTGCGATGATGAGTCTGTAAATATCGGCATACCAGACATCAGCCAAAATCCAATATCGTGCATCCCAAAGGATAAGTCTTTTAAACAGCTTTGCTTCACCAGACTAAGTTTTATTCCCAGTTTATACTTTTAATTTCCAGGATCTCCTAGTTTGTTTGACTGTGTTTTCCTGAGATTCGCTGACAACAACATAAATATCCCCAACTTTATCTTTTAAGTACTAGTCTTACCGACTGCCATTTTGCCTTGGACCTCTCTGCCTCAAACTTGGCCACCTCCTTGCGGTCATGGACAGACACCAGCACCTTCCACACACCAAGCAGGATCAGGCCAATACACACCACAGAAAGGGAGACTCCCAGAATAATCATGGGGATGTTTGGTGGCTCTGGACAACCTGGAACAGGATGAAAAGGAATATTGGACTAAGAGCATGTTTCTCTTTTGTTATTTTGTATTATCCAAGTTGTTGAAAGTCTTACCATATATCTGCAGATTATAGGCAGTGATCCCCATCTCGCCTGCTACCCCATAAAATGAGATCCAGCACTCGTTCTCCATCATTAGCTTGCATGGCATTAAAGCACTCATATCATACTCTGAGAGAAAATGTGGAAAAAATATCCATAAGTAAGGCACAAATCTATCATGTATCACCTTCCCTTTCTACATTGTGCAGAGAATGTAAAAGGATATACCCGGCTCTGTTGTGCTGTCAGCGTGATTTCCATATCAAAGACTACAATCTGGGGTGTGTTCATGCGTGTGTGTGGACCACATCATTGTATTTCACATCTGAAGCCTGAAAAATCCTCTGCGATAATCAGATATACCTCTCAGCTTGCACAAGTATGGCGGGTTTAAAATAATCTCCTCTATAAAGGAAGACGGGGTCCTTTGGCCATTCATATGCACTACAATAGCTCTGCCTGTACAACAAGGTAAATAATATGTTCCCTATTGTCCACTGCTGGATGTGGACATGGATGGTGTTGTGTTAGAGAGAGGGGGGATAGGGGCTTCAGAGAGACACCCGAGTCGGTGCAGGTCAGCAATCCTCCAAATCTCTGACCCATGGGGAAACTTAGCACGAACCATGTTGATACCACGTTAAAAAACACAGCAACTTAGAGGACAAACTTCAGCAACAACCAGCAGGGCTATTACAGGGAAGAGGGGTGTAGGTGTTTAAGATTGATACATAGGTCCCATGTATATAATCAAAGTTGGTGCACATCATGTTAAAAATTGTCTTTTTAAAAACTCTGTTAAGATGGAAGTTTTACCTCGGTTTTTAGAAATTAATGACAAAACATTTAAGGCTCACAAACTGTATGTATTAGTGTTTTTAGCTGAATATATACATAATTTTAGACAGGCTGCCCCTGAAATCATTCTGTTTCCTTGGAACTTCTGGTGCTCCCCAGGGTTCTGTCCTTTGGCCCCCTCCATTAAAAATCTGTTTTCCTCTTTTCCATATCTTTCAGAAATTTAACATTGTTTTCGATTTCTACGCAAATGACAACCAGCTCCACCAAACTTACCTCTAACCCACTTCATCTCTGATTATTTACAGGAAAATGAATCCTGGTTTTCCTCCAACTTTCTCAAATGCTATGTTGATAAATCTAAAGTTCGTCTTACCAGAGTTGGATATCTATTTTTTCTGATACTCCTGTCAAATCAATATTTTCGACACAATATTCTACAGCAAAGGCTAAGGCTGCTCGATTATGATAAAAATCATATCAGCAATTATTTTAATAGATACTGAGATCATGATCAAGCACCACATGATTTTATTGAGTATATATGCCTCTGACACAATCATTTTTTATGTTAAACAATAAGCAATGCATTGAAATATACATGTAAAAATACTAATACCTCAAAACACTGATAATTATAATAATAGAAAAGAAAAGTTCAACATGTCGTGGCAC
Source organism: Cetoscarus ocellatus (assembly GCA_037902135.1). Lineage (NCBI taxonomy): Eukaryota > Metazoa > Chordata > Actinopteri > Labriformes > Labridae > Cetoscarus > Cetoscarus ocellatus. The sequence continues at coordinate 294,963 of JBAMNC010000379.1, read as the reverse complement.
AGTAAACTTTTAATTTTGGCTACTCAGTTTTCATAAAGGTGAAAGGCAGTAGTTGTAATTGAGATTAAAATTGACCAATTGTCTCGCTCTGGCAAAGACTCAGAGCCAAGCTGCTTGTAATCCAAAGGAATCAGACAGATTTTTGTTCAACAGAGAGCCCAACCCTCACATAAAAGACCATTAACTACAAACTTATATAGTGATGATAATTTAAAGTGCAGTGCAAATTTTGTAGATTTCTGAAATCCTTTAAAATAATATGACTTATAAGCTATTAATGCTGCTGACTATTTTACCAAAGGAATCACAGGTATTTTTCCTTTAAAGTATCATCTGATTCAATTCCATGTAAGAGCTTGATAGAAATCTACTTGCGTAATCATGAAACCTGCCAGAGACTGCTGAGAACTGTTTGGCAAATTCTTTCTTTTTACCTCTTCCAAGAAACAATTACATCAAAGACTGACTGCCAAAATGCCATGTACTCCTCAGATACTGCATAAAAAGTCAAACCTTGATGATTAATCAAAAATAAATCTGAATGCCTGGACTCAAATTTCAGGTAATGGAGGTTCCCATCAGCTCTTCAAAGCTCCAAACACTCCACACCCAAACTGCTTTAGACGTTAACTGGAGATTGAGGAAACAAAATATTCCCTGTGATACAAAAGTCATCTGAAGAAAGTTTTAAATATCAGCCAGTTTCATTCTTAACTTGCTGTCCATCTGAATCATTGAACGGCCCATCTGGTGTGTCAGGTTAGATTCATTCTACTCTGTATAACATGACATATAATATGGTGTTGTCTTTATGGCAAGAAATGCTTTGGAAAACAGATTCATAGAACAAAATGTATGATGCTATTTCAAAAGAACAAGCTCAGTCAGTTGTATTGTCCTTGATTGCTTTGAACTGTAATATTTAACCGGTTACACTAACAAATGTTTATAATTCTTGTAAAGGAATATCCATGCTGATATTTAAACAAATATTAAAACTTATCATCCTGTCACAAATTGAATTAAGATACCATTACTGCAAATACTTTGTCAATGATTTATTTTTTACTGTTTCTATATTATTTTTCATAAAAAAACACATTGAAACTGTTTCCACTAGTTAGCTCACAGCTGATTTAAATTATGTTACCTTGGCTGCTTGGTAATACAACCACCACGGGACAAAAAGAAACAAAAACACCGGCTGCATCAGCTTTTAAATTTTCTATCTCTACAAAGCAACACATATTTACATCCAATAACAACCACAGAACTTCAGAGATATCAATTTGAACTGCAAGATTGGGGACTGTGATTTTGTAAACAGCATATCTGGTATCAGAGAGCCAAGAGCCAAGTCCTACGTGAACACTAACATTTTATTTGAAATTGTTATTAAAGGAATGGGGGTGTTAGGAGACAGTTATGTTATTTAAAGGCGTTCATAGTTTGATCAGGTTCATATAATTTTTATGGAAGGACTGGGAACAGTTTGCACTGAACTCCTGTCTACTGTAACAAATCGCAGCAACCTTAGTTTGTTGCCTCAGCAACTTTTACACTGTTTTAAATTTAATTGAAAAACAATTTTCCTTATCCAATAACATAAAAATCAAGAGGTAAAAACACAGTTAACAGTAATACAAATAAAAGAATGAGATAATACATGCTGGTGGCCGCCAAGACCATACACTAATCCATAGCAAATAACAGAGAGGCTTTTCTCACTTATCAGAGGTGATGTCACATGAGAGCCATCAATTTATGTCTACTGAAATGCAGTTAGTAAGCAGTACAGGCGACCCCGAATTGTGAGATATTTGACATCTGGTTCAAAAGAGCCAAGTTTGATTTCCAGTCTGATGTTTTAACAAAGAGGGATCTTACATTACTGCTTTATGTGTTTAACTTTAGAAAAAAAATATGTTTTCTCAAAGTGAATCATGATTCAGAGCTAATTAAGGTACAAATATCAAATCATTAATACTTTTAGTGTAAACTTGGAAATAATTTTCACTTTCCATTAGTGCCCTTTATGATAGCATAAACAAATTAACCTGGTAATTTAACGTCGGCTATTCCATATCAAAGGGCCACTGAAGCAGCAGCATCTTAACTGTCCTTTAAATGAATAGTAATTATTTTAATAGATATTGAGATCATGATCAAGCACCACATGATTTTACTGAGTATATATGCCTTTGACACAATCTTTTTTAATGTTAAACAATAAACAATACATTGAAATATACATGTAAAAATACTAATAGAAAAGAAAAGCTCAACATGTCATGTGGCACAGTAAACTTTTAATTTTGGCTACTCTGTTTTCATCAAGGTGGAAGGCGGTAATTGTAATTGAGATTAAAACTGATTCATTGTCTCAAAGACTCAGAGCCGAGCTGCTTGTAATCCAAAGGAATCAGACAGACTTTTGTTCAACAGAGAGCCGACCCTCACATAAAAGACCATTAGCTACAAGACTTCTATAGTGATGTATCAGCAACATAAGCAGCAGCATCTTAGCTGTCTTTTAAATACTTTTAGCTCACAAAGTAAAAAATGAAAAATAAAAATCTTTTTTAGTGAAAATTTAGACATTAGTTCTCCTCCCCTTTCAAAGAAAACAGATTCCTCTTCTTTGGTCACTTTTACTCACTGAATACAAGGCAGAGCATGATAAAGATGTATTTCTGTTCATTTCAGTGAGGCTTAAGTCTAGTTTTATCAAACTGCACTTTTTATGTTTTTGTGTTTTCTTTAAATACCCAATTTCAGTTCCTACTTAAACTAAAATATTGTTTTTAACTATGAGACCCCTTCGACCCCAGAAGATGTCCTTGTGGCACTGTATCAATCTAACTACAGTTGTCTAGATAATTTAAACTACAATATGATATTATTCATCCATCCATCCATCCATTATCTTTACCACATATCACTCTCAGGGCTGCAGAGTGGCTGGTGCCTTTCTTAGCTGACAGTTGGGAAGAGGCGGGTACAGCCTGAACTGGTGACCAGCCAATCACAGGGATACATAGAGAGACGGACAATCATTCACGCTTGCAATCACACCTAAGGGAAATTTAGAGACATCAATTAACCTAATAAGCATGTTTTTGGTGGAAGGAAGCTGGAGCGCCCTGGGAGAACCCACGCATGTACGTGGAGACCATGCAAACTCCACACAGAAAGGCCCGACTGACACAGGGATCAAAGCAGCAACCTTCTTGCTATGAAAAACGCACACTGACTGCTGTGCCACCGTGCCACCAATATGATACCAGTAAGTATCAAAGATATTTTACTACAAAGGCCTCCTGGACATTTAGTTTTGACTTTGAACCGGCATATTAGAAAAGGTCAGATGACAAATATAAAGATTCTGCACACTGACAGCAATGATGGAACATAGAACATAATTTCTTAAAACTAATGCATACCTACATTGAATTTTCACTCTGGCTAATCATTAATAATCCAAAAGAGGTGCATGGAGTCATTCCTTTGTTTTTTTATGTAAGATGTTTATGTGCATTACTGTAAATGCAATGATGAAAAACTGTATCCACACTTCAGTCGGGACTCTTAAGATAAAGTTAGGGGACCAGGTAACATTACTGTTTCTCTCTGCTCTCTGCCTGTCAGCAGCATATGCTAAAGTTTAGTGTGCATTTAACTGAGACATTAGAGGGACCTCATGAAATGTTATCGCAAACTGCTGAATGAAACAGGTAGCGGGGGAATTTCTATGACGCAACATGGAGCACAGAGTTAACAGGGTAGAAAAACTATGGATACTCTAACATTTGAGGCACATGGTGATCCAAAAACTATCTAAAGCTTGTAACAGGTGCATTAGTGATTTCTTTACCTGCTGTTGTGTTGATGAAAACCTTTGGGAGGCTGCACTTCTGATCGCATGACTCAGCATCGTCCTTATCTTGTAGGTGGCACTCCACGCAGGTCCTGATTTTTACACAAGTAGAAAAAAGTTCTCCTTAAAGATGACACAAAACCTTTTAGCTTTTACAGTTTATAATGAGTCTTCCATCACTGACACAGGGAGGACAAAGAAATCCTAGTGTTGGGCACTTATCACAGCTTTCCCAAGGCTTCGCTCTCTCTCTATCAGCCTACAACAGTGGGATCAGATGGCACCGGCCCTGACAGCTGCTTTATAATGCAGAAAGGAAATCTCTTCATGCTGCGTTGGGGACATTAGTAGCCTTTTGATGTCATATGGAAGGTGCAGACACATGTGAACAAGGCGACAAGAACCTGATACGTCTGCACTCCAAAGAACAACCAGATCATGTAGCGCAGAGACACAAAACCTTACATCTCCTAAGTAGAGATTCAACAATTACAGCACACAAAACCCTCCAAATAATTACATCCTGTTTCAAAGATGGTGTGAATGTCTTCTCACCTTGCAGAGCTGCAGGTGTCTCCACATGTTGGACACTTCTCACACTTGTCCCCAGACGCTCCAGGTACCGTGCAGACACACTGGTCACACTCACATTTCCCCCGGTTGCTGCAGACTGTGCCGTCCTCTGACGTGCAGGCATTGGTGCTGCTGCTGCAGTTACAGTACTCCCCAGTCCAGCCGCTTTCACAGTGACACTCCCCGCAGTCACAAAGCCCATGGCCTGTGAATGTACTATCATTAATGGATCAGTCTCAACCAGGAGTATGGGGGTAGTTTATAAAAATCAGAGCTGTCATACTTTTAACTTTTTACACAGTTAGGTGTTTAGCTGTGCTATAATAATAATAAGAAGAAAGAAAGAAATGGACAAAGTACAATAGCTAATGGTTATTGACAACAGCCCAAAACTTCTCCAAACAGAGGAATTTCTTAAATGCAGGTTTGTGTTTTTATGATAAAATACTTCAGTTAAATGATGACTTTTTAAAGCAGTGTTCCCAAAATAGGGTCCCCCTGATTGGCCCTGCAGCTAAGGCACGTGGTCTGTGAAAAGTCTTTTACAACAACCATAAGCCCCAAACATAACTAAAATTATATTTTAATTGATCATTAAATACTAAGTCACATATTTTTAAGCCCCAGAACTAACAAATACAGCTACAGTCAGCCAGAAAATATATGTCACCACAGATTAATTGGTGTTGAATTAACGGGTAACATAAAAAGTGCTTTCTGATTATGATCAATCAATCTTTATTTGTATAGCACCAATTCATATCAAGGTTATCTCAAGACACTTTACAAAAGCAGGCTAGAGCAATACTCTTCCCAACAACGGTTGAATCATGCCTTCAGAAACATTTGTTTTAAGGAAAGAGTTCAAGTTACAAATCTTGTTTAAAGATATTTTTTTTACAAAAGAAAATTAAAGTAAGCACTCTTATTGAAATTATCTATTTATGAAAAAACAGGGGGGTAAACACCTTGTTTCCTGCTCTGGTTGTCTGATACTCTTTATAGGTCCCAGACAATTTTCAGGTTATAAAATGGGCTACATCATTCTCAAGTTTGTAAAAGGCTATTCTTAGTCGTATTTACCTTTGCAGGTAAAATAGGACATTTAAAACCTTCGAAAGGCTTGAAATGCCAAAAATTTGATTAAAGACATTAATGACATTAAAGCTTCTGCAGAGTCCTTGGTTACTGCATTTGCACTCTTTCAAAGGTCCAGTTTGGTTGCTTTCTCTGTGTAAGTCACCAGTTTATAGTTTAATTTAAGGTGAGAGTTTCTTAAGAAATGCTTCTTTGTTATGCTTTTCATTTTGTTATTTACTCTGGCTTAGGTTAATGGTACTTAATATCCTGTTTGGATAAAAACCTGTTTGTCTTTGACAGAAGATAAGAGACTTATGGTAACTTATGACATTAATCACTAAAAAAAGAACAGTGCCTTGGAATAAAAAGTGAAAGAACACTAAAAGAATGACACAGAGAGTGAATGTTTTTATATCATAAGGGGACTGAGCTCTCTGACAGTCTTTTTAAGAGACATGAGACACTCAGAGCAGTAGTGGTGGTCTTATTTTTATCATGGTGAAAGCACAGAGATGCTGTGGTGTGGGTAGCATCCAGTAGCTGTCCAGCTAGAATATTTTATTCAAAAAGTGCATAGAAAGCAAAGTAACGTGCAGCATTTACCATGAAAAATGAGATCTACATATTTTGATCTGCAATTTCACCAAAAGCCTCAAAAAGTTCCATATACCAGTTTAGGTATGTATGAAAGAATTCATATTTGTTTGTATTAGTGTAAATATACAGACACATGGATTTAATGTGTCTCTTTGTTCATGATAATGTATTCACACATTTTATGAATTTAAGATCTATCTGGTTTATCTATCACTCTGTGAGATATAGCTATATATGTAATCAGCAACTACAGCAACTGTATGCTAGTATTTTCTGTTTTTTTTTGTCATTGTTGTTGTTATTTTGCTTTATTTGCTCGTTTCAGTCTTTATTTGCTGGTCTGTACTATATTTTTTTGCACAATACTATTATGCACTATGCGATCATGTACTGAATACGTATGTTTATATGAATTCTTATTTTGCTCTGTAATGTAATAATTACTTAAACTGCAAAAGAAAAATGAAACAGAAAAATGACAGCCCTAATGAAAAATGTTAGAACTCACCTCCACAGAGCTCCCCACGGAACCGGACACAGGAGTAATTGTCACACTCGCAGTAAGGCCCATAAATGCGTCCAAAACTGGATGCATGACACACACACTGTCCACAGTAGCACTGCCCCTGACCGCTGCATGTTGATGACTCATTGTTAGCAAGGCAGTTACTCGACAAAGCGCTTTCTTCATTGCACTCGCACTCAGCTCCCAGGAACCCGGGCTGACACACACACACACCGCACTGGAAAGCCCCCTGACCCTCAGTGCACTGGCTGCTGTTTGTTTCAGGAGGCTGCTGGCAGTCACAGGAGCAGAGAGACTCCAGGTCTACCTCCAAGCTGTCCTGTAAGCCCACCGGTTTGAGGGAGAAGTGCCGCACACCTGACAGGCATCCTGGAAGCTCCACAGTCACATTGAATACTACCTGAGGAGCACAGAAAGCACACCTTAAACCACAGGGCCAAAAAACACTGAACTGGATGAAGATCTGATGGCTCAACAGAGGCCTAAACATATATTTCCTTCTTGCTACAGAACTCCAATGCTGTTCAAAACCTGTTCAACATGCTGAACCCCATGACGTGTTACTTGATTATATTAATCTGGTTTATATAAGTCATTTTTAACAATTAAACTATCACTATTTAACTGCTGCCATAAATATGAACTAACTATGAACAGCTTTGAAAAATCCATCTCTGAAAACGGACTAAGACAGATCCACTTTACACAAATGTACTGGCCAAATGTTGAATCAGGCCGCCATCATTAAATCAGCAAACAATATGTCATCAACTGAGGTCAGTAGTTAATTATCAGTTGTGTGAATGTCTGCCTGCTAGTGTACCAAAATGCTGATTAAGACAGGATGTTTTTCTTGGGAAGAAGAAGTCACCTTTCGAAAAAATTAATTTGTTTTCATGGTCTGATAAGGCCAACTAACAGTAGTCATGGATAGTAAAAAAGTAAATCTACTCATTGTATTTAAGTATCTGTACTTTACTTGAGTTTCATTTTTAGAGGACAGTTTTTATTTTTACTCCTTTTATTCCACTCAGATACGAATCACAAAATTAGCAGATTCATTTATTTTATTTTCTAACATCTGATCCAAATGACATTAAACTGTGTTTGTGTGGTCTGGATTTACTATACTGCAACAATCATTCACAGGCGGCTCGAAGACCACATCAGGCCCCCCAGAGTCTTGTTGGGGTTTGAAGGGTAACTCCTGTCTGTTCTGTCTTTCGCTGTTACAGTAGTTTACACAACCACTGAACACTAGCAACTGAAACAGGTTTATCAGGAATTACTTTATGTGTGATCTATTTTAAAGAAATCCACCCATCAGCTATTATTAGCCATCATTCAGTCAGGGGAATGAGTATTAAAGACTCAATCCCAGTGATGGAAAAAAATATAACAGCCCCAGTGTAAAGTAGTCTAGATATATTGAGTGGCCTCCTGTGGTTTGCAGCTTAGGTGATAGGGACTTATCTAAATGTCTACTGTTGAGCATTGGTCATTTCAGAGAAAAAAATGTTAAACAAATAATATGTTAATTAGACAAAATTATTGTTTTACTTTATTTAAAAACCGCCCGCACAGAGTATGTGAAGAAAAAAAATGGCCCTCATACAAATATAGTTGATGACCTCTGCTGTACTGCATCACACATCTCAGTAGGATAAGACAATCAAGCCCTTCAGTTTCAGTTTAATATTGGTAATGATGGATACAACAAAGATGGATGACCCCTAAACACCTGAGCTCCCATATTTTAGGACAATTTTTGAGCTTTTTGAAATGGAAAATGACATTGTAATATACTTTTGCTCTGTTTACTGCACACAAACCTTACCAAAATTCATCACCTTATCTGAGAAGGCATGTCATGATAAGTAACTCAACATGTACTATATCCCAGACACATGTCATAAAATAAGTTGTATGTGCTTTTGGTTATACAGTCACTGTTTTTACAGTTATTGATGAGGAAAATAAAGTACGTAACAACTGTGATCCTCATCAAACTCTGCACAACTGGAAGAAAATACAGCTGTGTGTGTAAGTGCTATTTTACATTTAAGAAAATAAGTAGCTGGTAGGTAGAGAGTGACTGTACTTGCTGGAATTTGTCTTCATTAGCACTTTTTATAAACCCAACATCTCTGCCAAATTTGTTACCATTTCTATTTTAGACTTTGTGCCAGGCTTTACTTCACTCCTGCTGAGTTTGGTCTACCCAAACAAATCACTCATCACACAGTACTTTGCTGGATTAGGACCAAAGGGAGGGTCACATATTACACTTATTTAAAGCCCTTTCATCAGGTTTCAACAGGTTTTGTTTTCATTTTCAAACTATTGTTCTTGTTCATGTTTCTGACAACAACTAAAGGACAAAGACTCTTTCTTAGCTTTCTATAAAAATTTGATACGAGTGAAGCTGTAAGTGCAGATATATTTGAACCCTTGTTTGAATATATCATCCAACGATCAAGTACGCTTTTGCAACCAGTTTGCTTGTAACTTTATTTTATCGTTTGTTTTCTGTAAGCATATTCTATATTTACACATTCATTTTTTTGTCAAATGATCCCACCCTTAGATGTCTTCTATTTTAATTTTCAAACAGTCTAATCACATTTGCAGATGGCCCCAAATTTTATTGTAAATACTGTTGTTTTTCTTTGAAAAGTATCTTACAGTGGTGTTACTATTTACCTTTTGATACACTAGAGCGGTCTTTCCCAAAGTTTGGGTCCCGGCCCAAAATGGGTCACAATCTCATTTTTACTGGGTCGCGCGCTGTCAGACTAAAATCACAGAAATGACTGAGGATCAGTCATGCCCACCCTCTCCTCATTGACATGTGCACGTGCCCTCTGGCTTCTCAGATGGAGGGAGAGAGGGCAGTAGGTGTGTGCAAGACACTTTGGGCTACTGCATCCACAATGAAAAAGAGAAGTTAAAAGACGATTTTCTAAACATTAGCTTTTACGAGAGACAGAGATATTTTACGAGGGAGATGCGCGGCGATGAAGCTCACTGCAATATTTAGTGCAAAAGAGAAGAGTACAAAACAATCTTGCTGACAAGGGAAAGGCACATAATCTTAGTGTTACATTCCAAATCATTAACTTTGTGACTCTCATGCACAAAATCACGCACAACGCAGCAGCGATTGTTTCATATTGAGACTTGAAAATGACAACATGAGAAAACCTTTAGAACTTCCAAAAACTTCAATCAAAACCACAATAGGCTGATAAAAATATCACAATATAAAATTTTCAGTGAGTCTAAGATACAGGTAACACTGCTCATAGGGGAGACCAGGGACAGTTGTAACACTTATGCACAGCCTTCCTCATAACTTACACCTAATTTGAACCACAACATTTGATTTCAGAAACAAACACATGAGCACAAATAAACTAAGATGTTTCTGTATTTCATCTCATAAGCATGAGATTGTTCAAATCACAATGATAAAGTAAATTAAAGAGTGAAAATGAAACAGCACTTTGGGGCATTCATAAACATATGCTATAAAACCTTATGCATCCAAAATAAAAGACCATCCTGTCTTCTTCTATACGGTTAGCTAAGATTTCTCTCTAATTGTGTTTTCACTTCTTTTAAACCAGCCTTTTCATTTATTCAAAGCAAACTAGGCTTGGAGCTGGACAACTTTTCATGGCTCAAAAGTATATTTCACAGGAAGAAATAATTCAGCTTTTATGGCATAAATGTACACAACATGGTGTATGATTAGAATATGTGAAGCTTATATTTGTTATATATTTTTAAAGAGTTAAAAAAGTCACACACCAGGTCTTTATTACATTTAAAATATCATTATTTTGCAGTTGAAAACCCACAACGGCGAATATTGAATAAGAATTGATATGTGGCTGTTGATATGAAAAACACCCATGATTAAAAACAAAACAAAAAAGTCATAATAAAACACTCTACCCTTCCTTGCAAAGTAGGTCTTTAATATAATGTTCAAGCCAAAAGTGATTTATGAATTTTTTTATCATTGTATCTTACAGTTTAGATAATATAATGTAGTTTTATTGGTTTGGATACTTGGGGGAGAGCAAAATTCTCATTTGGGTCCCGAGTCAAAAAGTTTGGGAACCCCTGCAATAGAAAGACCTGTGCTTTAATTTGGAAGACATGATAACATGTATTCAAATGTATATTTATTTTTGCAGTATAATTGTGCATAAAAACAAGGTTAAAAAGATACTTGACTTGTTTCATTTAAGTTGGTTATGCTTATTTAAACTACTATAACTTTGAACTTGTAATCCTGCAAAAAAAAAAAAAAAGTTACATCATGGTGGTGTAAATATTTTATCAATTCCATGTTACCACTTAAATCTTCTAAAATCTTCAAAATCTTCATCTTAAATCTTAAAATTTCATTTGCTCATTTTTAAAACAACATAAAGGCTAAAATGATATATTTTATATATAAATTAGTGCAATAATAAATCAATATAAATAATCATTTTTGATGTATTAGCTCTTGTGATGTGTTAAAGTTAGTGAGTTCACTATGTCGAAGGGATGTTAAAAACATCTGTAAGTTGTTTTAAAAAGAAATATAAAAGTATAAATGTAAAACTATATTAATCCATCTTTCTGTAGCTGTAAGACTCTTGATAGTTGGTTAGTCCTGAAGGACGCACATTGAACTGCTGCATCACCTTCTGCAGAGGGTTCTAGATAGACTAAGAGGAAAGGCAACTAACCGTTTCCCCGGGTTTGATGTTGGAGCAGCGTTTCATATCAGGAAGGACGCTCCCGTTTGGACAAATGGCTGTGAAGGATATCTGCAGCTCTTCAGTGTCTCCGAGGACCTCCAGCTCGATCTCTGAACGCAGCTCCTGGAGGACAGTTAAACCACTTACATGAACACTAAGAGTCCAATCATTATCTGACTGCTGGAGTTAACTTGTTTTTAAAATAGTGATGTAAACAGTAAAATACAGTATGCTTTTTAATTCAGAGTAGGTTTACCACTTTATCTGAATTATTTCTTGCTGTTACATCCACACATGGATAAAGTGTGCAAGCAGAAGTGGAAAAAGAAGAAGCAGTAAATATGGCAAGTGGTGACAAGCAAATAGGGAAGTGACATTTTTGGAGTGAGGCTAACACAAATTATGTGCTCAACAGAACAAGGAACTTGAACGTCCATCCCTAGATAGGAGGAAACATAGAAATGTCAAAATACTTCAGAAAATGTCAATGAAAATGGCCAAAGTGGATTATGAATTATAATCATAGCATACATATTTGCAATTATCCAATCAATATGATCATGTACAGGCGCTGAAGTATAATGGGAAGCACAGACCTGGTACAAAATAAAATGATTCCACCTAAAAAAATCCCCAAGAACGGACTCGACACACTATACAGTGACTTCTGTTGTAAAGAAGTGGGATTTCCAGGGCGTTAAGTGGAATTACGCTTTCACCTTGCTCTGACCTGTAGCGTGCTGAGGCCGTTTCAAACCACCTATCTACTTCCCTCTTTTTATGTGAGTCATCATCCCAGGTGTGCTGGTTTGCACAAAGCACCTGAGGAGAAAAGAGTGACAGCTGACCTCAGCAGGAGGAACTGACTGACTAATGACCTCTGTGACGGACTGTCTGGGTGCAATCAGAAGGTAAATTGTGTGTTTCCTGCTGGCCTGTAATTGTACTGAGTGCGTCTTTGGGGTTGCCAAGGAGGTGAAAACAGGAAGCTGTTTATAACACACACTTAGATGAAGGTGGATGGAAGAAAAGAGGATTGAAAATGCTAAGACAAGGCTGTTAATGAGTAAACATGCTTCAGGGTACTTAAAGGGAATTTTTTTTTTTTGCTTGGTTGTGTGAGGTACATGGCATGAGCCTGAATGTGTCACAGTTCGGTTCTCTCCCCGTTCAGGAATCTCGGGACAAACACTAATGCTATACATTGCTGCACATGGTGCTAAACATTTAATCAAATTCAAGAACTGTGGGAGAAAACAAGCCACAAACCAACATGGGGTCATCACACTCTATTAACAGTTTGTTTGTATCCACTTAATTCACAAGGATTAAACTACAATCTTACTTGAATTTACCTAAATACACAAATAATACTTCATCCCAAATAAAGATTAGCCCCATGCACAAATGTTTAGGGATTATCCTGCTGATCAAGCAGAGTAATTTTGACAAAGAGCTCAGTTTACACAACAGCAAACATACTGTGTGCTATTATGAAGTACACTTATCACTGAAAACATGGCTTCTGTCTTTACAAACTAAACAATCAGTATAAGCCAAATACTTACTTTGATGCTCCTGTTTTGTCCTTGGAGTTTGTAAAACGGTGAGCATTAGTGTCTGTCCTGAGACTTTTTGAACGGAAAGAGATCTGAGCTGTGACACTCTGCCACACATTCAGGCTCATGCCTTGAACCTCACACAACCCCACTTCAAAAACCCAAACTACCCCTTAAAGATTACCATGGCAAGAGCATCACTCAATGAAGAAACAAACAATAAAGCAATTTGCAGGGAAGTTCTGATACCAATCTGTATTCTAGTGGGTCCAGGCAACAAATACTGAGTTTTTAAGATACATAACTGTATTTCCAAACAAGATAAAGAGAAATACAACAATGTTAATATCTTTGTAGCTTATATTGATTTTGAGTTGAAAAGTAAAATGAAGTCCTTGTAATAATTATTTTCTTCTGAGAGAACAAGAATATTAATCTTATTGACCAGAAGATGAGCTACAGTATTTGAAATGTTTAAATGGGGGATTATAATTCTTATACTTTATTTTAACTTATTTAAGGAACAGACTTACTGTAGTCAAACTTAAATGATACTGATAATTGTTTAATATTACAGCAACAAAAGTAGAAGCCCCAAATATCGGCTTTAAGTAATATGACTAGCATGGAGGGCTAGAGGGCAAAAAGACAAGCACTGACCACTGTGTGATACTGTGGTACAGGCATCTTGATTTATCATCTCTATATAAAAAAAGACATCTACAAGTCCAAAGAAAATGGAAAAACAAGCTATATAAATGCATAAAATCACCTCAGGTATGTATACATGCTGTAATATTAGATTCCTCCATTATCACCACTGTCAGGATGAAAATCTATGTAGAAAGCTTTATGTGTTTTTTGTTGTGTGCAGTGCCAATAAGCTTTCTCTTTCAAAAGTGAAGAAGAAGCCTTTTTCTTTAAGATTTTGGTTAGTGATGAGCTGACATTTGCTCATTGATGTTATGTTTAAATAGTTTAAAAATATAAAGACATGATTTTGGGTTCATATAACCCATCCCTATATTCAAGCACTTAAAGTTTGCCTCATCCTATTTCTCTTAAAACATTTAATATCCTTGACCAGCGGATAACAAAGATTCCTCCACAGGGAGAGAGGTAAATGTGACACTGAATTTCAGTGGGTGTAAGCGGCAAAACTGATGGAGTAATTAGAGGACTCGCCACCCGCCACCGCCGCCAGAAGGGATTTACCGAAGGACACGAGAGGTAGACAGGCAAAGAAAGAGAGAGAGAGAGAGTGGAGAATAAAGAGTAAGTCAGAGTCAGAGGAGCGAGGAGATCAAACAGCTGGAACAAGCAGAGACTTGCTGTCAAACATGCCGATGCAAAGTAGCTGGTGGTGGAAGGAAGAAAGGAGAAAGAATGAAGAGGAAAAGCAATGGAGAGAGCAGAAATGGAGAAAGAAAAATAGCTATGATGTAAAAAATAAGATCTACAGCTTGTTAATTCATGTCTGCATTATAAGCATTTATTCATGTGTTTTCTCCCAAGGTATATAACTAAGCAATAATAAAGTAAATACTTATATTTTAATCCCTTTACAATGGCTGATGTCTTCCCTTTTATTTTGCATGGCCAATGTCCTCACATCCTACCCACATGTCCACATCACCAAGCCTGTTTATTTACCTTGTACGCCGTAACAATCAGTTCCAGGATGTTCCTTGAATCTGACGCCAGGACTCCGACTGTGGCGCCAGGTATGACATTTGCATAGTTCTAGGGGAAAAACAACAGATTGACAGTAAAGTTAGTGTTATAAATGTGGGCAACCTTGGCTCAAACTTGTGCACTAGAGCGAGGAACAACAGAGGGCTAGTTCCAACAGGTTGAATGAGAATGCAGCTCCATGAATAAATATGCAAAACCTCAGTAAACACTGAACTCACACAAACTCACATTTTTCAGCTCTCCGCGTTCAACACATTTTACTGGCACATACATGCTACAAGCTATTACCTTATACTTGTCTTTCTGTTTATCTGTCACAGCAAATATCAGGAGGATATTGTTCTCCACTACTTTATCGCTCAGCTGACCTAGAGTGGGATACTCCTAAGGGAGAGAAATGGAAAAAAGGACGTCAGTGAATGTGCTGTATGGCAGAGACAATTCAATGTAGCTGCCAATGCAATGACTTATCTAATATAAGTTAGATAGCTAGAGAATTGGATAGATGTTCTTTACTGATATCCACATGTAAACTTGGAGTTACAGCAGCAGGTTATCAATACTGATAAAGCATCTGAATTAATATGAAAATCAATAAATACTACATAATAGACAGAAATATCTACGTCCAGATAATTGGCTTAAAGCAACAATATGTAACATTCATGACATTTATGATATATTTTTTTAAGCGTTTGGCCTTTACTGACAGTGTAGAAAGAGCTGACAGACTCAGAAAGGAGGAGTGAGAGTAGGGAAAAACATGCAGCAAATGGGCCTCAGGCAGGAATAGTACCCAGGCCGGCTGCTCAAGGCAAGAGCCTTTGTATATGACATGTTCATGGTGGCTACCCACTCCTCTAAACCAACACCTTCTTTTATGACATTTAAAATAAGTGTAAAATCTATTTAAAATAACTTTTTAAAGGGTATAATAGAGTCCATCCTTTCACCACGAAGCACCCCCTGTTGCCAGTTTTAAAGCCCTGTATGGCAGGTAGCCACGTGTATGAATGACTGTAAATCTCACATTTACACGCCAGCCTTCATCCCTGTATTAGATGGATGAGGATAGTAATTGTAAAAAAGATAGTGACAGAGCTAAATACCAAAGAAAAATCCACCTTCAAAATGTGGTGTAAATCCCTGCAACACAGACAGATTTAAAAGACCTCCAGTTCATCACCAAAAGCCCCTTGCAAATCAGCTGTATTTGCCAGATTCATCTCTGTCATCAGGCCATCTATTATATTGCAAGGTTTCAAATGTATACACCTGCTCCCTGTTTAAAAATGACAGAATAAATCACAGCTCTTTGAAGAGAAAGAGGGGGCAGCTACAGGTGTGGTTCAACTATGGCGACTGCAAACCTACCACAGTAACCACTCACCCAATCATCATCCTAGTTTTATTTTAATGTTCTGCCCTCTCCATACATCGTCTACAGGAGGTTGCCAAGATGAATTAGTCAAAAATATAGACAGATAACAGTAAGACCATGACAGTCTGACTTCGGTTTTAGATTAGCATCAAAGGGCACATACATAAAATTCTACATATTTTTGCTTCAACAGTAGAAATCACTGTGAACATGGCAGATGTAAAGCAAAAATGAAGTAATCAACCTCTCAAGTACAGCTGAAACGTAAAAATACTTCATCAATAAGAGGACATGTAAGCAAGCAAACAGTAGACACTTGCTGTTGCATTATAGAGTGAAAGTACTCTCATGGAGAGCTGTTCACGGGCCATTTCAGCTTACAGTGTTTTGAAAATAAAGGGATTAGATGAGTTAAAGTGGTCATACAACACCTGAACTCAGGTATTTGCATGGGACTGTAAGAGTATGATCACAATTGCAAATGCCAAAAAAAAACAACTGTCAATTGTCACACACTGAGTACCCTTGATCCACCTAGATTTACAATCTGAGATGCTTTGTTGGACCTCCTGTCACTTTAGGGCCCCCTGCCCCATGAGGGCCCAGTCTGTCATGATAGGTTGACCAGTCCACTCTGGTAATTGGCTGGTTAGGCACCATTTTGCACTGGGCTTGCCAACTCAGGCTAATAGGCTAGAATTACTGACTGATAATGGTAAGCCATCACACTGGCAGGTCTCTTCAGGGTGGGTGGGGGAATCAGCTGTTTCAGGCAGCTCCTGGTGCTGTTCACAGGAAGAGAGGGAAGGCTCCGAAGCTGCTGACTTATCATCTTGCACAAGTGATGCTTTATAGCAAAGTTTCTGGAGCAGGGCCACAACTCAACCACGCCTCTTCCCGTGTTCCTATAAATTCAAAGCTTATAATTTCCTTCCTTTGTTTTGTTCACATGATGCCTCCCCTCCCTCCAACCCCTTTTTCTATTTCATCTTTCCTCTTATCCTTAGGGCCATTAAAAGTTGTTGTGCCCGGGAGCAACGGCATATCCCTAAAGTAGTTTCCAAAAAATGCTATCGGCTACATGTTATACATCCCAAAATTCAAATTCTTATTCTAACATTACTAATAAATAATTGTCAAATTCATCTTGTTGATGGTGTGGTCCTTGCTAGTGAAAAGGACTCACGAACAAGAGGCTTGTAAAATACATTAAGGGGAATATAATACTCAAAAAAACATAATATGACCTCTTTAAAGTACAAATACAGGATGCCAAGTCAAGTTTTTTAACGAAGGTCATATAATGAATTTAAACTACGTAAGACTTATATGTAAAACAATGATTAATATAATTTTAAGAAAGAAAGGACTTACCTGAACTGTAGACATGGAGTACTCATTGTTTATGTCCAGGTGACAATTTCCATCGTTGGGAATCACAATACCAGCCATCTTGCTGTCCATCCCAAAATGTGAGTCATCATCACTGACAAACACCAGCAAACGCATTGAGTCATTCCTCCAGCCTATCTTGTCCTATCAAGATACAAAATATGTTGTTTCAGCTTCTTTGTTAGAAACAAACAGATAAAGTGAATGTTGTACTGGGCAACACGCTGCTGTATTTATACTGTGGTCAATTTTAAATCAATTGCTCAGACACCATTTCACAACATAAAAATCTTTAGGTATCCCAAATAATCAACATCTGTAAGTCATCCCTTAGAAAGAAAATGAAAAACAAACAGTCCTCTTTCTTCTTATCCCAAAGGACAAAAAAATGCACTTCAAAGTAATTTCACCTGAACAATCACTGAAAGCACTATGGCACAGGGGGAGATAATGGACTCAAAACTGGGTTTATAGGGAATCTACAGGTATGATATGACACATTTGGTACATTTAACTTTTCTGAGGTAAGCATTAACAACCTATAAAATTATAAAGACGAAAGACATTATCACAAGAGCAAACAACCTAAATGTATAGAAGTGAAAGGAAAAGCTTACTCCACAGACAGCTGCCTGCATTACGGCGTCAAAGCCTCCCTCAGGAACATCAACATTTGCAGAAACACGCTGCTTTCTGATGACCTCATTGAACTTGTCTGTTCTACTCGTCAGAGACAAGACGTGTTTGTATCCGAATGCTGGCAGGCAAGTTATACCTACAGTGCTACAACACAGCAGAGGGCAAAAATCAAATTTGTTACCTTAAAGATTTATCAGGACAAATTATGTTGTTGAAGACTCAGGACATGTTTAAAAAATTATCTTATACAAGCAGGGGTTGGCGAGTTCTTCCTCTGTGATCTTGATGAAAGGCAGGACTGGTTTCTCCACAAAAGAGCCGAATCCCATTCTGAATTTACTGGTGAGGCTGGCCATTTCTTCAGACAGAGAAGTGCCCAGGTCTTTGATCATCTCCAGATCATCAACCATGGACGCTGACAGGTCCATCAGGTAGTATATGTCCACAGGATAATCCTCTGTGTGCTGAATATTCACCTGAAAAGTCACATTGCTACCTGCACAAAAACAAAACCAGAACTTTATTTTTTAAATGCGAAAAGACCTCTGGAGGACAATTATGAACCCTAAATTCTTTGCAGCTGCATACCAGGTCGAAGTTTGAGTGCCATTTTCTGTGGGGATATCTGAGTGCTGTTAATGTTCCTGTTCTTCTTCCCGAGTGGACGGTCCTGCAGGATTTGGCCTTTTGAAACAGGGAACTCAAGCTGGTCCCTTGCACATCCCTTTTCTAATAAGGTTTCCAGCGTGTCACATCTTTTGCTGACTGAAAACCAGTCTGTGAAATTCTATAGGATAAAATAAAAAGTAATTTTATTGTGCTGTTTGTCAATGAAATATAAAATTCTTCAGTATCCAGAAGAATCTGGCAGTGTGTCACAGTGTTTCCCACACATAGACAATACTTGGGTGGGCCAATTACAGACATTTTTAGCACCTTAATTATATTTTCCTACAGCATTTTTGTAGTGTACTAAATCAGAATATAATCACCATCCATGTTCACAAAATCTTCCTTACCTGTGATGCATTAAATTTATTATGCGGTCATAAAAATCTTTTTGAGCATCCTCTTTCTGTCGATATATTATCCTGCACACTGGGATTATAGTTGTTTTAACTTATCTCTTTGACAATAAGAATTAACAAATAGGGCTCACCTGTTGTTATTACAAAATGCGGTATGAAGCAATTCAAAATGCATGTAATGAATGTTGTATAGATTCTGCATCCCTTGTTTGCAGATTTAATCAGTCCAAAGAGCAGAAACACATAAAGGATTATCCTGCAGAATAAAGCAGTGCAGAAAAATCCCACCCTGCACTCCTACCACCTAAATATCACACATTTCTGAGGGAAACACTGAATCATCACTGATGTACACTTTTAAACAAGCAAAGCCAAAAGCAATACGTTTGTAATGCATTATACTCACAAGGTTAACCATCTGAATGTGTGTGCTGTGCTTATAGGGATGTAACAATGCCAATTCAAGGTGTGATGGTTAAGCCACTTTGACAAATTAACTTCACTATAAATGTTGCAGAAGAGAAATGGGGGATGACAAAATGATCCTCTCTGTGTCAGCATGGGAGGTAGCAACAGTGGTGTCACAGAGGCATGAGCAGGATCAGTGGAGCCTGCAGATTAGAGCAGCATTAGCCTAATTCACATGCCTTTCTCTTGCTTCACGTGAATAGATGCTAATATCATGCCATTGCAAATGGAAACTGAATGTCTAGGGGCATAATAATAGCTGAGCTTTGTTAGTGCATAATGATGAAAATACAATGTAAAATGTATAAGCCATGGCAGCAAATGATAATCATTTAAATATGAAGCACCAACAAGGCACAGATGCACATGCTTAACACTGGTATTGGTTTATATCTGCCCTTTATGAAAAAAAAAAAAAGAAATTGAAAAATAAGTTTGGTTTTAATAAGTTTTACTATCACAATACCACTGTTTTTATAAAGTTAATGTAACTATTTTCCCTTGTATTCTGATTTTTTCTTTTTTTTTGATTAAATGCTTTGGCAATAATGCCCTACAATATTCATGACACAAAACTCTTTATACTGGAAAATTAAAAGTGAATTGAATTGCTGACATCAAGCACATTTTACTGCAGAGAAATATTTCCCTATCAGGCAAATCAATCAAACAGTTTGACAAACTCTGATCCATTCTTAAAGAAAATGTTGGCAATCTGAGAGGATTATATGGAAATCAAAAAAACACTGGCACTGGACTTTTGGATAAACTATTGTTTCAAATGTTGGTATCAGCCCTGATATGCAGGACTGGGCATCTAGTACTGGATGATTCCTTATTTGAAATGACCAAGTATGGTGAATGGTGGTGTTTTAAACTGCACCAAAAAACAACGGCAACATTTTGAAACCCTGCAAATGATTGCCGTGTAATTTGGATCTGAAGTCATATTTAAGTGTCATGCTTTTTAATACTATCAGTCTAAAATAACAGAGCTCTTGTTGCTTTGAAATATGTGGTAATAAAAGAATCCACAAAGCATTGAAAATGTTCACAGCCTTAGCAGTATTATTAGCGGTCTTGGTTTCTTACCTCCTGTGTGCACCAGGCACAATGAGAACTGATCTGCAGACACTGGTCACAAGTCACAGCACTGCCAGCTGAACATGATCCTGCAGCACACATAATGAAGCGCTCAGATAGAGGCAGCATGTAAACAAGAAGCAAGAGAATCCTGTGACAATAAACAGTCTGTGCATGGAAATATTCTGATTTTTAGAAGGCAGTTGCTGATTTTGAAGCTCAACACTTTTAACTTTTGATGCAATACAGTCATTAACATGAACAACTTTTTTTACTGGAGTGTTTAAATGCATATTAAAGTAAAATTTAAAGGGCTATTCACAAGAAAATATGCTAATTGGTTATAAATACCAAAACTGCTTTTATTATGTACTCTGTGTAGTGCTTGGCAATATAGACCAAAATTAAAATCATAACATTTTTAGCTTAATGGCAATTAATGTTGTTTTCTGTAAAGTTGTCACAGTACCAGTAGGCCCATTACATTTTGATATGATTCTATTAATAATCAAATGATATACCTGTCTGATACCATGTGAACAAGAATAAAGGTCCAAGATAAAGTCTGAAATTAACTACTTGACTTACCAGCCAATGTTGTAGGTAACAATTAAAATTCACCAGCCATAATAGTTAATGTTTTTGTTTTACATGCACGCTGTATGTTTCAGTGCATTTAATTGATAATAGATTCAACAAATTGGATCATTTTATCAGATCAGGAAATATAAGAGCAATACAAAAATATATTTGGGGATCATGTATTCATACATGTCTGTTTATGTGCAAACATTTACCCGCCATGTTATGCATATTCCTCTGCGATCTACCCGCCAAATGGAAATTTACCCTTATTTAGTGCTTGGTGGTTGTTTATTTGAAACCCTGGTCCAAGACATCCAATATTGAGCTATTTGTAGTTGTAAACGATCA
Organism: Cetoscarus ocellatus; assembly: GCA_037902135.1. Classification (NCBI taxonomy): domain Eukaryota; kingdom Metazoa; phylum Chordata; class Actinopteri; order Labriformes; family Labridae; genus Cetoscarus; species Cetoscarus ocellatus. The sequence continues at coordinate 273,372 of JBAMNC010000379.1, read as the reverse complement.
AAAAAAGCAGAAAAACTTTGTCTAACTTGACCAAAATCAATGGTGGTGGTGGTTGGTGATTTCTAATCCACTTGCCACTTCCAAACATTTTGTCAAATTGTCATTGGCATGTTTGTGCAGTTAAGAAAATACACAATTGAAAACGATAAACTGCACAATATTGTGTCTGTAGGACTTTTATTTTTGTTGATGTGGTATTGACCAAGAGCCCAAAACAGTATTGTTTGGTTATTACTGATAACAACATTCTTTTATTACTCAAAACGAACACAACAACAGTGGATTAAAATGATGCTATTTTACCATATATCTCAAATGGAGATATGTCAGTGTATTTTTTTTTAACACTCGGTTTATTGCCCAGCCCTGTTTTCGTTGTTTTTTCGTCATAAACTTATTGTCCTGATTTTTCAAAGCCCACTTACCCTCCACAGTGTTGATCCAGTAGCGCAGAATCAGGCTCAGCAGTATAAGCCCCATTAGTCCGCGAGGTTACTGTTAGTGAGGGAACAGGAGAAGAAGAAGATTTCAGGTTGTCTCATATTAACAACGCTCAAAGGTGTCCAGCGTGTCTTCTCCGCTACTCAAACGAAAGTGTTTCAGTCAGGAGAGCTCCGCTACCTGGATAGAGGAGGAGGAGTGTGGCAGTCTTTACCTGTGCTGCCTTTTATGTTCACTTCCGCCCAGGTGAGGAAGCGGGGCTGTCACCGAAAACCAAAACAGACTAAACTAAATATTTTAAATGATCTTTTGACCCAGTGAGCTAAACAAGCTAACTGCCAACGGTGGAGACCATACTAGCTTAACTAGCTAAATTAGCTCAGGTGGCTAATTTGGTGCTAACAGCTAAACAAGTGTAATTGTTCAGCCTTACTATCAGGAGGAAATGTCGCATTTACTTTTGAGTTAACTTGAGACACTTAAAAGATGTTTATCAAATGACAGGTAAACCAGTGGGAAGTTGTGGTTACTTTGTATCTGCCAGGTAAAACTAGCAGTTCCGTTAAACAGACTTTTACTCTCTTAATTTAAATGACAATATGAGAAGCACACATTAAGAATACTTAAATTAGAAATGATAATAAAACTAAACTAGAAGGCACTCTGAGAGCACAAACCACCACCAAGGTAGCTCACATATTGCTGTTACATCTAAAACCAATAGTTCGTGATAAAGTTACCACCATAATACCATTTATTGACCCTGAAAACCCGCACCTAGCACTCCTTACCATGTTGATACCATTATTAGTTGGACAGTTATTGAGCACAAACGACCGCTGGCTAATGGTGGTTATCTGAATCACTACCAAAATCTAATCATTTTTAAGTTGGGCCATTACCAACATTGTTCGTTAGCAAGATTACAGTTTTTGTGTAATCTTGCTAACGAACAAACAAACAAACATGCGCCGACAAAAACATAACCTCCTTGGCAGATGTAAATATAAAGAATAGCTGTAAAGGTCCCATGTCCTGCTGTGTTTGACCCCTTACGTCATGTCTATTAATCAAGGATTTAATTTAAAATTAATAAAAAAAATAAATCAGACACTAACTTCTGCATTGACCTACAAAGATACATCATCCCTGCACCACTATTTTAGTTTTTTCCTTAGTGTAGTAACTCATTTATCTCTTGTCTCAGAAAGGCATTAGTTTTTCATTTATTAAATGTAATATTTTGAGAAAAATAACTGAAATGAGCCCATTATCCCTGGAAAACTTATTTTGCAGTTGTCTGTATTTTTCTAGTTTAGCTGAATTATTTTCATGGTATTAATGGAGCTGGAATTTTAATACTGGTACCCACCATCTTGTTACCTCTTCGTGAGGTGTTGGTGGCTCAGTCTGGCCGTGTGCTCGATAAGTAATCAGAAAGTAGCAGGTTCAAGCTCCAGGGCTAAAACTCTGAACCATCAGTGTGAATGGATGTGAATAGGAAGATGTGACCTGCTGTGTAAAAGCACTTCAAGTAGCCACAGAGACTAGAAATTTGCTATATAAATCCATTTACCATGTTACAATTTATTTACAAATTAACATGATGTTTGTTTTGTAGACTTGAAGGTGAAAAAAGTGAAAAAAACAAGGTGTTATGATATTTGAAACTGCATGAAATATATTTACGCACCAGGGATAATTACTGAGTATAAAGTATTAAACGTCCCATGTCCTGGTTTGTTTGACTGTTTACATCATGTTTTGGGTGTCTATTAAGCAAGGATTAGATTTAAGATGAATACGAAATGAAAAAATTAGTCTATTTAGAGACTACCCAAATGATGTCTGATGGGAGGGGGGAGGAGGGGCTGCAGACTTTTTAAACAGTCTGGACCTGGGCCTGCGATTAGCAAAAACACACATTTTTAGCTATTCTATAATAAACTAAAGGATGTAAAACACTTTGTGCTGTGGGTAAACAAATGTTTTCTTGCACATTTGCAGGACTGTTATTTATGTTTCCACTTTATAATAAAATGTTACACTGCAAAAATGCTAATCTTAGTGAGTGACTTTAAGATGCCAAAATGTTAACATACATTTATAAAAACACATTCACCCTACAAGTCTATTTAACTTATTAACTGCAAGACCAAAAAGGCGTGAATTGCCTGCTATGAGTAAAATGTTAGACAGTGCAGCAATAAAAGTCTTCTTGATGAGTGTCTTGACTTGAGATTTTTAAATTATTAAGTGCATCTCATCTCAAGACACTCAACAAGTAAAGCTTGCTTTCTGCATCGGCAGGTTTTTGACCCATCACATGCAATGCAGACTTTTCTGTCTTTTATACTTCAAATACAGATGTATTTCCAGACTTCTCACATAATTTTAGTTTTTAAGAATAACAATGATCCTTTTTGACTAAAGATTGGACAAATGTTTGGTAATGTTCAAGGTTTTGCAGTGTTTCGCAGGTGTTTTTGCCTGAAGCTTACCTCTATTATGATGAAGTTTCCGTTGAACTATGGCCAACAAAGTATAATAAAACACAGACAGGCCACACCATAAACAAACACAGCCTGTACAGCCCCTTATAACCCAGACAACAACAGAGGATATGTTAATCTTTAACGCCACAAGAACCTGAATCACAGTCAATGTCTTGTCTGACTTTTTTCAACATAACGATTAACGCAAAGGCAAAACTAGCAATGCAGAGCTGTCACGATGTATGAAATATGACCGTGAATGTGTTCATGAGTTCATGTTTAATCTGGGGGGGGGAGGGTGGGGCTGCGTAGGTGTTGAACCATTGACAGCTGCAGTGAAAATATCCCTGCATGTCCAAACTCACAGGAATCTCACTGTTCACCACCACACCCCGCTGGATCTGGGTGAGTCCCATCTGTCACCCCGAACCAAACCCTACCTCCTCTTCCTTTAAACTAATCCTTCTCTTCTCTTCTTTGCTTCCTTGCTTCTCTCCATGACATCCCTCTCTCCTTCCTCAGCTCTCTGTAGTTTGATCCTCCTTACCCAGAGGCCCTCCTGAAGTGTCCGCCTGTGAAATTGGCATTTCATTTTATACCTCATTTAGCCTAAATCATGTCTAAAAGCCTCTGTACACCTTTGACTTGCTGCTCGTTTTCTCTTTCTCCCTGTATCTCTCCTTTCTTGTCTTAATTTTTTGAGTTTCCCAAGAAATATCTCAACATGATGCAATCAAACACAGATTTTTTGTAACACTGAAACCCTGTATGTGAGTAAAATCTAACAAGTTAGATGCAAAATATGTAATAAGGTGTCACAGTTGCACCATACTGTTGCACTTTATCCTTAATTTGAAATCTGGTGCCTCTCAGTCAGAGTTCAGGGAATATATGTTTTCAGAAATAAACTCTGACAGCAGTGTTTGAAGCACATCATAGCCTGCTTTTTAAGTAGCATTAGCCTTGTTAAAATTCACCAATCCATAATTTATTCTCTCCCACATCTCTGTGTCAGCACTGCACTCCTACTGTGTAGAAATGGAAGTTTACATTAACCCTGCAATGAGCTGACTCACCTTCAGGGACGTCCTCTGATAACATGCTGTCCCGTCTCAGTCTGTCTCTCTTGTCATCAAGTGAAAAATGGAGAGGAGCAGAGAAGCATCAGGCCAGTACATTCAGTCCTATTGTATCCAGGGAGCCGTCAGAGTAACAGAAAACCTATTGTAACGGCGCCCTTTATGAAGCATGGAGCAAGGGTGACCCTGCTGCCCATGCTCCTTGGCTCATGCGTGCTTTTGTGTGTGTGTGCGTCTGAAAGTGGGTGAATGTGTGAGCATGCATTCTGGGGTCATGTGTGGGTGTTCGCACAGGCTCCAGCTCGCCTGTGTGTGTGTGTGTAATGATAAGAGTGACAGTAACAACTGCAGGCTGAGATCTCTGCAGGACCGAGCCTCTTTATAAAGAGAGAGCCGGACTGATGGGCGAGTGTTGCGCTCTAGAGGCTGAGACTGGTGTCAACTGCAGCAACAACACTCCTGCCTCCGAGGAGCAGTCTTTGTTATTGGTCCAGACTGTGTGTTTGTTTGTGTGTGTGTGTGTGTGCACATTTGCTCAAGTTCAATTACTTCCTGAAGTGAGGAAGAGGTGGAGGAGGTAGCACAGAGAGGAGTTCTGGGGCTGTAATAAAGCCTCCTTCTTACAGAAGTATGGCTGGAATGCAGGTGTACACACACGTAAGTGTGAGAGGAACAGGATAACAGTGCATAGGCCTTCACTATAAAATGACATGGGATTTTATTGCTCAAAAATCACAGATTGTGTCTTTTTTAGCTCTAAATTAATGTACAACAATTTGTGAAACATGCACCTAGGGATGGGAATTGAGAAGTCATTATTGATTCTGCTCATAGAAACGATTCTTATTTATTCCTGTGGATTTTCTTTGTGGGAAAAGTTGGCCTACATAAATTCAGTGGCAACATTTCCAAATGTTTGTCACTCCTGATATTCAGTGCCAGTGCTGCATAGATACATGCCTCTGCAAGTTGCTGGTTTTCCACCCGCTAAAGTTGTGCAGTAAGCATCTTTCGCTTCAAATTAAGACACAATTTTGACCGCTCCTATCTGCCATGATAACATTTTAGACCTCTTCATTGTCATTTCTGCTGACTGCCTCTGATTAAAGTGCTGCATCAGTTTATGCATAACACAATGAAATGAATTGATAAGGGAATTTTTAAGCATAAAACGTGATAATATCAATTCTTTGAGAGAGTTATAATTGGTTCTCAACTGAAATTGCTATTAACATTGCCATATCAACTTGAACACGATGAGATCTTTGACATGTTTTTGATTAGTTATTCGTTTGATTTATAAACTGATATCACAAATATGGGAAGCAATTACTCGTTAATTCTACATTGTGCATTTCTTCAGTTTAAGAACTCTAACATTTCAATATTTTGGTTTCTTTAAAAACAATCAAATGAAAAAGATGAAAAAAACATACATAAAAAAGGATAGTTTCAGCAGTAATGATGATAAATCTAATAATAAATTGATAAATATAAAATAATTTTTTGGTAGTGTTAATGTTCTCTTGTGGCCAAAATATAAGTTCAATTACAGATTTATCACACGTATGAAGCATAACAAGATTTGCAGCATGGGAATCATTTAACCCAGTTTTTATCAAATAGTGAAAGATGCACAAAAGTTCACAGAATAATAACATAGTCGTGCATAGTCTTGGTGGTTCTTTACACAGCCTGTGGGATATTTCAGGATATTTCATGTGTTAGTTCATAGCAGTGCACCAATCTCTAAAGACTGCAATAAGAAGTTATAAGGAAACATACAACATTTCTGATTTTCTCTGTTAAGTTCATTACACCCCTCTATGTGCTAAATAACTAACATTTATCACATTAAATGAATGACACTAGATACTGAAACAGGCCTCCTCTCATCGTGTCTGTGCCCCGAGTCTGACCTTGGGCTCTCTCAGGGGATCAGTGCCATGTGTCCCCTCAGCTGTGGTGAATTAAAAGCGAGACACAGAGCGGATGAGAGTAAAGAGAGGGAGACTCTACCCGGCATGTATTTAATGTTCAAAGGATTGATGCCTATATGTACAGTGGTTACTTGATTGACATGTGTGTGTGCTTGCCACACATGTGTGTTGGACGTGTATGTGTATAAATATAATTCAGGAGTCAGTCAGGGGATGGATGTATGGTGTGTATGTGTGTTATGGGGGTTGACAGTGGGTGTGATGGCTAATCTTGCACCCTGTTGGTTTTGATCCCTCTGACTGGTTAGAGATGAGAGCATGGTGCCTTTATGTCTCCAGGATCAGCTGTGCTAAGTCTGAGCTTAAGGAGGGAGATCCGGTGTAAGAGTGAATCTACAAATGCTGTGAGCCTGAAATAGAGCAGGAAATGACTGAGACACAAGTGCACATATGTTGCTCCTGTTACTCATCCGATCCACCATACGTTTTATTCATCAAATCAGACATAGTCATACAAAAAAGATCTGAAGAGCTTCGACTGTTCTCACTTCTAGAGGGTAGATCTAATCCACAGTGCCCTCTGGTGGAGATGATCAAAACAGCCCAGTTATGATAGAAAATGATGTGCAGTTAATACAAAAAAATCTGTTATAAAATGACAAATGACTGTCCAAATAGTCCAGACAGGCATTTGCCATTTTTACCTCCAAGGAGCTGATGTTTTTCCAGCGGTTTGTCTGTTTGTCTGCGTGTAGCAAGATAACTCGAAAAGTTATGAACAGATTTTGATGAAATTTTCAGGGAATGTTGGTCATGGTACAAAGAAAAAGTCATTAGATTTTGTTAACATTACACAAAAGGGCATTTTTCCACATTTTCCATAATAACTCATCCATTAATGTCAGAAATGCCTTGGCGAAGGTCATACTTGAATATTTTCATCGTCCTTTGTCCTTGAAGAGTACAAAGCATCATATCTGCATGACTTGACCCAGTGTAATATTTGCTTTAACTTTCATTTAATATGCTTTAATTGTTACAATTACATTGTAACAATTACATTAGTTCAGATGGGACTCGAATACTGGCCTACTGGCCTTCGTTCAGGTGGGACTTGAATACTGGCCTTAGTTCAGATGGGACTTGAATATTGGCCTTAGTTCAGATGGGACTTGAATATTGGCCTTAGTTCAGATGGGACTTGAATACTGGCCTTAGTTCAGATGGGACTTGAATACTGGCCTTCGTTCAGGTGGGACTTGAATACTGGCCTTAGTGCAGATGGGACTTGAAAACTGGCCTTAGTTCAGATGGGACTTGAATACTGGCCTTATTTCAGATGGGATTTGAAAAACTGGCCTAAGTGCAGAAGGGACTTGAAACTGGCCTTCGTTCAGGTTGGACTTGAATACTGGCATTAGTTCAGATGGGACTTGAATACTGGCCTACTGTCCTTTGCTCAGGTGGGACTTGTATACTGGCCTTAGTTCAGATGGGACTAGAATACTGTCCTTAGATCAGATGGGACTTGAGTACTGGCCTTCGTTCAGGTGGGACTTGAATACTGGCCTTAGTGCAGATGGGACTTGAATACTGGCCTTAGTTCAGATGGGACTTGAATACTGGCCTTATTTCAGATGGGACTTGAATACTGGCCTTAGTGCAGATGGGACTTGAATACTGGCCTTAGTTCAGGTGGGACTTGAATACTGCCCTTAGTTAAGATGGGACTTGAATACTGGCCTTAGTTCAGATGGGACTTGAATATTGGCCTTAGTTCAGATGGGACTTGAATATTGGCATTAGTTAAGAATCAGCTCCAACATTCATATCGTTTGCCTTTTTGCAGGGCAACTCCCATACCAACTCCTATCATTAATTTCAAATGCCTTTCAAAACAAAAACGCAATGCTCTTGCCAGAGGCACTCAGCACAAATTGTAACTAAAATGTTCAGTAAGTAATCTTGGTGGACAGGAGACAGAAGTAGTCTGTTATTATGGAATTACAACTTGGCAGATCAATTTAAATGCCAATAAGCTGCAACTCAAAACCCACACTCCGCAACCAGCTCTGAAGTCCTAGTTAGCAGTTTGTCAGCATGCTGTACTGCAGAAAAAAAAACATTTAAATCTCATCCATTGCTAGCCCCAAGTTTATCTGCTAGAGATGGTTGCCCAACACAGCCTACCCAAGTGTACAAATGTGAAAAGCTACATTAAAAAAAAAAAAAAAGGATTTCTAAAATGGCTCTAAGTTGGACAGTAAAACTATAACGGATGATGGTATGTGTAATAAAATAACTACACATGAAAGTAAATCCATAAAAAAGTGTATTGGGATTTTCATCTGGGATAGTGGGGGGTTGTTTTTTTGTCATGGGCCACCACCATTGACTGCAGGGAGACCTGTCACAGCCATGTGACATAAGCCGTTTGATTGTCAAAGGAGGAGACTTTTGAAGCCAAATCGTGGACACAGCCATGCTTAAACACCATTCTGAGCTAACTTTGGATCAACCTACCGACACAGTTAGGCTGAGTATAACTGTAAATCGTTGACTGAGTCAAAACAGATATACATAAAAACAAAACAGTGAGAGGTCTAAAATACAGCAACTGGATGTAAAGATGTTTTTTTTTAATGTTAACACCTTCCTCTCCTCAGACAGTGCAGCCAGCTTCAAGACGTCACATGAGGAACTGCAGTTGTGGCACATCCACATCGGCTTCTGCTAAATGAATGGCAGGGGACACACTGTCTCATGCTTGTGTCCACCACAAACCTAGTTTCAGGCATTTTTCTGAAAACCAAGAGATGGAAAAGTCAATGAAGGAGACAGGAGTCTGATGTGAGAAAGAGAAGAGCCTTTTATTCAGCACTATTGTTTATTCCAATGTTTTCAAAGGAGAGAGCAAGGGGAAGATTGTTTGAGATTCACTTGAAGGTGAAAGGGGAAGCAATGAGGATAACATGTACAAGAGTTTATCTTTTTTTTTTTTTTTTTTTTTTTAGCAACAAATGTCCTGAATGTGAAAGTACAAACAGTGACGCATGACTACTGCCTGTGTTTTACATTGATGAACATTTACTGCTGTAGTACTATAGATCGGGGAAAAGCACCACGACCGTACAGCTTTGACCATTGTTGTTGTCTCACTTTTTCAGTTCTTACATCTGAAATCATCAAATTAAAGACAAAATTGCAAATCAAACAATAAAACTCACTTAATTTTCACTTTTGGCCCTGAATGTTTATAATTTACAAATCTTATTCTGAACCTTTGAAGCACACGCTGCGAGACTTCAACTTTCCTCCTACTCTGAAGAAATACTTAAATTATTGAAGAACTTCATTCATGATTGTTGTATTTATATTGCATTAGTTCATATTTAAATTGAAGTTTTCCACTCAATCCACCATTAAGCCACTTTACAACCACATAACCAAATCTTTGCATTGTTTTTTTGATAACTTTACAGTAGCAGTGTAACCCAACATAGTGACTCTTAGTCTGTTTTAATAGAAAAAAGAAACAGGAAGGGAAAGTGTCAAGTCATCTATAAACTGTCTATAGGGGAAAGGCAGAAGAATGCACCAAATAAACACATGTAGCCTGCAATCATTTGGATAAACCAACTATTTAAAGGAGAAGCTAACAGTTTGGATTTCTAAAATGAGCCTAGCAACTGAACAACACTTAATGAGGAGAAAAAGAAACACCAGAACAGAAGCAATGACAAATAAAGTTAAAGCAGAGTACAATGTTTCTTTGCAGGAGGAGAAGCAAGATGCTGCATGTGGGAGACAAAACGGCAGAAGTCCTATTTAGCCAGCTCCTGAGCATGGCTTTTTTTCTTTTGTTCTGCTTCGTCCACTGCGGTGAGAAAAAAAAGGGGCTTTACCTGCAAACCCCACAACAAACACCAGCAGACTCCAGCAGAACCATGAGGTAGATCACTGGTCACACCGACCACAAGAGAAAAATAAAATAAAACAAACCCTCCTAAAAGATGTCCATTGGGTGTAAAATTAGCAATTTCATAAAAGTACGGCTCTTTTTATTTCAATGTCACACCTTGAAGTTTAAAAAAGGAAAGAGTGAAAAGAAGGAGTTACTTTGCTTTGAGTTTGTCACCGTTCTTATTTCTCAGTATTGCCGCGGGACTCTCATTGTCTTTATTGCTACCAGAAGACTTGGATAGCCAAACACTCGATGGAAATCTCAAGATTTCACTCACACATTTGATTGATCAGATAGAAATCAGACACCTGATCGAGTTCAATGAAAACATGTCAGAGAATGTTTGATGTGACGTAAGGAAGGCACCTTTTTCCAATGATAAATTCATTAATTCCTAATGAAATGGTCACGTGTATCATCTGTTGAGTGCAGCTGAATATGAGTTAATTTGTTAAACTGTTCTGTGGCAACTTTGAAAACCAAAATGAAGCTTTTCTGAAACTTCAAACAGTGCAAACAAGGTTTTGCAAGGTTTTTCATACATCACAAATACAGGAACTATAAAATCAAAGAAACTGTAAACAGGGTGGGGGCGGGGTCCTCAATCTCATGCATTTTAATATCACATCATACTGAAGGTGTGGGGTCGTGGAGGTGGTGGGGGGGGTCCTCTGGCTTTTGTTAGAGAATCCTTGAAAAAGAAAAAGAGGAGCTTGTGGTTTCTTATCAAAATAAATCTTGTTTTTTTCTTTTGTTTTTCTGTGATTAGCCAACTGCTGAGTCCATATACACTATCCTCATTTTCCACCACAAACGTCGGGGCTGTGCAAAAAAGTTCATGTATCTGGTCCAATCAGAGAAGGCGGTGACAGTCATCACTGTGATGTCATCAGCAACTTCCTTCCTGCCCTCGGGCTCACAAAGCAGTACAAAGCCTAAAAATAAAGACAGAAGAAGCATTGATACAAAATGATAAATGAAATCAAAACAGTCGAGCTCTCCTAATGGCTGCTCTTTTACTTGCATAAAGACGTATTTATGCTCAATTCAAGTTCCTTTAAACTGATCAGTGCGGTTTGCTTTTGACTTAACCGTGATCAAGGTTGTCATGAATACACAATAATAACATAATAAATAATTCAGTGTAATTTTTCTGTAAACTGGGACAAAAGCATACCAACTGACACACTGTGTCTCCTTATACTTTTACTCAGAGACCAAAACTGAAAGCAAAAAGTTGACACAAAGATCAAAACAAATGCTAACTAGAACTACTGTAGCTCTAGTCTTTATTTGGCATTCACTGCGCATACTTATCTATTATGAGAGCTGAAATGGATGTGATAAACAATCTTGTGAAGAAGTTAAGATTCTGTTTCTTATTCAGATTAAAACTTTTAAATGACAGAATCAAAACTGTCCTTCAGCTTGAATCTGAGTTTATTGTCCAGATTTAAAGGTGAAAATTAAGATGTCAATGTCCGCAAGCTTATCATATGTCTTAGTTTTTATGCTTGTAAATAAAAGAAAATAATAACTAACTTAATCATTTGAGTTTACCTTTAAACACACAGTATGTGAAAATTTGCAGATGGGGGGCTTTCATCCTAAAAAATGAGTTGAGACCAAAGAGTGTAAAAACAGTCTGAGTGTCCCACAGTCGCCTCTGCCCACCTCCACTGTTTACTTTTGCTTAAATTGAGGACTCTATTTAATAAAAACTGCACTCTATTTAAAAAAAAAAGGACACTAAGCAAACGTTTTACTTATTAACACCACTTCATACTTCATGTTTACCCATATTCATGACACTCTTGGCTTCTCATTAATCTTTAATCCAAGGATGCACAGTATAATCAGTAAGGCATCAGTATCAGCAGTTATTGGTTCAAAAATCATTTCACTGCAGTTGCAATAATTGACATTTCTTCTAATATTACTGCCAAAGACAAAGCCTTATTTATCACCATATAGCCTGTGGGTTGTTTGCAGACCTGTTTTTTAATGTGTAAAAAAAAAATTCTGTCAGCAGGTTGTCTTTTTCTGTGCATCTGACATTTTTCAACATCGGATAAAGGGCAAAAAAAAAAAAAAAAATCCAACTTCTTACATCACAAACAAACATATTTTTTCTTATTTAAATTCTGTCATACTCATATCTATTTAAATGTCTTTATCTGATATTCCCACTGTTTATACTGCGTAGAAGAACAACTGAAAAAATCACAATTCCCCTTGGGGATTTAAAAAGTATTTCTTACTCTGATTCTGATCCCTATTTAACACTTTTATTACTTATTATTTTACCCCAATAATATACTGTACATCCTGCTTTAATAACAAAAAAAAATGACAGCAGCTTTTTTAATATGTCCATATAGTTACTGTCATAAACACATTGCTAGTATTCACATCGGACAGTTTGGATATAGAAACAAGAGTTTACCTGTGATTACTTGCTGAGCTGACTGTAAGGAGACGAGTTGTTGGAAGAATCCACTTGCTGCGGTGTGCCATTTTCCTAAAATGCAGAGCAGTGAGATTATAACTGTGTTTGCACTGCAGACACAGCTGATAGTTTCAGAGGTCTTGCACTTTTAAAACCACTGCAGCCTTTGTGAATGAAAGTTGATTGAACTGTTGCAGAAAAAAGATTGACCTCAATGGGATGTGACACAGACATGAAACTTACAGGTGGTGCTTGCATGGCAGGATACTGAGGCATGTAAGCTCCTTGGACGCCAGGAGTGGCTGAAATATACTGTAAGAGATGAGAGCAAAAATCTTGATTATTTACTGGTCAATATTTCCTATCATGTACATCTCTAATCCATGAATATTACACTTAAAACACAAATCAGCTGAACCAAAGTGCTTTGGAACAACGGGGTAAGAAGCTGGTTTGCCATGATAAAGAGTTAAAGATCTCAGAAATGTCCTGTCAGGGCTTATAGCATTGTTCTTTCTGTTATTTTGTCCTCTCTCTTTCTATAATCATATGTTTTATTCCATCTGAGGTTCAAACTGCAACATTTCTTTATCAATTACTTATGAGTGGTAGATATTTCTTTGGAAATTTAGGTCACAGTTCCTCTTGAAGGAGGTGGTAGTGGGTCCTGAGGCAAGTCAAGTTAAGAGCCACAACTTTAAATGTAACCTTAAAAGTAAGATGCACGTTATCCGGTGTCTTTGCCTCGGAGCTTTCAGAAGTATTTCTTTAAGTTAACAAAGTAAAACACATCTAAGTGCCCTTCCTTCATAGAGCTATGAGGCATCTAACATCACTTTTTGACAAAGAGTCTTATCAGGGTACAAAAAAACCAAATACAAAAACTCAGCACCCTTTTACGTCATTATGAAGGACTAGCAAGAAAGGAATGTTTTATTCAATGCAGTGACCTCCAAAACATCCATTAAAAAGGCATAAAACCTTAAAACAGAGGAAGTGTGTTTCCCTGCAGCTCATTTTGGTTAATGTGACCCTAACTGTGACCAAAGAGATCTTAACTGCTGACCAGACTCCACTCCACATTGTACTGCCCATTGCCACTTTTCATCATTTGATATAAATGAAGTTGTGTCCGCAACACCAGAAGATTATCAGAAATACTTGTGCTCAACATGGAGAAAAAGAATCAAACAATAATGTTTTTGGAAAAACTAAGAATAAATATTATGAAAGACAAAAAACCTCTCATGTATTTATTTTTTATTCTAATATTGGAATTGAGTTTTTATTTTATTCATGATATAATGTAATGACTTTTTCATTGTTCCAGCTCAATACATTAATCCATGTATTGTATTTCAACTTTATTATTGATAATGTAATTTTTTCCCTCAATATTATAATTAGAATACTTGATGATGTATCTCATCAATGTTCTGGACATTCAAACTTTATTCTCCTCATTGAACTTGATTTTTTTTACTTTTCTAACTTTATCCTCAATTTTTTACTTATTTTTTATTATTTTGGTCTTATTCTTGTCATGTTGACTTTGGTTTCATCATATATTTTTTTTACTTTTCTTGTCATTTTGAAGTTTGTTGTCATTTTAAAATTAGATTTTTGACTTTTTTGTGATTTTGACCATTCTCCTAATTTTGACTTTTTGTCATTCTAAGTTGAAATTTCAATTTGTTTTATGTAATATTGACTTGTCTTGATTTTTGACTTAATTCTCACAATTTAACAAAGATTTTCAGATGTATATTTCAGATTAGACAAAAATAAATGTGACTTATCCTTGTTGTTTTGAAGTTATTTTTGTGTTTCTGACCTCAAATTTTGACTCAGACTTCTTAATTTGGTCTTGTTGTTTTCATTTTATTTTGTTATTTAAATTGTGGTATGACATTTTTTCTATATTCTTAACATCTTGACTTTATTCCTTTTACATTGACTCGACATTTTAATTTTACTCTGATTTCTTTAATAAATGTTGTCATTTTGACTCTTTGATTCTTTGACTTTTTATAATTTTAACTTTATTCCAACCTTTTTTTGGTTTTCTTGTGCTTTAAAATGAAAACATAGTTTTCTCATTTTCTTCATCCATACGTCAGACATTTCTTTACTCGTGTCGACAACACTTATTCCTAAATTTATGTTTAAATTTTGCATTAAACAATTTAATATGTGTGATAAGGTTTAATTAGAATATTTTTGTTATTTGTGCTGCAGGATATCCCAGAATCTCACTCACAGCTCCAGTGTTTCCCAGAGACAGCTGACCCATCTGCTGAGTAATCATGGCTGTAGGGTGCAGTGACATGGAGGGATCCACAGAGGGAGACATCACAGCTGCCTGCAATTAAAGGCAGATAAGTTCATTTCATCACATATCACACGGTATTACATCCACTAACATACTATACATACATATATATTTAAAACAAATAAAAATGGCAAATGTAGACTACAAAAAACCTGCCTGGTATAGCTGAGGTTAAATTATGTATGGGTATCTGTCTTTAAATCCAAAAAATCTGTTAAAAAAAGCTATTTGGTGGTTTTGAGGTTTAAGAAAATTATCACATATAACACCTATGCAGCAATAAATCTGTGATTTTACTTTACTTTAAGGTTAACATTGAGTTTTCTTTGCCTCTGGGTTTCATTAAAGGGATTCAAATATGTGAGAGGTTTGACGCTGCAAGCCCTTTCAGTTTTCAGACCAGGAATATTCCTTTAAACATGACGCCTTCAGGGAATAAACCATTTCCTAGTCAAAAGTGGGGGAGGGGTCAGATCAGCAGAGACACTTGTTCCACTGGAAACCATCTGTTGGAAGAGTCAAAGAGTCACAAGACTGTCTCTGCTTCAGGCATTTCCTGCTGGATCCACTAAGAGGGAGGAGGAGGAAGGGGGGCAGTGACTGAGAGTCTTTTTAGTTGTTCCATTTCTCTCTCACACACGCACACACACTCAACATGTAAATACACAGAGGCCCTCTTCCCAGAAGTTGCGGCAGCTCTGTGCCTCCCCAACATTTGGGGAAGTTTTGTTGGTGTGATTGTGTCAGCAGAGAGAAACTCTCAAGAGTTGCTGTGAGCTCAGAGCTTTAGCAGCGCCACACGCCCATTTCCTGTTCAAGGAGGCAGTGAATGAGTGTATGAATAGAAAAAGAAAATAATGCTGCTCCCTTACCGGGTGTTGCATGATATATGGTTGATGTGCCACCCAAGAATGACTCTGAACCTGAAGGGAGAGGCAGAACAAGACAGAGGCAGATGTCTGACATTTTAGAGCAAATAGATGAGAACAGTCAGTTTGTCACATGCACAGTTAAACTTGAATTGTCATTTTTTTACAGTAAACGTGCATATTAACAGAAGTAAGGCTTTTGCAATAGAGTGGTATAGGGGTGCTAATTTTGTAGGCCATCCTGAAAGTGAGCATTGTGCTGGTTCCTTTGACAACAACCCTATGGTTCTTTTCTATGATTTTTGTATTATTGTTGAAAATCAACTGGTGGGAAAAAATGTTTATGACACAAACTTTGTTCATCTGTTTAATATTTCAGCATAACACTGTTTAAATAATAATTTTTGAATGATAAATGCAGTAGGTTGCTCTCAGATCAGTGTTAATTTTGACAACACTTTATAATTTAGTTTTAGTTTTAGTCATAATTTAGTCATCTAAATTGTTTTCATTTCAGTCTACTTTTAGCTGATGAAATTTCACAACATTTTAGTTGACGAAATCAACTGTAAATTTAGTCGACTAAAATATGAAGTGTAAATTATAAGGCATTTTTTATGTTTCCTTGAATCTCTGAAGTCATGTTTTACACTTGGATTCCGTCACCGTGAAGCTAAGGCAGTTGTAACTGGATGCCCCTCTTAACTCGTCCAACCTTTCCACACAACCAAAGTAGCTGTGATTCCTAAAATGTCTCTACTCTCTATATGACCAAATTAGGTCTGATTGGATTTAGTCTCTGTCAAACATTTTAGTCTAGTTTTTATTTGTTGACGAAAATGTCTGTTAGTTTAGTTTTAGTTTTTGTCAATATACACTAGTTTTCTTGAGTGATAATCTAGTTTTTGTCAGGGGACAAAAGGTTGTTGATGAAAACTATGACGAAAACAATTAGTCAACAAAATTAACTGTCTCAGATGGTTTCACATCACCGCAGAAAACCCCAGATAGAGGGCAGGAGGTGATAACATAGAGACGTGCTGTTAAAATGCCCAAGTTTAGTGTTATTTATGGCTTACCAACTTGCTAAAGTTTGCAGAAAAAAAGAATATAATACTATAATGTCCCAATAGAAATGACTATTAAAGGCAGTTGAAACAAAATAAAAATAAATAATGGAAAAACATGAGAAGAGTCAGACATCTTGTACGTAGTGACCACTTCATGACAGGTAAGGTTACAATCGCAACTTTATATATCTGGCAATAATCTTACAGACAACAGAGGTAATACTTTTCAAGAATAAAAATATCTCTCAGAAGAGTCATTCTGCTTCTTGTGTTATGCAAATAGATCATTTAGAGTTACATAATAATACAAAAACAGCAAATCTCATGGGAACGTATTCACTTGAACAAAACAAGACAGCTGTCATGTAATGCTGAGATAAATCCCAGGATGTCAACCATAAACAAAACAAAAACAAGCAGGTTAAATTTTAGCGATTGATGCCTAATCAGCATGTCTCCCTTTCTGCCCCCATCTGACTTTTGTGCCGCACAACTATCACGTGACTGAAAGCAACCTTTGGTGAAAGTAAAGCTGATGTTGCACTATTATGGGCCTACAACATGGTGAAATAAGATCAATGGCTCCACTGCTAAGCTTCAAACTTTAATTATGCTCTCCCCTCCTGCATAAAAGATTGTTTTCACAAAGTGACCTAATCAGGTTAGTGCTCATTTCTGCATCATTGTGGGTCTGATGTTTTTTTAAGAACGATAATAAATCATGTTTAAAGCCTCTGACCAACTGTAGTCCCAGTTGCAACTTATTAATGATCAACCTTTCAGATGCAATAACACTTTTTTTAGTAGTTAGATTTTCAATACAAAAATGTTAGATTCTCTTTTGCTTCCAGAGACCATATTTAGGCATTTAACCAAGATACGCTCAGATGCAAATTTACTTTTGGACTCATTACTGCACCACTTTCATGCCTCCTATCTGCCAGTTATTATGGATCTTATCCCTGTTTGTCTTTAACAAGTTAGCAGGTCATTTACAGACTGCATCCTGATTGTATTCTGTATTAATTGTAATTTAGTAATTGTTCATTTAGTAATGACCCTCTTAGTTTCCCTGTCATTACTTCCCTGTCATCCCCCCACCTCTCATTTGTATTGGCCACAGTCCGCTTCTGCACAGCAGTGATGCTTTTTTAATGATTTCAAGCTCATCAAAAAAGAAAGCACCAAACTCCAGTGTGTGTGGGAGGAGATGCTGGTCTACTCTATAGCTCTTCTCTCTTTTCACCTCTGCTGCTCTCTGCTATAAGTGATCACAGGTCCAGAGCTGAAATCTTGGAAAGAGAGGCCATGGAGCACAACCTGGTGCAGCCTGGATTAGACTGACAGACTGACTAAAAAATTTCTCTTTTTTTGATTGAAGGATTAATCTCGACTCCCTGACATTTTTTTTACTCTTTACTCTCACAAACAGAAGTGAACTCAAAAAAGAACTGAGTGTTTCTCAACTGTTTTTGTTCCTCTTATGGAGAAACTGAAAAACTTAAATGAATAAACTGAATGAAAGAAATCAAAGCCTGAAAAAGCTTTTTTTTGCTCCCATTCAAAAAAGGACTTGTTCATGAATTTCTTTTCTTTTTATTACTTTTGTTTTTTGTGTATTTTCTTTCTTCATTAAATACAAAAACTTTATCTTAAGGGCCTGAGCAGTACTCCAGAAATGAAATGTAATAAAATATTTTGATCAATAGACCAAAACAAAATCATATGCCTTCTAAAAGCTGTCATGGTCCATACTCTGCACTAATGCAATTCATGTTATACCTTTTGCTTATGAAGAGTTGCAAAAGCAGACCACTATGTGACTTTAGCTATGCTAAGCACTTATGCTCTTTAATTTTTGGACCAAAGTCCTGCACACAGACCAAAGAGCAGAAGGAGAATGCCTGGCCCAGTTACAGTCTGTTTGAAGAGTGTACATGCAAGAGTAAAACAATGTCCCACCACCTTAATGAAGTGTGTTGGTTACTGATTTCACACATTTACAGTTCGACTAACATCCATTTATTCATAAGGGGTCATAAGGGGGCTACAGTCTATCCTAGCCCTCACTGAGTGAGAGATGGGTTACACCCTTGACTGGTGGCTAGTCAATCACAGGGATGATACGTTGAGACAGACAGCCAGACACTATCACATTCACATCCACATTCAAGGACAATTTAGAGACAACAATTAACCTAACCAGAATGTTTTTGTTCTGTAGGACAAAGCCTGAGTACCTGTAAGAACTCTTGAATGCCCGGGGATAGGGATGGGAATTGAACACCAATTCCAGTTAAGAACCGATAACAATTAGCCAGAAGAATAAATATCATTAGTCTTTTTGCCTAACAATTTGTTACTAGGATCTGGCTGCAAATCAAGGATGTCATGCTTTCATCAAAGGCAGTCCGCTGGATACAGAAGCAGTCCAAAGTGTGGCTTAATTTAAAACAAATGGCACTGGCTGCACAACATACAGTGTTATTTTAAGCAAGGGTAGAAACACCTGCAATGTGCTGTAACACTTCTCTCAGCAGAATTGCGCCGACTATCAGGAAAGTCATGTCTTTGGTGTTATTGAGCGGGGAAACATGTAGAATCAATAATGGCATTGACATCAATAAAGCCTTATCAATTCTAATCCCTACACAGGGAAGACATTCTAAACACAGAATGGCCCTCACTGACAGGATTTGAGCCTGGAAAGTTGTTGTAAGGCAACAGTGCTAACCTCTGCACCACGAAATAGACCCTAGATGAGCATGTGTCTATGAGAGTCCGGTTTTGGCTGGACTTTCACAATCATCCACTTTTTTCTAGCTGCATAAAAAGGCCCTGGCTTGTATTGGATTCAGAAACTATTACTGTTAAATAAGACAAATACTGGAATTGCAATGGAAAAGCCAAGAATGGGTGGATACCAGTTTAAAGGCCCTGGGCACCTACACAGGTGTTAGCAAAAGAGGCACTGGTTAGACCTCTTGATTCATGATCTCATGATCGTGTGGTGTGGTACACTTTGTTTTACACACAGTTCAACAACCCTGTGGAATTTTGTGACCTGTATTGGCAGGAGAATCTGTTAACCTGTTATCATTTCAACTGGTCCTCAAAACATGCGACACTGAAAACGCTGACTGCAACCTCAACTAAATTATACAGAGAGATTAAAACACCATATGTGAGTGATCAGGGCATTTAACTATATATTTGGCTGGAAATAAGCTTGGGATGTGAATCTTCAAATATGTCATGATTCAATTTGATGCAATTCAGATTCTGTGGGCTACAAAATGAATCCAAATTGATTTTGGATTCAATCACAATATTCCAATTACATTTCCTATTTGTTAGAAAAAAGAGCCTATTTCAGGATCTGCCTCTGACTGCTGTGCACTAAGAGGCTCCATACTGTGACTTAAATTAAAAAAGAACAGTGAAATATGTTCACATTAGCTTTTATTTTTGTAATGTTATTTATAATGTTAGAGGTACAGTCTATGTCAGTGCAGCTAACATGCCAGGGGCAACATATCCTTTTCTCTGCACGAGGCTCCACGAAAGAAAATATAACAGCAGGTTCACTGTGCTGGTGTAAATGCACTTTACATGAAAGGCAGTACGTTTAAAGATAGGTCGACAAAAATGGATTCATGGGTGTTTTTTTATTAATGCAGAATGTTACTTCGATTCATATGTTAAACAGTTTTATCCAGCACCTCTCAAACACACATTTGTCTAACCATTCGTCTATTCATTCACCCCGTTAAAGCAACTAATCCAGCAAACCCTAGCTTTCTTCTTTAGCATTAGTCCTTCATAGGTATGGCCCTTAGAAGCTCTTAAACCAGCCAAGTATCATATCTGAGCACTAGTTAAATAAACTCTGACCTCTAAACGACCTTTGTTTAGACAGGCAGTTTGCTGTTATACCTGTAATGTTGGGTGCAAACAAGAACCTGAGCACACTGCTTTTCCATGGAAAAGAGTTACGTTCTTGAGTAGAAACACAATGATGTGTGAAGGCTTTCTTAGTACTGTGCAGAAACAACAGCAATACATCCTCCTGAGCTGTGTACTGCAAATATGTATCTGTATTCTTGGTTACTTCTGACCAAGACAAAACTGCTGAAGAAGTGAAATAAGGAAAATCTAAATTTGTTAGTTAATTTGGCAGCAAATACACATTTGGACTTAATCCATCCACTTATTCATACTCCCTCTGAAAGCCACTTTTCCTGCCCAAGGACCTTGGTCAACCAGCCAAAAAGTATCCACAGATCCATCTCTTTAGTTTTCCTCTCTCTGTTAGCATGGCACAAGAAAACTAAAGTACCAAAGTATCTCAGGCTATCAACATCACCTACAAAATCTAAAAATCCTACTTCTGCTCTTGTGTCTTGTGCATGTCTGTTGAATCTGAAGTTAATACCAGCTCAGCTTAAATCTCTTTCCTTCCTCTCCTAACTTTCTAATACTGCCAGAGGTTGGCCCTGCTAACACATCCCATATTTTTGGTAATGTCATTAGGTGCAAAGAATTTGGCTTCATCACCTGACCCACACAAGCCTTTAGAGTTTCTCTTTAAACTTCTAAAGCTCCCATTACTCATCGTTTCAAACAGATTGGTCTTTGTTTGTGAACCTTTGAACCACAGGTCTTTGTAGACACATCCAACAAACCCTCAAAACAAAGGCAAGCATCTAATACACTGCCAACCAAATGTCGAGGCAAAATGCTGAGGCAGTTATGGATGGCTGAAATTTTTGACACAAGATTTAATAACACGGGATGGAGCATAAAGTCCAAAATCACAAAATTTATATAAGAAGATCCCCCTCCGTGACAATATTAGTCTTACTTTCTTCCAGTGATTGAGAGGTTTGATTTGCTTGTTGTTTGTGTATGTGAACTAACGTACTTTTGAGTGAGTTTGGTCCTTTTGAAAACTTCACAATCTTCAACCCAGTGTACACATCCGTGCTGAACTGATACCTGGCTACACCATAATACCCTATGCAATCATGAGCAATCACACTTCTTCTCTGGGGTGTCCCCGTGACTTAGCAATTCTGTACCAAAAGCCCCGGTCTGCGGTTTATTATTTTCTGCACTCCTGCCACCTTCTCTGTTTGTGTGCAAACTGGAAACCATGGTGACTGAAACAGCATTTAATGACACAGCTAATAAAATGCAATGATTATACGGCAATTCCCAAAAGTAAGAACAAAATAGGGACTAACATTTTTAAAGTTTATCAGAGAAATGGCAGCAGACATTAAACAAAACTTGTGGCAAAGACAGACAACACTCCTGTATGCAGATAGTTAATGTAGGGCCACAATCACATCTACAGATTCTTAACTTTAACTTCATCTGAATGAATCTGAAGAAATCTAGACAAGAGTGATGATACTTACAAAAAATACTTGATGACTCAATAGAGGCCCCAGTTGGCTCTGACCACAACTGAATTGGCCCATAGTGAGTATGAGAATGATAAGAGGAGATGCTAATGGATAATCCTTTCAGGCACAAAACAAGAGCATATTGCACATGGTAGCTAAAATTCATAGGAGTATAGGTGCTTGAGGATGATTAGCACCATATTCTTTACATATCAGACAAAGATGAGGCAGAGAGCAGGGGAAATTTACATGATTCTGCTGCTATTTTGCAATATCCATCAGTCATTTTTTAATCCATTTAGCAAAAGCTTCATGTTGTAATGTGAACCGCAATTCAATTTGTTTTTTGAATTTACTGCAGTCAGGATAGCAGGCTGTAGTTCTGACACCTCTGCACTAAAACCTTGGTGTTTTTGGTCCCTTAACTATCCATATAACCTGATGGTTTACTTGACAAGGCTGTGTGAATACTTCTGCAAACTGCAGAAATGCATTACATGTGGGTTAATCTCTTGTTCATCTTATAGTGGGTGATTTTCAACACCTCTCTTGTGCGATACTGCCCTTTACAAGCACCCTCTGATTTTTCCCTTGAATTCATTGATAAATCTTGTCAGTGGTCAGAACTTTTTCTGAATCAAAACCTCTGAGTAAAATACTAAGGAACAGTATACAGAGGAAGTATTACTCATAGAGGATGACTGTGTCTGCTGAGAAGAGAAGAGGATATTTTTTTTTCTGGTCTTCTCTGTTTGTATGAGCCATTGAGATTACTGTCGTATTATGTGGTTTTAGGTTGACCAAAGTCTTTGAACGCAAAAAGATTAAATAGAAAACATCCACTGCCACACTAAGGAGCTGAAGTTTTTGGTATCTACAGGCAGCTTTAAGAACTATTCATATAGCTGTAGCACCTGTGCAACCCACACACAAGCAGAAAATCCCCAATAACATCAAACATAGCACTGAGAGAGAAAGAGAGGTGAGAAAAATTCAGCTCAGGATGTTGGTGTGGGTTTGTATTTGTTGTGTTTTGCTGTACCTGGTAAGCAGAGACTGGAGACATGTAGGGAGACATGGCCGGCTGCACTGTCATTATCCTGTTAGTCACTGGATACGGAGAAGGATAATACCTGGAAAAATAAGACAGTAACTTTAAATTAAGCACAAGAATGATGCTTCCAGCCAAAACTTCTGAAATAGTAGAACATACCCATTTTGTATAGCTGCTGAGGAGGGGTCATAGGTAAGGGTCATTGCACCCTAAAGTGAGGGAAAAGACAACAATGTACATTTTAGTACAGTTTTTATGACAACCGACCCATATGTGACGTTACACCAGGGTAGCAGCTGGAATGATCACTTTCAGGTCATTAATGCACAGAAGAAGCACTGTGTGTAGGGCTGGGACAGAGGTGAGCAAGGAACTCATAAAAACACTTAAATTATTAGAACATTTTTTATGTTGGCATAATTATTACTGTTCCCTCTTCAAAAAAATTGATCTACATGTTTATAACAAAGGTTAATAACTATCAACAGTGTATTTAGGTCTTCAATGGACGCAGACTCAAAATAAATGAAATACTTCAAGTTTTTGCTACTGAATAAATTAATATTATAACAGTTGTAAATGGCAAGAAATCAGTTATTTTCCGACACTGGGCAAAGATGAACAACTGATGTTCCTGAAGGGCCTCATTAGTTTTATTCTGACTTCCAAGAGATTAAAACTATAGCAAGTTGTGAGATTTTCTTGATAAATAATCACAAACATGTTATGTTATTGACAAAAACACACAATTCATGATTAGCATAATCTATGATATTAACTTTATTTATTTATTTATTTTTTATTGAGTTACACAAAAATAACAGTAATTTTAGCCACTGCCACAGTTCAAGAAAGACTCAAACTGTGTGCTAGTTCTTGAATAATGCCTTGCCTCCTTTAATTTTTTAACATTTTACGTAGTAATGCTTCATTAAAATTTACTGGGAAAACATACCAGGACTGCACAGATGCGCCAGTTTAACACAGGTCATATTAGCTCTTTTGACAAACATTAGCCTATCAGCAAAAATATTTGATATGAACAGATATCAGTTGCAGATGTTGCCTCGATTCAACACTGATATCTACTACATAATTGTTGATTCAAAGACTATTTTCTTGCCAGCAGAAAGAAGTGACCTTTAGGAGAAACTCTGATCTATTTTTATGGTCAGAAATGGAGATAATGTTGGCATTATGGGAAAATTTCCCTACTAGAAGTAATGAAAAAGGTCACAATCTGTGCATAAGTACAAATTACACAGAATTACATTCACTTTTTTCTTGCAAAGACCAAAATATATACAAGTAAATGTTGATGTTGTTGTGCATTTGATGTTTTTGCATTTCTTAATACTGGCAACACAGGTTGAATTCCTAAATGTCATTTTTTCTTAATGTTTATAGTCCTCTTATTTTCAAAACTGACTCTGAGGCAGGATTACACATTTAGCCTGCAGGTTGCCCACCCCTGGTGTAGGGTCTTCTCTTCATCTTCGTCAGGCCTCATGATTGCGCAAGTCCTTTTTTTCCTTAAACACAGAGCACCGAGAGAGAGGAGACATTTCCTGCCCTGTTACATCACTACATTGAGCAATCAACTTCTCAATGAACACTCTCAGTTCTTTGGGATTTCTTTTCTTCAGGTTAAAGTTTCTTCTGTTGAAACGCAAAAGGGTCACCATCTGACTGCTTACAATTTGACATTTCATTTACGGTGATGTCACTTTTTTGTGAACGTCTTTTGTTGAGTAAAAGTTACTAAATTAAAATAGTGTTTATCACTGATTTTTATGGGAATGCTGTAAGTAAGATTTAACAGGATAACAAGGAATTAGATTATCATATAATTTTAAGGGAAGATGGTATGTTTTAATTTCTTTTGATTTACACAAAACAGTAGAAAAGCAAATGTATTCAAAGTAAATTGTGTATTTAATTGTACTTGTAATATAGTGGAGGCCTAATACTTATTTTAAGTCTTAACTTTAAAGAGTTAGTTTTTTTGGCATCAGTTTACTACTTCAGTCACAGACTATTAAGGTCAGAAGATTTGATTGTCAACTTTTCAGAGAACTGAGTCTCTTTTTAAGAACTTTTGATTCTTTAAACATACAAACTCTGCACTCTGACATATTTGAATCCATCAGTTGTGATGATTTAGCATCATGCATGACAGTCATTCTCTCAACTAACAGGTGGTAGTTAGGAAGTGATACATCCCATCACATGTAAGATGATCAGCAGATACATACTAGTCTGAGATCTCCAGTCTGTCCATTAGGAACAAAGCTGCTGTGGGCATGTTTCTTCCTCTGACTGTCTGCAAACTTACACAGCAAGGGCTGAGAGGGAGCTGGGGGCAAAGACAGAAAAAACCTTTAACAGTCATTCAACAATCAATCACTGAATGGGAAAGTTGAAAGATCCTCCTTACCCAGAGTTCCAGATGCTATCTTAATAAACTTTCCATTGAAGTGAGAGATTACGGCGTTACACTGCTCCGTTGTGTCCATCCTGAAAGGACGAAAAACCAAACAAAAACAGTGACTCAGCATTTCATCACATTCGGATAAATTACAACAAAAAAACCCTCAAAGACAAAGTGATAGCCGTGTAGAAAACTGGATAACTCAAATAACTTCCACTCATTCTGACTTTGGCGTCTGTATGACAAACTAAACTCTTGACTGACGACTGACGAACATGCTGATGAGTTAGTATGAGTGTGACCAGGAGCTCACAAATAGATTCTTATTTGTTTTCTTTGGCTTCCCCCTCAGGACATTGTGGGTTTTATTCAAATTACAGATTCTGACAAAATAATTCAGAGACCATGGGTGGATCTCAAATGTCAAAGTGGAGACCAAACACAAATACAGACCTCATTTTTCTTATGATTCACACATTTGATACAACAAACACACTGATGGCAGTATCCATGTAAACAGTCCTGAACAGACACACAACATGCCCAATTTAACTGCAGTTTAACCCACTGGTTCTAAGACACAGATTTGACTGACTTCATTGAAATTGATTTATTCTATTTACCAAATTATTTAAAAAGTTTAAGCAAATCAATTTCACCATGAAGCTCAAGTGCCAGTTACTGCACATTTAAATACAGCAAGGTGCCACAGTTTAGTTTGTTATTTATATCAAGTCGTACGATCAAATCAAAGACAGGGAGAACTAAAGGCTTCTTTTAAGCTTAGTATCTATTGTGACTAACCTGGCAAAGCCCACTCCTCGGCTGTTCCCGCTGTAGTCTCTGAGGATCCGTGTGGAGACGACCTGACCAAAGGGCTGAAGCATGTTCTCCAGCTCCTTCTCATCCACAGATAGAGGCAGGTTAGAGATGTACAGATTTGTGGGGTCCTGCTCCTGCTGCTACTCACATAAAAAGGACAGAAAAGCATATCACAGGTTAATACAGGAAGTTTTTGTAGATGGATAGATATAGAGTGATAAATACTTTATGTTCCAAAGGGCAATTACCAGTGGAAAAAAGTTGTGCAGAGCCGCAGAAAATATTATAAATGATACACGGTATGGTATGGTGTACAAACTAACTGTATCTGTACCTGATTTTAGGAAGACAGCATCTTGCCAAAAACTTTTTTTTTAATAATTCAAGCAAAAAAAAAGAAAACATATACATCAACCTTAAAGAGTGTAGTTTGCCTTTACTGGGGTTTGTATGTTCTATGTCAATGACTGCCAATGAATGTCTACTATCAGTTCGCTCTGATTGGTTGACCAGTCGACCATGTGGTAACTAGTCAGTTTAGTTTGGTTCAGCACAGTTTCAACAGATCTGTATTCATTCTGCAAGAAAAGCTCTGCACCGAGCTTGCTCCCTAGAGTCAATGAGCTTAAGCACTGATGTACAAGTGGTAGGACATCACAGTGGTATAGCTATTTGAGGGGCCCGGGGAATCAGCTGTTGTCTTTGTTGTCTAACTTATAAAGGTCCTCTCACATATGGAAGACACATAAAACACACTAAACGACATAAAATACCCGAAAGCAATAGAATTACTTCTAAGTCTCTACATCTGAATCAGATTTTGCTTCCCATTATGGATTATTTCATTATAATCATTATTGATTAAACGTCTGTTGTTGTTTTTAACCGTGAACGCTGACATGGTTTCTTCTCATTGTTTCAAACACCAAACATTTCTCATTTTATATTTGTCATGTTAGACATATTATACACTTTGAAAACATTTAACAAAAATTCTGTCAATGACTACAAGAGAAACAGTGGGCCAACAATGGGTAAACAAACACATGCCCAGTGTATGGAGAGTTTTGCCTTTGCAGCAGGCAGTCAGAGTTTAAATCCAACCTATGACTGCTTTAGGAAGACTGAATAACGCGAGAATGTGTACCAGCCATGAAACAGGTAAACATACTGTCTTATAAATCAAGATTACATTAGTAATGACTGACTTAATTTGTTCAATTATATCATATTTTTCAAAGGATAATGTAAATTAACAGTCTATCCTCATGCTTGTCTTTGCTGTGCCCAAGTTATATTTAAAACTAGAAACGCACTCAGAGAGTGCAGACCTCCGCCAAGCAGCTTCGGTCCACTTTGGCGAAAATGGTCCTATCTGGTAATGTTAAAGAATCCTTTAAAAAATTCCTGGATCCAGACTGTGATCCGGATCACCCCCAAAATTTAATCAGTATCTTCCATATCCCATTTCCAACAATTCCTGAAAATTTCATCCAAATCGGTTCAGAACTTTTCAAGTTTTTTTGAACACAAACAAACAGACAAACAGACAGACAAACGCCGGCAAAAACATAACCTCCTTGGCGGAGGTAAAAATGACCCTGTCTCAAATATGGACAGGGTTAAAGCACAGACTGAGGTAAATAAAGTTGGAGCTATAAACTGAAATTTTGCAGTAAGCTTATGATAATCAAGTTCAGTCATCCTGAATATCATCCTTAAAACTGTATGATCAGGCAAAGACA
This sequence comes from Cetoscarus ocellatus, assembly GCA_037902135.1. Lineage (NCBI taxonomy): Eukaryota > Metazoa > Chordata > Actinopteri > Labriformes > Labridae > Cetoscarus > Cetoscarus ocellatus. The sequence continues at coordinate 245,270 of JBAMNC010000379.1, read as the reverse complement.
AAGACATTTCAATTTCTCTGATCAACTCACATTAAAACATGAAAAATTATTATCTTCTGGCATGTCTGAGTGTTACAATTTGAAGCCCTTCTTAAGTATGGCTTAGGGTCGGAGGAATGCATTTGATTTAACAAATACTAATAAGCCTTCCCAAACAAACACTTCATCTGTGCCGTGTAGCAGCTCAGCGCCTCTCTGGTCTTCCCTGGAAACAGCAGGAGAGCCGCGTAGCCTAGCTACCACAACACACAAACTGTTTGTTCCAAACAGAGCAGCTACACGCCGGTCTCAGGAGAGCGCCGCCTCATCACCGAACTCGCACACACACACACTCACGCATCGGGCTGGGGATAACGGAGGGACTGATATAAATAAAATGATCCAGACAATTTCCTCTGCCCACTGCAGGACAAACAACAGACATAATACGGTGTTTGTCATCTAAAAATATGTCTGAAAAATAAAAAAGCAGGCGTGCTTCAGTTTGAATTAGTCACAGAGGATCAAGAATGGCTCAAAGCAGCAGTTCAGTCGCTGCAGTGCATCAGTGCAGCCCTGCCTCCATCAGTATGCATGAATGATAATTGTTAATACTCAGTGACATAGTAATAATTCTGGTAAAAATCTGCTCTGTCCACACTATACAACCTCAGCAGCATGGTTTATGAGTGTGTGTGAATGTGTGGGCTGGTGGTCCTGTGTGTAACGTGTCACTCTGACTGACAGGTTCTTTGGCAGACAGAGACATGACATCTGGTTTCTACAGTGAAAGTAAATGGGGTCACGGGAAGAACAGCTTGTCAGCTGAGGTCATGTGACTGGTCTAATGTCATTCTCCAACACACACTGGACACAGGCGCACACACATGTTCACAACACAGACAAATATGCACACACACAAACACACTCACACATCAAACTTACCTTGGCCATCTGGGCCTGTATGCCACTGGTTTTCAGAGCATGAACCGCCTTCAAAGCAGCTGCAGGGCTGTCAAAATCCACAAAGCCGTAACCTAGAGAGGGCAGAATATTGTTATTAATCAAGAAAAAATTGTTAGAACTATGTAAACTTATGTCATAAAATGTTATATTACTACTACTCCTGCAATGATTGTTCATATATTTATCATTAAGTGAACTTATCTATTTATATCAGTGTATCCCTTATGCAATGATACACTTTTATTGGTCTAAGTTACCTAGGGATGCATAATATGAGCATAATGTAATTGCTCATAGAAAATAGCTTTAAGATCTGTTAGTATTGTGCATTAAACACCACCCTGTCAAGCGATGTAATCTGCAGTAGTCTGCCATAAAGCAAAAAACTGAGGTATTTACATCCATCCAGCATCACTCATGGTGATGAGAGTTGTAGCGGAGATCTGGATCATTTTGCTCAGCTCAGCTCAGAAATAACAGTTGGCCTTTGAGCTTTTAAATGGCTTTTCATTCTGTACAGTGTGGGCTTTTATATATCTATTAATCAACAATAAAAATAAAAGAGGAAACTATTTCCTAAACAGGAGCAAGCCCCCTATTGTCCACTAAAAGAGTTGGTTCCAAGAACAGCTCGCTCCCACCAACACACCTAAAACAATACAGTAATACTTGCTTGTCTGTTGTCTTTAGTTGTTATTTCAGTCTATCCTGCACCTAACAAGGTTTATTTGCTAAACTGTATCTCCATGTTGGGTTGTATAGCATTTTTTTTTACATCGAAATGAGGAATAAAGGCTGTGAAAGAGTTAAGCTAACCTCTAAACTTACAGCCATTAGCTCCCTCTCATTTAACTCTTCTTCATATAGCACACAGGGAGGCAGGTAAATATGTAGCAAGCACAGATTATCAATGAAGGCATCTTGGTCGTGCATAGTGGCACACAAGCAACTTGTGATGCCCAAAGCAGACGTTAATGTACAGACAAAGCCAAATTTACTTAGTCTGGCTAGGTAAATAAATTAGAAACTTTGAATTGATAGTAGAGTAATACACAGAACAAACTATTATTGACTACAAAATCAAATGTTGGTCATTTTATTTCTCACAGGGAATTCTGGTCCAGGCGTTCTTTTCTTTGGAAAAGAGAGAGAGAGTGTACTGTATCTGTGTCATCAAAATACGATTTATGATTAGGACGTAAGATCAAGCAAAAATCTAATGCCATACATCCCTTAAAGTAACACTGCCAAACTATCAAAGAACTAGAATTTTGCAAATGGTTTCTGAAATATCAAGTGAACGTCTTGACACTTTTGGAAACACCTTCAATAACGTGTTAAGGGTTAGATACTGAGCCTGTCTCTTATTTTTGTTAGCTACACCTCCTATGAACCCACATACTCATACTTACAGTTTACATACACTAATAATAGACTTAATTATGACACCAGCCATGCTTTTATGGGTCTATCACATTACCTCTGCCTGAGACCAATACTAAAGAGAGGGCATGTACAGGGCTATATCAAACTGGAATCTAGTGCTACTATATTTGACCCAGACAACTTAAAAAATGGGGTTAAAAAATATTAAAAAATACAGATCCAAAACAAGAAATAAGTTGTTCGATATAAAACAATTTCGATTTGGGTGCAGAGTTACTGGATGCTTTTGTTGTGTGAGCACACACACAGTTTGAATCAGAAAGCCTGAGGTAGAAAAAGTTCATAACCAGCTTTGAGATACACAATATGCTCCCCGAGTACATGCTGTTTGAAGCTTTGTTAACCCTGCCACTCAAAGAAAGCTTAGGTATGTTACGCTTGCTCTCTGGTGCAGCCCATCTTGTTGATGTTATTTTCTTTGTGTGGACCACAGAAGAAGTTGACACTGCAAGAATAACTAACGGGGAAGTCATGTACATATATATGACTAAAAAACAAATGTTCATGACTATGAAGAACATTTTCAGCCCAGTCAAGAAGTCCTGTCGTTTTGTCCTGCATAACTGGTGTGAACATGGTAAAAGTTAACTTAAAAGAATAAAAAAGGAGAAATTAAGTTTTTACTAATTAACACATACTGTATATTTTTGTTTGTGTACCATGTGCAGTAAAAAATAAGCCAGAAGTGACAAATGACTGTTGAAAAGGCCCTTACTTCAGCACTGGGGGTCAATGACTCCCTGCACTCTGAGACTCAAAATGTTGAACTGTCCCTTTAAGAATCAGGATTGTGTTTATGTCTCACTGACAAAATACACATACTTTACAAACCTTTTCACCATTTCCCAAAACAAATCAAGATGTTTGTCATTTTTGAGTGTCTTTCTTCCTTCCACTCACTCACTGGTTTCCATTCATGTTCCTTTGTTTGTAGAAACTCCAAACCAGCATGAGTTATGCAATCTATCATGTTCTGCTTTTGTTTTTCGTCAAACTGGTGTGTCATAGTTTTGTCATGCAGTGCAGATTCTATGAGCTGACAGATTTGATGTTACAATTTCACAGTTATGGATTAGGAAAACCAACAAACATCAAGACAGAAAATTGATTTTCATACATTTTGGGTGTGAATGAGAACCAGGAGCTGCCTGGAAGGTATGGAAATGCATTAATTAATCTAAACATATCTACCGCATACCCAGACCTGTATGTACTGTATGCTTAAAACACTGTTGGGAAATTGCATGACTATAAGCTGACAAAAATAGTTATTTCTGTTACATAACAAATGTCACATCCTTGCATTGCCTATGAATTAATGTGAAGCACTTAAAGCAACAATATGTTTTCAGCTCAGAATAACAGTTGACAGTTATCTAACTGTAAAAGGACTTCACAGGGAGAATACCTTTATGCTAAACCACTGTCATCTGCTCTGTCTTGGTCTTAAGTATTTTACTTAACAGTGGCAAGACACATATTTTTTAGCTGAAGGCTGGTGTTTGAATTAATGCCTTGCTGCTTTGTTACGTAGTGCTGGAAGCAGGCATGTGGGCACCCTGTGTATACATAGCAGACAACATTCTGGCTGTGAAAGATGTAGTATTTGACTTGAAGCCCTTATTTTAGGATGGTGCATTTACATTTGACATGACATAAGATACATTTGTTTATCAGTTCAGCCTTAATGAGTGATTTGTGAGCAAGTGTCCTTTCTGACCTTTACATTTGTTGGTCGTCTTGTCCAGGATTGCCTTTGCAGACTGGATCTTTCCATATCTGGAAAAAAACAACAACACATATAATATATTACAGTGCAGAAGTTTTAAAATGTGGCACAGGTGATGGTAAATATTTGTTCTCATGGTAAACTTTTTTGTTTAAAGGGTGGTCAGGATATAAGAATTTTAAACTTGGATGTAATACTAGAGCAATGTCTTCCACTGAATGATACCGTATTTGTGGGGTGGGGCGGGCAGAGGTGCCTGGTGGAGTTTTTCCACCTGACTTTGTTCTGTAGGTAACTGTGTGCGTTCCTGCTCTTTGGACAGTCGGGCTGCATCTAACAAAAATGTCTGTCCGTCATTTATGGATCAAAAAAACATCCATTCCCTTTCATCAAAACCTGAAAACAGACATATTTGAACATCTGTTAAAATGATATGAAATTGTGGATTAAAATATCAACTTAAAAACACAGAGTGTTTGCAAGAATTGTTATAAACAACAACTTTAAGAGCAGCAGCTTTAGCCAAACTGCAAGTCAGTTAAGAAGAGAACAACAGAGTTTCTGAGACAGCTGTCAGAAGATCTACTGCACTGCTTTGACCAGCTGCTGTATTCATAGTTATCTACAGCTCATGCTGTCTGTGTGCTCATTTGTCTCTCTCATTTGGATCGCTTAGTTTTTACACATCAACAACAATCTTAATCCACATGCAGATCAGTTGATAGATCAGATAGTGTGATAACTGAATATCAAGTGGCACACCTCTCAAAACCAGAGTGGTAATATTTGTGTGAAATGTAAAGCTTAAGAATATTAACAAAAGATCACACTCGGGTAAACTGCAGTAGCAGGAGGTAAAGTGGAGAAATGGAGCGTAATTTATGGAGGAAAACTTAAATTAGGAAAGAAAAAACACACATTATGTTGCCTGTTTATGGAAAGAGATCCATTTTCATAACAAACTCAAACATTTATTTATTTTTTTTTCTAGAGCAAAGAAGCGAACAGACCGTCAAAAAAAAAAAAAAAAAAAAAAAACACCATCAAGAATAACTGAGGTGCCTGAGGATCTCTGTGTAAGTAAAACAAATGTGTTTTTTTCACTTTATGTATTTTGGATATGGTCCAGTCACACAGGACTTAAACATCAGCGGAAACAAATGATCAGAGGATCACTGATGTGCTGTCTTTGTGGGGAGCGGTCTTGCTCATGCTGGAGCCCACCTCCTTTCAACGTGCGGGGGCCAGGGACATGAACCGCACTTAAGCACGGCACAGAGAACTCACACTACGCAGACGATCCAGACTTTAGGGTGGAATCATACTTCTGCCCGACTCAGAATGGCTCATGGGCCTTGAGTGCTGTTCACTCTGCTCAACAGTCTAAGAGTGACATGAACAGCTCCACACCACGACATGTGACACAATAATGTCACAACACAACTAGTCATTAACCAAATTAGTTGACAACAAATGTAATTATTGAAGATTATCAATTTTCTTGATTCCTTGGCACAGCCCTATTGGACAGTATTGTACACTCCATAGATGCATTATAGAAAGCCGAACTAAATATTTCCTGATCACAGCAGGTGGGCTGCCTTTGTGAAGGTTTATTATCGATGACGTTGTGTCACTACCATCATGATACTAGATTGCAGGAGTGCACAATGAGATCGGCAGCAAAATGTTGAGCTAACAGCATCCAAAACGTTATTTTTGACATTAGACGTGGCACCTCAATTGGCGCATCTACAGGATGTCTGTCATGCATGTAGATGGTGATGATTTGGTTATTTTAATACAAGAGAAATGGCTGGCATATATACTTGGGTGGCTTTGAATAAACCTGGGTGGCCTGCCCAAGTTTTGTCCATGTAAAGGAAACACTGATGTTAAAATCAAACAAAACCAATGACTGCTCAGTTTCCCACAGCAAAAAAGTACTGGCCACCAATGTTGGATATTTTATTGTTTTCATCCTAAAACACCTACACACCATCAACATTGCACAAAACATGAACAAATTTTGTGAGTGCAGGAATTCCCTGAGGTTTTTTTAATTCCTCTCCAGTATACTAAAGGTAGTGTATTTATATATTGCTGGTTGACAGTGGTTTTACAATTAATGTATTGATATAATCACCGGTGAAGGAGGTGGTGGTGGGTTGGGGACAGGGGCATGCCTCAGTCAAAGTAAGATCTCCTTCAGCGCCTCTCCCTGCACATATTAAACTACACAGACGTGTCTATGACTACATAAATGTGTCAAACTTCAGACATTCATGAAGACATCAGGGTTTAAATTTTCCTCTTATTTTTAAATTGTAGGTGTTACTGCTATGCATGGATGTTTGATCCTAATTAGACATTTTTTTAAAAACCAAATATCTCATTTTCATTACAACTACACAGTTTCTTGGTTCCCCATCGCTAGTTGAGGTTGAAGAGGTCATCTTGTCAAGGTGGCTGCCTTAATTTTAAAGCTTAATGGGAAACACTTGGGTACGTATAAATTTTTTGTATTTTTTAAATGTAAAGTGCTTTGCTGTTTTATGTCACTGAATATTGTTCATTGTAAATGTTATGACCCAAATAGGTACAAGAGTTGTAAATAACAAATCATGAACTTTTTGTGCAGAGCATCAGCTTCAAAACTGCTTGACTATGTCTATCATAAACAAGGGTAAATGCAGTGAAATTAATTTTAAAAGCTATTTTACTTTACCATTACTATCGATCATTAATATCCCAGAGACTGTACCATTTTAAAATGTGCTAAAGAAAATGTATGCAGTATGGATCTTTTTGACAACCTTCCTTACTCCAACATTTAGAGGCTGACTCGGTTTCAGTTGAATCTGTTTACAGAGGATTTAGCTGATGGGTACATGCACTCATAACTGTCTCGAGCAGTGGTTCCCAACTTGTGGGTTGGGACCCAAAAATGAGTCATGGAGATTTTTTCGACAGGCTGAAAATATGTGCCAAAAATCAAAAGTGTGGGGGAAAAAGTCTACCAGTGATTTTATAACATGTCAATTTTGGCTATTTACACAAAATTTTATTAACCATATTATTATTTTTGGAATAATTAAGCTTTTATCTCATTATTATGTGTTATTTTCTTAAGATTACTAGATTAAAATTAACCTACTATTAACAGTTTCTTAGAGGATAAGTGTTTGCTTGCTTTGTGCTTTTTAAAACATGTTCTTGTTGTATTTTTCTATCATGTTTTGTTCCTTTCTGGATACAAATTGCAGCATTTTCATTGAATGATTTTAGTAGTTGAAATGCTAGAAAATTTGGCTTGCAGTCCTACCTTCTCTAGAAAGATAGAAGAAGAAAAACAGACTTAAAGGTCCCACATTTTGCTCCTTTTCAGCAGTTTAACATGGATCCTTGATGTCTTCATGAAACATTAGTAACATGCTTTGGTCCAAAAAGCCTATGAATCAAGCACAGCTGCATTCTTTCCACGCTCACATAACCACTCTGCTCACAACGGCTGGTTTTGAGGGTGTCGCCTTAATATGCTAATGAGCTAGAGCAGCGTATATATGGCAATTCACGATAGAGCAGCATAACTCGAGCGAAGCGGGCGCTCCAGCCACGCAATGCTTACAGTCCTGAACACATACAAACCCTTAATTCATGCAAACACACACGGTTACAACAGCGGAGCTCTTTTCCCCCAAACATCACAGGCTAACGCACAACATGCTAACCGCAGTGGGATAGCCACAACTTAGCCTACCTTCATGGCTAATGTTATCACAAACAGAGGGACCTGGGGTCGGACAAAGGACTGATTATAGTCAGCCAACTGTTAAACTTCTCTTCCTGAACACACACAAACCACAAATTCAAGGCATTTAACAGATAACAGCAATCTGGTTTCCCCCAAACATCACAGGCTAATGCACAACATGCTAGCCTCGGCCTAGTCACCGCAGTGGGACTGATTATATTCAGCCAACTGTTAAACTTCTCTTGACTAATGTAAGAATGTTCATACATTGAAGTTTATCCTTCAGACTTTCAACAAGTAATATGAACATTGACAAACATGTTGTGCCGTTACCTCTAGTTCACTTCACCCTGCTGTTAGCATTAGCTTGTAGCAATGAGCAAAATAAATACTACACAGCACTGAAATACTCACATTTCCATCATCAGGTTTGGCAATGGTACTGAGCCCGAATTCAGGAAAAGTCTAATTGCCAGTCCTGTGTTGAACAGACTGAAGCTGAAGAAGCAGTCAGACATGACGTGACTGGCACACACATACAGGTTTTAGCTGACTGTAGCTGCTCATTCCCTTCAAAAATAAAATTAATCCACTGGGCCCTTTGGTCCTCCGAGGCTGGTAGCCTATATGTGAAGATATATGTGGCTGTTTATAGACAACAACTGAGCAGTGACAGCTTCAGACCTTAGACATGCTGAACACCGATCTCTCGCTAAGAATATAAACAACATGGCTGCTCTTCACAGAGAAATCTCTCCAGCAAGGGGGAGGGAGAATACTCAGGTACACCAATCAGGTTAGGTACGCAAATCAAAAGTATACTGTTACGTAACAGTATAACCACAGACTCAACAGCTCGCCAAATGCCACAAGTTTACATTCATGCAGCCTGCTAAATACAGGTTTTGTCGTCTACTACCACATTTTGTGGTCTGGGAGGAAGGCCAAATACCCAAAAATGAGTTCAAAGCCTCAAAAAAAGTGTTTTTTGCATAATATGTCCCCTTAAAGTTCAAAATTGGTTTAACTGAGATGATACATGGTGATTTCAGAGGTACAATGTGGATTTTATCACTTTTCTTTTCTACATGTTTTCAAACATATGCTTGGTTCTTTGTTTTATCATTGACTTTAAGTTGAACTGTGGCACAAGCTGCCATCGGAGAGCACACACCAAACACACTGAATGCCGAGCTTACATCTCCATTCAGACCTTGTTGCTATGAAAAGCGCTTTCATTTCTGCTTTGTGCTGGCAAACACCATTGGGAACATGAACAAAACACAAGCAAACAGGACACAAACAGCTGCTGCTGCTGCTTACATGGGTGAATGCCTCTGTCCATATGCTTGTGATTCAGAGGGAAAGAGAGGAGACAAAACTCCACTAATTATGGTGTCCACCGCTAACCGCTCAGACCGAAGCCCACTGTATCAAGTATCGAACATGCTCACTTGGCTGCTTCATGTAACAGTGTCTTTTTCTCTCTTTTCAAATGACAATGCCTTTTATCAGCCTGCCACATTTGGGCTATGATTTTTCCATATGTGTGTCTGTTTATAGAGGTTGGATGGTTGAAGCTTTTATGCATCAGTGTGCACTGTGGTTAAACAGATGGGTGTTTTTGAATGCCAATTATTTTGCCCCAAAACTACCGGCAGTGGACATTTTTGGTCGTGGTGTAGTAAGTTTTTTTATCACCAGACATAATCACAGACAGTATAACCTTTTACAAGGTAAAGATTCAGTATATACCCTCTTACAACTGAGAAAACGGAGCTTGTGTATGTTGCACTGCAATAAAAAGGTCATGCTTGAACAACATTTTGGAAATACCCTATCTTGTTTTTTTGCTAAAAGTTTGCTGAGAAGATTAACACGACTTTCATGTCTGTGGATGACATTTCAAGTTCATTACAGCAGCTGTTAGAGCTGAAGGGTGGTGCAGCACTTAGTTCTTGTACCTCACAGCAAAAAGGTTGATGGTTTAACTCTCTGGTGGGGGAGGGTCTTTTTGTGTGGGGTTTGCATGTTCTCCCTGTGCATACATGAGGTTTTTTCTCCAGGTACTCTGGTTTCTTCCCACAAAACAAACATACTCAATCAGTAAACTGGTAACTGTGCCCTTCAGTGTGAGTGGGTGTTTGTCTGAATGGTTGTCTGTCTCAAGGTGTCAGCCCTGAGACTGGCTGGCAACCAGTCCAGGGTGTACCTAGCCTCTCGCCAAATAACAGCTAGGATAGGCTCCAGCCATTGTGGCTCCAAGAGAAATATGTGGTATTAATAATAGATGAATAGATGGGCAATAGCTTTTAGCATAGTTAGCACAAAGACCAGAAACAAAGGGAAACTGCTAGCACAACTTACAGGCCAAGGAAGAGACTGACATGATTGTTTGGTTGGCGTGGCTCGGTTGTTCAGTGCTCCCCTATATTTTTTTGTTTTTCTAGATCAGCCCCATCGTCACTTTTCACCTAGGATTTTGAAATTTGGTACGCAAATGTATCATGACTGAATCTATAAAAAAAGCCTCTGGGACCTCGATGGTAAACCAACAGGAGGCCAGCTATTTTAAAATTTTGTTCATACACATGGCTATTTTTAGACATTTAAATGGTCTAATTTGAATGGTATTCTTCTAAGGATTTCAGGTTGAATGTTAAGTTAGTAATGGATTGGTATTTTTTTCTCAGATTGCTCAGAACTGAGAGGCAGCTTTGACAAGCTAAGCATGTCAAGATTTGTTTTTAGCTTTGGTAGAGTAAGAGGGTTGATAATAGGTTTGTACAAATTTCAAATGTTAATAATTTATTATGATATTCAAAACAGATTAAGTATAATTCTGACCATTCCATGCATCTTGTTTGTGTGATGTACTCTTGGATGTAAAGCTGAATTACGGAAACGTTGATGAACAGAAAGAAGAGCAGTTTGTTATCAAAGGATTGTACATAAGTCAAAATGTGTAGTGCAGGTCTGAAGCCAGACTGTCTGGCAAAAAAACGGTGACTCGTTGTGTGTATGAAGCACAACGCACAAGAAAAGTCCCCTAACCTGTTAGTTCATAGTTTCAAGAACCTTTGAGTGCCCAAGTTTCCCACCCAAGATGTGAAAAAAAGGCTTTCAATTTGTCATATCTGGTCCTTTTCTTTGTTTAAAATTTAATCAAGTTTGTGATTGAAGTGCAATGAAGGTAGTCAATCCCAGCATAATTAAGCCTTCATTCATAGAACATCAGTATAGTATCAAAAAGTAAAGGTGCGGATGAAAGAGTTAGATTACAGCAAAAATCTGCATCCTACATTTGTATAGGCTGATATTTCTGTGTGTGTTTGTCCATGGCTTGCTTTAACAGCTATGTATATTATAAAAATGCTTTCAAACTTTCAGGGTTTTTTAGTTTACCAAAATACAACGTAGTTCCATTTTTACAGACCGGGACTCTCCAAGAGTGTGTGTTGGGGCAGTCTGTCAAGGGCCTGTTGAGTGCTGCTTGCAGCCCCAGTTATTTTATTGTTATTTTATCAATCAAGACCCAACATGAATCCATCACAAGTACAACACTTACAGTAATATGTGACAAAAGTCAGAGTGGGAGGAAAAATGTGAAACCAATCCTTTCATTAAGATGTCATTTTCAAAAGAAATGACTTTATTACTGTAGTTATTACTGCCATATCTAGACTACTCTGACTTCACTACAAACTTTAAAGACTTTACAGATCACGTGTTTGACTACAAGTGAAGCCCTTCATCAAAAGAAGACTGGTATGATAATAGTATGTGCTGTCTAAAGCACATAGTTGACCTCATTTTCTCATGAAATACACATAATACTGTCAAAACATTTGTATGCACACACATCGTTACTCTTCTTCTTAAATGTTGACATCTACTCACTGGTGACAGAGTTTGACCAGGTCCAGGTCTGTGGTGGCAGGAGGCAGGCCGCGGATGTACAGGTTGGTTTTGCTGAGCTGCTCCAGGCCTGTGCTGCTGCTGTTGCTGCTGCTGCTGGGACTGGACGGAGTCATGGGGTACGACTGCACACAGGAAAACCACTGTTAGGAAGTTTATGGAAGCCAGATAATCTAATTTAAACCCAGGTCAACAGAGATCACAAGAGAGCCCCGTCCATGTGAAACGAAAACTCAGAGAAACACAGAGCGCACAGTCTGACTTTAATATTTCATATAGACGCTATTTTAAAAGTCATTAGTGCTGTTCCTGAGATGGTTCACTCTGAATATGATGATCCATGAAGACGTCTGAATGGATAAAGTTCAAGACAACAAAGACGTCCACTGTTTTAAATTCTGATATTGTCTACTCAAATACTGTTTGGAGGATGTTATTTTTGAATATTTAAATTGTTTTTAGTTTCAAATTCATCGCAGTTCAGATGGAAATGTATTTCTTTACCTTAATACATTCATATAACACATCAGCTTCTTGAGATGCCTTTACATAAATAATAATAAAAAACAAACAAGTAATGCACTTAATTGACTTCCTCAGACTGACTCATATCTAGGCTTTTGTATCAGCAAACTTTGACAGCAATCTGATCGTGACTTATCAAAAGTTAATTTCTTTTATACCATCTAAAAGTACTGCACATGTTTGGGACATTTTTATATTTGTCAGGCAACATAAGGATTAACTAGGAGTTTATTATCTTTGAAGCAAAATTTAACACACTGTAGTTTTTGCATGACTCCCATGAAACTGTTGGCTTAGAAGGTTTAAAATAAAAACTGTTACAACTGTTATTCATTCATCTGACTTTGCATGCTTTCAATCAAGTGGCACTGTCAGTTAAAAATTGAGGCCAATATGCAAGTGTAAAAAAGTGCAGGTCCTCAAGTGTCCATTTGAGGCTGTCTTAAAAGCACTTAAGTCTCATACACACCCCATGTTAAAAAGCTCACTTCTGCAGGCTTAGAGGTGCTAAGTGCTATTTAAAGAACATTTTATTCGGAGCATTTATGTTGGTATGGGTGCACACTATGTGGATAAAGGGGGGGTATAATAATCTTCCATTTTGATGTTAAGGAGGACACAATGAGTGCACTACTGGCTAAAAGCTAGCATGTCAAAGCTGTTTGTTTGAGGCATAAAATAACCTGTGAAGCCTCACCTCTTTGTCTGTCTTTAGGTTGACAGAGAGATGGTTTGAGACAGCACTTTCAATGGTGTGGCCACCATGGATTGGCTTGAAAAGGCCACTTCACTGACCAAACATCAGATTTCACTAAGACTTGGGTCCATCTCTCAACTAGTTCAGACTGAGGTTACATTACAAAAAAATCAAACCTGTATTGGATTATGGAGCCCATGTGAAACAGACAAAACTGGATTTAAAAAGATAGACTATGTAACATGCTGTAAGAACTCTTAGAAAAAAAGTTTACTTATGCTTTGGCCTGTGGTATGAACAAAGCCTTTCATGGGACGTATGTGGGTGGGGTAGATTTCTTCCCGCTCATTAAGGCATATTGGTCACTCAACTAATCCACATCATTGTATATTTTGGTAGCCATTTTGTTTGATTAGTGTTTTAGCCAGGCTCTTTGCCAATATTTGGATGAGTCTGTGAACAGAGTTGGGAATCAGGAAGATTAGATTTGATTTGCGGGACACAAGCCTTAGGTTTGACTGGCAAGGAGGACTATGGCCTCGGTACATGGGGCACAGCCTAAAGATTAGGCCATCGTCCCCCCTGTTGGAAGACATGAAATATAAACAGTAAATAAAGACAGGCACAGCATAAGCCCATTTAAGACGGATCACAATCACGCCATTTGAGCTGGTTGCTGATGTTACCCTGAGTATCTTGATTATAATAATATACCTATAGCTGTAATAACAACAATAATTATAATCTAAATTGCTGTAATTATCAAATTATAGTTATTTAAAAAGATCTACTTCACAACACTTTCCTATTGATAGTACTCATATTCCATTAAATGCTTGAACATTTATTTTTTTGTTGTATTTTGAGGCTATAATCATTCTAGCTTTAACTGAGACAAGGCCTAAATTAAGGTTCTGACAAAAATAATTTTAATTTTGACATGATTCCAGGAATAATTAATGTCCAGAAATCTTGAAATATTCAGTGTTAATGAATTCATTCACCTCCAATGCTCCTCCCTTTTTAAATAATTGTAGTTAGAGATGCATGGATTGTAAAAACTACGGCAGATGCCGATACTGATGGTAGAATTAAGTTGATTGCCTGTATTGATGTTTTTCCCCACACCCCCACAATGGCCACATTTTCTCTCATGATTGACCATGGGGTCAAACCAGTTGGTCTTCAGATCACTTCTTCTGCTCCCTTAAAATGTCTTCGTTTACTCAGTCATCAGGTAAACTAGATGCCAACATTAAATTGACCAGTAACAACAGATAAACATTACCCACTGACACTGGGTCTTACCACATTACTTACTGATGGCCCATGTGTTTCAACAGGGGTTAGGAGGTAATAGTTTTTACTTGCTTATACTTTTATATATTTGGTATCTGAACACTATCTAATGTCAAGCTTTAAAGGGCATTATAAATAGGCTGCTGGCATTGTGATCCATTAAATCAAGCAATATGATGTTGACCAGACTTATAAAACTAATAAGGCCACCCGCATGCAAATACCACATCACGCTGTTGTTTAGGAGACGGATCTTTTTGGTGAATGTTGCTGTCTGGCTTAGTTGTCTTTAAATTAACTTTACGGCATAAAACACCATTTCTGATGACCTTAGCTCACAAAGAAACAGCACAATGAGCTCTCTCTCAGTAAAAAGTCAATGTTGCTTGCCAATTAACACACGCTTTCCTCTCCCTCTCCACAATCCAGACAAATTAGAATTTGTTTATATTATGACAAAGAAGGACCTTTCTGGAAAAGAAGTTAGATAACAATACTTTTTAAAGTGATAAATTAATCTTAACCATCAGCAGAATTCGATAATCAGGCAATGTTTTTACATTGGGGAATAAAGCAGCATGCCTTAACTTACATCCATCAACAAATGAATATCTGACTCCTGAGTCATCAGCAGGCTCTGTATTAAATGCTTAATGTATAGAGAAGAACTTTCAAAGGTTCCTAAAAAAGTATTTAATTGGATATGAGTAGACATGTTATAACTTGAGATATAAACAGGCCCATCATTAATCACATGGGCCCATCCAACACTGAAATCTTTGAGCCTGAGTGATGCATCTGTGCATCCCTGATCATAGTTTATGTTTCTGCTTTGATACTGTTCAGTACTGTTGATAATTCAAATAAAAGATGAATCATCTTTCTATCAAACTCATGGTATCAAAATGTTGACAACTGACAACTGAAAAAGCTTTACTGGCATGAATGTGGGAACATTTTGACAACCTTGGTCATGATGACAGGTAATGTTGCAAAGAGTTCATTTATTGTCCACCGTTGTATCACCTGCTTGTAAAATGGATCCATTCTAGTATGTGGGTCTTTAAATTTGTGTCCTACATCCTGCCATAGTGTTTATCAGAAAACTGTTCTCCTCATACTTGGGAGCCAAACCACCCCACATTACTGCCCTGCAAAGCATTTCCTTCCCCTTACTCATTCATTAAAATAGCTCGCAGCCACCCCAAACGCTCTCCAGATCAGATCAAACACAAAGCATGGCAGAATCACACCATCTGTCCATAACCAAAGGACAATCCACTCCATCCCAACCAGAGCCATGCATACACACAAACCGTGCCAACAAGATTCACTGACAGCAGATTCATCCCCGTCATGTGACGGTTAAATGCTCAGAGCAGCTATTTCTCCTTTCTACTTCTGATCACTGTGGCAAGAACATCTGTTAGGCCTTGCTCAAGTAGAGGCCTTACATTTTTGTAGGTATGCAATTACTGTGCAGACTTCAAGACCACCAAGGGTTCACATGAGGCCTCTGAGATTTTACGCCTACTCCATTAGAGGGCAGCTATAGGTTGGTACATTTTCACAGAGGCTTCATCACACCTCAGAGCTGATCAAACCTGCGATACACCTACACTGAAAGCTCATACTGGGACTCGTGTAAGGCTGGCTTTGGATTTATATCCTCTATATAAGAGATGGGCGACTGGCTGCACAGGAGCCACACGCAGACCTCTTCTGCACTCATTATTTAGCAAGATATTTTGTGGTGCAATAATGTATCAATATTTATATTTCCATATCATGATATATTATTATTCAGTAAATTTATAGAAATGTGGGACGTTTGATTAGTATTTTAGTTCAGCCTTGGCCAATAGTTGTCAGTAGATATTCAGCTATATGACAGTCTTTGACAGTTTTACTGTTATTTATTTCACCAGGACAAACAACAAAGTTTATGAATGTAGCAGAGACCATGCTTCATAAAAATAACACTGATTATACACTGATTTTTTATGAAAACAATATTGTGGGTTTTAAATGCCAATATACACCCCTAACAGCCAATATATTGGATATCAAAGGCCAACAAATCGGCTTTAAAAATAACCAACAATTTTCACATCTGCCAAAATAGATAATCAACTTTTTAATTTATTTCCTACCATTATAAATATTGTACAAATAATGTCATGCATCTTCAACAACATTACTGAAACAATATTGGTATAAAAGAAACTGCTTACAATGCTAATTACAGAGTGGCGCAGGGAAGACGTAGTTTGGTCGGAGAACCCAGAACCTAGCAACACTAGATTCTTTGAAAATGAACACTACTTTCATAATTTTGAGAAGTGAATGTGGTTGGGTAGGCTATTATGAAATTAAAACATGGCAGGCTGACGTATCCTGCTACTTCATTCTCCTTAGTGTGACCTAACCAAGTTGCATGCCTATGGCTATCAGTGAGAGTTTAATACTGTTGCTTTTGTTTGTCTTAAATATGATCAAATCAGTCATGAAATGGTGACCCTGTGACCCTACATCCCTGTTAAACTCAGTCAGTTAGCCACATGTTAGCAGTCATCCTATTAAAGATGAAATGATGCTTTCAGAAGGTCAATTCCTGAAGTATTTTATATGGTGAAAGAAATCGTCAGAATCTCATAAGCTTAGGGTTTACCACAAGCCTTTACCTTTTAATTAATAATCAACTTTCATTTAACCTTTTGCCATCTGTGTTTCTTTCCTTTTCCCCAAGAAGAACCATGGTCGTATTTCTTCAAAAACCAATTCAACCTTTTTTATAGACTTTAGGACGAGGGAACCAGGGGTGGTAATCTGCTTACTCACTTCAGCTTTTTGGACTCATCACTGCATCACACTACTGATATAAACGGATGTGAACATTCCAATTTACAGCTGATTTTCAGCCTGTTTAATTCAACACAATACATGTACATACTGATACCAGTACTGCCCAAAAAGAGTACTGAGGAAAAGACATGTTAGAATGTTGGATATCAGCAAAAACACAATATTGTGCATCCCTTGAAAAAATAAAACAGTGAGAAAAACATATTTAAATACTACTCTATCCATTGTATTGAAATGTAGCTTAATTTGGCTTGAATTGTGTCTTTTGTAAAAAAAAAATAATATATAAATAAATAAATTTAAAAATACTATCTCTGTTTGGGGTCAAACTATATTGATGTCCATGTATTATAATCTGATGATGGCAATAAGCTGTGTTTTCTATATTCCATATTGACTGATGAATGAGGATATTCTCCAGTTTGGAGCATTTTGGCCCTCTGAAAGTGAGGATGACATTTATGTTATGTGGCCCTCTATAAGCACAAAGTTTCTTATTTCTGCTCAATAATAACATACTATACAATCAAATGAATAAATATTACAGTTTAGCACTCTGGGAGGCTGTGGGTTCAAACCTGAATCCATGGTGTTTTTCTTTGTAACAGATTTCCATCTTTAGAGGTTATATTATCACCTGCCTCTCACCTCTGTGCCTGCTCTCCATTCCCATCTCCTCCAACCTAAATCAAAAGGTGTGATGGAAAAGCAAAGGGCCACAGCCTTCAATTACCTTTTTTGTTCACCTGAGAGGTCAAAATGAAGGATGCAGGCAGCCCACTGACACACATTTCATACAGTGAGCTGAGCCTTCCTGTTTTACATTAATCTATAAAATGGTCTACAATAACTAGTGGGCATATTGACCAGGGCAAAGTAGGCAAACAAGGTTATTTGGATGTAATAATTAAAACCTTGGTAGTTGGGCAACAGATTGTGTCAGCAGCTGGTTTTAACTCTGCATGAAGCTTATCATGGCATCAGCTTCAATTTAGATAAGTCGGCTGAGGCAAATGGACCCATTTTGACGGAAAA
Source organism: Cetoscarus ocellatus (assembly GCA_037902135.1). Classification (NCBI taxonomy): domain Eukaryota; kingdom Metazoa; phylum Chordata; class Actinopteri; order Labriformes; family Labridae; genus Cetoscarus; species Cetoscarus ocellatus. The sequence continues at coordinate 227,057 of JBAMNC010000379.1, read as the reverse complement.
TGGCTCATTTTTTGTGGTTAAACTGATGTTGTGAAGATGGATATTAGCTAATAGGGTCAGCAGCTGGATTCATCCCTTTTGTGTTGCTTATCACAGCATCAGCTCCCTATTAGATAAGATGAATCTAGCAGGTCTATTTTTACAAAATGTAGATCATTGGTGGTTAAATGATGTGCTTTTCATGAATAATACTTCTCATGGCATCAACTTCCCCTAGGATAAGTCAACTAAGGGTAGTGGGTCGATTTTTTATTGAATTTATGCTCATTTTGTGTTGAAAATGATGTGCTATGGATGGATATTAGCGAGAAAGGGCTTCCCAATGTCATATGTGGCTGCTATCATCCAGACAGTTTAATCAGTAAAAATTAAGACAGAGGAAATCATGTAAAAGGAGATTTTCTGAGAGTTTTTCGACCTACCTGTTTACGATTGCCTGTCTTCAGTGGGTTGCCTGGGTTTGCAAAGATCATCCTGGAGGTTACAGATATTTTATTTCCCCCTCCAAAAAATTCGCAGCGATGAGCCAGTTTAAAAAAAAAGACGGAATCCGAGTGAGTGTGAGGAGCCTATAAAATCACCCTTCGCTTTAGAGCATCCGCATACTGACAGGAGTTGATATTATTAACAGTATAAAAGCCTCGGTCCTGCATAGGTTATACTGACACATCCATACAGTCAGATGCACACCAGGCGATGGACCAACCCTCTGGTTCGGTTCATTGATCTACGACGTCCTGCTGCAGACCGCTCGAGTGATGTGTTGATTGTGAACGAGTCGCCTTATTTGTATCGACTCTTTTTTGTGACCCACGGGAATCGACTCTTTTCCATTTTTCTTTATTATTTGCTGAGGTAGCATAGAGCGGAGATCAAATCATTCTGCTATTATGCTTCGGTGACGTTTGTAACGAAGGGGTGTAAGTTTTATATTTGCCTTCCTTGATCAGCTTCTGGATATATTAACATGTTATTGTTGGGGTGGGATGTCATAACATGCCGCCCCAATATTTAGAGCTCAACAGTGAAGATAACCTGGACTTTCATTTTTAAGGATATTTTTGGGGCATTTTGCTTTTATTGATAGTGAGAGACATTGGATAGACTTGGAAAGGGGGTTAAAGAGAAGAGGAACAGATGCTGCAAATGGTCCTCAGGTTGGTTTCGAACCCAGGCCACCTGCATGTAGCGAAATCCTTAGGAAAAGAAAAATAGAAGCAGGTCGTATTTTACTGAAGCAGTCAATTTATTTATTTATTTGTTTTAATTAACTTTAAGACATAATTCCAAGTATTTACAGTCTAAAATATGATTTGGTTATCTGTTATATTAGACTTGGGGGAACGAGCTGAACCCCTCTTTTCTCCGTCTTCAAAGGTATATTCGAGGTATAATATTAAAGTGAGGGAGGCACTAGGACTAAGGGGGAGACAGGAGCCCCGCAACTGGGGGCACATGCTGTGTTAAGCACATTTAAGCTATATTGCATCGTGAATTGACAGATATCACAACCTCACAGAATTAATATGAATGTCTCAAGATACAACTATGACGGAGCCTTGTTGCAGTGCTTCTTCATTAAGTTGCTGTGAATAGAGAGGTGAAGGAATGTGTTAAAAAATGTGGAACTAAGTTAGCATTTAGCACTTCCTGGTTCTCAAGCCCTAAAGTGTATGGGATGTAGGCTACCAGTTTTGGATAAATGCTCAAAGTATGTTTCTATTTAAAAGGACACTTGCTATGAAACTGTTAACAAGGACAACATAAATGGCTGTGGACCAAACGACAAGAATTTCTTTTTCTTTTTTTAAACAAATTATATTTCATACACAAGCCATGAGGACCAATCTGATCAGGTCATTTGATTAAGAGAAAATTCTCAAACAATAGATCACAACAAGATAGAATTCACTGAAAATATTGGAACTGCTTCTAAGTAAAACCACCATGTTGTAATGATAGCTTTTTACTCCTGACGATGACGATCAAGCTCAAAAGTCATGACAAGCTGGTTGGTTTGTTAAGATTATCACAAAGAGTAGAATGTGTAAATGTCAAAGGTTTTGGTTAAATGCATAAATAAATATAATTTATTAGCAAACCGTTGTTAATTTTAACTGATTTATTAACAGCCAAGATTGGGCAAAATAATCAGCAGTTAGGGAGGCGAAAGAATCGACTATGAATGCTAAATTGAGCTAAAAGATTCGAATCACTTGAAAGAGCCAAACTTCCCATCACTAGACCGCTCCACAGTCCCACCTACTACAGACCAAACCATTTCCGCCTCTGCAGGGTGGTTCACATCAAATGAACTGCGTGGCCAAGGCGTTAAAACTCGCTTTGGTGGTTTGGTTTTTCATCTCAAAGGCTTATCGAGTGATCTGGTGTTCGTGGTTTAATATAAAGTGCGTCACAGAATGGGCTCAGGTTTGATATGCTCGCGCACAATCATTTCGGCTGAGCACGCGCCGCCTTTTATGTTGTTGTCGTCCGCACATACCAAGCATTCTTCACCCCCACCTCCACCAACCACACACACACACACACACACACACCCTCTTCCTCTTCCTACCCTTCCCCCCATCCAACACACTACATGTCAGAGAATCAGGATGTAATGAAATATAAGCAGGGCCTGGCCCGGACTGGAGGTCACAGGCTCCCTATAAACTCAACCACAGGGGAGAGTGGATACACGAAATGGATGGTCAGAATTATTAAACATAAAATACAAAGCTCACTTCAACATCTTGTTTTCATCAAGGTGACATCTTTTGATAGGAGCTGTTTGGGATGGAAAATTTAGCAACTTCTCTGAGTTATATTGGTATTTTCAAACAAGATGTAGGTATAAGGCAGTAATTTTTATATGGGTTCTGCTGATACTGATTGAAAAAAGAGATGCAAGACCCAATGCTCGATACAATGATTATAGCACTATGCAGTTGGTTTATTTATTGAAAAAAAAGAAAGTTTACGATCATGTTTCACACTTAAGCTAAAGAAAAAAAACAGTTTTTTTTGTCAATATTGCGCAGCCCTAAAATCATCCCACTTTGACAGAAATCTGATACCATGGTTTAATTTGAAAGCTGTATGCCAGTGCTGATTCCTTTCCTTTGTAAAATAAACAAATTAAATTGTTTTTTGGATCTTGCTAAAAGCCCATTTAAGCCTAATTAGTGTGAAACAACTGCCTGTGCGTGCACCCCAGCCTAGTAAATGGGGTTGCAAAAAAATCCAGTTTCATAAAAAAAAAAAAGATTTTTGGTGTGTATTTCCCAGCCTTAAATTCCTCAATGTCTCCCACTGTATGTTGATCAAATGGCATAAAGGATGCAGCGTTAACATACATGTTCCTGAATGTTATAAGTCAAAGAATCATTAATATTTTCACTTTTCAGTGCTTCCACTTGATTGAATTGCTAACACACTGTTTGTAAAAATGTAAAGTAAGCATTTTCATATGTGGCGCAGAAATAACTCACTGCTGAATGTTGTTGAAAGAGGAACTGCAGCTTTTTCTGCCTCAGTCTCGAAGGCGTCCGTGCTGTTTAAACCATAGGAGGTTTCTCTGACGCTTTACAATCTGCTGGTCTTTCACTCTGTCTCTGATCTTCACCATTTGACCTCTGTGACCTTTTAGGTTCATCAGACAAGGGCTTAAATAAAGCTTTGAGTTGTTGAATCCAGACCGAGGGACTGCCCCCCTCATTACAACACATTCAGACCCTCAGTAGTGTCAATCAAGAGGCATTTAAAAGCAGCAGCGTTCTTTACCCACAGATTGTGAACTGGCTTGTTGTGTTCAGGTCTTTATGCTCAGAAATGCCGTAATATGTCGAGCCAAAGCAACAATTCATTTATGTACTCTTAATTTTTTATTTTCTGCTATGGGTCTTATTATGCCAAATGTGCTTGGAACTGCTTCTGAGAAATACACTGCCTGGCCAAAAAAAAGGTCACACACTCTAATATTTTGTTGGACCACCTTTAGCTTTGATTACAGCACGCATTCGCTGTGGCATTGTTTTGATAAGCTTCTTTTATGTCACAAGATTTATTTCCACCCAGTGTTGCATTCATTTTTCACCAAGATCTTGTATTGATGATGGGAGAGTCTGACCACTGTGCAAAGCCTTTTCCAGCACATCCAAAGATTCTCAATGGGGTTAAGGTCTGGACTCTGTGATGGCCAATCCATGTGTGAAAATGATGTCTCATGCTCCCTGAACCACTCTTTCACAATTTGAGCCCCATGAATCCTGGCATTGTCATCTTGGAATATGCCCGTGCCATTAGGGAAGAAAAAAATCTGTTGATGGAATAACCTGGTCATTCAGTATATTCATGTAGTCAGCTGACCTCATTCTTTGGACCATAATGCTGCTGAACCTAGACCTGACCAACTGCAGCAACCCCAGATCATAGCACTGCCCCCACAGGCTTGTACAGTAGGCTCGAGGCATGATGGGTGCATCACTTCACCTGCCTCTCTTCTTACCCTGATGCACCCATCACTCTAGAACAGGGTAAATCTGGACTCATTAGACCACATGACCTTCTTCCAGTCCTCCAGAGTCCAATCTTTATGCTCCCTAGCAAACTGAAGCCTTTTTTTCTGGTTAGTCTTACTGGTTAGTGGTTTTCTTGAGGCTGCACAGCTGTTCAGTCCCAATTCCTTGAGTTCCCTTCACATTGTGCGTGTGGAAATGCTCTTACTTTCACTATTAAACATACCCCTGAGTTCTAAAGTTGTTTTTCTTTGATTTGACTTGGCCAAACATTTAAGTGATCGCCGATCACGGTCATACAGGATTTTTTTCCGACCACATTTCTTCCTTGAAGACGATAGTTCCCCACTATCCTTCCAATTTTTAATAATGTGTTGGACAGTTCTTAACCCAATTTTAGTAGTTCCTGCAATCTCCTTAGATGTTTTCTCTGCTTGATGCATGCCAATGATTTGACCGTTCTTAAACAGACTAACATCTTTTCCACGACCACAGGATGTGTCTCTGGACATGGTTGTTGAAGAAACGAGAAGCTACTCATGTCATCAGCTGAGGTTAAATAACTTGTTGCCAGCTGAAATATAATTGCCCATGCAGTAATTATCCAATAGGAGGCCCGTACCTACTTGCTTAATTAAATCCAGGTGGCGACTTTTTTTTTGGCCAGACAGTGTATCAATGTATGATGAAAGAACATGTCACAACAGATTTTTATTCTCTTTTTACAACTGATGTCAAATATTCCCCTTGATTAAGTGTTAACATACAACAGGATGAGACAGTTCATCAGTAGGAACAGAGGATATTGGCTACATTCATAAGGAAGCCTTATTGCTCAGATCTGATTTTTTTTTGTGCGTGTGGCCTTCACTTTTCACTTCATTCTGTAAGTTTTGGCTTGTATCAGACTCTAGTGTGTTTCATCAACTACATTTCTACAAGGGCTCATTTTTTCTTGACAGAAGCTGAAGGGGACCGATTTGGAAAATGAATTAAAATATTTTGGTTTTTAATATTTCAATATTAAAACAATATTAACTGTTTGATATTTTATTTTTGTTTCCTCCTAAATGTGTGTATTTCTATGCGTTTAACTGAGAGAGATCAGTCCCTATCACTCTTTCATTGCTGCTAGCCACTTGGGTACAGTTTATTCTAGGGGTGCACGATACTGGATTTTTGCCAATATCCAATATGCCAATATTTCTGAACTCATGAGGGCTTCTTAGAGAGACACGCAGCCATTCACACACTAACCTACACCTAAGGGTGGTGTTTTTGGTCTGAGGGAGGAAGCCAGAGTGTCCTATGAATGCTCAGGGAGAACATGCAAAGGACCTGACATACATAAAATGTCGAACATGACTTTTAAACATCATTATTGAACTTCTCTGATGTTCAGGTAAAACAGACCAGCACATTTGCATCATCATTCAATCACCCCACAAACATCCAATCAGTGGGCTATTCAAGCTGCAAGACCTTTGTTTTCTCCACTCTGCCAGCATTGCCTGCATCAGTACTGCATTCTTGCTTTCAACCCTCCACAAACCTGGGATTACCTGTAGGGTCTGACTTGGGGCTTCAGTTAAAACTTCATCACTCATCAAATCTGCATGTAAAATAAATCTGAGGGGTGATGAAGTCAGAGCCTAGACTCCAAAGTCATACTCTGTTATGCTGCAAAAAAAATACTTTTAACAAATACAAACATGAGTACACTGAAAACTTGAATATGACACATAAAAAGCAGAGAGGAAATCCCATCTCTATCAGACTGTCAAAGTTCTCCACTTTCCAACATACAGTGCAGCATCAGAAACTCACAAATACAACCACTCTTAAATTTAACATCAAGTAGAGGTCACAGATATTCCAAACATATGCTATTGTTAACATTTTGGGACAGTTTGACATAATTACTTAGGTGTCATATTCTTTTTGACTTGTATGGTTTGAAAAAAATCTGGATTTCTTAAACTTAAGAGGCTGTAATCACTGAAAAAGCTTTGATGTCAAATGAAAACAGGCTGCCCTAGAAAAAAAATGTCACACTGTCACACAACTGAGGAGATCGGAGCATTTTATTTTTCATCTTTACAGCAAAGAGAGGCACTGTTTTGACTAAGAGGGGTTCATATCAATAACAGTGTCCTTGTGTACTCTTTTACCTTTTGTACCTTTTAGGCTTACGACCTTCATTTTCCTGCAGACTTCACATCTATAATCCATTAAAAGCTGACTCTATTTATGTACAAGGGGACGCTGTGGAGGGAACAGGATATTGAATGAAAGAGGGGGATGATAGGCAGAAATAAAAGCATCAAACCAAAAACTTTGCATCACGCTCATCTGTCTAATGCAGCCTGTACTTAAATAAGTGATGCTTAGTTTGAAGATTTTTAAAATGGCATTACTTTCCAACTCTTTTTAGCTAGCACCAACACTGATGCCAACCCACACACCTTTTTTATTGTTATGAAGAACACCAAGTATCTAATGCAGCATCACAAGTAAGACTGATGATGATGAGGCTTATGATTCAATTAATTCTTAAAGCTAGGGTTGGTAATTTGATTAGATACACTTTTTGTTATACTGGTTAAATGATCGTTATGTCCCGATGGCAATCAGTTCTTGATGTGTTCTTAAAGGAGAGAGAAAAATAGCTGCTGTCCAGAGCAGGAGTAAAACAGGGAAAACACCAACCAATCACAGTGACTCGTTTCGAATTTATTAAACAAATCAAATCCCGTACTGCCGTTCTGCCCACCTTCTGCGCGTACATTTTGCCAGCATGCACTGACCCTGATTCAGTGCACGTAGCTGAGCTAAGAGGGATCCAAGTATGCTGGATAATGCTTACTTGTCAAGTTTTGGCTTTAAAAAAAATAAGGGAGGCCCACTGCGAGCCGTCCCAGAACCCCAACCAAGCTCCAGTATCCCTTACATTTAAGAGAAGTGTACAAGAAATCTAAAATAAACACTTTTTCTTGGTCTGTTGCCGCTGTGGGCTCTAATCTCGCGACAACTGACCCCCAGGCTACTGCAGGTGGCAGTTCTCGCGAGGCTTTTTCTTCTTCTTCGGTTTTACGGCAGTTGGCATCCATCATTTTGGTGCATTAACGCCCCATTCAGCTAGTGACAGAGCTCAGTTTGGAGAGGCAGAGGAATGTTGTCCCGGCCAAAATGGGAGACTTGACAGCTATGTGGAGAATGGCAGAGAAACTACCTATATCCCGATTATCGCTCCTCCTACTAAACAGAAGAAGAAAAGAAAGATAGAGGCAGAGAAAGCGGAAACAAAAAAGAATTTGGTCAAAGCCAGGGCAAAACGTGAGTCAACACTGGGTTGTGAGTACTAACTTGCCATGTTTATTTGTGTTTTAAACTTTACTATGATAATGTTTTGGTGTTTTCTTACCACTGAGTGAGACATGACTTGGTGAAGTGCAAAACAAACACGATGTGCTGCGGGCCGGTTTTGAGTTGAACCAGTCATATGGTCGCTAATCAGCAGTGCTCGTGCATGTGTGCGCGATTTTGATGGAGCTCCAGGGAGGAGGGGGAGGGGCTAGGCGGAGTCCTGAGGAGACGCTACATTCAAATTCATGCTAGTTTTCCAAAATTACTGACCCTAGCTTTAAGACAAAGTGAACATGTTTGCAGAGCTTGGTAAAAATCCCTATAAATCATTCCTGAGGTGTCACTTTCACAGGCAAAGGGTGACCACCATGACTTTGACTTTTGACCTATGACCTCCAGAATCTTGTCAGTTCTTTCTTAGGTCACAGTGAACTTTTGTTCAAAGTTAAAGGAAAATCTCTTAAATCCCTCTTGTGATATTGCGTGCACAAATTCATTTTCACAAGCAAAAGGTAAACATGGGGCTCTGTGACCTTTGACCTCCAGAGTTTAATCAGTACATTCTTCAGTCAGAACAGGAATTCATGCAAATTTTGATGGTAATCCATTCAAGTACTTGGGATATCATCCTCACAAGCAAAGGATGACCACAAGACCTATGTCTTGTCCTAACCTTTGACCTATGTCTCCCACAACCTTATTGACCTGTTTTCAAGCCCCGCCCTTTACATCCCCGCCTTCCTTAGTAACTGTTACTAGGTTAGACAAAACCTGTTGTTGCTGGCCTCTCCTCCATTTGAAACAACTGTAAATAACTCACTTTTTGACCGACTGAAATTCATATTTTCTTAATTTGATTCTAAAGTTTGGCCTGTGTGAGAGAATAAACATAGAACTACAGTCGGATGTAGTAAAATCAATGTTTATGAATCTGCTCAAATAATTTAATGGAAAATGTTTCACGTATATGACCTCAGAGATGTCCTCTTCCATGGGCTGATCACATCAAAAAAGACTTCTATTTGTTTTAAGGCTAAACATTCCCAGAACACCAATTACTGTCAATATTAAACATTTTCTCTTAACTTTGAGTGTAAGTAAATTTCCTTTGTGATTTTCAATGTTGAAGTAATAAAATTAAGATAAAAATGTCACCGTAATGCGTTAAAATCGACTCTGCCTTGACAAAACTTGTTTGATTGGAGTAGCTTGGCAATGGCTGCTATGAGAGGGGGCTCTCTGATTCTGATTGGTTGGTCAGAGCCAACAAAGGTTCACTTTGTTTATCCTTGAATCTCGGTGCACATGTGGTAAAATTTTCAAGAAAATCCCTCTAGCTGAGATTTTTTTGCATTACCCTGAATGCACGGACGTACAGACAAACAACTTAGAAAACATGATGCCCCTGACCTGGGCTGCTGCTGGCGTGGGGGCATAAAAATTACACTCTGATATATAATTCTTCATTATAATTTTTTGTTATTTAAAGTAGACATAATTAGTAAAGGTTAAAAGGTAAATATAGAATTTCTCTATTCACACTTCTCACTACAGACCACCCCACAGAGGTCAGTTGCCCAGTTTGGCCTCCCCATGGCTCTACCACTGCTTATAAGTAGCATTATTAAAATGTTTATCGTGAGCATGTGGGTAAAGATTCAGCTCAGAAACTTTAACTTGATAGTATAAAGACACAGCTCTGCTCCACACAGCTCTATGTACACATTTGTGTTTCACCTTTACAGGATAAAACTCATTTTAAATCCATGTATGAGCACAAAGCAGCTCTCTCTTCTATAGCAGCCATCCTGATGTGGGTCCTGCTGGAGATTTATAAAGCAAAGCCCAAACTAAATCCCATCAGGGTGCAAGGAAGCTCTTAAAGCATCAAATTTCCCTCCCTTATTTCCTCTGCTGGCAGGATTAAGGTTTCATGGTGGTGTCGAGTTACAGGCTACCCCTGAAAGTCCAATCTGAATGATCAGCTGCTGCAGTGTTAGCATGGATGATTTCCTCCTCCTGTCATTACCCAGTTAGGTGGTTATTGATCTGTAATCACTGTAAATGCAACATGCTGAAGAATACCCTGTAGTGACAGATGAATTATGAAGAATTTAAGAGAATAATAAACAGTATTTTACAAATCAAGGCTGCTTTTGACTCCCACTTCTCACCTGCTTTGTTTTAAAGGAATCCGATAAGGTCAATTGATCCGTTCTTTGTCTCATTTATCCATCTATCCATTGTTTGTCTGGGTCATTTATCAAAAAGCCTCGGTCTCTATGTTTGCAGCAACAAATTGAATGGATTTCAGATTGAACCAGGGGAAAGCTGTCCTCCAATCACACGCAGAGCTGAACTCAATGGGACAACCGCGTCAGCAACAACGATTCAGAAAACAATAACCTGGTCCACGTTGAAGGAGAAATAATGACAATTTGTTTCTATTTGGTCTCAGCTCTGATCAAGCTATTGCTTACATCAGATCATTATTGTTTGTATGCTGTTGTGTGGCTGGATTGATTTTGTACTTTGGGAGAAAATTTCAAACAAATGAAACAAACAGATGAAGTCAATGTTTTTAGATGAAAAGTCCGAGTCAGATGTGTACAGACAAGGGCGGACATTTTATTGGTACTTTGGTTGATAATGATCAGGTTCAAATAGTTAGAACACTGGTTCTCAACAGGTGGAGCCAGACCCAAAGGCAGGTTGCTCAGTTGTATTTTGTGAATAATGTGCCTAGAGAACCTATTTGCAAAGAGACAATAAGGAAACCACTTGGGTTTACATACATATTAAATTTATTGATTCCATTTACTGGTGAAAATGAGTAAATTCTGATTTTGTGATCAGATCTTTGCTTATTTTTCTCATTTTGTCATAAAAGAAAAGCCAGTTCTCCTGTTATGACAAGCTTATTTCTTTGGATGTCAGGAAGGTGGCTTAAATGTTTACAGGAAAAAGGACTTGAGTAAAATGTGTGGAACTTTTTAAAGCTGTTTATTTTTGCTCTGTCTAACGTTTTTTTTCACCTCCTTCTATATTGGAAGGAAAAAAAAACTGAAAGAGCTTTTTTGAGTTGGGTAATTTTTTAAGACAAAAAGTCTGTGGCATCAGGACGTCTCCTTCTGCTCCTGTAAACGGTGCTAGTTACAGTACTTCCCTTTCCATTTCCAAGTCCCAAGGTGTATAGGATTTCAGAAAAAGCTTTTTGGATAAATACCTGAAATAAGATCTGTAATGAACACATGCATACGAGATTTGAACAGTTCTTTTGAAACATCTTCGGATGTTGTTAAGAATTAAATTCTCCTTAACCATGACGAACAAGCACTCACTGCTGGACGGGACAGCAGAGCCGTTAACAATGAACTCACTGCCCTCAGCTCCCTGTGAATGATCCACTTTCTTCACACCTAAGAGTATCACCACACATAGGCTGGAGCATAAATGAGTGAAGAAACTCCAAAAATTCCAACTCTGCCACTAGTTTTTGTCTAACCTTTGATTTTTTTTTCCTCTCTTGACATTTGCTGTGCTTGTTAATTGTGGTTTGGGGATTTTCATCTTTTTTATTTTAAGGAACTTTCCTAACTCCTTGTTGGAAAATGATGCGCAAATTTCCAATCTTTTTTAACCAGGTATTGAATGTTTGTTTCCTGGAGGGCAGGTTGCTCAGATGAGGGTAGAAATTAGACTTTCACTCACATGTAAACATGAGTTTTATGACATCATACTCTATAGATTATGAACGATAAAGAGGTATGAAATCATTTTTATTTTCTCTGTAAGGCATTTACTGTTTAATAAGTTTCCACATGTATGCTTCATGGATGAATCACCTGTCATTTGTCCGATTATGAACGATAAAGAGGTATGAAATAATTTTTATTTTCTCTGTACGGCATTTACTGTTTAATAAGTTACCACACGTATGCTTCATGGGTGAATCATCTGTCATTTGTCAAGGTGCAAAGTGACCTTACATTGTCGATGGTCACAAAGTGTATAGAATGCTAGTATATGGTCACAACAGAGACAGAAGTACAAAAAAATGAGAGGATAGTTGGTTTTGTATTGTTAATAAGTTGTCATGCTCATTATCTATTTTTTAGCTCCATTCTTTACAGATTTCTGGGGCTTTTTGCCTTTCATTGGTAGTGTCTAGACAGACGAAAGAGCTTTGTCAGGGTTGAGAGAGTAGGGTAAGACACAGAGGAAATGGGCCACAGGCAAGAATCATACCAGGGCCACCCGCACAAGGAGAGAGCCTCGATACATTATAGGTGCACAGATGTAACCCACTTGGCCACCAGCACTCCCTATCCAGGGTTGTAAACATGTATTGTCTTTGTAATGTTTTTCAATTTTTCAAACTTTTGCAAATCAAATTAAAAGCTAAATTTAACTGTTAATGAATATTTTAAAAGTTTCCTCATTAACTACCTACTAATGTATACCTTAAATGTACAACAGACTGTATATGTTGAATAAAAATCATTAAAAAACATGACAGAAATTGTGTTTTATCAGCTGAGATACAATATACAATAGGATTTAATCAGCCTTTCAAATATATACATGTCTGCCTGTTTAAAAGGTGAGAACCACAGAGTTAGAGAAAACAAACACTATTATAGGAATAAAAAAATACATGCTCGATAATTCTGAAAAATGAAGTTAGAAAAGGTGATAACAATCGTCAAGTGATTTTAAAATCTGCTTGAGAGTGTACACATCTGTCGAAAACATGAAACAAAGCATGTGTGATAAAGCTTTGTGTTAATGTAACACATAAAGTCAGATATCAGAGACATCATTAATAATATATACATCACTAATGTAGGTCGACTCAGTCTGGAGAGGCTGCTCAGCCATTATAAGGATGAACACCCTGGTTTTTACTGCAGTGCGCCTTGATTTGTTTGGTTGTAGTGAGAGGTCCTGTGGGTGTGGAGAGGGACGGTCTGAGGAATGTGGATGATTATCTGTGTCCTCCTCGTCCACTGAGGAATTAGGGAATTTTGAAATTCCTGTTGAAGACCTCAGCATGCTGGACTGTCTGCAGGACGGCGTGTCTGGTATCTCCGCCGGCTGAGGCTGTAACAACATGTTCTGCTGGATCTACAACAAGATCACATGAAACCTCACAGGGAAGTTTTCTCACAAACTCAGAGACGGTGTGGTTTGGCTCACAGTTTGTGGCTCCTAAGGGAGTAATGAAATGCCTGAAGGCTGAAATATGAGAACTACACACACTACAGACACTTTCATTCATTTCAGTGTTAGAGAAAAGACTTTGGATTCCCTCTAACTTTTGTAATTTTGTACTGACAAAAATGAGACAAGCACTGTAAATACCAGAGTGAATTGTGTTTGCTCTGATTTCAGCTGCAAAATATTTTCAATTAAGTCGGCTACTTTGTTTAGATTCTCAGTTTAGCATTTCAAATAACCCTTTTACAACTCTTTAAAAATAACTGACATTACGCTGCTGTTTAATAGAAAAATCACATAATATGTAGTTGTCAGTATTTTAACCCTTCTGTTGTTTAATATTCTGCATGTTCTCCTTGTCAGAGTTGTACTTCTAAACTCTTTAAACCAGAGCAGCTTGAATTGAAATTTAATTTAAAATCGATTGAGATCAGAGATGCATCAGCTTAAAATGTATATCTGCCCTTTTCACAAACTACAACCATCAAACAAAGAATGTGTCAAAAACATGTCATTTGCAGATGTGTGTCTGTTGTGTGAATTCAGTGCTGACATCAGGCACACCTAATTGTTGATCTATAGAATATTTTTATTCAGCAGAAGTAATGACCTATCAGACAAACACTGATCTGTTTTCATGATCAAACATGGAAGAAAATACCAGCATTATGTGGAGATTATATCTAATAAAGTAATTAAGACATCATCACTGGTGTCAGTTTAATTGTTTATAAGCAATGGTATAGGCATCACCCCCTTTTTCACATTCGACAAGACTAAAACAATTTTTTTTCTGCTGCGAGACTGTAATGTTCAAGAAAGAAAGTCCTAAGAGACTTTGGAAAAACATATTTCACATCAGCATTGATTTCTTGTGATAATGAGTGATTGGGATTGTTTTCTCAGGGTCTGAATGTATGTGTTTCATTATTGTCACAAAGAGAAAACTACTGAAATAGTTGTTAGTGTGATTAAGAGATAAAGAGTGAGGCAATCCTTGTCCCTTTAGGGCATCTGTACTAAATATCAGGACTGTAAACAATTAAATCATCTCTTCAGTTCTCTTCACAAAAGGTCAGGGAACTGGGAACTACAATAAATTAAAAATCCTGGACACCATATCAAAGTGCCAATGTCTCACAGTTCTGTTAAACTCTGAACTATTGTACCTCAGAAGGAGAAAGTATCCCTTTACAGTAGGCTATTTGCAGACGGAGTTTCTTCCAAATGAATTAAAAATAAATAAATCAACTAAAAACAACCACGGAAATACAGATATAGGTATAATTTAAGAGCATCAAGATTTTGCTGAAGGGAACAACATTTCTTTTTACATCATTAAGGCAACAGGAGAGCAGTTAAAGGTGAAGGTGCTCTGACTAAAAAGTTTCAGATAACATGTCACCAAAATATAAGTTATAAGTATGTTTAAAGTAGAATTTAGCAGGAATACTTAACAAAGTGTAAGCATAGACATAGAGGAGCATTAAAACTAAGTTTTACTATGTAAGCTCAAACCAAATGTTTCGTCTGCCTGGACAGAAGCTGGAAAAGATGAGATTATCTGTCTGATCCATCTGTGGCCAAAATGCTAACCCAGAATGACTGCTCAACATGACTTGCTTCATGTTTGGATAATTTTGTCTGTGTTCATGCATATGGAGTGAAATTTGGCAAGACTGTGTATTTTTATTTGATCTTGTTATTTCCAGCTCATCTCCTACAGTAGGTCAAAAATATAATGTGCATAAGCAAGTTTTACACTCCTACTGTAAAGTGCAAAAGTGTGACATTGAAATGCAGTCAAACTGCAGTTTTTGATCTCACTTCCACCAAAGCATCTTACTTACATTATGTGCATATTCTTTATTTGGGTGTTAATCTGCACTTTTGCCTTAAAATTGATTCTTTTTTCTTTCTCTCCACCAGATGGTGTCAATTTAACCACATCAAAATGAGTGTAAGTATTTGACACTGCACAAGAAATAATTATGCATAAAATCAAATTAGCTGCTGAATGCTGAAATATCCTTAGCTGTAATAATTTAAAACAAAAAAATTGCATGTAGAATACTGAAAATTATTTATTTTACTTTTTTTATCGCAAAGCATAGTGGCATCATGACAAAAACCTTTGAAGGGCTACTTAAAAGAAAACTTGAATATTTGATGTGTATCATTAAGACTGGTGTTGGTAAAAAAAAAAAAAAATCAAGCCCATAAAAGTAGGAAATAATATCAGTGTGTATTATTTTTTAAAGCTCCTGTATGAAAAGTGCATTTTTGCTCTGCAGTATGAGTGTGTGTATTTGACACTGGGAAGAAAAAATGAATGCATACAAATTAATGTTGCTGCTAATCATTTTCATACCTGTAATAATCCAAAACAACAAAAAAAAAAAAAAAAACCTACAGGACCACCCACAGTAACAGGAAGCCCACCCAATCAGAGTAATGACACTTATAATATATTCATAAATTTAAAAATTAATTAAAAAATATATGATTTTAGTTTTGGGTTGAATTGTTCCTTTCTTAATAAGATACAGATAAAAGATACTGGGCAGGTATTTTAACTGAATTTAATATTTAGAACATCCTCTTTATAGTTAAAAGAGATTTATTTGGTTATTTTGCATATTTACCCATTCATAAGATTTTGTATCCACCACTGGCATGTAGTATATTTTAAATAACTAATTTTTCTGTTGTTTTTTCTGCATTTGAAAACAGGGTGGCATAATAACAAAAAATGCAAAAAAAAAAAAAAAAAAGTATTTGATATGAATTAAATACTTCATATTTTGATATGAATTAGGTCAGATGTGGGTGAAAAAATGAGCTCACTGAAAGAAGAATAGTAGTAGTTGTAGAAGTGGAAGAAGTACTTTATTTTGAACATGTCTGCAGTAAATCTTAGGCCTATATATTCTGTACATGTATACAAATGTAGCAAAAGCAAACAAAGATCACCTTAATAGAAAACAACACCAATTGATGTCATTTCCATGCTCGAAAAAAAGAAGTACAAACTTATTCAATCCCACCTCTTCTCCTTTCGGTATCAAGGTATCAAAGTACATCTTTCCCCAAAAATTTTGTATTGCAATGAATTCAAAATTTCTATCAAATATAAGCTCATATGATTTTTATGAATATAATATTAATGTACAATCTTTTTTTAGTGCTTGACTAATATTAAACCATAGACTGATACCCGGCCCAGTGACGTGGAGATGTTGGTGTGGACGTTGAGGGCTAAAGGAAGCAGCTCGGACTTTAACGCGTATTGTGGCGCCCCCTTCAGTCCTGACCTCGCTGTTGCCAAGGCCACAACTAACGACGTCATCAGTGCGACGGAAGTAGTTCTTCTGAAAAAAGACAATTCTGGCTGATTCATTGTAGCCAGTTGGTTTGATCGAAGCTCTCACAGCAGGACAGACTTTTCTCCTCATCGGTTAAAGTTAATCACAGGTAAGAGTGTTCAGTCTGTTAACTCATCCTTTAAGTGTTGTTAAAGCCGTTCATCAGAGTCAGAGCTGATGGTCTTTTCTCTTAATGATGACATGACGGAGGCTAAGCATGAGTAAGCTAATAACAGATGCTAACGCTGTTGGTAATTTTGAGTCTTGTTGAATAGTTGAGCTCTGTGATTACGAATATATACACGTCTACATGTTTTACTGAGACACAACACGGATGTCTTTAAATATCTGTTAATTTGTCTTCAGATTTTCAGTGTTGTGTTTAAGTGACTGCGCTCCATTAAGCTAGTTGATGCTAACTAGTGGGTCAATGCTAATGTCTGTTTATTTCACTCATCTGTCATCAAACCCTTTAATTCATGATTTATCAGATTATTCCCTTCAGCCATGCCTGAATCAAGAGGGTGCAAAAGTTTCTGTTTATTCTCATTTCAACATAAAGAACTCGATGAGGACTCAACGGTAATGATAATAATTTAATGTCAGAGTCTCTTTGCATGTTATCAGGAGCAACATATAGAAGTGCAAATATCATAAAGGGGTTTGCTGAACATTTAGTTATTTATTCTCTTGAGAAGATAGTGATTATTGTTGAAACATTTATGGTTGGGAACAGGTTTCCTCTGTATTACCATAAAATCTTCTTAAAATTACGTCTTTCAAAGAGTAAACACTGATGTAGGGCTGCTTTTCTGATGGTAGGAAAATTAAGCCATAATCAATTACTGATTGATAATGAGATTGCTGGTATTCTGTCTATCATTTTCTGCATGGATACAAAGTCAGTCAAGAAATACGTCTTGCTGCCTTGAAGGGCTGCAGAACAAATCATGTATTTTATTTTGCACTTTCCGTGTTGATCCATGAGACTGAGGTTCAGATATATTTGATATTTGCAGGTCAAATTTACCCTGTATGTTTTCACCTTTAGCTCCCTTTCTGTTAAAACAAATGTAGGATTTAACTTTGCTCTCTTTTTTTTCCTCACTCAAATCAGGTAAAGAGCTGTTTGGTGGGAGGGCTGAGTACCAATGTACTGTAAAAAAGGGGGAGGCGCACTCTATTTACCAATCACGTCAGAACTTATGGACATAAGAAGTATTATGGCACAGCAATCATTTAGCCATGATTATCCAACTTAAGTGATCCTTGAAGGAAGTCAAATTCTTCTGTAACTGAAGTAATTGACCAGGATCAAAGTAACCAAGATTTGTTTTGGAGTCTGTGCATTTTTTTTAACCCCTGGTAGATCCTTGTACAGACTGCACAGTATAGGATATTTATTCATATTCCATATATCCATTTACATTATTTTTTTCAAAGAAAAACAAGTTTCTGCTTTCCTATATTTAGGAATGCATAACATTATCAATATGATATCAGTTTTGATAATGGCTCCAAAAGCTAAAAGTAGGCAGTGCCAGATATGAAAGTTTCTGCTAATATTTGCAGCCGATGTTTTGGCAGTACGTATTGGCCCTGTATATCCTATATCGTGGCTGTGATATTGGCATAAGGTACAAATGCATGTTGATGGTTAACTTTAGAAAGCAGTGTCCAAGTTATGTATAAAATGTTATTTTTGTGCTTCACATTTGTCTTTAACATAAAAAGACTGTCACCATGAGAGGAAGAGGTCAATTTTAGTTCAGTGGACGTTTTGTGCTCCTGACAGAAAATATCTGTATCAATATTGGTATCAGTGACAATGAGCTCAGAAATATCGGGTATTGATAGAAGCCCAATATTGTGCATCCCTAACAAGAATTGACCCATTTCTCTCATGACAGTCTATTTGTTTTATGCTTGAAATATATGCAAACCAAGAAAAACAACACTGAATTCTTTCATGGATGATACTGGATTGTTTTTTTTTAAGTAGCCATTGAATCAGAACAAGATGAAACATTAAAGCACATTTGTACAATCTATCAATTTTCTGACAATTATATGAGATACACATGGTGTATATATTAGCTGTAAATATCAGTAGGACTTTTCATGTTTGTCAATATGGATGAAATACTTTTTCAGATAGCATCTGCTCATACCCATACTGTACCAGTAAATGTGCATCCCTTTACATAGTTGAAAATTGATTAAATCCCAGACAAGACATTGACATCCACTGTATGTGCCTGTCTCCACAGATCTCAGTATGGACCGGCTGCTGAGGCTTGGCGGGGGAATGCCAGGGCTTGGCCAGGTAATAATCTGTTGTGTCTCCCATTGTTGAAGCACGTTAACAGTTTCTTCAACACAGTCTACAATGACCATCAGCAGAGATGAATGTCCTCACAAAATTCCCAACTTTAGAACACCACAGTTTGAAATTATCTAAAGTTGAATGCATTATCTATGATAAAATACCCACAATTATTTAAGCACATAAAATAAAATGCGCACATACTGTGTTTGACTGATCTTTACCGATTATGACCTCTGCTTTGCCTCATCAGGGCCCCCCAACAGATGCACCTGCTGTGGACACAGCTGAGCAGGTGTACATCTCCTCTCTGGCTCTGCTAAAGGTAACCACACACTAAAATAACCCTGTGTTGTGTGCTGATTATTGTATTTGACACGGTAGACTACCGATAGTAAACCCAGTCTTGTGTTTGATCTCTTTCAGATGTTAAAACATGGCCGTGCTGGTGTGCCAATGGAAGTCATGGGACTGATGTTGGGAGAATTTGTTGATGACTACACAGTGCGAGTGATTGACGTCTTTGCCATGCCTCAGTCAGGAACAGTATGTATTTGTCTTGAAATCATTAATCATCAAATCTTGTGTTTTATAAGGTAGTAGAGCTGATTTGACTCTGGTTTTGTCTGTACTTGGTTTTGAATTGTGTCGTTTGATAAGTGATTTTAATGCTAATAATATTCAATTGTTCTACCTGACAGGGCGTGAGTGTTGAAGCAGTGGACCCAGTGTTCCAGGCCAAGATGTTAGACATGCTCAAGCAAACTGGCAGGTAAAATGTTAACATATCGACTGTGAATATATTTAAAAAGCATATCGTAGTTTTCTGCATACACTCAAAAGAACTTAATATAGCCCAATTTATTCAGTAATTAATCCTAAAATGTGTAATTGAGTGCCGTCACATGGCTCAATAGTTTTTCTTAACATCACTATAATGATAAAATAGTAAATCTCCTTTTTTGATTCTTTACATTGTTCTCTATTTTTTTTATGTATGGCTTCTTCAGACCAGAGATGGTGGTTGGATGGTACCACAGTCACCCTGGTTTTGGCTGTTGGTTGTCTGGTGTGGACATAAACACACAACAGAGTTTTGAGGCTCTGTCAGAGCGAGCTGTTGCAGTGGTGGTTGATCCCATTCAGAGCGTCAAAGGAAAGGTAAGAAGTCAAATCTGTTGAAGAAGAATCTTGTGACTCTGAAGCTTTTGTTAAAGGTGCATTAATCCAAGATGTGATTTAAACTTGTGTAGAAATAAATGAAGAAACTCATGCCATGTGCTGTCTATCCTCTGCAGGTGGTTATTGATGCCTTCAGGTTGATTAATGCCAACATGATGGTGCTGGGACATGAACCAAGACAGACCACATCCAACCTGGGTCATCTGAACAAGCCCTCAATCCAGGTAACACGCTGATGAAGTTTTATTTCTTATAACAGGCACAATATTAATACCATTCATTGGGATTATCCACTTAGCGGCACCAAGTTGTTGTATTTTTGCTACAGTTTGTATTAAGGATGTCCACTGAGGAAAAGGAAAAAGCTGCAATAACAAACACTGAAAGAGATGGATTATTTCTGATCTGCAGCCTTTCCCTGTCCTCAGTGGCTTTAGTTAACACTTTTTATATATACTTGTATTTTTAAATGTTGTATCAAATAGTTTGTATTAAAAGCAGCACTAGTACTACCTCCAGGTAAAACAGGAGTTCTGTAGACATTGCAAGTGACCGTTGGACTGTTCACTTGCACCTTTTATGGCCGGCTGTAAAGTGTGCTCAACTGACAGAAACTGATGTAAACAATCAGGGTGAGATAGTCAGTATAAATTCTGATCCCTGTTAATTAAAAAATGCTGTTATCTGCCCTTATCAGATACTTTTGATTGGTATGGTCCCTGTTTTGTATGGTTACTAAACTTGTGGTCTTTCATATTTTCAGGCTCTCATTCATGGACTAAACAGACACTATTACTCCATCACCATCAATTACAGGAAAAACGAGCTGGAGCAAAAGGTATTGGAATTCACTTACTTAAGAGATACATTTTTTTCCTCTTAAAAAGAACAAAACAATAACCTTTTTTATTTTACTAGATGCTGTTAAATCTTCACAAGAAGAGCTGGATGGAGGGTTTGACCCTGCAGGACTACAGCGAGCACTGCAAGCTCAATGAAACAATTGTCAAAGAAATGCTGGAGCTTGCCAAGAATTACAATAAGGTAAAACTTTCACAAAGTTCTTTTAAGGCTAAGAACAATTTATTTTATTCAAAGTCTATTGTCGTCATCAAACAACTTGAAATACATTTTCTCAAAGGCATTCCTTCTGAAGTACATTACCGCATACTGAAATACTGACATTTAACCATGAGTAAAACTTAATTTAATGATTTATGTAAAGACTTTGAAACTTTTTGTAGGTAAGTGTTGAATGAAGGCCAATACAGGAAAAAATGTGGCTTTGTAAACCCCAAAACAGGAAATGATTAATGTGCTTGTGGATGATTTAAAACAGAAAATGCTAATACTTAAACGAGGAGCCTCACTATTCCCTACAGTATTTCTGTAGGTAGAATTATGAAACCTAAAAATGTTACATGCTTGGAAACATGCACTCAGAGCATACTCCTGGTGCCTCTCCTCACTATTATTACACTTTTTCCCATCAGGCTGTTGAAGAGGAGGACAAAATGACCCCAGAGCAGCTGGCCATCAAGAACGTTGGAAAACAGGTAACCAGAACTTTTTAATGTCTGGAAAACCTCATATGACAGTTTGGCTGCAGACCTCCAATCAGGCACCTGCACTGTGAGGCCGCCTCCACAGTCAGGACAGAAAGTGATAGAATAATAAATGAAAAAGTAAAATTAGGATGGTACCTCCAGTTTCGACTGAAAAATTAAGAATAGACTGGAGTTGGCACTTAAAGGCGTTCTCCTTCTGTTTTTACAGGTTAAAACTATCTCTCATTTTAGACTAGATGTACTAGGGAAATCTGCCTTTATTTAAAGATTAATCACATATTTACATTAAAATGAGTGATGAAGCTGTACGACTCAATCACAGATGTGATGAAGATCAAAGCATCAAGTAGGTCTTGAACTTGGAATCTCAGAACTTGAGTTAATTGCAGATTACACCCAGCTACATGTTATTGGCAGGAGAGCCTGTTGTCAGGAGTCTACAGCAGAAGTACATGCCCAAGCACGCATCACTCTTCACTGTGAAGAATGTTCTCACCACATCAGTGATTTTTTTTTTCAACATTTTTTTGACACGTCTTTCTGTTGATATGATTTCAACAACAGTTGTAAAATAATTTAGGGGAAGTGCCACTAAATTATTTTTTCACCTTTTTTAAAAGCTGGAGTAAAAAAAAAAAAAACAAACTTAAAAATATATTTCTAAATGTTGATAGTACTGCAAAAATCTAGTGTGAGACAGAAGGCATCAATGAGAGCAGTTGTGTAAAAAAACTTTTGTTATTATGGAATATATCAGATATGTCACTTTGAGCCTGATGGTGGAAGAAGCCTGACAGTGAAGGTCTGCAGTTAGACTATTTTGTAAAAAGAACTAAAGAACTTAAAAACATCCTCCCACTGTTTTCATGATGACAGGTTTGTATGTTAAGGCCAGCTGTTGTTGCTCTTTGGTTAAAGTCACTTTAAGCACATTGATCAGGCAAACGGAGACCTGATGCTCTGTTAAATTTTTAAGTAAATGTAGGTTTATAAAAACAAGTATGTACTTGTTTTAAAGAACGTTATCACAAAATGCATTTCAAGAACACGTTGCCCTTTTTTAACATTTTAACAATGAATAAAAAATTCTATCTTTCTTGCAGGATCCCAAGAGGCACCTGGAGGAGCATGTTGATGTTTTAATGACATCCAACATTGTTCAGTGCTTAGCTGCCATGTTGGATACTGTAGTTTTCCAGTGATGGCACTGTGTGTATATATTGCAACCTGTTTTCTTTTATATAAAATAAATGTATGTATGAAATTGAGAAGCTGGCCTGGTTCATTTCCAGTATTCAAGTTTCGAGTTGTACAGTGACAATGCATTAACTGTGTTAGATCAGTATTTTTTATTTAAAGTTTATTAGTATTATTCTATTCCTCTTTTTTAATGTTTCATACATTAATGTCATTACAGAACCAGTTTTATGGCACAGCTAGCTCAATTAAACAGCTTGAGTGGACCCCAGGTTCCGTTTTCTTGTCTTGATGTAATACCTGCCACAAACACTAGGTGCTGCTAGAGTCAGTAGTTGTGTTGACAAAGCTTTGATTGCCTCATGAGCAGGGCTGGTTGGGTCTTTTGAGGGTGATGTTACTGAAAGAGTTTTGTTCAACATTTTGTTTAGTTATTTGTTCAGCATTATAAAATCAAAGTTTTTGACCTTAGGGGAGTATTTGACAGTTTTACAGAGTTTTTTGTGAAAGTTGGCAAAGCATACTTCAAGGAAAAGGTACGGTACCTTCTTTGCCAAAAAATAGCAGCGAAAAGCAAATAACTCCATGTGTCGACTTTACACTGTGACCACTTTATTTCAAAACTCTTCTCACACTTGATGCTGCTTCTATCACCTCTGTTTCTGCAAAAAAAAGGGAAATGATAAGTGATGAGAGCTTTTTGTCCCACTGTTGAACTTTTTTTCTCTAAATTTTGCTTAAGTTTGCGTCTGATGTACAGTAGACTGATGTCAAAATCTGATGTGAGTAATCTGCTGCAAGGGTGTGAAATGAGGAATTTAATCCTTAGTGTTTCCACTTAATTTTAGCTTTGCAATTTTTATTTGCTCTCAAGAGAGGAACATGAATTAGGATGTTGAGGACATTGTCACGAAACCAAATATTTAATCTGCAAATGTGGATGTTCATTTAAACTGACAACTATTCCTGAAAAATAGAGTTAAAACATCTGGATTGATAAGGACACCTCCCATCTGAGACTTTAAAGTGTCTTTAGTAATTCATCAACTACAGTTTTTTCTTAAGGGTTTTTTCCTGTAATGTCTTATAAGCAAGCTGTTTGGTACTGTGCTGGACCAAAGAGCTGATTTTCTCATCATTTAATCCCAGTTTGAAGAAAAACTCTCCAGACTGTCAACCAGAGGTGCAGCTCATATTACAATAACTCGGACAGAATGGACCATATGGTCTTTGTCCATCCGCCCAGTATACACTGACTGGACAAAGAGTTACAGCAGAAATGAGCCTGAGTTATAAAGCTGGACTTTGTGTTTCATCACTTTTTGTCCCTTCTGAGCAGGCCTCAGAAGAAGACCTTGGCTTTCTCTTAAAACGCATTGTGAAGAAGTGAAAATGTGGGGGCTGTGAAATGAAACACCTCCCTTTGGTTCTTTTGGGAAAGTGGCAGAGGGCCCCCATATTGTCTGCAAATAGTAAATCTAAAACCTGGAGACTCATAACTCTGCAAAACCTCTAGCTTAAATCCATGTTACAGCTGGCCCACCTGTGTAGCCTACAGTGACATTACATAAAGCCAAAGTAGGTTCCTATGACAGTTTTACAGATGGACAGTATGAGTACTATCAAAAGGTTAAGGGTTTCTTTGTTACTTTTCTATGCCAACTAGGAGGTGAGCATCATTTTGATTCCCTCGACAAAAGGCCTGTTTTTTTCAATAGTTTTTTGGATTAGTGCTGATAATCAGGTCTTTCAAAAGTGTCTGTCAAAGCTGTTTATTGTGACAGGAGCGGCACCTGGTGTGTTCTTCTGCTGCTGTTGCCCATCTTCTTCAAGATTCACCATGTGCCTTCAGACATGGTCTGCATTCCTTGGTTGTAACGAGTGGTTGACCATTCTCCTCTAAATTTTCATCAGTGAACATCAGCTAGGCATTTTTCACCAAAAATAACTGCTACTCATCGAATACTTTTTCTTTTTCAGACCATTCTCTGCAAACTCCAGCTATGGTTGTGCATGATCAGCAGTTTCTGTCAGCCCATCCTGCATTAACAACCATGACATGTTCAAAGTAAATCTCCTGTCTTCCCCATTCTGAGGCTTGTTTTGAACTTCAGCAGGTTGTCTTGAGCATGTCTACATGGCTAAAGGCATTTACTTGCTACCACGTGATTGGCTTATAAGCTATTTGCATTTATAAGCAGTTGAAGAGGTGGACCTCAGTAGATGGCCAGTAACTGTACATGCATCAAGGTGGGGATGGGCCACCACCCCAAAAAGATCAACTTTAGTGAAACACTGAGTAATTAAATCTTAAACCTTTGGAGCAGAGTGTACTCTTGTTAGAAGTAAGACTTATGTTATGACTGAAACTGAGCATAAGGACTAAGTCTGAATATTAATGGTCATTTTTAATGCCTGTAACCCATGTCAAAGCCTAGGTGACAATAGACACTTTAGAGTGTACTGCCAGACAGCCTTTGTTAAACATGTTTCCTCATCCAGAAATTCTCATTTAGTTGCTTGTAAGACTTTATGAAGAATGTAGGATGGGATTTTATGTCAAGGTCAGACTTCACAATTATTATTATTATTTTTTTGGGGGGCATTTTGTGACAGTGAGAGGGAGAGAGAGCGACAGTGGATAGGCTTGTGAAAGGGGGTGAGAGAGAGCAGGGGAAGATACTCTGCAAACTGGCCACAGGCTGGATTCAAACCCGGGCCAGCAGAAGTATGTATGTGAGTTGTGCTTGGTTGCTAACCACTCCGCCAAACCAGCACCCACCCAGACTTCACAATTTTTTCCATCAGTAATGATGTTCGCTATGTCAGATTAGGCAACCACCGAGCCATAAATTCATGCTGTGACTTTCCCTACAGGCCTGAGAGACTACACGACTGGAACCAACAGCATTTAACGACCGGCCGTTGGAAGAGATAGGGGCAATACTGAAGACGGTAAACAAACATACTGTATTTAGAGTACAGTACTTTTGTTTGTATCTACAAACGGTATGTGGAATGATGTGTTAGTTTGCTGAAAAACGCAAGCAGTCACTCACCATGTTGCATCTGCTGTTTCTCTCAAACATTTTTTTTTCAGTCTGTGGTAGCCCCCTTCAATATATCGTAAGGACAGGGACGCTGTTTTTGTCGAGCTTGACAGATTTTTCTCTGTTACATAGCTATCAAGGCACAAACCTCAGTTTATTGACATCCATGATCGTCAGACATACAGAGCTCCCAGTGCTCTCATTAGCCATCGGCTCAGATGTGGAGAGACAAATCGAAGGAGGCAGGACAAAAATCAAGCCTACTAGACTTTCTGTTAGTAAGTCATTAGGTGTCCCAGGATGGTCTGTTGTTGGTCACTATGACACACCACACACAACGAAATGACAGATTTTCGTGCCCGATGGGTCCTGACCACCATCTCTTAGCATCAGGTTGGGCCATGATCATGCATAAATCATGTAGTCTGACCCTGGCATTAGTCGGAAAACACTTCTTTAATGTGCTGGATAAAATCAGCCAACAAAGGGATGCTCTCTTTGACCACAGGAGGTGACATAAATAACACAACCCATGTTGCTCACAGAGGCTTTAATCCAGGTTTGGAACTGTTCAGAAATGCTGCACAACTTTCTTTGTACTGGTGCCCACCAGATTAACCTGGACTGTTCAACATGTTTCACTCGTCCATCTGGGAAAGAGCCCACAGAAAGTGTTTGGGGAGGGCAGAACCTTTCAGAAGCATATCCGGCAGGTGATTGGACGATTGTTCAATTAATCAACATTTATTCAGGCGAGTCAGAAAATGTGGTAGGCGGGAGCTACATTGCTGCGGAACATGAGCCACTTTGTAAAACAAACTCTTGTCAAAAAATGTCTGAAATGGAGTGAAAGTATCCTTAGTACAGAGAGGTTTATAGTGTTGTTATTTGTTTTTTATTTAATAAAGAAATGCGATCCAGATCTGATAAAACTGCTACTGAAGCTGTTAGCATCTGTGCTAATGGCTGTATGAGCAGTCAGTTCCTGCGGTCATCTCACTTGTAGCTCATTCCTGTTCCTGCTCTAAAGGACTCTGATTAGGCCGTCCTGCTTGAGCTGCTCACAGTTGTTGATGATTGGAGCTTGGCGAGATGAATCTGCATGATTACAGACATTAAATCAGGCAGGACCAACTGCTGTGCAAGGTTACTACTGGATGCTACAGTTGCTTCTTTTTTTGTTTGTCCCTACCAAATCAGCTTCCATCCACCACTGGCAAATTAGACTTTTCATTGTTGTGTAAA
The DNA here is from genome assembly GCA_037902135.1 of Cetoscarus ocellatus. Taxonomy (NCBI): domain Eukaryota; kingdom Metazoa; phylum Chordata; class Actinopteri; order Labriformes; family Labridae; genus Cetoscarus; species Cetoscarus ocellatus. Next base: position 200,021 of record JBAMNC010000379.1, on the reverse strand, counting down.
GCAGAAAAAAGGAAACAGTCTTTTTCTTTTGGAAGACATACAAGCCTAACACTTACCAAACTTGTCTGCAGGGACACATGAATTTGTGTACTCACGTGTTAGGGTCTGAATCATCACTGTGTTTTCATTCTAGCCAGCTGAAATCATGGAGATGTTTTCGGGCATGGCTGTTCTTGTAATAAATGTTAGAGATGTCTCACTGAGATTACAGAGCCAAATACGACCCGCATGAGGTCTGAACAGAGGCCATGTGATTCAGCAAGAAACATGAAACAATGTTATCTTCCCGAGGCCTCGATAAGAGACTTCCTCTGCAGAAAACGTCAATATAGCATTAGTTTGAACCAGCTCTTTTGTTCTCCATGTGAAAGCAAATTAAGAAAAGCTTCAGCCATGCTTTCATCTTGTTCAATGAGGCTGGATGTTAGATAGTTTATACATAACAAGTTGAACCTTTCACATTTGCTTGCAGGCTCAGAAATGAGGTTCACTGTTGCATGTTTTTCCTCCCTCTGCAAAAATCTCACCACTTCCATCAATTTATTTGAAAGGATGCCCAAATGTGAGCTAACATATGCACATGCTCCACTCCAAGCCAGTGTTTTGGGTCCTGCTCTCCATGGGTTGTGGCAAACCACTTCCAAGCATATGAGTTAAAGGGGGCTGTAAACACAGCAGGGGCTTTAATAAACCCTGATGCTGTTTGGTGCGGTTTAGAAGGACAGATCGCACCCACGAGTCCTCAGCCAAATACACAGCAGACCGCCCCGCCTCAGTGGACCGGCGCCAAATGATGACAGTGGTAAAGATTGCTATCACAGACCAAATCAGAGAAGACTTAGAAAACATGTGAACAATCAGCATTAAAGGCACAGGAAAGATTTCTGATGATTTTTAGTACCAGAATTGGGGGGCAGATTTCACAACTGATCTATATGGGTGCTTAAACTGCAACTGAGGAGATGAGGAGATTAGGTCCAGTCAGGAGAATGCTGGGTTTGCCAGGATTGAGATTTTGGGGAGTGGATACTTGATTTATTGTAATTGGTTTAAGTAAAACATATATTTGAATAGGGTTATCAAATGCAGTTTTGAAACTCAGCTGTTCAAAACTGTTGAAGGAATCAAACATGTGTCCAAAACTAACTCACACACCATTATTCCCCAATCCACCAACCTGAAATCTTGATAAAAGACAGTATGGATCCATGCTTTCATGCTGCTTACATCAAATGCTTACACCTGCTGTCTGAAAACTGCAGCAGAATCAAGACTCAAAGACAAGGCAACATTTTTCATATATACTATTTTCCAGTTTTGGTTGGCATGTGAGAGAATGTAGCCTCAGTTTCCTGGTGTTATCCAACAGGAGTGGCACATGGTGTGGTCTTCTGCTGCTTTAGCCCATTTGTTTTAGGATTTGATGTGTTGTGTGTTCAGAGATAGTCTTCTAAATACATTGTTTGTGGCTATGGTTATTTAAGATACCATTGCCCTTCTAATCATCTTGAACCACTCTGGCCATTCTTAATTCTTCTCTGGAAAAAACTAGGCCATTTGTCCATAGACCAACTGCTCAGTGGATATTGTGTCTTTTGTGGACCATTCTCTGTAAACCCAAGATGGCTGTGTGTAAACATTCCTGGAGATCAACAGTTTCTGAAACACTCAAGACCAGCCTATCAAGCACAAGTCATGGAAAACATCATCTTGTTTTAACCATGTCTGCATGGCTAAATGCATTGAGTTGCTGCCATGTGATGGGCTGATAAGCTATTTGCATTACAGATCACTTAAACAGGTGTACCTAAGGCAGTGCCAGGTGAGTGTAGCCTTACCTTATTATGCATCTTCAGCCATGTTGCATGGCCATTAGCTCTTTGCTTTGTTAGACCAACACGTATTCAAGGCAGATAAAATGCACTGAAAACACAAAGCATAAACCAGTGGTTCCCAAACTTTTTCTGCTGAGCCCCCCTTTGGCTATATAATTCTTTTCAAGCCCCCCCACTCCTCATCATTCACATCAGTATGAAAACATGTAAAGAAGGAACAGACTGTCAGTCATACTCATATTCTTTACCTTTAGAATTTTTCCTTAAATTTTTTTTTAAAGGTTACAAAACATGAGTGTAATTAATTCTGTAACGTAAATGTTTAAGAGTTTTAGATATGAAAACAGACAATGTGACTGTTGTAGAGGTGAGGTCAAAGGTGAAGTATGCCTCCCATTTTTGTTTTGCTTCTTTAGTAACAGTTGTGTTGTCTGGTGTAGTAACATGTTGGCTTTGGTTAACCTGAAAATCATCCTACAAACTTTGCCATTGCTGTGTATCACAGTGCACATTGTTTTTATCTTGCTGTGCAGAACCTCCCCTGACATCACTGTGGCCCCCCATTGGGGATCTTGGGCCCGACTTTGGGAACCACTGGCTTAAACAACCACATTTCCATAACAGACAGCATATTGTTGGAATGTTCACATTACAATAATGTATTATATTATGATCCATGAATAATGTGTATTGTTTTACAACATCTCCTTGTTGTTTTGCACATTTTGAACATATTGAAGGAATGTGCACACTAGCCTGCCTACAGTGTGTGAGAAAGTATATGTCCTGTATGACTGCTTGTTCATCATTGCATATACATGTGAATTTCTGCACATCTGGATGAGCACCCCTTTAGGCTCATAAACACTCACTCAACAATCCAGAAGTGCTTTCACACACACTCCATGAAGCACTTTTCCCTTCCCCTGACTGTAATTCACCTTCCCCCCTCCTCCCATTAAATGTGACCAGGCAGAGTTAATATGGAGTGTTCAGGCAGTTTATTGTAATTCAATCTTTCAGACAGCTGTGTTATATCAACCAAGAGTCCGACTCTGCCCCACCAGTCAGAGTGCCCTAAACCTGCACACATCAGTCTCCTAAAACATCTGTCCAGCCAAGAATAAACACATCTGCCCTCTCTGTGTGGTTCAGCTCAGGACGGCAATGTTTTCTGGCAAACATAAATGTATACAACATGTGAAAAATGGTTCCTGCTACTGTGTGAGAGGGCATGACGTCTGGGTTTGGAGGAATGTGAGCTGTGTCTGTATTTAGCTCTGAATCAAACTCTGAACCAGACAGGAGACTTGGATCATAGTTTGAACAGTCAGTAATCGTCTGCATAGCAAGCCAGCCACCTGGAGTAAAACCTCAATGGAAGCATGAATGGCTGGCAGAAATGACAAACTGGCCAAGAGGCACCTTTATTCCAGTTTAACTGAATTCCAGCTCAGGAATATTTAATGTATATTTAATGTTTTTCCCCAAAGGAAGAAAGCAAGTGGAGTACCACAGTCTGCCACTGCTTTACTTAAAAGACATTTTAGAGAAAGTGTAAGAGCAAATTAATTTAACCTTTATTTCATTGTGAGGCATTGAAAGCATGCCCTAATTTATAGTAATGTGGGTAGTACAATAATCTATGAGAAATAAACCCTTGACGCTATTATAAGTTCTTGTTTTTAGTGCCTTTTTGGCCTGCTCTATCGTGAAGTGCCTTGAGATGGGGGTTGTCATGAATTGACACTATACAAATAAAGATTGATTGATTGATTGATAAACACAGCACAAAAGCTGCTATAGCTAAGGCCAGAGGCATCATGTTTTCAGATTGTGGACAATTTTTGTGGATGCAGTATCATAAGAACTACTGGGGAATTTTCTTCACATTTAACATAAATCATCACTCTGATTAAAGGATAGACTGAATAGATTTTGTTGGTCATAGGTCAAGGTCATGTATCTTATGTCAGACCTATGCTTGTGAATGCCATATCTTAGGAATGCCATAACAGATTATCTTCAAATTTTGCACAAATGTCCACTTTGACTCAGAGATGAACTAATTAGATTTTGAGAGTCATATGTCAAAGGCCAAGGTCAGGGAGCCTCACATAATCCCTCGATTTTGAGCACAATATCTAGAGACCACTTTGAAGGATTTTCCAAATTATGTACAAATAACCTCCCTGACTTCAGGTTAAAGCAATTTCAAGGTCGTGAAACCATATTATCTTTTGCTTGTGAGGGCAATCTTGTGATCTCCATATTAAAGAATGCTTTGAGGGATTTTTTAAGTTATGTCCACTTCTGTTCAAGGATAAGTGATTAGAGTTTTTGGTCATAGCTCAAAGGTCAAGATCATGGGGTCTCTTGCTTGTGAATGACATATATCAAGAAGGCTTTAAGGATTTTTTTTTCTCAAACTTTGCACATCTGTCATTTCTGGATTTAAAATATAACTAGATTTTGAAGGTCTGAGTTCACAGTGGTGGATTCACATGGTTAGCCTTTGTCCCTGAATGTGATACATCGAGAACGCCTCGAGGAACTTCTGTCAAACTTAGCACATGCCAAAGAGTCATTAATGCCTCAAACATAAAAAGTAGTAGAGGGCATAGTGGTACAAAAAGTCACACATAAACAAATTGGATCAACTCACAAGAGTTAAAAAATCCCCCGTCCCATTCTTCTAAGCAAAAACAAGTTCACGCTCTATTGAGTGAAGCAGAGAACAGTGACAATAGACCGTTTTCCTGACTAAAGGTCAGATTGTGTTTCTGCCTCTCTTACTGTGGCCTTAAAGGGGCCTGCTCTGTACCCCACCAAACATCACAGAAATGGTTCATACATGTATTTTACTGTTCAGATTCAGAGCTTGTGCTAACATGCTGCTGAGAGTCAATTTTAGTGAACGACAATCAAATGTAGTCTGTCTTTGTTTTCTGATGTTGTATGTACACTTATTTACTGCCCAGTGATTGATAGACCAGTTATACTATAGACTGGAGCAAGCACACATGAATAACTTAATTTCTGGCATAATGGTGTTTTCTTGGCAGCAGTCAATAAGAAATACATTATTTAATTGAGAATGGATAAAAGGACTGATCCCACACTTTCACAGTAAACTGACTTTAGTTTATTGATATATCAATCATTAAATATCTGGATCAACAATTCATAAGTTTTCAAACAATCAGACAATCAGAAAACTCTGTCAATTATATAACAGCATTGTCAGAACAGCCTCATTCTTGCCTCCAGCTGGGTAAAAAAATGTTAGAAACATACCAACCGAACTTTCTTTTTACATAAAGATATTTAAAGTGTGTCTGGAAAAACACTGTGAATACAATGTCTGAAGAAGTATCTGAGGGATTTTCTCAAACTTTGTACATATGTCCACCCTGACTGGAACATAAACTGATTTATATTTGGAGGTCAGAAATTGAGGTCAGTGGGCATCAGGTTCATCCGTTGCCTACAAATGCAATATCAATGTACAACTTTCTTCAAAATGTCCACAAATGTTCACTCTGACTCCACAATTCAACAGAAACTCAACATTTTCCGATCATCTGGTCCTCACAGATACTAGGACAGGCAATGACATTACACCCCAAAACCGCATCACTAGGAGTTGTTGTTTTCCCACTGAGTTTCCACCAGCTATTAGATTCATTAAAAAAGAAACCATAGCTACAACACCTCAAGTTTACAATCAGCTCTAGATTAATGAAGGAAAAGAGAAGAAAACCCCAAAACATATCCATAAAACATCCAACTACAGGATAGGGCCTGGCACATCGAGATTCCTATATTAATATGAATTATTGCCTTCCACAGTTATCAAATAAGTTAACAGTCAGGGAATTACTGAAAAACAGTTTTCATTTTTCATTTGATGCCCAAAATGTATGTGATACACAGATGAAAAACCAGTGTGTAATGCTGTAGAAAAATCAGCATCTCCGTATAAATCAAAATAATAACTGTTCTGCTTATTGCTATGATGAGCAGCCCTGCCATCTCATAGCTATACATTTTTTTTTGTCCAAAAAATCTTCATAAAATGAAAATGAGACTCTCAAGAGGCTGAGTTCACTGCAGTATTCAGATCCGAATATACCAAATTCTTCCTTTGCCCCTTTATTTATTACTTGTTTCTAAATATTTTGTCATAAAAACCCTTAAATTAACAGCCAATCTAAACCTAACTGTAAGTCAGGTGAACTGAATTGTTCTCTGCAGACGTATGCGTCTAAAGTAGCAGTGACGATAAGAAAGTCTTTGTCCTCTGGGCCGTGCCAAACTGCGGCAAACTGCTGATTCCTGGGAAAAGGAAACTCTGACTAAGACTCCATTTGTTTTCAGGCATGTGTAAAGTAGCTTGGTTTTCTGCAGGGTGGACCAGCAGCCAAAAACATTTCAAAGCGCAGCATCTACCAATTTAGCATTTCTAATGATTATGTGAAGTCATCTCTCCCATGTTTTTGCTCTTTGTCTGTGTTATGTAATGAAGCCATATGCTTTCAATCCACAGGAGAGAGTGCAGAGCAAATAAGCAGAAGAATTTACCAGAACCTCTTATCTTGTAAACAGAGATAAACAGAGCAGGGGATCGCTTACCCCCCTGAGAGTGTTTGTTTACAAAGTGACTATTACATTATCAGTTAGACAAATGATTGAAGGGAGGGATATGATAGAGAGTACACAAAGAGCATGCAGGCTGCTCAGAACATTTTGATGAATCAGTCCACGTTTCGATCGGGGAGCAAGATTTTTAGGAAAAGAGATGATTTCAGAGAACAAATGAGCTCACTTTGTCTCTCTGTGGGGTGTTTTTACTGCCTTGAGCTCAGTGTTTAAATATGGTTTACATGATGTTTATAAGAGGTTTAAGGACTATAATAACACAAGAATTTTTAATGCTCTTGAGTAAAAATAATACAATATCTAGTAAGGTGTCCCTGAAGATGCATAGTTAGACCTTTGCAATCGCTGATTTACATTATGATCTTGTGTCAGAAAGAAGCGATACATTCAGGTTGTTTTTGCAGATGATACTAACCCTTAAGTTGCAAACAAATATTTAATATTTCTCACGAAATCCTTAAATCAACTCAATCTTCACAACTTGGTTTTAGCAAAAAAGTTCTCCTTACATGTCAGGAAGTCTAATTTTAATTTTAACTGCAGGTACAATAAATATTACTTAAAATAAACAAACTTTTAATGGATTTTAATAAAATTGTCAGAGTTTAATTCTTATAATGTTGAGGTGTTTAGTCCAACAACAAGTTCAAGTGGTGAAAGGACATAGCCTTATCCATTGGTATCGTAGGAAATATAAGGGATTTTGTAAACAATCAATGGTTTTAACATTACATTTAACCTAAATGTGCCCATCCAATGTATCGCCATAAAACATTACAGCTAACAAACAATGTATTGTTTGTATGGACCTGGACTTGAGCATATATAGTGCTTTTCTTGTCTCTTGACTACTCAAAGCAGCTTCACACCACAGGTCACATCTACCCATTCACTCTCACATTCACTCACTGATGATTGGAGTATCTATGTCATTGTCCATCAGTATCAACTACCATTTCATGCCCTTTCATATACATTTACACACCACTGATGCAGCGGGAGTAACTTGGGGTTAAGTGTCTTGCCAAAGGACACATCGGCTTGAACTGGCAACCTCCCGATTACTGACCAAGCGCACTATTATTATTATTATTATTATTATTTTTATTATCATTGTTATTTAGCTAATGAGCCAAAATATCTGCACTCTTTCTAGGTCTGGGGGATATATCGATTTAGTTGTAAATAGAAAAAAGGAGATTTCTCCAAGTCTTACTCCACCACTTGTTTTGCTCCCCTTAGGCTCCCATACGATAACCTGTCCCATTTTTTTTTCAACAGAGACACAACAAAAACTTGTGTGTGACAATGTTTGAAGATAGAAATATACTTTTATCAGTGTTGTTACCTCTGTAATGCCTGATATCTGGTTTTTATGGGGTTTTTTTTGTTAGGTCAACAGTACACGTCCTCCCTGTTTCCCCATCAGTGATAGTCAGAGGAATAACTGTTTTGTCCATTCTTGTAAACCTGAAATTTAAAAATCACTTAAACCAAATTTCTGTAAACCTTTCACTAACATCCACCCTCAAGGTAACTCATGACATATTTGCTTATGACCGCAAGATCTCTAAGACCCTCTGAGGGCTCCACTTTGACTGAGACAAACTTATTAGATAGAGCATAAGTCAGTGTCATTTGGCCCAATTTTCACCAGTTTCTTGTAAATATGATAAGTCAAGAACCCTTTTAGGGGGTTTCTCCACACTTGTCCAATTGTACTCAAGAATGAACGGATATGATTTCAGAGGTATGGGGTCAGAGGTCATTGGGTCCCATTTTCATCCCTTGCTTGTAAATATGATATCACAGGATTGCTTAAAGTGATTAATTTTAACCTTTGCACAAATGCTTGTCTCACTCTGACTTAAGCATGAACTGTTTTGATTTCAGAATTCAAAGGTAAACGTCTTTGGGCCTGATGTTCATCTTCTACTGACATGGTTTTACAAATCACATACCTCAAAATCTCCGCCAGTCATTTGTCTTGGCCTTTCACTACACCTTTACTGTCTGGCACTTGTATACCTTTCTGCCAGGTTCTGGTTTTCTTTCATTGTGCCTTGTATTTGTACCCATTTTTGTAAGACAAAAAAGTAAGTAAACACTGTTTTCTTGTGGTGGTGAACACATGTTTCTCCCTGTTCCCGTTGCCTCTACGATTTGTGGCACAGTAATGACAGTAACACTGGGCCATGGTGTTTTGATGGTCCTTGTTGCCAAGGACATTTCCACTCATCTCTGTAATGTCACTCAGTGGTTCAGTATGGTGATGTCACTTCCCACAGAGTTTCCACCACAGCTCAGGGCCTGCTGAGATGAAGAGAGTGGGTGTGTTTCGTGCAGTCAGAGAGTCTGCGTTTGCACACGGCGAGGGTCGCGTGGAACAACACCACAAAAGACAGAGAGGGGGTCTGTTTTCATTGGTCTGGTCTTCAGAGACTCACCGTCTGAGCCTCTGTTATTTAAGTCAATAAGGAACTCTAACATGCAGGATCACACACACAAACATTTTGCTCCTCTCCATTTTCACAGTATTTACTCTTCCTCCTTCAATTCACAGTTATGTAACACAGTGGTCCATTCAAAGTGGCTGTTATTAGTTTTAAGTGGTGGTTTGGACATTAGGATCGGAAAAACTGTGAAAAGATTTTTACATTTTTTATTTTTTCAGCTGGAATGAATCTCAGCCTAAGGTGACTTTGGGGAGGCCGGGAAGTTTAAAAAAATACTGATGGGAAGTGAGGTCAAACTGACTGTCTGGTTTGTCTCCACCTCAGACAGCTGGAAAAGGGTACTGAGTGAATTTTAGAAATAATTACAGATGATTGAAAATATCCTGTTTTTTCTGCCAGATAATGGTGAAGTTAGGTCTAAGTCAGTGGCTCAGATTGATGATAAGAAAGTAAAATGTTACTGAGCTGAAAGTCTGTCATCCTCCCACTTTTCTCTTTAAAAGATACTCTCTAATGTGTCCTTGGCCCTGACTGGCTGCTGAAACCTTGAAACAAATTTAAATTTTAGATTAAAGTTTTGTAGGCCACTTTTAGTCATGTGGTCTGTTGATGTGTGTTAGAGGGGGGTAGGAAGTGAAACACATCAGTTGGAAATCAATGGGAATGGAGGGAATTATAAACTTGATCTGCTCTCAGCACTGATCACTTTTTGACTGCTGTCAACATCCTGGGATCTCTTGGGCTATTTTCTCTTTTTGGACCATTCTCTGTAAACCCTAGAGATGGTTGTGGGTGAAAATCCCAGTAGATCAGCAGTTTGTGAAATACTCAGACCAGCCCATCTGGCACCAACAACCATGCCACGTTCAAAGTCACTTAAATCACCTTTCTTCCCCATTCTGATGCTCGGTTTGAACTGCAGCAGATCGTCCTGACCATGTCTACATGCCTAAATGCATTGAGTTGCTGCCATGTGATTGGCTGATTAGAAATTTGCATTAACGAGCAGTTGGACAGGTGTACCTAATAAAGTGAAGTACAGGGGATGTACATGCAGTTCCTCATAATAACAAACATGAAAGCAAGTACAAGTTAAAATTGGAAGTGGCAGCTGTAATGTCCTAAGTGTTGACTTTACTGCTATGCAGCTAAAACAAGGACTACAGATCAAATCTAAAATAGTATTAACATATCAATAGACTTAAATTTGTGTGACTTTTTATTTATTTTTTTATTATATGTTTGGATAAATTATAAACATGCGATATCCTCTGTGATTCGTATGTCTTTAGTGATTAGACTCCATTAGGAAGCTTTCACGCACTTAAAGAAGAAGTGGGGTTGACAGTGAGACAGAATACCCCCCTGAAGTCTAGACACTAGGGAGGGTGGTGATGAGGGTGGCAGGATGAAATGAGGAATTAAAATTCAGAGGAGCTGGACCTAGACACTAATGATGTGGATTGGGGGTAACTGGGGTGAAGCAGGACTGCCAGGATCTCACCGTAATACCAGTTTGACTGTGGGGAAGAGGAGACTGCATTTCAAAATATGATAGCAACAGGATTATTGGTGAAACAAAACCCATGTCAGAATCTTTTTGGTTCAGGGCTTTGGTCTTTTTCCTGAGTGAGGGTAAAATGGACCAAAAGATTGACGAGCAGATCAGTGCAGCATCAGCAGTGTTGCATACTTTTAATCTGACCACTGTGATAAAGAGGTAGCTCTATCTTCATTTCAACCCTTCCCTATGGTCAGGAGCTTTGACCAAAGTCAGCTAATGACCAAAAAAAACTGATTGGAGATCCTCAGGAGAGTGGCTGGACTCAGCCTTAGAGATAGGGCAGGGACTTGGACACTCAAAGGGAGCTGCTGCCACATTACATTGAAAGGGGCCAGTTCAGGTGGTTCAGGCATCTGGTTTGGATGCCTCCTGTTTGCCCCCAAGAAGAGGTCTTCTGGGCATGTCCAACTGGGAGAAGACCCCAAGGCAGACCCAGAAGCTGGAGTGATTGTTTATCCCAGCTGGCCTGGGAACACCTTGGGATCTCCCAGGAGAAACTTGAAAGTACTGCAGGGGAAGAGGGATGTTTGGGTTGAACTGCTTAGCCTCCTGTCTCCGCGCCCCAGCCCTGGATAAGGGCTTGAGAAGGGATGGATGGATTAAATGACTGAATTGATTCATCACTAAACACGCAACAGTCTTCCTGCTCGGACTTCCGCTAAAAGCTTTAGTTAAAAAATAGGAGATATCTATGTATGTTTGACTACGTTAAGCTGTGTGACAGAACTGCATTTGTTCTTATTACGTACACATTCATATCATTTTCACTCATGACCTATGCTTGAAAACTGTTTTTCTTTGGTATTGCTTTCTTTTTTTAAAGGAAGTTACAAAATCTCTTAAATGATTTGTCACTTGACCCCACCTCGGTGGCCTTTCTGCAGAAACCTTCAGACTTCCTCTTTGGTTGAGGATCACCACTGCTGATGAAGCATCTCCACAACAAACATCAACTTTCACAACATCTCCCACAACGTCATTGCCACTTCTGCAACAGCAAAATTATATTTAGATTAAACTGTATACCAACAAAATACTTCTCTGTCTGGATGAGCTCAAAACTATTTCAACACATTCAGTTCAAGTATAGTTCAGACTGATAGACTGTATCAGCATAAGTATGATTTCTATATGAAAGTGTATTTAAATGTGGTCATTTACTGATATGGCACTTCCTCTACCTGTATGTACTCCTCACATCACCTGTTATATAACACTCAGTGAGTCAGAGGAGCCTGGACCTCTCAATGTGTGAGTGTTCAGACTTTAAAAGTTAGCAACATGTGGTCTGTCAATGTCATCTGCTGGTTGCCCTCAGGGGAGAATGAGCTGTGTAATTATAGGAGTGAAGAGGTGAAGAGAGACACTGAACACATGAATACACACACACTACAATGAGGTCATACTTGTGGGAATCTCAACCGTAATCTATTTAGCAGGATTCAAAAGTGCAGACAAGACTCACTCTGTTATGTTTAAATGGCAGAAAAAGGAACAAACTTAAACTATAAGCCAATTCTCAAAGGATACAGCAGACTAGATGTTTTTATGCCTTTAGTGTGTTATAGACCGTAAAAGTACAGTGATGGGTCAAGAAGAGAGCCTAGGGTAATAATTGTAGTCAGTTGATCATGAGATCCACCAACCTTGCCATCATAAAATCCCTATATACCTTCTTGAGATATCTCGGCCACAAGCAAGGAATGATAATGAGACATGACACCCAATGACGTTTGAGCTTGTATTTCTGAAATTTAGTTATTTTATCCTTGAATCAGAGCAGACCTTTGTGCAAAGTTGGAGAAATTTCCTCAAAGCCTTCTTGAGATATTGTGCTGACAAGCAACAGGAGAACATGAGATCCAGTGACTTTGACCTTTGACCTATGACTTTCAGAATCTTATTTATTGACTCTTAAGAGATAGTTTGTGTTTTTTGATGTTACATAGGTGATCCCTGACCTGTTTTGTACCATGGCCTGGTTTTATGTAATACAAGAAAGTTGTGGACCAACCTTAGCTGGGGTAGAGTGCACAAAAACAAACACACACGTGCAAAGAATAAAACACCATAATGCAGGATCAGAGGGGGCCACTGGCTTTTTCTAAACCCCAATAAAAAGACATTCAGCAGCTTCACAAAGACATTTAGGAATGCAGGCGACTGAAAGTCACCAGTTGACACAGTAAATAATAAAAGGGACAGTTTGGGTTTTTTGAAGTGGGGTTGTGTGAAGTACATGGCATGAGCCTGAACGTGTGCCACAGTGTCACAGCTCAGTTCTTTTTCTGTTCAGAAAAACTCAGGAAAGAAGTTAATGCTGTACATTGCTGTACATGGTGCCAGATTCTTTGCTTAATTTAAAGAATTGTGGGAGTAAACAATCCACAAAAATAATGTGGGGTCATCACATTCTACACATAGTTTGTTTACATCCACTTAATTTCCTACTATCAGGCAGCTTTGATTGAGCACTCTTTTAAGACACGGCACCGCAGACTATCTGAACTATTCCTTTAAATCAGAGTAGATGGCCAAAATACAGTTTACTTAAGATCTTAGAAATCTTAGTAATTCATCCTTGCAACAGGGCAGGCAATTGTGGTTTAAAGAAAATTCCTCCAAGTATGTTTGAAATATTACTTCACAAAACGGGCCTGACAGACAGATGTAGGGAAAGACTGACAGATGTAGGGAAAGACTGACAAACAGACAACCCATTTGCCCCCAGCCTTGGCTATTGTCGGCCTGAAGGCATAAACCTTATGGGAAAAATTAGACAAAGTCCTAGGGAGGTAATATGTTTTGTTACTGGAGGGGACTTTTGAACTCAATCTGTGGTGGTTTCAATATTGAAAACGCTGCCTCAGACCAACTTCCAGTCAACCTAAAGACAGACAAAAGATGGGGCTGAGAGGGGTCCTGATCGTTTTGACAAACAGCTATAATGTGCTAGCTGGTTGTCATACCAGATAGGCTCCAAATTATGCAAAACTTCTACTCCAAACCTAAACCAATTAGTTATTTTTAAAAAATCACCCTCTGTGCAGTGTGTGCCCTGAAAGACACAAACTATTCTGACTGAGACTGTTGTCTGAATGAGACTGTTAACATATTTGTTTTGACTAAAGGACAGCATTTTTATACAGAGTTTGCTTATGACTATGAGCCTCTTACAAAAAACAACAATTGAAGTGCTGGCAGTTGTCAGCCATAAATCCTTAATAAATTAAAACAGGAAACCCCCCCCCCCCCCCCCCAAAATAAAAAAAGAATAAATAAATAACACTGATCTCTTTTGAAGATTTATTGTTGAAAACAAACAAACAAAAACCTTCTTGGATATGAGAGACATTTCTGCTCATTGTCTGGCTGGAGGCTCTTTGCTGAAATTTGTCCATCACTGGCTGTTGTCTGCTCCACCCAGACATCCAAGGACATTATGTGTGATGACTTTTCTTCCTTTTTAAGTTTAGCCTGAACATCATCACAAAGTCAGCTATGGTGCACGTGAGGCGTGGGCAGATGTTTGCAGAGTCCATCCATTGATTTTTGTCCTCTTTTTTTTTCTGATTTTTGGGACTTGGATGTCCTTCATCACCTTTCCTGGTAAACACTGCACAGATTAGAAAATGCACTTACTGGCAAAACTGTGTAATGAAGAAACTCGTTGCACACCAAAATATTTTGACTTTATTACCAGATTTGGCCTCCAAGTGCATGAGGCTGTTTTATAAGGCTGTAACTCTAATTGCAGTGGTGAGTTACAATTGTGTGCCTGCTATGGTATGTAACGAGGGGGCGCTTCAGGGAAGTCCTTTTACTTAATTTTCAGTTTTCTTCATACAGACACGTTCTCTGTTGGGAAATAATGTAATGAGTTCTGTCAGTTTGCCCGTCCACAGACTCTGAATAATCCTGTCACTGCTCGGTTCTGAGTTTTTAACGCTGCATTGCCACATGTGTGGGTTTCATTCAGCCTGTCTGACAGTGTTGTTAAAATAACATTGTTTCACTCAGCTGTCAGTCTGGGGTGTAAATGAATCTCTACTTAATCTTTTACAGCAACCACAGTAGTTTGAAAGTGTTTTGGCCCTATTTTTTGCTTTCTTTGGCACAGTCAACATTTTCCGCAGAAACAGCTCTGTAGCAAATGGTCTGCAGCCTCACATGAAGCCAAATGGACAGCAGAGTTCAAGCTAAGACCAAAAAAGGTAGTGGAGAGGAAAAGAGGGTGGTTCATTGTGATAAAAGGGGAAAAGAAATGGTAATACAACACCAGGTGGAATGATTTCCCCACCCACCTCAAAGCACTTTAGCTGATGGATAGTTGTTTCATCCTCAAACTCCATACTATTACAGTTTCAATGACCCTAACACCAACTTTCTTGCCAATTATTTGACATTGCAGAGGATTTTTTCTGCCAAATTTTAAATGTGTATGTAGAATACAGATGTAGTAATCAGGCACTAGTTTCAGTTTTCTCATGATTTGAGCTTCATGAATGAATAAATAAAACTTAGTCTATGAACTGCCATCCAGGTGTCAAAGCAATGTGTCAGAACTGTGTGGAAAACCAATAAAAGTTTGGGAGTGTGGGAACTGGCCCTCTCATTGGTACAGTAAAACCAGGATTCTTTGACAAACGTCTTTGGATACAGTATAAAAACAAGAAACTCACAGAGACTTGCAAGTTCATTTCCAAAACCCTTAAGTTATGTTGTTTCAGTATATAATAAACACTGAGGTAAAAGCAAGTGCCTGGTTTTTATTGTATGTTGGTACATACAAAATAACTAACAGGTAAAAAGTCACATATTATGCAAAATACACTATCAGTGTCTTCATACAAGAATATTAGAGCACAGTGCTTGAAAGCTGAAACCACATTCCACTTTTTGAAAGGGTCTTTGTCACAGCTAGCAAGGTTTAACTTCCTAAACAGCCTGTTTTGACCAGGGCTGAAATAGAGGGGTCCTTGTGAAGAATCTGGCACCAAGAACTTCAAAATATGGTCTGCCATAATTTTCCCAAAGACTTGATATACTGTAAATGCCTGATTATAGACGCCCAAGGAGTGAGACTGGAGGCTTTGCCAAAGAGTCTTATCTATGTTTTGATTTTGTATACTCAAGTCCTGTTTCCCTTTGGTATAAAGTTCATATTGAATGATTCTGCTCCCCAAAATTCAGTTAAACCTTAACCTAGTAGCCATATTGCCTTTTCCAACAGGCAAAACGGTCTGGAGAGTAGAGGCTCAGAAAGAAATGGCTTGCAAGACTTGGCTTGCTGGGTTTTGTAAAACCTTCACAAATAGTGCATCTTCTTCTGTAATTACTGATTACTATGAAACTTTTACTTATCTGATAGTTTTCTAGTGTTTTTTTCAAGCACACATAATAAGTATTTAGCAGGTGATGAAAATATGAAGTGTTAATAGAATTTCCTCTTCATAGACTAAAAGTTCCCAAAAATGGGGTTAAACCAAAAGCATTTACACTTCAGAATAAAATAAAATAGAATACATTAAATTGTAACGTTGCATTATTGCAGCTTCAATAAATGTGTTTTTTGAGTTGACTTTTGCAGGTCATGTATCACTAATATTGTGGTTTGGCAGTAGATTTGTAGTACTGGTTCTTGTCAGTCTTTGCAGGACAGATGACACTTAATAGTCCCAGCATCATCACATCTTACCAAACTGTGAAATGCTATTATATCCCTCCTGTTAGCCACTGTAAGAATCATAGTCTGTGGGTGTGAACTGTGACCCAAGCTTTACTAAGCAGCAGACTGCACATCCACAGCTGCACTACCCTTCCTTTCAGTTCCCCCCCCACATCATCTAAATCAAGAGAAGAAGAGTTGGGGCGGGGCAAGGATGTAAAGTATATGTTAAACTGCCAATCTGTCAGGTTAGAGGAAATTTGTCAGATTGTATTTCATACATGCAGTTTACTTAATTTCCAAAATTTGGGGAGAGTAGTGGTGCATTTCCACAAAGCAGTGTGGCGTATTTTGGTACACAGTTATCTTTGTTTCCACTGTCAAATGTTAGAAAAGGTCCCTAATATGCAACCTGTAGCATCCCACTTTTTGCCATCCTCTTGTGGATGCGACTACAATCTTCCAGCCTATGCTACACTCTAATGTAAGGGTATTGCGTGGCTGTGGAAATACAAGCCAGATTAGGGGTTTACTGTACCAAACTGTACTTTACCAAAACAGACCACTTGTTGAACATGCAGCTCATGTGCACTCTTAAGGTAACATCCACGTTCCTGGAGGCTGTTGCCTTCGAAGTTGGCACCCTAGTCTCAAATCCAGCCTGTGACTTTTTTTTCCTGCAGGACATTCTCCACTGTCTCTCCCTAGTTTTAACATTACCTCCCTGAAAAAAGGTGTAAACCCAAAAATAAACATTTAAAAAGAAGTAATATTCTTGTTTGTGTTCAGATTCTTGGCTGACCATCTACACTGCAGAATCAGGTGAATTTGGAAGAAAAATGGACTGGCTTTGCAGATTTTGTTTGCAAAGGTGTCTGTGTTTGTCTGTGGCAGAGCTTATTTGTGGAGATGTCTAGCTACGATTGAGTTAGGGGTCAAGAGGGGTTTACAGATGAGTGCTCTGGTCAGACCGTAACACAGCAAATTTTCCTCAAAACCTTATAACATCAGGCATAAACTAACTGTTGCTCCTACACCTATATTTTAAATTACAGGGTTATATGCTGTGGCCACTGTCACGTGTTGACAACATCGCCCTGGTTTTGTTATTCTTTTCAAAAAACAGAGTGAGCTCACCTGAGACAAAACAGGTGACCCTCCCCCTCCTCTGTACAGCCTCAGGTGAGCTGGCACGTCCATGTTGTCTAGACGGGAATGAGTGAGTAATGGTGATGCTTACGGCAGAGTACACATTTAATGATATTTCCTCTCACTAGTTGCGAAAATGTGTGTGCATCATCAGGACTCAGTTGCAGAAAATATTTTGTGGTGATACTCTATGAAAGGAGAAAGTTTGTATTTGTGTGCGGCTGTGGTTTTGCCATAAGGTTTACTTCTTCTGGTGGAAGGAGAGAGGGAAAGTGCAGACAGTGAGAAAAATGTATGGTAAAGAGGGAACGAGACATTGGATAACATGTTAAGCTGTTATGGCCCCTTAAACCCTGAGTATTCTTCCCTGCAGGGTAGGAAAAATGTTGGTTTTACGTCAAAGATGCCATCAAAGTTTAGGAAGCAGACAAAAGAGCTGGAATATACAGCTCTGTGGTTAAGATGCACAATATATTGAGTTTTTAGATGTACTTAATCATTCTAATTAAATTGGATATAGGGCAAGACAATATCCTTTATGTTGAAATAGTTTGTTTTCCGTCTAAATAGTGTTTTACGGTCCCTCTGAATATTGGTGGGCGCAATGTAGAACGAATCAAAAGACACCCGAATACACGTTATTGGACCAAAGAACAAATATTATTTAAATGGTATTAACCACAGGTAATAATAGATTAAATTTTAAGTTTCAATGGAATTTCTTTTTTTTTTTAATTTAAGTTAAGGAGCATTTTTACTAATAAATACAATATTGTTTTTTGTTTCATACCACTGCAACAAAAATACAAGTCCTTAACACTCCATATCAGGCAATTCCCTTAGGAAGGTTTTCCAAAGGGATTAATAAAGTATTATCTAATCTAATCTAATTTCTTCATTTCTATTGTCAAAAATTGCAGACAAACTCCTGCACCATGTTTGAATTGAACAAGCTCCTTGGCAGACGATTTAGGCTCAATGATAATTCTAAATATAACGGGCCCTAATTTCCTGGCACAGTGCAGGGTGGCGGAGCCTGGCGCACCCCGCGCAGTGGTAATTTCGTCCGGCGCACCGCTGTGCGCAGCCAATTTGGCAATTTGGTAGACCGGCTTGCCAGCTCCAACCTGGTCTATTCTCGGCACAGGCAAAGCGCACCCAGTGCAGTGGTAATTTGGCTAACAGACGCACAGTGCGCACACGTCACCAAAACCTCACAGGCAGGTGTCCAGAGTGTCAGGCACATTTCAATGCAATGAACAATCACAGCAACCACTATTTAATGTAACCGTCTGAACCAGCATATACATTTGTATCTATATTAATTGTCCCGTCACATCTGATGTCAGATCAGAGACATTTGTCATAATGGAAACTCAACCTGACGGTAGCTGGAAGAGTGTTCACATCTCTCAAGCCAACCACAAACAGCCACATCATCCGACACGGAGTATCCGTCTTCTCTCATCCCATGAAATTCAAAAGAAAAGAAGAAAGAGAGAGACGCTCGCTGAATAAATGTAAGTCACTTGGTGTCTTAAGGATTTACCTGTGATTGCCCATATTTCTCTGTTTTAATCTTTGTTCTTAACGTGATCTAAAAAGATGGAGTACATTATTGCAAGGAGGATGCGGAGGAGATACCGGTAGAGAATATTTCACTAAGGTTCTGCTATTTGGCGATGACAGACCAGGAATGCAGGTGGATCACAAGCATGATGAATGGATTAGCCTGCTGCTGTGTTTAAATGTAATTATCACTTAATTTTGTACTCCTATTCATGACACGGGAAGAGATTACATCTGTCCGGCGAGGTGGTCCACACGGCGACTACGATGGTGCGATGCGCAGCCCGGTGGCCCCTGCGCTCTCCCAGTTGCTCTAAAAGTGACAGTGGCTCTGACCCTATTTGCCACCGAGGTGAAATTGTCACTGCGCCTCGCCCGCAGCGCATTTAGAGGCAAGGATAGGCGTTCATTTGATTGGTAAAGATTACACTCGGCTGTCTTGAACCCTACTCACTCCTTCTTTCCTCCCTCTCTGCCACTTGCACTAATGGGAGGGACGGAGGCTTGGGTGCGCCTCGCTGCGCCGGACTGCGCCATGCACGAAACTTGCAAAATGCCCTGGATTGGTGGGGCGCAGGCACGGCGCAGGGCAGGTGCACCATGCCTGCGCCTAGTCTATGAAATTAGAGCCCAATGTGTTTAGTTTGTGGGAGGAAGCCAGAGAATGTGGAGAAAATCCACGCTTGTATGGGAGAACATGTAAACTCCCCACAGACATGTTCCTGCAATGTATTTTTGTTACTTATCCTTCATTCTTGGATAATTTGTTGGAGACAGATACAATAAACAAAAAATAATTAAGAACAGCCACCTCACACAAGTATGACATGTCAATGTCGGATGTGACCTTTCTGTGTGGAGTTTGCATGTTCTCCCTGTGCATGGATGGGTTTTCTCCAGGAACTCCAGTTTCCTCCCACAGACAAAAAAGATGCTCATGAGTAGTTGGTGACTCTATACATTGCATTAAGTTACGGCAGTTGCTAATGCAGCTGAAGAGGTAGATGTCCTTTGCTTCTGGAGCCTCAGGCCGTAGGGTTTGCACCTCTGCTGCCTTAATTTGTTGTTCACAAATGGTTCTCAACTGTTTTGGCTCACCCTGATATGATTGATCTGAGTCGGTGCCTGGAATGTGACTTCTGTACTGACTTACACATATGATAACCTGAATATATACTGCAGTCAATGTATTACACAATTCTGACAACATGGTGGAGTTTGTGTGCATTTTTCTAGTCTTCAAAAAGAAAAAATGTCTTACATTTCATGTCTAAAACCTCTGTTTTTGTTGCTGTGATATAAAACATGCATCATTACTTAGATCTTAACACCAATCATTTCACAGTTTACAATTCGACCACAATTCATCATTTCTTTAGAGAATAAAATAGATATATGTGTATTGCCATTAAGCTGAAAATATTAAGTTTCAATTTTTGGTCCAGTTCCAGCTTATCTGTCCACAGAGCTGTAATCCATAGACAACATACCATTGTTTATAAAAACCGACAACCAACATTATGGGAACTGCTTACTCACTAATTCTCAGTGTTTTGAATCACATAGAAAATACCACCAGTAAACGGATCATAAGTGCATCAAGATCTGCTCAGCATTATGAGCACAAATAGTTTTTTATTTGGAGAGAATCTGATGAATTTACTTATAAACTTCAACAACATCTTTGTGTTTTCCTGTGTATATTTTGTCTAACTCTTGCCTGGTTTGTTTGGTCCACCTTCTCCCAAAGCTGGCAAATGTTCCGCCCAATCAAAGCCGCTCTTTGTCTTACCCCCGCCAGCAGCTTCTAAGGACAGCCTGCTCAGTCAGAGATGATGAGGCCGGCGGGTCGTTGTAACGCACATCGCAGACACACACCAACAGTGTGAGTAACTAGACTGACCGAGGTCAGGCCTGAATGATTCTGTACCTCACCGCCCATGGAGCTTCCTGTAAGTCCTCTGGAAATGTGCCCTGTCTGTGTGAATATCATCACCTTCCACTGGCCTTCTCTAATCAGGAAATCATTAGTGTGATGAATTGTGGATCTCTGTTGAAGAAGATAATCAGTATTAGTCGAGATGACAACAGGAAGATGCACAGACTTTTTCACATGAGTCTCAAATTCAGTGCCTGCCTGCAAAGCTCATTATGATGTTCCAACAATGTGGGTATTATTTTATAACCATGGGTAAACAAGATGCAGACTTGTCCTGTCCATTTACTCATTAGCTTAGTCAAGTCATGGGAACAGTCTGAGAAATAAACCCACCAAAAAAGCAGAGTGAGCATCAGGGGGCTGCATGGGTTTTGTGATTGCATCATGATGTTTTTATATTCCTATCTTTATTTTATGTTTACGTGAGATTTGTGAAGTATAGTAAATAAGCAATACATGTTGTTATGTTTGTTTTCATACTAATCACATCCAACCCAGTCATGAGGCAGGATATGATTTGTAGCAATACAATACGACTGTATCATATTGTTTCATATCCTAATGTACTACACCACATCATATTATTTCTTATTGTATTGAATCATAATCTATTCCTCATATTTTTTGTATTCTATTATATCATAATGCTCTCTATCATATAGTATTTATCTTATTTTTCTTTATATTATTGCACCGTCTTGTATCATGCTGTTGTGGACTATATCCAATTTTTTCATGTTGTATAGTACCAGGTGGTGCAGGTAGTGCATGTGCCTCACAGCAAGAAGGTTACTGGTTTGATCCCTGTGTGGGTCAGGGCTTTCCTGTGTGGAATTTTCAAGTTTTCCCAGTGCATGCATGGCATTCTGGCTTCCTCCCACAGACTAAAAACATGTTCGATAGGTCAATTGGTGCGTCCAAATTGCTCTTAGGTGTGTGAATATGAATGGTTGTCTATCTCTCTGTGTGGAGCCAGGGTCGACTGTCGACTGGTCCAGGGTGCACCTCCAGCCCCCTGTGACCCTGAAAGGGATAAGCAATATAATTAATGGATCGATGGAGGCATTGTACCATGATATATTGTACTCCATTTTATCTTATGGTATCATATTGTTTAGGATTGTATCATATCATATCATATTGTATTGTATTATGTTGTAGAGAGAAGGTATCAATGTACCAACCTTACAGAGAAGTCTAATGGCAGGCAGGCCCACAGGATATGATAGCACAGCTAATATAAGGTTTGACCGGTGGAGGTATAAACTGTGACTGAGGGCATACAGCAGGGGTGGACAACTAGACAACTTGGCCGTGGTCCTCCTTCGCCTTAAATGTGTCCAACCAGTCAGTTTAAAATATCAAGAAAATGTATGTTTGTGAAGAAAAGCTGACAAAATTCACCATGACAGCATTAAAATAACAATATTTCCCAGAAATACAGTTATCTGTAATTGTTTCTGTGAAACTCTACAAAACAGAAATAAAAATCCAAGCTAAATGTGCTTTAACAACCAGTAAATGTACTGTTACTTGCATAAAAAAGTATGAGACTGGCTTGGAGTCTGTGTTCAGCTGATTTGATTTTGCCTTGCTAATTGTATTTGACTTTGAATATGTTTAAATTTTGATTGAGTAACGTTTCATAATTGCTGTAGTTGCAGAAGTCCTGCCCTTTTGCGTTGAAGATAAATTAAATTAGTCTTTAAGTCTGTAAGAAGTTGCACATCGCTGAGATGCAGACACTGTAGCACTTTTTTTGTATGCATCGTGTTACCCCCTCTATTGTGTTTTGCAATCCCCAGGAAGTCCCGACACCCAATTTGGGAACCAAAAAGACATTGTTGAAGGTGTCAGTCTCTAAAATTTAGACTTTAAAGCTAGGACTTTTTTTCATTATTCAAGTTTGCAATTTGTGCTAACAGGAAGGCCATGCATGTCTAATCATTAAATTGGCAGGGGGACTGATCCCAGCATAATAAGTCTATATTTTAGAAATGTTATGTTGGTGAAGGTGTAAAACTATCTTTCAGAGATCATCTTGTCTTGCATTTGGCTTTTTAGAATTTTAAAGCTCACGTTTTTGCTTCAGATTTCCCTTTTTGTTCACGTAAATACCAACAAACAGCTCTGCTCATCACTACTGTTTGACTAGATTTGAATTAAGAGTTAATATCCCGTTTGCTCTCTTTGCACCTCTCCTGTGCTCTCATGTCTGAAGTCGTCTCATCTCCAGGGTGTGTGAGCATCCTGTGTGACTCAGCCTATAATTCAGTGGATGAAGCAGCATCATCAGTGCTCTTCACCTGTCAGGTCAAACCCTAGCTGTCACTCTCCTCGCAGCCTTACCCAACCTTGTTTCCATGGTAACTCTTTCTTGTATCACTGTGTTGTGGAATCTTGTAAGAAGCTTCGTCGAGTGTTTCGTCTCTGCACGGGCCGCCTGCTCCCTGTGACCTCTGGCATTTGTTGTCAGCAGACCGACAGATGCTCTTCACATCCTGTGAAGAAAATTCAGAGTGATTCAGAGCCAGGCAATGACGAGAAGCAGTGAGAACGCTGACAGGGTCAGATTTGGTTGCTCATCCTAATTCTTTTCACCACACAGCTGTTTGGGGAGTGTACTTCTGCATCTTGACACGTTTTGTTGTCACGTTTTCAGGACTCTTACCATGGTGCATTTTACTTGTCATATTCTAACTTAGAAATCTTCAAATTCCCAAATCCCACCACTGTGAGAACACAGATGGCAGAGTTAGACATGGGTGGAACAAACAGATTGTCATTGATTTGTGCAATTGCTGGTCATCTTCTTCTCCACCCTTCCTGTACATATTACTGTCCAACTTTCTCTCACACTTATTAATCCATTTCTACTTTTCCTTCCACCTCTATCACTTCACACATTCCTCAATCCCTCCCCCCCAATTACTCCAGCCAGCTGTGGCCTTCTGGCTCTCACTCCACAAACTGCCAGAGAAAAGTTTGGTGAAGCCGTGGTGGAGAACCTCACTTTGAAAACAAGCTCGGCCACAGCTCTACATGTGTTAAACTTGGCAAACATTACAGAAGGCTTTATTTTAGGTTTGCAAATGGTTGGAGACTCCTCATAAAAGGGTGTTTTTACAGGCTTCTTCTTTGATAGTTAGCCAAGATGAAATACATTTACTTATACGGTTATGGTCTGGCAGCATAAAAAGAAACCTACAATAAGAAACTCTTGAGATCACATTTGTACATGTGACGTTAATCACTGGCATAAATTTAATTCTCTGTCACAAGAGAACAGTTAAATGAGCTGTTACTGGATTCCTAAGGATGAGAAATATTTTATATGTCCAGCATTTCTATGGCATTTGTTCTTAAATGATGAAATCCCTGTTATTTTTCTGATTGTCACTTCAAAAAGTAACAAAGGCCCCATTACTTTATGAGAAGTGTAAGAGAGAGGAATAGGTCTGGTATGGTTGCAAAAGTTAGCAAGCGAATTTCCCTCTGCATCCCTTAATAAAGGTAACAAAACATACTATAAACAATGTTTGATTTAAAAACAGTTTAAGTAATTAAGAATTTACATAAAATACAATTAACACTACACAATCAATATAATCCTGCTTAATACAAGATCCATTTTTACTAAGTTTGTATCAAAGTATCGTGACAAGTCTACTGCCAACTTATAAATCCTATTAATACAGAACAAAGACATGACTCCCAATGCATCTTCGTCTTTCTGGACTTCCTCTGCACGAACCTCAAACTCGTCTGTCAGTGGTCATGTGGCATTGTGGGTAATCATGGACAAGTCAAGAATTTGTTGCATTTGTACAAAATGCTATCTTTGTTTTTTCTTCTTCAACCTGTAAGATGCTGGTAGCTTTTTTGGACATAATCATGCAAACTGTTACCCAACTGGCTGGTTGTTTAAAAGTGAACCAGAAGGATTAAATCTTTAAACTGCATGTGTTTTTTTAAAGGATTGTGTAATTACTGGTCCCAGGTTATTCAATCCTTGTCTTTATCCAGAGAAAACCTGAAGTTTGTTTTGTTTAAAACTTTTGTGTATGATTTAGATTACTTTGTTAATGAAAGAAAAAATCCAATTTTGCCAGCAGAAGGATGATTCACTCTGGAAAACAAAGAAAATGGGACCATCGCAGTGGTTCTCATGGCTAAAAGCCTTCACTTTGTTATGGATCATTGCTGATAATAAGGTCTGGAACAAACAAAATTATTATTATTAAAAGTATTAAAAGTTATTAGACTTACACATTTTGTTCTATGTGATAAGCTTACCACACCTTAATGAAACTAACAGCAAGGGTAAAGAGCTATTGTTTAGCTGTCATGGAACTCCAGCATGGTGGTTCACATCTGCAGAAGCAGTTACAATATTTCCAGTGTAACATCATGCTGCAACCTCTTTTGAGAATTTCCTCTTGACCTGATCAGGTTTGTTCTCATGGTTGTGGCAATGATGTATGAATTATTGTTTATTAAAAAACAATCATAAATGCTTGCTGTGGGTCCCTGGCCATTTTTATAGTCCTTGGTAGCAGTTTGTTAGCAACTGTCCTTTTACAAACACAATAACGCTTTGGAATTAGATCCAAGCAAAGGATGAACATGAACCTCCATAAACTGACCTTTGACATGTGACCTCCAACTCTGGACAGAGCGTATGGGGACCATTATGCAAACTTTGAAGAGGGTCACATGGAGCCTTTTTGAAATATTGCTTTCATTAGCAAACAGAAACAAACAAATGATGAACACAAGACTATAGATAACTTGACTTTTGACTTCTGATCTCCAACCTCTAAAATTTTGTCAGTTCATGACTGTGTCAGAGTGGACCATTGTGCAAAGTTATACAGAAATTCCTTCAGGTGTTAGAGGATGATTATGAGTCATAATGACCTTTGGCCTTGTACTTCTATAATATGATCAGTTCATCCTGAGTCCACAAACTCATGTGTGAGCAATGCTGAGATATTGTGTTCATAAAAACTGATTGGCGTGAGGATAGACAACCTCAAAATATCATGCCTGTTGCTGATCCAGAGGCTCAAACACAACCAAATAAACTAGAGAGCACTTGGAGAGCGCAAACCTCCGCCAAGGTAGCTCACATATTGCTGTTACATCTTTAAGCAATAGTTCCATGATAAATTTACCATCTAAATAGGATTCCTTGACCCTGAAAACCCACACCTAGCTCTTGGAATCATGTTGATATCATTATTAGTTAGACAGTTATTGAGCAAAAATGATCATACGCTAATGGCAGTTACCTGGATCACCATTAACATCTAATCATTTTTAAGTTGGGCCATTACCAACATCTCCTGAAAACTTCAGCAAAATCTGCTGAGTAGTTTTGCGTAATCTTGCTTATAAACAGACAAACAAACATACACCGGCAAAAACATAACCTCCTTGGTAGAGGTAAAAAGTGAGCTCAAACATCACCCTTCGTGACAGCCCCTTGCAGTAATGTCAGTTTCAGGTTTGTGGGATTATCAGATCAGGTTTTCACTCCACTCAGCTCCAAAATACAAATCATTCAGACTGAAGGTCAACAGAAACTCACGGTGAGAACATCCAGGGTGCAGATAAATCTCAGTTGAAATATGGATGTTATGCATGCAAACTAGAGACGGGGAGTGAGCAGAAGAAGAGAAGACGTGGTTTGCTTTGATATAAACCAGGCAGCTTTCCACAGGCTTTAACAAAGATGTCTCATAAATCTGAAAGTGAGACCCAACAGCTCAGGAAATTAAGTCATAGCACAAATACACAATTCAAACAGGAACTGAATGTCTCAGTAGTTCACAAATATTTATACATTCTTCTGTATAGGACCTCTCCCTTTATTGCATGGATGCACATTGTTGTAAAAAAGTATTGTGTTACAACTGTGAATATGAAGTAAAAGGTTTCAGTAAAGATCCTGCAGCTTTAACTCTCCTGGGTTTTAATCCTCCACAGTTTGGCGCTATTTCACAAGTGGAAACTATGTGGAGGCTTTTTCCTCCCCGCTGAGATGAGTGACTCAGTTGTACTTGGTTTTTAAACAAAAAATAGTGTTTCAAACTGTTTTCTACCTCTGTTTCCCCAAAACCATGTGTTTTATTTTTTAGCCCTCACTTACCACTCGTCCAGAGGCCATGTGACGGGAAATCTTCACCGCAGGCTCACACATAGGAGCTGCTTTAGAACAGATCCATCAGCACGTTTATGACAGGAATAAGCAGCAGGTTGTGGTCTGCTTTACTATTTTCCCTTGTTTTCTCTGTGTTTTTAAAAACATCTAATTTCATGACAGAACAATTCACTTTCCACAAAAACCCTGCAGATCTTTAGTGGATAAGTAAGTACGCCAACCTAACATCAGACATGTTATAGAGACAATACTGAATATACTACATCTTTTTATTTAAGAGCAAAGTGTGCAAACGCTGCACTACACATGCACCAGTGATATCAGCTGACATCACTGGTACATGTGTGTAGTGCAGACAGGCAATCTTGATGTGTTATATCAAACCTGTTTTGTACCATGGCCCAGTTTTATGTTATACAATAAAGTTATGGACCAACCTTAGATAGGGAAGGGGGCGCCAAACAAACACACATGTGCAAAGCATAAATCACCATAATGCAGGATCAGAGGGGGCCACTGGCTTTTCTCTAAACCCCAATAAAAAGACATTCAGCAGCTTAACAAAGACATTTAGGAACGCAATAAAAGGGTTAGGTTGGGTTTTTTGAAGCAGGGTTGTGTGAGGTACATGGCATAAGCCTGAACATGTGCCACAGGGTCACAGCTCAGTTTTCTCTCTGTTCAGAAAAACTTGGGACAGGCTCTAATGCTATACATTGCTGTACATGGTGTCAGATTCTCTGCTTAATTTAAAGAGACAAAACAATCCACAAAAACAGTGGGGTCATCACACACTACAAACAGTTTGTTTACATCCACTGAATTTTCCACCACACAGCCACTTTGATTAGGCACTATTTTGAGACACAGCACAGCCTTCATGTCTTTCCACCACAACTACACCAAAAACCACACCTCCAATTAGATGACAAGCCTATATAAACCCGACCATCCCTCTTTACTATGTTTGTCTGCTACTCTTCAACCCACTCTCCCACCCTTTACTCTCCCTCATTAATTCTTCTTCATCTTTTCTCACTCAGCTCCATACCTGCCTCTTTCTATTTGGGGGTTGAGATCAACTTAGGCAGAATAAAGCCTGAGATGGAACTCCCATCCAGAGTCTCCCTCTGCCAAGCTTTACGATGTTCTTCCAGACCAACCTAACTCACGATATGTCTCACATCACACATTCACCTCTCTCATCCTAGATATTCCTCAATCTTCATTAAATGTTACATGTATACTATTTTGGATGTAGTCCTTGCTAGTAAAAGGGCAATTCAGAGTCAAAGGTACAAACTGACAAACTTTGATTTTATAGAGAAAACATCCAGTGAAGAG
This sequence comes from Cetoscarus ocellatus, assembly GCA_037902135.1. Lineage (NCBI taxonomy): Eukaryota > Metazoa > Chordata > Actinopteri > Labriformes > Labridae > Cetoscarus > Cetoscarus ocellatus. Next base: position 171,669 of record JBAMNC010000379.1, on the reverse strand, counting down.
CAGAAGGGTCTTCAGCAGAGTAATGGATGACTGTCCTCAAATCAGTAATTACAACATCAAATATTCAGACTGAAAATCAGGTTTTGCTTTGAGAAGTCATTTTGATGGACTGTGTTAGACATGTTAAAGCACCTCTCTGTCACACCTGCAGTCTGATAAATCAGCCAATGAAAATTGAAGAAAAAGACAACCTGTTGATAGATGTTGTGAAGGTGAAGGGGGCAGGGACAGACAGAGTGTGGGAGGTGCTCTGGAGTGGAGTGAAATTTTCTGAGGTGCTAATAAAAAACACCCAAATCACTTTTTAAAAACACAACTCAAAAGGCATTCAGCTGTAAACATAAAAGAATGTGTTTTCCAAAAGACTTCAGGGAAATCTCCAGCAGAGGAGGCGACTTAAAACTGCTGTGATGTGTTTTTTTGAGGCACTAATGACTCAAGTCTAGAAGAACGAATGATGATCTCATCTGAAATTTCTCAACATGGACAGAAACATATGACAGTAAACTCCTGAAAGGACAGCACAAACATTTAATTATATATAAGATACTTCCAGCGGACCAACAAGCAAGCCATAGACTATCGGCTCACCACACATTATTAAAATAAGCAATTATATAAAAAATACCAAATTATATTTTTATAGTTGTCAATAAACAGACTCAAAAGCTAAAGTCACAGTGTTTACATTTCTATTATTATCTTTGTCATTGTTATTGTTAATATTTTACTTATTATTCTTTAAGTACATGTCTTTTTTTTCTTGGTACGCCCCTTAACCTACAAATAAGCTTTGTTTTTGTGTTTTAAAAGTGTACAGTTTTATAATTTGTATTTTCAGATGTTCTATGTCTGTAGTAACAACAACATCGGAATAATATAAAGTGTATATCGTGTGTTAGCTTTATCAGGGTTTCAGTCAGGTGTAGTAAACCCAAAGACTGTTCTTGAGTTTCTTTTTTTTTTTCTTATTGGACATCTCCTTTTGTGTGGCATTTTGAAATATTGAAAATAATAATAATAATAAAAACTCTTGAGGTCAGGAATCAGGGATTCTGGTTCCCTCTCACCTTAACAGACTGAAGATGTGCATCCAACTCTTTTTATTCTTTGTGTGGTTTCCCTCGCCCCCTTCAAGCGATGTGCTTGGGGCCAGCATTGCTCGCACTCGGGTGGGTCATCCAAGCTCCAGTTAAACCCCGCCCCCTTCAGTCTACAGCTGCGGTGTGCCCGGGTATAAAACCAACACGCGCCCCTCTCCTCGGCCTGGTGCACCGGCTGCAAGGAGGCAGCGGGGATCCGAGGATAAGGGGCAGAAACTAGATATCTCCAAGCTTGTACATAAATCCTGCACTTGCCTCACTTGTAAATCTTGCTTTGCCCACTGACACTTTGTCCTGAGAATCCACATTTTTCCTGTAAAATGACTGGTAGCCCGCTGACAGGGTTGCTGGTTGCGCTGTGCGTCAGCAGCGCGGTGCACGGGGTGCCAAAGAGCAAAAGACAGACTGGCCAGTACCAACTTTATCCTGAACTTCACGACGCGTCCAACGTTCCTTCAGGTTGGTACAAGATACTCTCCTTTTCACGGTTTCTTGAGTTTTTATGAGCTTCGTGTGTAGTTTTACGATGGAAATTTTGTGGCACATTTTGTCATGCAATGCAACTAATTCACAGTAACTTTTTGTCATACATGATGGTTTTATGTTGCATTAATTTGCCATAATACAACTCTTAGTGATTTTTACTCAAAATAGCAACTAAACGAAATGCTGTGGATTTCGCGCAGTTTTGAGTAAAGCCTTAAATAAGTTGTGAACAATTTAAGTTGGATAGAAAATATGCAATGATATGTGATAATAAAAGATACAGAGCAGATCCATATCAGTTTTACACATAATTTGAGTTATACACGTGCTTAAATATGTTTCCTTGACAGATTGATTATTTATTTATTTATGTTGTTGACTGACAGTATGCATGAATGTACACTGGAAAGCTTCAAATGAATTGCCCCTTGTGGGATGAATAAAGTTGTCTGAACTGGACAGAATAATTTTGTTAGATTAAAACCATATTAAGTAAATTCCTTTATCAATGACATTTACTGGGTAAAAAAAACACAAACTAACTTATATTTTTTCACATTTTTGCTTGTACAACTCATTAACAATGCTGTTTTATATTTTCTATGCTAATTTGTCTTCTTTTCAGTTTCATTGTGTATAGCTTTGCTTCCATAAAAGCTTATCAGATATTTCACAACACATCCAAAGGTCTCCTAATTTGACCCAAATTGGTCCAAACTTTACTTTTTAATCATATAGGGCAGAAGTTTGAAAACTGCATATGGTGATACTGTTTTTGCATGTTTATAGTTGGCTGTGAGGAGAATGGTCGCTCATACAGGCTGTATGATCAGTGGGAGAGACCTTACCGTGATAGCTCACTGGTGTGCACCTGCCACGGAGCAGCAGGCATCAAGTGTAAATCTAAGCCTGCAGGTCAGTGAGAGACACCCGTTCATTTCAGAAATGACTCTGATTTGCTACTCTGGATCATTTTTATAGGTAGAACAGAGAGAGAAAAGAGAGAAAACTCTCTTAAGGATACAAACGATGGTCACAGAGCCATCACTGTATCTGTGTGCAGCAAAAGAAGTTCTCCCCACATAACAACTTTGTAATCTTTGAATACTTCCTCTGATTTTCTCTCAGTGGAGGAGACATGTTATGATAAGTACAATGACCGGACGTACCGGGTCGGGGAAACCTATGAGAGACCAAAGGACGGGATGATGTGGGACTGCACGTGCATCGGCTCTGGTAGAGGAAAGATCAGCTGCACCATTGCAAGTGAGTTATTAGAATATTAGATAACTAACATTAGTTCATGTTGTGGTGTATAATTCCTGACTGATGTCCATTGATTTAATTCTTTATTATTTCACTTGTCGGTATTTGTAGATTTTCTGTGTGAAAAAAGTAGACCTTCTCAGGTTTTCTGTGTCAACAATGTCAAACGCACGGCACTCCTGATACTTAATGTCATGCTGCATAGACAGATGCATGGGATATAGTCAGTTGAGTTGCATAGTTCCATTATAACTGATGAGGGGATTTTTTTGCCTCTGAAAGCATAAAATTCATGTATATTCTCCCATTTATCATTGCACATAAACAAATTAGACCTAGAATTTTTAACTTTGTGCATGTACTTGTGGATCTTTGTACACATTTGATTCTATTTTTACACATTCACAAATCTATGTATAGATCTGTGTAGATATTTGTGGACCTGTGTACTCATTTGCAAGTAATTTTGGAACAATAAAAGCTATGCAGTAACTTAGTATAACTTTTTTTTTAAATGCTGGAAACACAGAGATGACTCCATGATGTAAGGAAATGCAGAAAACTTAAGACTGACCAAGAGGACTGTGCAATTAACAGCTATTTTATTGTTGTGATTTGATGCAATAAACCCACTGCAGCAGTCCGAATTGATCCCCCCAAATTAAGGAAACTTTTAAATGTGATGCAATGTTTCTGCAGGCTCTGCTTCTGCACCATTTGATGCTGCCACATGGAGCTATAGCTGGAAATTAGCTACCTTTATTATTTCATTTGTGCCAGTTTAGTTAAGAAATGTTTGCGAATTTTTTTAAATTTAGGGAAAACATGTTGCAACTACAGTCATAAAGAAACATGAAGAACGGCACAGGCAAGAATACTGTTAGTAACAGCATATGTACACTTTTTGTTATTTAGTGCAAATTTTATGATCAGTGCAGTTATTGAACATTGGTAAAGCACATTACATATTTTTGCATCTCATTCAGGCCTTTTTAACATTAAAATATAATGGTGCAATTTGTCATATTTGTGAATGTTACTGATATTTTCCCAATAGAATGAACCCACACATTTTGTTATTGACAGATCGTTGCCATGAAGGTGGCAGGTCCTATAAAATTGGAGACACTTGGCAGAGGCCACATGATACCGCTGACTATATGCTAGACTGTGTGTGTCTCGGAAACGGCAAAGGAGAGTGGACCTGCAAACCTGTGGGTAAGTCTCATTTACACCTGTGAGATAAGTTATAAGTCTCTTCTGGGATTAGTACCATCCTATCTATGTTCACTACTGCAGAAGTTGAGGAGCACCTATGCCTTACACTCTTGTGTAGTCTATCACTTAAATGTGCCCAGAGTCCAAACTGGTTTTCTTATGCTTCCCCCACAGCCTGGAACACTATACAGACTGAACTGAAAATGGCTAAACTGGTTTCACTCAAAGCTTTTCATTCCATTTTGCTCACCAGACAGCAAGAATCCTATGAACAATGCCTGTGTTTTTAATTGTAACTGTCCTCAAAAATTATTGCTCTTCCATTGTCAAGTTGTTGTTTTTGATATATTTATTGGTTGTAATTTATTGCCTAAACCTTTTTTAATTTTGTATTGATATTTGACGCGTGCTGCTGACCTCTTGGCCAGGCGCCCTTGTAAATGAGATCCTGATCTCAATGGGATTTATCTGGTTAAATAAAGGTTAAATAAAATGAAAAAAATAAAAGATTCAGCAGAACATAAACCCCTTTTTTTGAAGCCTGGATTGCAATTAAATGTGACATATCCCAGTGTTGTTTATGCAACCTGCCACAACACACATGCACACTCTCAAACATGGTGATAGGGAAACTTCTCAGAAACATGACTGTGCAAATATTTGACATCAGTACCAACAAACATGATTAGCAGGTGAGTGAACATTGTTCTCCTGTTTGCCAGTTTATGAAAAAGTGAGTGAACATTGTTCTCCTGTTTGCCAGTTTATGAAAAAGATATTTACCTTTGCCAGCAGCACGGTGGTGCAGCGGATTAGTTCACATGCCTCACAACAGTTAGATTGCTGGTTTGACTCACTGTGTCATTTAGGACCTTTCTGTTTGGAGTTTGCATGTTGTGTGGGTTTCCTTTGGGTAATCTGACTTCATCCAAGATTAAAACAACAATAGGTCAATTGGTGACTCTAATTAGCCCTTAGGTATGAGTGTGAGCATGAATGGTTATCTGTCTCACTATGTGGCCCAGTAATTGGCTGTTGATTGGTTCAGGGTGTCTCCTGCCTGTTGCCCATGACAGCTGGGATGGGCTCCAGGCCCCCTCGACCCTGAAAGGATGATGATGGATATATATTTACCTTCACTGGGCTCCTGTCTCTGATCTGATTTGAATGCTGTGATGTAAGGTTGGATTGGGGATGTCAGTGGCTTCTTCTGGTAGGTTGCTCTACCATCAAATGAAGGTTAAGGATTCAAGCCCAGCTCTGGCTGTCACATGTCGATGTGCCTTTGGGCAAGAAGCATAGCTCCAAGTTACTACCACTGCTGCATCAGAGGCATATAAATGGATATGAAAGCATGTGGATGTGTCAGCTTATACTGATGGGCAACTTTCATAGAAAGTTCAACCATTAGTGAGTGAATATGAGAGTGAATGGGTAGGTGTGACCTGCTGTGTAGAAGGTCTCTTTAGTAGTCAGAAAGATTAGAAAAATGCTATAAAAGCTCAAGTCTGTTTACCATTTTTCAATGCTATGTCTTGACAAACTGCAGCTGAAGGGTGCCAATGGCCAGGTTGTTACATCACACCCAATATAGAGAGGCTGTAGTTTTTGGATGTTGGTAGCATGGGATCAAATCAAACCTGTGGCCCCTTTTCTGCATAATATTCACTGCTCTCGCTCTAATGGTTTCCTGCACTATTCCCTGACCTATCTGAATAGAGGCTTAAAGCCCCCTACCTCCAAAACACAAGACAAACACAGTGACAAAAAACAAACAAGATTTTTTAAATCTATTGTTTTCTGTGCAGCTGAGCGTTGCTATGACAACAGTGTTTCTTCATCGTACATGGTGGGGGAGACGTGGGAGAAACCATACCAGGGCTGGATGATGCTGGACTGCACCTGTCTCGGAGAGGGAAACGGACGCATCACATGCACTTCAAGGAGTAAGAACAATCCAATCTAAACTCACTTCTTACTGTTACACACTCCTTTATAAGCAGCCTCTGACCTCTCCTCTTCTCCTACTAGACCGATGCCATGACAGGGACACCAGGAGGTCTCACCGTATAGGAGACACATGGACAAAGACGGATGTGAATGGAAACATCCTGCAATGTCGGTGCCTTGGGAACGGCCGTGGAGAGGCAAAGTGTGAGAGTCGCGTTTCAGGCAGAAGTAAGACACAGTACCTGCTCAATATCAGCCCCATGTTCAGTAACTGATGATACAGTCTTTTCAGCATTCACAACCATGATGTTCATTATTCCTTTATTTTGTTCTTCAGCCACAGGGTCTGTCGTGGTGACCCCACAGACTCAAGTGCTGCCTGAAGGAACTTGCCGCACAGAGTCTGGAGCAACCTACAGCGATGGACAGCGCTGGTTCAGAAGTCAGGGCAACAAACACATGACCTGTACCTGTTTGGGCAATGGAGTCAGCTGCCAGGAGTACGGTGAGTTAAAGACAAAGGGAGGAAAAACAGGACTTATTTCCGTAAAGAGAAAATAAATGCATTTGTGCTCAGATTTTGACTTCATTGATCCTTCAAACGTAAGCTACTCCTTTACAAACAATGTTTGATGTGACTTTGTGATGCTTTTTATTTGATATTCTTTATCTTCGCATTCATGTCACAACAGGCGAATATTTAGCATTTTCAGATGTGCCTGTTTTTACCTCTAATAACCATTTTCTCACTCTTCCCTTCTGTCTATCCAGAGGCAAGGAAGCAGACGTATGGTGGTAACTCAAACGGGCAGCCCTGTACATTCCCCTTTGTCTTCATGGGAAAGACGTATTACTCCTGCACCTCAGATGGACGCACAGACGGACAGCTCTGGTGCTCCACAACTGAGGACTATGAGAGAGACCAGCTGTACTCCTTCTGTACTGAGAAGAATGGTGAGCTTTTGGAATAGATAGATAAATGAGATGTTTCATTTGATATGTTGTGAATTAAGAAATCATCTAAAATCATTCACCAGCTGGATAAAGATGATTTACTTGAAGTCAGTTGTTATAACCCTGTCTCATATGTTCACATTAAGTGCAAATATTGTTGAAATCACAGTCAAAAGTGCACTCAGTTATTAAAATCACACCAGAACATAGAATAATTCCTGTGTCATTCTATTTCAGCCATTGTGGCAACAAGAGGCGGAAACTCCAACAACGCCCTCTGTCACTTCCCCTTCCTCTACAGCGGACGCAATTACACCGATTGCACCTCTGATGGACGCCGTGATGGCATGAAATGGTGTGGTACCACCTATGACTACGACACAGAGCAGCGCTTTGGATTCTGCCCCATGGCTGGTTAGTATGTTTCTGTTTGAGTGTATTTGATTATTCTTCACTTAACATTTGTTTCTCAGGATCACTTTGTCAAGAAAAGATACAACAGCAGTTATTTGACGTAGCTTTATCTGCATGTATTTGTATATTTTGAATTTGGCGGTATGACTCTGATGAGGGGCTCTCCCAGCTTTTCCATTTCAGTGATAGTGGAAGCACAGGAACAGGAACAGTACATGTCCCTGCCCTCCTTGCAGGCCACAAGAGTGCATGAGGCAGGGAGACAAGCAGCCAAACTCCCCAGAGCATACATTTACGTCAGCTGACATTGATTAAGTCTGAGAAAAGCGTAAAGGAGGAGCTGGGGTGGAGGAGGGTTGCAAAGCGGCTCACAGCGGGAGCAGTGAAGAGTAGCTAGCCTAGAGCATCTTAAGTAAGGCAGCCTGAGTACATTTTGCCAATGGCAGCTTCGAGGTAATCACCTGGCTGCCAGCAGTGGCGGGCTAGCTTTGAATCAGCTGTTTAATAATGGGATGCTTGCATATTAGCAATCTTGACTCTGTGTCCTGAACTAGAACTAATGCTCTTCTCAAAATCTTGAAACAACTCTGCAGTTAAATGTTCAAAAACATTTGGGCTCAGAGATTTTTTGGTTTCAACGTAGATCGCAAAATACCAGCATGGACTATAACAATCTTTATTGAAAAATGCAATAATTATATTGAACTAAAACTTGGTATGCAGTCTACAATTAGGAGCTCTTAAAATGGTTTAAAAATGTTTTTTTTTAAAGATTTGTTTGCTTTTTTTATTTGGGTTTTATGAGGTATATCAGTAGTAAATCAATCAGCCAAAGCCTGTAGGGCCTAGCTTCTGTGTCAGTTCTCTCTGTACAGGGGCAGAGTTCACAGAATCACATTGGCTGCTCTGTTTACCTTTGACGTGTCCCCTTTAAACCATACTTTAAAAGTATCAACATTTCTTTTTAAGATGGGATGACGTTGCATGAAAATTGAAATTTTACAAATCATCAACTATTTTAATGTTCTGATATCACGTCCAAATTCCTACGGGAAACTGTTAGTTTTTAATCAGTTTCCTTGCCTAATTTCTTTTATGCAGCTCACGAAGAGGTTTGCACTATTAATGATGGGACAATGTACAGAGTGGGCGATAAATGGGACAAACGCCACGATGTCTTGGGTCACATGATGGAGTGCACGTGTCTGGGAAATGGTCGCGGGGAGTGGAACTGCATTGCTCACTCACAGCTCAGAGGTCAGAGAACTTTCTACAAAATTTCTCTAAAAAGTGGTCATACTTCAAAACTTGATCAAAGAGAGTTAAGGTTTTTTGTTTGTTTTTATCCAGATCAGTGTATTGTTGACGGCCTTACCTACGAGGTGAACCAGGAGTTCTCAAAGCGCCACAATGAGGGTTACATGATGAACTGCACTTGCTATGGACAGGGACGTGGACGCTGGAAGTGTGATGCCATCGGTGTGTTCATGGTTCATTAATAGTTCTGCTGTTTGTAGATAAACTTTTACCCAAGGATTACTTCCCCATACAATTCTGTCATAATTCTTCTTATTGTTTGTATGTCTCCACATCAGATCAGTGTCAGGAGCCTCAAACCAGGGCTTTCTATCAGATTGGAGAGGCATGGGACAAAGTCATCCATAACCTCCACTATCGCTGTTACTGCTATGGCAATGGGATTGGAGAGATGAGATGTGAACCTCAGCAGACGTACCCAGGTAAAAACAAAAAACAAACAAGCAAACAAACAAACAGACAACTAACTTCAAATATGATCTGTTTAAAGGTACAGCGCTTGTTAGTTGGTGCACAGCTGTGAAAACAGTTATAGACAAATTTAAGAATCAGTCCCAAAACCCCATGAGATTTTTGATGGGTCAATGACATGGCACATTTTTTTGTGTTCCCATGGTTTAGTTAAATTTAAAAAGGTTAAAAATTAAAAAATAAATTCATAAATTACTTGAATACATTATCTTTTTTGAAGACCTAGTTTAAAATTTCTGGATTTGATCAATTTTAAATGACTTTACAGGGGATAATGGTAAAAATGTCATTGTGGTGTAACCAAAAAAACTTGGTACCAAATACTTTAACTTGTTCAAAATTGGTGAAATTCTTAATAAAACACATTATCAACTAGTTTGGCATAATCCTACATTTGTCGTGTTTTAAAATTAATGAAAAAAATGGAACACCATTGTTCTGAATATTAGAACTAATTTGGGGTATTTGTGGACTATATAAATTGTCAACGCAGAGTAACCAACATTCAAGGAGCCATTTTGTTTTGAAATACCCCAGAAGCATGCCAAGGTTAGCTCTCTTTGAAATCTTGATAATTTGACATTTTTAGGGTATGGTCAGGTGTGCTTAGGGTTACATGTCAAATGGTATGACCTTAGAAAACCATTTATAATTCATAATAAGTGTAAAAATAAGTATTTATTTAAAAAAAAAAAACATGTTTGAAATCTTCACATTAAGGCCATGTGCTTACATAGGTGTCCATCTGTTAAATTTGAATCTAATTTAAATGTCAAATGGTGTAACCGGCTACACCATTTGATATCAGCAAATAACAGAAGTTTTTGATGCTGATTTAAGATGAAATGTGAACTAACTTACTATGTGGAACTATTTTTAAGTGTTAAGTCTCATATGTCTTAAAAACAAATTGGTGACTTATCCACTACTTTATTATCAGATCTCTGGAAGGTTAGTGTAACATCATTTTACTGCATGGCTTTATTATTTTTGCTGTAATACATATTAAATATAAAATTAATAAATATTTGTATTCCATTCACTTTCATGGTCACCAACATCATCAGGCAGTGTAACTGTTTTTGTCAATTGGTGTAACCAATATTTTTCATAAAAATATTACAATTTAAAGGAAAATTAATGGGGAATAAGATGTAATCCTCTGTTGCAATGTACTAAAATATTTTTTAACAGTTTAAACTTAATTTGTCAAACGTTATTTAGAAAACGCAAAGTGATTTTCAGTATTTGTCCTGCTCTAGTTGGCAAAAACACATAATTGTAATTTTAAAAAAATCCTTAAAAATATATTTTCAAGTGATACATTCAAATTAAGTCACTGTTTTTATAAGTACACTTGCATACACTCTAGGTGGAAATAAATATTAAATAGTTCTCCTTTTGTTGTGGTTACACCACTTGACATTTTCAGGGGCAGTCTGTCTTTCCTTTTGTAAAAAATGGTTCAAAACCTATTTGAAATTACATGAAATCAACAGAAATACAAAATATACATTTTTGCAAACCTGTTGCAAGCTTTTAAAACAATTTATTAAAACATTTTTTAATTGCTCATCATGCAAACTCTTATTTGTCACTGACCTGTTAACATTTACTCTTGCTTTTTGGTTCTCTTCTCCAACTACTCTTAGTTCTTCCTGATTTCTCATGGTCAGACAGCTGTTAGAGCTTAGTTTGTGTTTGTTCAACTTATTCAACCTCCCCGCATTCTTTACCCCTCTCCCCTCACCTGCCTTTAACCTCCCATGACATGTCACTGAATTTAAAGTTTACTCACTGTGTTGGTGGAAGGATTAAGCTTTTTTCCCTCAACTTTGAAGTCTGCCAAATGGACAAGTGTCGGCCAAGAACATCATCCTGCCTCTCCTCTCAGACTTTGTAGATTGAGAGGGTTTTTTCCTCCCCCGCCGACCTGCAGAGAGGAAAGGGATGCTTGTGGGTAGAGCCAGATAAAATATGAAGTTTTTTAAGATCCCTCAATAGATTTTCAAATGTAGTGTTGATAAAATGCTAGGCTTAATCCTCATTTAAAAGATTGTTTATGTTACAACTACTTATTATATGTTTTTGCCACAAAACTGTCTGTTCAGAATATTTCATCCAAATGGCAAATGGTCATTTTATTTACTGTATATTCAGATCATTTATATTATTGCTAAAAATCAGATATTTATGTTTGTTTAATAGTACACGTGCAAGCCTGAGGCAGCTTGTATTGGGTAATAATAACCAGAATTTTCCGGCACACTGTCCAAGTTTCACAAATGTATGGACAGCATCAGGAAAAGCGTCGGCTCCTTGCCTTTTTACGCACTTTTACCAGTGTTGTGAATATATTTGTGCGACAATATTGCTGTCAGAGATTCTCTGCCAACAATGCTGTAGGTGTTACAATGTTAAGAGTTGCCATGTTAAAGGTCCCATGTCCTGCAGAATCAATTTTCTTTGATTTTAATACTTATTCATTTATTTAAATATTCTTTAAGTATTTTTTATATTTATTTAAAGTTAGAAGGGTCCCTCTTTACAATGCTGTGTGAGTATTTAGTGTGAACATAAAACAATCCGAAGAAAAATGCATTATGTTTTATTACCTGGATCAAGCAAAGCAAATGAGCTGTTGATATGAAAGCTAACATGATCTTTTTTGTTGAGGGTATGTGTTGTCAGGGTGGCACATTCTCTTGAAAATGCTGTGGTAAACATTGAAACTTTGTAAATTATAATTATTTGTTTTCTCATTACAAAAATGTCAAGATAACAGTCATGTATCTTACTTCATGGATACTGAGGTACCATTTTTGGTCCATATTTGCTGGCCTACATGTTGATCGCACTGAGCACACTGTCCACCTCAAATATCACTCTGTAGCTGAAAATGTTGCTTAATGTGGGACTTTGTACTAAAATCAAACACTGACCTTAAAATCAGCAGTTGCAACATTTATTTAACAACCTTTAGAGCAGAAAAAGTAGGTCTGTGCCGAGCACAGTGTGTGAACTTAAACCTGTGTTCAGAGACTAGACACATCGTGATGAAAATAGTACCCCCGTGTCATACCAAATGGTCAGATGTCAGAGGGTGTTTGAGCTGGTTTAGCATCGTCTGGTGGTTTTGTTCCTCCCTAAAACCATGAATTCATCTGACAGAGCCTCGGCATAAAGTAGCCAACTCTCACCCAAGCTCTATGAAAGAAACACTGTGATGTATGTGCCTCTTCTTTGAGAGTAGCATCTATGTGTCCTATGCTATCTCCTGATGCCTTTCTTCCACTTGTCTTTCCTCAGATGGTCACAGACCTGTCCAGGTGATCATCACAGAAGCTGGAAAGCAGCCGGACTCTCACCCCATTCAGTGGAACCCCCCCTCGTCTGTGGCCATCACCCAGTACATCCTGAAGTGGAGAATTGTGAGTCACTCTTCTGGTTAGAGACTGTTGAGTAAGCTCCTGTTGTACCCTTTACAACAATGTTTTAATATTTGCAGACTGGTAGCAAACAGTCTAAATCAGGTCAGGTGCTTTTTTTATGTCGACTGGAGTTTGAGCATGGACAAACAAGATGATTAGAGGGAACATGAACTCTGCTTTAGTGTCCACGGAAACAAACACACAGTTTTCCAAAAAAATTCAGTGAAGTAGCTCCTAGAGTGTGTTTTTTTTCCTCTCACATCGTTTTCTGTATGAAGCCTTTAAAGTCCGACAAACTCGGCCAAAAATATTTATAAAACTTAATTTATGTCAAACAGATTCTCTCCGAAGGGGTTTGTGTATTTTGGATGATGGAGGCTCCCCTGCAGAGACGGTTTGTAGTTTTCCTCCAGACTGGTGAAAAGCCAGACGAAATACCTCTGAAGCAGGATGTGTAAAAAGTAAAGCGGTTTGAGTGTGTGTCCTGTCCAAAATATACAAGCCTACTACTGCCTTGTTGTTACATGCTTTTGCAACTTTTGCAGTTGTGGACAACTAAAGCACGGTAGCTGGTCAAGATCTGGGTTACCCTTGAGATATGGTGTGTTCCAGTTGATCTCAGAACTGGGATAGTCCGATTTGCAAATTAGATAAATCACTGGGAATACCTCCTTTGGTCAGAATTTTCAACTTCGAAGTCAGATGTCCTTCAGCTACACTGACTTAACCATGTGACGTAATCCCCCTTTCCAGTTCAGTTCTAGGAGTAATTGCAATGCAACATTAGACTGGACATTCGTCCAAAGTTCAAGAAAAATTTCTCAACACATTCTTGAGATATCAGTGTCACAGGCAAGGGTTAGGGTTAGGGTTAGGCCTCATAGGCCTCATACCTCAATATCCAGCCATCAAAATGAAATGAGGCCATCCTTGAGTCAGAGTGAACATTTATGTAAAGCTTGGACATGTTTTCTTTAAATATTAACAAGAATCATGTTCACAAGTGAGGAATGAACATGCGATTGAATTATATAGACTTTAGAACCGTGACCTGCAAAATCTCATCATCTCACCCTGAAGCCACAGTAGACATTTGTTAAGGGTTTGAAGAAAAATACCTTCTGGAGTTATTGGTTCACAAGCAAATAAAGAAGAGGTGGCACTGACCTTTGAGCTGCAGCGTTTAAAACAGTCAGTTTTACTTGAGTCAGAGTGGACATTTCTCAAATGTTGGAAGAAAATACCTAGAATGGTATTTGAGATATTCTCCAGCAAAGGATGAACAGCTAGCCATCTGACTTTGAACCTTGACTTAAAACCTAGAAGTTCTAATATGGTTATCCTTGAGTCAGAGTGGATGTTTGTGTCAAAGTTTGAAATGAAAATCCTGACAGGGGGAAAACTTTTGATTATGTAAAATGAGAAGATAATGATCACACAACCATCAGTTTATGCTTTATTTTCTTAAAGACCATCCCACAAGAATTAAAGCACTAACTTGTCTTCTCCACCCCTCGGGTAGAAAAACAGCCGAGGACCTTGGAGGGAAGTCTCTGTCCCTGGCCATCTCAACTCCTACACCATCGGTGGGCTGCGTCCAGGTGTCACCTATGAGGGTCAGCTGATCAGTGTTCTGCGCTACGGGCGCCGTGAGGTCACACGCTTCGATTTCACCACCACGTATGGTTCTTGTAAGTAGACGTACTAGACACAGATAAAAAAAAAACATCCTGCGTGGATGTCTCACATTATATTTCTTTTCTCTCAAGTGGAAACATCAGAGGGAGAGACGACTGTGCCTCCTCCTGTGATGGACACCTCCGAGTCTGTGACAGAAATCACCTCAAACAGCTTTGTTGTGTCGTGGACGTCAGCCTCTGCCACCATCTCTGGCTTCAGGGTGGAGTATGAGCTCAGTGAGGATGGAGCAAAGCCCAAAGTCCTGGGTAAGACCCTCTCACATACTTTAAACCTCTACAACACAATTATACATTAAAGACATGACAGCTGAATGTGATTAAAATATTTGCTCACTGGTTAGTATAAATTAGTAGATATTTGTACTTAACCCTGAAAAAACTTTTTCAAGTAGAAATGTGATTCAAGAGTGTGGATAAAATCTTATTTGAATTATTGTAACCAATACATGGGCATTATTAGTCGTATTTTACATTTTCTGGAGAATATTTAACCAAATTGACTTCTGTAAGGCTCACTAACACTTTGGGTGTCAAACATTTCAGTGCATTCAGGCAAAAGAATGAAAAATACAAAATCCATAATCTCCATAAATTAAGCCCCTCGTTGATTTATAAGGCCTGAAATGATCTCCACCACTCAAAAACTTAAAGACATAGGCTAAACAAAGTTAATAAATCCACTGTGTAAACAAACCACAAGCTTTTTCCCCCAGTGCATTTCTGCAATCGGACCGTAACAAAGCTTTACAGTCATTCCACCTTAAAACACTGCAAGTGATCCTTTTAGGACATTATATCGGTTAGGGCTGCTCGATTATGGCAAATCTCATAACAATGATTGTTTGAAAAGATATTGAGGTCACGATTATTAAACACCATTATTCACTGATTTTAAAACAGGTGCCACATGCTTTCATGAACATTTACGCTTTTGACACTATTATTTTTAACATTACAGAATGGTCAATACAAAGAAATTTACTTTAAATACAATTTAAATACAAGTCTGTACCAATACACATATTGGCAACGTGTATGTTATAATTTATTGTCATATTTATTTTTTAGCACAGGCCTATCTGGTACTACCTTCAAAGACGGCACAGAGGGGGGATCGCTTTGTCCCCTTTTTATGCCTCCATGAAAACAAAAATGATGGCAAAATGTCAAAGGGGCATAAATATCATGCCTTGAAACACTGTGTTAATAAGCCTATAAAGTAAATGCACTGCTTTGTGTTTTTTTGCTAACTTTTGACCATGTTTCTCCAGATCTACCTCGCACTACCAACTCCGTCACCATCTCTGACCTTCTGCCAGGGCGCAGATACAATGTCAACGTCTATGAGCTTCCAGATCAGGGACAACCACACCTCATTCTGACCACCTCCCAGACCACAGGTGAGAAAACACCGCTCCCTCTTTGTTGTTTTTTCAATGCATTCAATATTATCCATGTAATTCTCATTTTTACACCTAATGTAACACTGAACCTCCCTCTCTTTCCTCCTTCCAGCTCCTGACAGTCCCACTAAGCATGCAGTCGATGAGGTTGGAGAGACCTCCATCAGAATCAGCTGGGCCAGGCCTCAGGCTCCTATCACTGGTACAATTATGTTTTTTTTTTATAGGAGTTGAATAATATCAGTGCAAAGAGTTTTATATTATGCTGACTGTGTGTATCTACATTTGTGCCCTTCAGGTTACAGAGTTGTGTACACACCATCGATTGAAGGCAGCAGCACTGAGCTAACTCTGCCCGAGTCAGACACATCAGTGACCCTGGTCGACCTTCACCCTGGGGTCCTCTACAACATCAGCATCTACGCTGTGGAGGAGAACCAGGAGAGTGAGCCCGTGTTTGTTCAAGTTAACACTGCAGGATCTCCTCTGCCAGGTACACACTTAAAACCACAGAAAGAAAATAATGACACCTGCTCTGCAGTGCACATTTAACGTAATTTACTACTTCATACTCAACCAAACTCTGTCTGAGTATGTTATATAATATGACATTGATTTGTTATCTTTGTTTAAGCATAGCTTTAGTCTTTCAGCTGACAGCAGATGTATAATTATCCTCTCAGCTGAAGTTTCCTTATAGGGTCATAAACCCTTAGAAGAGATTTTTAATGTTTGGTAAAGACTGAATGTCAAAACAAAACTTTGTCAAAATATACTTTACACAGAGCTTGATATTTTTCAGAGGCCTCTTATCTGGCCTCTGAATGAACTCTCTTTGATTTGCAGTGGGCTCAAAACAGGGTTATGTGTATATGTGGTTTAAAAAGTTTGAATATCTACTCTGAACATGTTTTAGAAAGCTTCAGTCCATCTTGATTTTAAAGTCTTTATTTCACCCCTGCTCCTGGTGCTGCCACATGAAATCTGCTGCTAATAATGATAATCTTTATTTATGGAGCACTTTCCAAAGTTTGGTTGTGGTACATCACTACAGTTATTAAAGATATCACTCCACTAACCTTGACTATGAATAACCTTGAGAGAGGAGTGCTTCATGATTATTCAAACCCGCTCAGAGCAAAGATGCAGTTTAAGAATGTTTAACAATGTTTCATGGAGCAGTTGCAGTTTTTGAAGCTTGAATCAGGTTGGCTGACAGCGTGGCCTTCATTTCAGTTCTAGTTGCTGAGAAGTGGTGTAGATTTGAGTCATGTTGTTTTTTTAAGAGCTAATCTGCATTTTGAGGCCCAGAGTTGTGTGCATGTGTTTAATATTGGTCATGGCTTTGTGGTGAAACACAGTCTTGATGTTTGCTTTGTTTATCTGTGGTGACACAAATTCCTCTAAATGATCAAACTGCTCCAAGTTAAGCAGGGGATAATGACAGATGGTGCATTATCTCTGTCCTCTAACTCACAGCATGTGGTGGTATTCTGTTGAAGCATCAACGTCTGGATCTACTTGTTTGTTTGATTTTTTTAATGCAACTGCAGCAGGTCACTTATAGTCACTGTCCACGTTTAAATCCTATTGTTGCTGTCGGACACTAACCTCCTATCTCCATTTCATATGATTTCTTTTATTTTTTTCATAAAACATTGCTATTTGTCACCCTCCATGTTGGTGAGTGGGTTTTAAAAACTTTTAACCAAACTTTAGTACAAAAATCTGATTTATGGTGAGGACAATATGGTATTCATTTTTATAGTTGTAGAGCGTGTTCTGAGAAGAAGCAAATTTAGAGAAAGGGGATTTGTGCCCAACAGCCACACTATGCTATGTTACATACAGCTACAAGACAGGCATGAAAAACAAAAGTGGAACAGAGTGTTGTTGCTGTGTTAAAAAATTCTGGACACTGTTGTTTTTCTAGATGCAACAGCATAAACTGGCATTTGCCCGTTGCAAGCAGTTGCACCTTTTAACTCTTCTTGTTGCACATCTTTGGATTAAACTTGTCTTATTGGAAGATAATAAAATAGATAAAGGGAAAATATTAAGAAATGAAAAATAAAGACAAAACATTTACTAGGAAAAAACTCTAAAAGACATAAAACTCATACCAGTTATTCAAAAAAATAAAACAGACTTTAACATCAAATTTAAAATTAGGTCACCTGGCTAAAAGCACATTAGGTTGCTGTTTGTATGTTGGATGGAAACCAAAACGTACAATATTCTGGTTTCCTAGAATTTCTACAATGAAAGTCCATCTAAATCACCATAAGTGGGCTTATCTTGAAAATGAACCATGGTGCATGCAGAGTTTGCATAACCTGCACATAAAAGGTATCACTGTTTCATGAAATGATCAATGCTGTGGGAATCGTGAGCTACCCTGTGATTCCCAGCCCTAGTCAGAATTTGGGAATGACTTTAAGTAATGTATTTACAAGTGAGTTACCTTGAGTTGATTTGTCGAGTCTGTCAGAAAACATGTTCTTAAAATTTCTGTCAGAGGGCTGTAGTGCACAATCGAAGATTGAGCAGGTCTATGGTTAAAGATCTGATTTAAACTGTTTCACGAAAAAGACAATATTTATCCAAAGTGTCCTTTTAAAATCCCAATATATATTGCAGGGGGAAAAACGATTGCACCATCAGTTTTACCCAATATTGTTCAGCCCTTGTTCTTTAAAAAACAACCCCTCTGCTTAAAGGCTACTATAAGTCTTCTAAAGAGTCTCCTGTCTACAGAGGTGGTCCCAGCACCCACAGACCTGCAGTTCTACGAGGTGACTGATGTAAAGATCACCATCACCTGGACGGGCCCACCCAGCGAGGTGACAGGATACAGGGTGACCTACTCTCCTATTGGTCCTGATGGCACTGAGGTCAGACCCCTTCCCCTGCCTGTATCACCCAACGCCTACTCTGAGATCACCCACCTGCACCCAGGAACACTGTACCGCTTCTACATCTACGCCATCAATGGTGGAGTGGAGAGCACACCGCTGGTGGGAGAAAAATCGACCAGTAAGTGCCAACATAAACAGAGAATTAGAAATCAAAATTTTGGATGAAGAAGTGAAAATACAGGAAAATGTCAACGCTTTTATACAATATGTATGTGGTAGTTTGGCTGCAGTTTTTCAACATCACAAAACAAGCCTGGTCTTGGATGTCAAGGACTTCTTTTTTTTCTTTTGTGGTGGTTGGATAAACAGGGTTTAATATAATTTATTTTTTTTTACCAAAGTCATAACAAAGTTCACAACTCAATAAATATAATAAAATAAAAGAGATATATGTTGTGTATCACCATCAAGTCTTCATCGCCCAGCCCTAGTATGGTGTGTTATTCCCTTATCTGTTGTTTTTTTAAAACCCACGCAGAGCCTGATTCACCCACAAATCTACAATTCACCGACCTTGGACCCAGCAGCGCCATG
This sequence comes from Cetoscarus ocellatus, assembly GCA_037902135.1. Taxonomy (NCBI): domain Eukaryota; kingdom Metazoa; phylum Chordata; class Actinopteri; order Labriformes; family Labridae; genus Cetoscarus; species Cetoscarus ocellatus. The sequence continues at coordinate 152,504 of JBAMNC010000379.1, read as the reverse complement.
GCCACCTGGAATGCTCCTCATGCCGTCGTTACAGGTTACCGTCTGTACCTGAGTATCGGGGGGTCCACCCCAATAGAGAAGAGGATCCCAGGCAGGGTTACCCAGTTCCCTCTGAGGAATCTACGTCCTGATACCCAGTACAGGGCCACCCTCCACTCCGAGCTGGACAGCGAGCTCAGCGAGGGCATCACAACATACTTTGCCACCAGTCAGTATTGAGAAAAAGAGCATCAGCGATGAATCAAAGGGATCCTGGTCATTTACTGATATTTATTGTATTTTCTTGTTTTTTGTCTTGTAACCAGCCCCACAGATGGGAAATGCTCCCCCTTTCAGCACCGAGGTCACTGATACCTCCATCATTGTCACATGGATACCAGTCCAAAGGTTCAGCTACAAGGTGCAATCCTGAGAAACAACTATTTCTATTAGAACAGAATTAAAGTTACTTTTACTAATATTTCTTTACTGTGAAGTCACATTGCTCCTTCTGTCAATCACACTAGCGAGTTTTTTTTAACATGTTTGAGTTTGTCTGGTTTTCATAACTTTTCTGTTTAAGAACATTTTGGGGGATATTTTAGTGCCTTTATTTAAGGTGTGATACAATTGCAGAGGCGAGAGTCAGCCCAGGACAGCTTAATTAAGGTCCAAAGCCTTTATTTGACCTCTGAGTTATATCAGTGCCCTGTAACATGGCTGTTTTGTTACAGTTTAATACTGACAGTGGAGAGTTTAGTGATGATAGGTCATTACAGTCTCTTAGCAAAAACAGAGATATAAGAGTAGGGTTAGGTTTTTGGTATTAAAATAACTTGAGATTGCTCTGTCAGCAAAACTTGAACAAGACATTATTTTGTTTGCATGTTTGTCATATCAAATTTCAAAGTTTAATGGTATAAGTTTGTTGTCATGTATTACTGTAATACTTAGTAACGATTTATAATTGATTATAGATAATAATTATGAATTAATGATCATTATTAATTTATGATTCATTTTTACAGTACATTACAATATCTAAAACAGAAATTGCAGTAAAGTTATGATGCTGTAATGCTCAGTTACTAAATTATTGTTTATCTGAGGTGAGCTTCTGTCATGATTACATGTAGGCTCAGTGATTTATTTTTAGCCTGCTGGAAATCATTTTTTGAAGAGGGAAACAAAGTAGAAGTATTTTAAAATTCAAGTAGAAAGATAATTTTAACTCTAAATGATGGGTGAGTAATTTATTTAAGGAGAAATAAGTGATAAGTACACTATCAAACTTAGAAGGTGATAATGTGTCAGCGTCAAACTATTCACTTTTTTTCTGCTCCCTGATGGGAAAAAGTAGTCACAGAAAGGCTGCATCAATTTTCATGTGCTCATTCATCAACATTAGTTAAACATTTGTAAAATGTCAGTTGAGCCTTAATAAATACTTTACAGGTCATTTTTAAGCATTTATTTTTATTCATAATTAGTAAACACAACAATACATGCTTTACTGATGCAATAGTAAAACATGTACACCACATTACTGATATTTTAAATGTCATTTACTAACAAAGCAAAAACTGATTTACTACTACTTGGGTTGTCATCTATTTGCGTTTTATACATGCTTTATTAATGATAAATACTTTTGTCCTGACTCTCACCCTAACCTAACCCTAACTCTTAACTAATGCTTTACAAAAGTGTAAAAACAGCATTTATTATTGATCAATGATACTTTACAGGTGATGAGTTGAGCGCTGATGTTGAACTACTTGTTTCACCTATCCCCAATAAAGCATTTCTGACTGTTTATTAAATGATCATCAGATGTTTTATAGTGGTTTAAATAAGTATTTACCAATACTTGACTTTTTGACTTATGGTATTGTGTAGGAAATATAAAGTAATACCAAAAACTTCAGGGCAGTCTGTTCAAACTATCAGAATACCTTTGTTTTAATGGCGCATATTGGCATCAAGTGATGATGTAGAAGCTGTTATTTTCACGACTATGAATCTCACTCCTAAAAGCATCTCAAACATATTTTTTTCAGTCAAGAAAGAGCTTCCTGTCGCAGTTTTTAAATCAGTCATTTCAGATACAATCAATTAACTGAGGAACATTCAGGAGGCGTTTTCTAATCTGTGCCCTTTTCCTCCTTCTCTGCAGCTATCTGTTCTCCCCAGCCAGGAGGGCGAGTCTCCCAGAGAAGAGACTTCTGACACTGGACGTATTTATATTCCCGATCTGATCCCTGGAACACAGTACACCTACAGCGTTCAGCCCATCTTCAACGGACGTGCTCGAGGACAACCCATCACCCGCAACGTCTTCACTTGTATGTAGCCAGTTCTTGCTAATGTATGATGTGAATTGTAAAGACTTGAGTATCTTTCTTGACAATGGGCCTTTTTCTGCTTTTGATCATATTCAGGACATGGTTACACAGTGCAACCTGGTTATATAGCATATGTCCATGTTTAAATGTATAAATATTATTATCAAGTTTTTTGATTGTATCTCCTTCTCACGAGCACCTGTGATGTTATTTTTTCCCAATGACAACTTATCTGGGAATTGAAGTTTTCATGTTTAAAAGTTAAAGGACCAGAACCACTTCTTTAGCTCTGATGTTTGCAGTTATGTTTCATCAGTACTTTCCAGTTTGATCAGACGTGCTCCACTGTAAATGTTAGGTAACTAGTGTCCTGGGGCTTGTTCACCACCCAAACTCTCACTCAGAATTATTTTGTTCATTAAGATGTGAACATACCAAGGTATGTTTTTTCCTTTGAATTTTACCAGCTGGCCATCAGGGTCCTTAAGATTACCATAAGAGCTAACCCCGGTTTCTTAAACTAGAGTATGATATTTATATGCCCAAACAGAAACAGGATGCTTAAAATACACCGTCGGATCAAAATGTTTAAGAACATGGAAGTGCACTGATCATAAAGACAGTGATCACTGTAAAATGATCTGTACAACCAACCAGCGGATTGATTTATTGCTGTTGTAGGCTCACGTAATCACTATAGTCATTTTGCATGTGTTTGTGAAATAAGTCTCTGCTGCATCAAATCAAGTTTCTCAGACTGGTGTTATGGTTTGCTTTGTTCCCCCTCCAGCTCTTTCCCCTCCCACTGACCTCAGAGTTGAGTCCGACACAAACACAGGAGAAGTGACCGTCCACTGGGTCGCCTCCAAAACGCCAGGTAAATATTGACTGTGCTCCCCACGCACTGCCGGCACATTTGTTCATGCCAAGCCCAGACCTTGGCCGGTAACTGTTATTTTTTCACCAGGATAGGCGTCTTTTCCTGGTATCTTCTATTCATCACTTGCTGTGACTCATAAATCACAAAAGTCCTGCCACTGTGGTCCATCTACTCAGTATTTGTCACGTTCACACACCCTCTGCAGGCATCACGGGCTACAGAGTGACAAGCACGCCCCTCAACGGCCAGCGAGGAAACTCTTTGGAGGAGGCGGTCAGAGCTGATCAGACCTCTGTGAAGCTGGAGAGCCTGAACCCTGGAACTGAGTACAATGTCAGTGTTTTCACCAGCAAAGGTCATTTGGAGAGTGTGCCAGTGTCCACTGTTGTGACACCAGGTAGGAAGCAACATGAAAACATATCTTTTCATAGCCATCAAATACACAACTACATCCTCACAAACTGCTCTATTACAGGCTTGTTTACACTGATCAAATAACTTTTGACATTTGTTAGCATTTTGGATCACGTTTTCCCAAGACAATGCAGTTTTTATTTGACTCAAAAAGCAAGCTGCTGAGGTGGGCCGTGCCAAGTGGCATGTCTTTGATATGGCTTAAAAAAGTCATGGGGGGCTGTAAAGAATTACAAGAGGTGTTTGGGGGACAGAGTAAAGTCAATAATGTGTGATGCAAAGCAAAAAGACAAGGAGAACTGCAGCTCCCATCCCAAAAGAACACAATATTTTGTGCCCAACTGGGGTCTTCTACAGGTGCTCCCAATATTGTGAGTCTTTTTCTTCAATAGATTAAGAGATTTTATACATGATCATGAAATGTAGAGGAAATTTCCTATTTACTATACATCAGACAACAGATCAACAATAACATCCCATTGTTGGAAAGATTACAATTAGGAACATGTATCAGGGAAGTTTCTTTTCATTTTAGCTCATTTTTGGTCCCTACAAACTCTGACTAAATCAGTTCAGTCACAGCAGTCTTCTTGATGTTTGGTTTCATCCGCTTTTTGAAAACTAAGTTTATGAGCTTTAGTGTTCTATAATGCAGCCTTTAAGCTTAAAAAATGTTTGTTGCCACTTGCAACAACTTAGAAAAAGCAGTTGGATCCGATGTAAAAGGTGGCTGAACCTTTAAACTGAAACAATGAGCTAAAACAGGCTAAAAGGCTCATGGAGCGTCAGCGATGAAGACAATATCTTTGGTCCTTAGATTAATTTTTGATTGGAATAACATACTAACACAAGCACTGTCTAACTTTGCATGAAGATCTTTAATTTAGATGGTGATGGTATTTTTCATATGAGCATGCACACAACACAAGTTCTATATGAATGACTACTTTCATCATAATTTAGACTTTGGGTGTTTATTGGCCCCCATAATTGGTCATTTGTTCTATCAAGCATGGCTACTGTTTCACTCTGGGTTCATTCAGCTTCTTGGGAGTAGGTAATGTTTCTTTATGTAACCACTGTAATGATTGGGGCCTTAATTCTTTCCTCCTGTCTAATTTGCCTGCGCTTTGCTGCTGACCTAACCCTTTCAGAAATCCCCACACCAAGTCACATTGACTTTGTCGACATCACTGACACCACCATCGGCCTCCGCTGGATCCCTCGCAACTATTCTGCCATAACTGCCTTCCGGATAACGGTAGTAGCGTCTGGCGAGAGCTTGCCAATTTTCCAAGACATGGTGGAGGTTTCTGCTGGTTATTACACCATTTATGGTTTGGAGCCGGGCGTGGACTATGACATCAGTATCTTCACTGTTACAGAGGAGGGGGAGAGCAAGCCGACCACACACACAAAGCAAACACATGCTGGTGATTTCACTCTTACACTCAGTTCGTGGGAGGGGGCTTGGGGTCTGCACTGAATGAATAGCTGAAAGAACATTTAAAGCTCTGTTATTAGCCAACATGCCATTCTTAAATACTACAGCAGGCGAAAGAAATGTGTCACATCAATTATAATCTCTTTATGCCAGCGTAAATCAGTTTTTGCTAAAGTAAGCTTCTTTTTTTCCTTTTCAGCCACACCAGCTCCCACCAACCTACAGTTTGGCGGGGTGGGTCCTGATCACATTAGGGTGACTTGGACAGTCCCCCATGTTGCAACACCGAGCGACATCTCTCGCTTTGTCATTCGTTACCACCCTGTCACCACTGATGATGACATCAAGGAGGTTAATGTTGGAGGAGCCACAAACACATTCCTGCTGCAGAGTAAGAAAATTAAAAGATAAATTCACTAAACGTTGAGCTTTTAGGGATGTTGTGAACATGTTCCTACTCTGGACCATCTCTTGATCTTCTTGCAGACCTGCTGGCTAATACTGAGTATCGTATCAGTGTTGTGAGCGTGTACGGTGAGAGAGAAAGCCAACCAGCCACAGGAACTCAGAGGACAAGTAAGTATTAAAATGGTGATTAAAGAGGGTCCCTTTTGAAAAGAAAAGGGTTCAACAAGACTAGTTCATGTCTGCTTTTTATAGTATGAATTTCATAATGTTTTCTCTCAAAAAATAAATTAATCTGAACATTATACTTACACTTTGGTTTAAAAATATCAAAACAGAAGATGATAAATAAATAGCCAACAAACATGAATCTGTAAAATTAAAGTTTAATATTTAAGTTTGTTGCCAGGGTTGATGACACGTCTGCTGCTGCGTATTTGAACAGGAAAAAATATATAAATTTATCAATTAGAAAATGAAAGTTAAAATACATTTACTTTTTTGGAAAAATGTTGAATGCTAGGTTTATATTTTTGCTATAGCTCTTACATATTTGAGATAATTCCTTGAGTTTTTAAAAGTAGAGAAGTTTTTGTTGTTACAGTGTGACATCTTTTGTCATTCAGACTGTGATGAACTTGCCACTAGGTCTTCCTGTTTTGCACTGCAGGCTAACCCATAATTTTTTACAAATACCTCACAGCACAAACCAGAAAGTGAAAATAATCACTGAAGCAGAAATGCTAGTTTTCCATTTAGTTAATAAATCTTAGAGTGCAGTTTTTATTGACTACAGTGATCAATATCAAACAAAAGGCAGCAGCAAAGGCAGGTGAAGACATATAAAATGCACAGTGCTTCATATAAAATGTGGGTAAGAGTAGACAACCTCATATGTATATGTCATGTAATGCATATCCACCAGTATCCTAACAGGATAAGCATTCTTATAATAGATTTTACTCTGTTTTTCTAAGAAGTAAGTTAAGTGATTTTCACAAAACCCCAGCCTACTTATGTCACTGTCTCAGGTAAGGAAAATAATTCTCAACTAATGATCTTGAGAAAAATGTTCTGTTTAAAAATTATAGTAAACACAATGATGGCGTCATTTTTTAGCAGAACTTTTTTTCAGTGTGTGCAGGATTATAGTTCTTACAAACCTGATTGGCTGTTTTAGTTTCAGAACCATCAGATGACTTGGGACAAAAGGTTGCTGCTCACACCTTACATTTTGTATTTTCTTAATTGTAATCATCACTTCATGTCATTTCAAATTAAAATGTGAATTATACTTGTCTCTCTAGCTCTGGATTCTCCCACTGGCCTGGACTTCTCTGACATCCGCACCACCTCCTTCACCATTCACTGGCTGGCTCCAACTGCTGCTATCACGGGATACCGCGTCCGCTACCAGAGCACTAGCGGCGGGCGGGCCAAGGATGACAGACTTCCCCCGAGCAGAACGTACTACACCCTGACCGGGCTGACACCAGAGACAGAGTATCTGATTTATGTGTATGCTGTCAACAACAACCAGGAGAGTCAACCTTTGACTGGAACAAAGGCAACAAGTGAGTTTGTTTTTCAAGATTTCTACAATAAACGTAACTTTTCTGGTGTGGTTGTAGGAGTCATTTTCATTTGACCAAAGTGTGGAAGCATTTAAACAAGTAGAAGAATTTAATCCACTTGCACATTAATTAATTAATATTTGTTGTTATTTCTGTCGACGCATCTAAAGTTGGGCTCTCCTTTAACTTGTGACAGTTATTTCAGACTTTGAGAACAGCACTGTCCCAGAATATATATGATAATAATTTGCATTTGCTTGTCACTCTTTTTCTTGCAAACAGGAATGATATTATCATGATGACATTCCTGAGAGTGTGCAGTACGGTAATTTATATTTTTTCCAACTTCCTCTCCCATTTTAATCCTCCTTAGTCTCTGATGCCCCCACTGACCTGGAGGTACTGTCCTCCACTCCCACCAGCATCACCATCCGCTGGGACGCCCCCTCTGTCTCAGTGAAGAACTACAAGATCACCTATGGAAGCACAGGTCTGAATACGTCATATCTATATTTTTATTTAAACACTTCCCCAGGTTCTGCATTTAACACTCACCCCTTCTTACCTTTATGCTCCAGGTGGTGCAACTCAAGAGTTCACAATCCCAGGCACTCAGACCACAGCCACCGTCACCGGTCTGAACCCCGGCACAGACTATACCATCACAGTCTATGCTGTTAGTGGAAGAGGAGACAGCCCGGCCTCCAGCACCCCAGTCTACATTACACACAAGACGGGTAAAATCCTGTAGATAAAAGACTTAGGCTTAGAAAAGAATGGATGATCTTGAGGCTCTCGAAAGAGACTCTTTCAAACGAACTGTTGAAATTTACAACCATTTGAGTATGCAGCACAGGTGATACCTAACAATACCATTTTTTTAAAGATTATTTTTTGGCGCATTTTTTGTGCCTTTATTGACAGGTAAGAGAGACAGTGGATAGGCTCGTGAAGGGGGGTGATAGAGAGTAGAGGAACTTTTGTCCTTTTATGCACCTAAAAAATGATGCAGGATGTTGGATGTTACTAAGCAGACTGTACTTGAACTTCATTTGCACATCTTGAATGCCATGTTGTTGCACATATTGTCCACCACTCTTGACTATTTTTTACTCTTTTTTTTTTTCAATCTTATATTACATTCTAACCCTCTACCTGTATTTATATTTTGTATTTATATATCCTGTTTTTACTGTAGACTGTTTTGTAAGCAAAACTTCCAAAATTTCTTTTTACCAATGTGAAATTAAAAGGAAAGGTTATTCTATTCTGAAAAAAAGTAGTAAAAAGAAAATTGTTATGTTGAGAATTTTACTCGAACACTTAATCTGTGTCCATCTATCTTTCAGATAATGAGCCCCCCACCAACATGAAACTGACTGATGTGAGTGACAACGCTCTCACAGTGAGCTGGACTCCTGCTAAGAGTCCAGTCAGAGGTTACAGAGTCACCAGTGTCCCTAAGAACGGTTTGGGACCCTCCTACTCTGAGGTGGTGGCCCCTGGTAAGACTGAACAACTGAGGAAAACAAATATGTATCCCTGATATTTGGTTTAATTATATTTTAATGTAGCACTCCTAGTTCATTGGCTCTAATGTGCTCCTGTGTTACAGATCAGACTCAAATTACTTTCTCTGGTCTGATGCCCACTGCTGAGTATGTTGTCAGTGTTTATGCTCTTGGAAATGATGGACAGCCGTCTTCTCCTGTGGTGGATAATGCTGTCACTGGTAAGTTTCACCTAAATCAGGAAAAGGCCTAAGCCAGGGCTATTGGTTTTGGCCTATATCAATTTGATACCATAGTTTTCTCCCATTGTTTCAATCTGTGCCTGGTTTTTATGTCATTCTACCAGCAGACACCTGCTGTAGTGGATCCACAGCTGTATGTGAAGGGTCACTGAATAATCAGAAAGCAATGACACTAAACACAAATGTGGTGCCAAGGGGCTAACTTTACTTCTCTTAACTTCAGAAATGATCATTTTACTCGTCATTTTTCTGTTACTGATGAATAAGACAATGTATTTGATTAATTATTGCAAGAAAAAAAAATCTTTTCACAAGTTAAAATTACAGTAAAGGAATATTTTCTCGCTAGCTTAACAGTTGAATTTCCTTTATGTGTAACTATTAACAGACTTGAGTGTATAGCTCAGTCCATTAATTAGAGTCATTTTGCCGTCGTAATTGTTGTCAGGGATTGTTCTTTGAAATATACCTCCAAGAATTTAACTTGTACATATTTGTCTGTATGTTGTTTTTATTTAGAGGGTAAAAGGTTCTGCATCGTCAAGCTTCCATCAATGACTAACATACTCTTCTTACCTTTACTTTGGGCTTCCTTGATAGGTTGATGGGGGAGTTTTATCCAAATGGCTTGATAAAACTTAAAAGATTAAAAAATACCTTGTCTCTTTCTAATCCTACAGCTATGGACCGTCCCAAAGACCTGACCTTCTCTGACATTGACTCCAGCTCCATGCGCATCACTTGGGACAGTCCTGAGGGTACAGTGACATCATACCGCGTATTGTACTCCAGCCCAGAGGAGGGCGAGAGAGAGCTGCGTCCAGCACCTCGAGGAGACCAGAACAGTGTGCTGATCAGAGGCCTTCGTCCCGGGACAGAGTACACAGTGAAAGTCATCGCCCTGCATGACCGCACACCCAGCAAACCGCTGGTGGGAACACAGGCCACAGGTAAAGAGACAACACAGAGAGTTGAAACAAAAACAAACAAACTAGAAACTCAATTTCTCAACTGGGTCTGATAAATTAAGACTTTTTACACCCCCTATTTCAGACCTGTGGTTGTCAAAGATTTTGATGCTTTAAGGCTTTTTTGATACAAACTGTTTCAGTATAATGTAACTTCTATTTTTTAATGATTGATTACATCAGTAAGCAACAAAACTCTAACTGCTCCACTGAACAGTTGTGTTGTGGATAAATCAATACATCAAGCGGACTGCAAACTCCTTCAATACATAAATTGCAGAAAAACTTTGGCAATGTTTTCGTTGTGAAAATGTTGCTGAAGTTATTATGCAATGTAGACTGTATGCAGGGGCATTCACAATAATTTTTGACAGCTATTGTAAGTAAAATGGCTTTGGGTGTGGAAAAAGTCTACTAATTCTGCCTTAATATAAAATCAGATATCAATATTCTTTGTTTTATTATCAATATTACTTAGAAATGGTATATTTTGTTTAATTTTCAAGTTGTATTCATAAATAATGGCATGTAAATGTATTAAACAGTGTGCCTACTGTTTAATACAGCTTATCATCAAAATTAAAGTTATTTGTCGAAAGCCATTAGATTTCAAGCTTATATTTCCTAGTTTGACTTTGCTTAACCTCCTTTGTAAAGCATCATTCAGTAGATTTTTCAGGAAAAATATCACAAAAATGGCACAAATATTTGCCTAGCATGTTGATAATTGCCTTAAAATCAGTAAGTATCACAAAAATTGAATTAATTAAAATAAACTATTGAAAATGATTTTTTAAAATGTTCTTCTTCTTGACTTAACCTTTCGCCCTTTATGTGTTACAAATTCATAATTTCTATTTGATATGGTAAAATTTAACACAACATGAGAAACATTTGTCACTGACTTTAACGCAGAATACCTTTTTAGTGCTTTCACATTCATTAATATTTATTCTGATAAAATAATTCAGAAAAACAGCAATACATGAGTCCAGGTGAGAAAAATGGCAGTGCTGATTGAAGCTTTATATTTATCGGATTTTACATCAGTTTCAAGTCTTTACTGTAAGAGATGAATCCAATTGAACTTTTGTAAGTGTAAAATAAATGTACCCTCACTCATATCTAGATCTTCCTACGTTCTTTCCTCTCAGTAATTCCTTCACCAACCAACCTGGTGATCTCAGATGTTGGTCCCTCCACCTTTGCCGTGTCATGGCGAGCCCCCTACGCACGTCTGACAGGCTACCGTGTCATCGTCAACCCTAAGAACATCAACGGCCCCGCCAAAGAGATGAATGTTGCTCCAGACACCACACGTGTCGTCATACCAGGGCTCATGGTAAAACAGTTTTCTTCTACAGTTTACTGCATTTATAGTCAGGTTAAGAGAAAATATCAACTGTATGTTTGGGCTTTTTAGGTGGCAACAACATACCAGGTGCAGGTCTATGCTTTGAAGAACTCCGTCACCAGCAGACCACTGGAGGGAGAGAAGACCACACTGGAAGGTGGGCAGCTGCGCCATTAATGGACACATTTCAGTCATTGTCACTGCTCTGTTTAGAAGGCAAAGAGCAATTTTGGGCTCTTCATCAATTTGCTTCAAGGGATATGCCAGCTTTTTTTTTGTTTTCGTGTCTTGCCTCACTCCCGAGTCCATGACAAGCAGATAGACGCCATTCTTTTGACTGTGCGTGCAGTAACAAAAGAATGGTGTCTATCTACATGTCATGGACTCGAGAGTGAGGCAAGACACGAAAACAAAAAAATGTTGGCGTGTCCCTTTAAAGCAGTCATAGCAAGTGATGAAAAATATTTGGAAGTCTCAATATATGAAACAACTATGAGACACACCCAAACCTGGAATATAGTATTATACCCAAATACAAATAGTGTCACCAGTGACCTCAAAGAAGAGCATCATAACGCAAATGTAACAAATTTAGATATTCAAACTTAAATGTATGTTCACAACTGGTTCTGAAATATGTTCTTCTGCTGCACATCATACATATTCATCTATTGCATGCCTTCTCACCATATAAGAATCCACTGCACTGTTGTTTTTATATATCAGTAGGGATCTTCCTACTACCTTCATACTATTCCTACTATTTGCTTGATCTGATAAACTTTGAGGCTTCTTTGGGGGCTTAGACCCTGTGGTTATGGGCAAGGGCAGGTTTTTTAAATATTATGAAAATCCGTTGTGTTGCAACATGATTCACTCTGGGCCCTTAATTTACATCCATAATACACATCTTAGTCTGTGAAATTAATTTTGACACAGGGCCCATGTTTAAGACACACCTACAACAACATTAAGGCCCCAGGCATCTGTCTACTTTTCCCAGTGGCAAAACCACCAAGGAGCTTAAGTGTGTTTTTTCCCCCTCCTCATTACAGATGTGAGTCCACCTCGGCGTGTGCGTATCTTTGATGTTGAAGACACATCCTTCACATTGACCTGGCGCTCTAAGTTGGAACCCATCACTGGTTATTTCATTGAAGCTACACCTGTCAGTGGCACTAACCCTACCATCAGCAAGAACATCCCAGGAGGCACCGACACGTACACTCTCACAGGTACAAAACCATCTGCTTAACATATCAACAAACAAAGAGACAGTTTGGAGATGGCTTACCTTTTTCAGTATGGCTTTAACGTTTTATTTCTTTGTCTTAGGTCTGCAGCCTGGCACCACATACACTGTTAACCTGTACGCTGTGAACGGAGACACAAAGAGTGCCCCATTCACTCTCACCATTCAAACAGGTAAAAAATCAAAACATGCATAACACTTTTATTGAGAGCTGTCAGAATCAAACTAGCTTTTTCACTGATTTTTTTTCCACCCAGTCTGACAATGTTTAATGGACCAAAATAAAGAAGATGCTAAAAGAGTAACTAAAGGAGCATTTAAGACCTAATGAATTGAAATAAAAATAAGAAGTCCTAAGTTTTCATCTATGACAGAAACATACTGAGTGACACATGGTAAATAATTTCAATTTGACTCAGGCAAGTCAGATAAATTCTGTATTAGCTTGCTGACTTTAGAAGTTCATATTAGTCACTTTATCAAACTTTATCCAAATAAATATTTTTTATTTACTTTTTTTTTTTTACAAGTTCCATGAGATCATTCTCTGAACCATTAATGTTCTGATAAAATAAAACTAAACCACACCAATAAATCTGCATTAAAATGATTTAACTAAATGGAAATTGAAAAGAAAAGACAGAGTGAAATAAAGGTAAAACCTATTGAAAAAATCCCAAACCATGGTCATTCTGATCAGGAATTAGGCTATCAGAATTCTCAGTTAAATTTGTTTGAATCATTCTTATTGAAAATTACCAAAGCTTTTTGTTTAAATTGTGGATCTCTGGATGTTATATTTTAAGTAAAAGCTGCTGCCACTGAAAAAAGAGCCTTGTCTCACATATTAATGCAGTTCATATGGATTTTTATTAAATGTGCTGTCTGTGCCCTCTAGACAGAATTACAGAGTTTGTGCAAATTTTTGGTCCACAAAAATCAAGAAATTATTAAATATATGGTACTTAGACCTTCTGATCCTGTAATTGTGGTATTGCAATAAGTATCCATTAGAGCTAGGAATCAGTATGATGCATGGGACATGGTCTCATGGTCTGCAGTATCAATGAGCAGTACTACAATAATTAATATATTGCAAAAATATTATACAATGACATATCATGATGTCTGAGAAACTGAAGAAAAATCACTGGCTCTGTTCAGGTAGATTGTAGGATTAATGTCTTCACTCAACAGGTTAGACATTTTTGCAGAAACTGACATATATAACCATGTTAATGTTATCATTTTTAAATAAAAAAAATTAACATTATACAACTGTAAGAGGAAAGTAGTGCTAAAATCATTTCTTACAATAGAGACAAATTAACTTGAGTAATTCACAGACAACTGTTGTATATGACCTGTAAACATAGCACCATATCCTTGAATTGTAATGATCTATCTAACTATATATTTATCTCTCTATCTATCTATCTGCATCCAAAATAAATCATAAATGTTGGTGTAGTGACAACATTTGTAAGGGCACAGTTAAACAGGCAATGCCCTTTTACTTCAGATCTTATGAACTGAATTGGGTTTGTAAATGAAACTGTAAAACAGCTGTAATACTGAAGTGCTCACAGCCATCATGCAATCTGTTTCTCTTTGTAGCTGAACCCATGGTCCATCCTCCCAATGACATCCAATTCACATCCGTGACCCCCACCTCAATCTCCTTCAGCTGGCAGCCCCCTCCCTCAGACATCACAGGATACTACGTCACTTATGAGGAGGCAGGAAAAATCCCACGAGAGTTGATCCCACGACCACATGCTGGACAAAACTACGCCACCATATCTGGTTTGTGATAATCTTTGTATCAATGTTTTTTGTGTGAAAAATGGCAGATTGACTGTGTTAAGGGCAAAACGTCTGATGAAATGTTAAGTTTTAATTTCTCCTTTTGCTTTTACAACAGCGTTAGCCAGGGGCAGAGTCTAAATATTGGAGACAGAGTGCCAAGGTGTATAAGCCATGGTTATCCTCTGTTTGGATTTATGTTCATTTCTTGAAACTCCATGCATGACTTGAAAGATTCCTTCAAATATAAATTTTGATTTAAAGATACAATATGTAAAATTTCATGAATATTAGAAACTACAATTTCAAATTTATGACAGTAATGACTAATCCTACATTATATACATATTTTTGAGTTGAGTGCAAAATTTATCTCCAAAAGTTTGCAAAGACAGAAATCTTGAATTTTTCATCAGTTTAAAGGGGTGCTGTGCTAGGAAGGAAGTCCTGCCGCTGACTTCAGCCAGTCTGTATCTCATTGATGTTTTGTGCTGCTTACCCATGATGGGATACAAGTATTCTCTTGCTGCTGTCTGCTCGGTTGCCCATGTCCCCCTGTTCAATGTACTGCTTCATCCCCTGACCTTTGTAATAAAATGGTCAAACTAGTAATTTCCAGGAGGGCAGATTTGCTGTGAGCTTCAACCCCCTTCACAGTTTACATCTTTTTTTAAAACTGTGGACACAATTTGATAAAGGCTGCACTCCATAAGGTGTATTTACTAAATGGCAAACCAACTTTTCCTTTTAATGTAGCAAAAATTGATTTAAGTGGATTTCCTTGTTTGCATTGTGAGTTTTTTTTTTTTGTTCTGGGATAGCTTGCTTCGCAAACCACAAAGCCAACTTATAGGTTTTTTTATCCCCCTTTCTGTGAAATTAACTTATGAAACAGAGGCGTTGATTTGCTATTTTAGTAAATTCACCGTAGGCTGCAGTTTTTATTAAGGCTTCAATTTATGTAGATCAGTAAACTTTGGGGGTGGGTGAAAGTGATAGTAGACGTTACTCTTTACCTCCCTGCAATCTTAGGTCTCTGCGCATCATTTTTTATTTTGTTTTGGTTGGGAGTGGGGGCTTCCTGGGGGTACATTTTCCCCCCACAGCACACTTTGGGACAAGTCGCATTTTAGAGATCACAAGGTAAAGGTCAGGGTCATTCAGCCACATGTTCAGCCTTTTTTGGAAACCTTTACTGACAAAATAAATGCACCAATTTGACCCGAATGAACCCTTAAGTAGCTCTTAAATTTAAAGTCAAAGGAGAGGGGTAGACAAGCCATGGACATGGGTTTTTGTATGAAACCCATTGACCCATTTAATTTAAAGAAACCCCTCTTTGTTATGTTATGTTTGTTGTACAAACAATCATGATAAAGCTAAACAAGTTTAGCTGTTATTTATTTTTATTTAACTTTTATTTAACCAGGAGCTTTCCCACTGAGATACAATATCTTTTACAAGGGAGTCCTCACCAAAACAGCAGCAAAAGAAGTTTCACACACACACAAAAAAAAGGACAAGGATGACAGTAAAAAGGATTTCACAATTAAAATCAGCAGCATTCAACAATAAAACATGTGCATACTCTATTCAAATGGTCCTTAGTTTTGGTTTAAAATCTCCCAAAATAATACAAAGCTGTTGTCCTAAAGCGGAGTTTACAATATTCTGGTAAACTCATCATTTAAATTTTGTCCGTGGGGAGTAAAAAATAAAAATGAATGTGGCCCCCATGTTGACCAAAGTTGCCCATCAATGTCCCTTACATTTTTAGTTTTTTTAGCTTGTAGTTTTTAGCATTTTAAACTTTGAGTTGAGAGGATTTGAGTGCACCATTAAATAACACCCCCACTCACTACCAGTTTGAATTTGTTTGTACATTTGTCATTTTAAGTGATGATAAATTTGTTTTGAAATATATTTTAAAAACTCATTACTCTCCCCCTCAGGCCTGAAACCAGTCACAGAGTACACAATCAAGATAGTTGCCATCCAGAACACAAAGAGGAGCGAGCCTCTGGTGGGAAGAATCAGCACCAGTGAGTATTGTCAGACTTGAACGGGATTAAATGTAATGGTAAGGTAAAACAGCTGATGATCTTGAATCATTACCTGTCATGATGCGGTATGACGAAACACTTCAGGGTTAAATTGGCAGCTTCATCTGCTCAGCTAAAGCTAAATGTTTTGCTGTTGAAGCACTGATGCAATGAAACAAAACTGTGCAGCCAATTAGATTCCAGCTCCTAAAACAATAATATCCACAATGATTTTGAATGAGATGTCATTCAAATGTGTGTTCTGCATGGGGACACACTTTGCCATGAAGTAGAATCCCAGCAATGTTGCGTATCTATTGCCACCTGCTGGCTGAGATATGTTATTGCTGCTCTGCTATGCCTCACCCCTCGTCTAACATGCTGGCTTCCCTAACCCATCTCTCCCGCACAGTCTCAGAAACCTTGCTCCCCCTGCCTCTGCCACTCCCTGGAGGTGTAGACAGACTAGACGTGCCTGAAACTGACCTGGACAACAGAGGACAGGCAGTGGGCACCAACAGCCAGGACGGGCTCGGTGGTCAGAGCCAGCATGTGGAATACACAGAGAGCAACAATGGAGGCGGCAACAACAGATACAGTGGGAACACTGGAAACCCACAGTACCCACAGTATGGGCAGGTACGTGAGCCGCTGGTCTTTGTGCCCCTTCCTGATGCAGAGGGCCGCAGACTGCCTATCCTGAAGCTGAACCTGCCCATCGGCACCCCCTTTGGGAACGACACTGGAGTGCCGCAGGAGGCCCAAACTCAGACCAGCATCTCCTGGAAACCTTACAGGCAGAGCAACGCCTACCTGGTGTCCTGTCATCCTCTTACACACAAAAGTGAGAAAATGTTCCAGGTAAGAGACAAGGGCTTTTGTTATTCTGGTGAAACTATCTTTTTATTTTTTTATGTCTTATTGATCAGTCTCGAATCACATGCATAATTGTCAGACTTAATTCTCATGTTGACAGGGTTTCTGCAGACCCTTAACACTATAATGGCTACCAGAAAGGTCATCTTGACCACTAGATTCAGATGCTATTATCTGTAACAAGTAATGCAATACCAAGATCAGTGCATTTGTTGAATAAGAATATCAATTTAGAAAATAAATAAAAGTAAAAAATACATTATTAAAATTGAGGTTTTAAGTATTTATCATCACATAAGGAAAGCTATGATAAAGTTCTTTAATACAATAGTATTTTCAATATTTTTTTTATAATTAATTCCCCACTTATTAATAAATAACTGATTATTTCTGATTTGATTTTGAAATGTTTCTTTGTATTCCTGTTCATTTTTGTAGGCATACAAACTGAATTAATGTCCTGATTACAAAAGTGTGTTTCATGGGAGAGGCTTTCAGAGCTAGAGTGTTGTTTAGACCACAGGCAGATACAGTGGAGGGTCTATGTGTAGGCATGTCTGTACATCCACAGTAAACATTAGAGCACACTACTGGAGAGCCAAAGCAATATCCTCCTAAGAAGTGCTGTGATCAGACACAACTCAGAGGATTCACTGTAAAACAGCCTGTTCTGAGCAGGGCTGCAACAGAGGGGTTTATAGCTATGCCAAAATTCAACATCATAATGAGTTTTTTGGTAAGAAAACTAAAGATTATGTCTGTAGGAGATCTGGGATCAATGTAAACCTGTCGTAAAGGACAAAAATATGTGACCCTTAAAAGTCTCATGGGGCCAACAGGTGGGCTTTTGACAGTCATTACCTCCACCAAGGCGGTTATTTTTTTGGCCCGATTTGTTTGTCTGTTTGTTAGCAAGATTATGCAAAAACTGATAAATTTTCCGGAGATATTGGTAATGGCCCAACTTAAAAATGATCAGATATTGGTGGCGATCCAGATGACCTCTATTAGAGAACAATCATTTTTGCTCAATAACTGTCTGATTAATAATGATATCAACATGATTCTGAGTGCTAGTTGTGGATTTTCAGGGTCAAGGAATCATATTATGATGCTAACTTTATCATAGAACTATTGCTTGTAGATGTAACAGCAATATGTGAACTACCTTGGCGGAGGTTTGCGCTCTCTGAGTACTTTCTAGTTTATGATGTTAAGTAACGTGGCAAATCAAAAATAAACACCAACTCCGACCTTCAAAGCAAACGGACCATGCCCACAAAGTCCTGAGAAATCATCCTAACTGTAAACTAAACTGTTTTAGAACAAGTCTTATTGGAGATGTTTTTTCTCTCAAGTTTTCAAGGATGCTTAATGACACATTGAACTTCGATATTCTATTAAAATTCTGTTCCCAGCTCATGTTCCCAGAGCCTTTCAAGCCTCTTGTGAAATTGGCAACAGATATGATTGTTTTTTTTAACTTCTAAAATTAGATTTTAAAAGTGGGCATCAGTCTCTTATTTTACTAAAGAAAACATCTCTCTGATGGTTCAGGTCCGCCTGCCTGGCACAGCCACCACTGCCACTCTGATTGGACTGACCCCCGGAGCAGACTATAATGTGATTGTTGAGGCTCTGCTGGGGGCACTCAAGCACAAGATCCTGGAGCAGGTCGTCACTGCCGGAAACACAAGTAAGACTCTTTTAAAAAATCATCTATGCGTGAGAAAGGCATTGCTTTGACCAACTGAGGGGGATGTAGTTAATGCTGTACGGTGCACACACGTTTGGGTAAAGAAATGTATAATTGGTCCTTTTTTTTTTTTTTTGAGTTTAAAGGAAGCACGTGGAGGCTACAAGAAAGTCTAAAACTAGACTTAACACTTGAAAAGATACTGAAGAAATGGTCACAGCATATTCATATATTGTAGACAGGTTATTAATGCATGACATTTAACTTAAACCTGGAGCCATTATCTACATATGTACTTTCTATGATGTTAAAAGATCCACAAATTTGCACATATAACTTTTGGAATAGAAGCCATTAAAGTGTCACAATAAATAAGTCTAGCTGGTCTAAACCCATTCACTTGTCCACCACTACAAGTTTACATTCCCTTTCTCTTCTGTGGGAGTGCATTGTTTGATTTTCCAGAGATTTTGATGTGTTTTATTCATTTATTTTTAACATTGTGTCAGTGTTGATATCGTATTTTGGTACAAAGATGTCTGTGATTCCTGCCACACCCCAATTTCCCTATGGGGACAAATAAACAAACTAACTAACAGAAGTCATGCAATCAAACAGCCAAACAAGAGGTCTGCTTCAGTTGTGACACATATTTTTGTATTTAGGTGCACATTTGCTGATTGTTCCAACATTTGCAATCCATGGCACAAATAACAGGACTGGTCTATGACTAATAAGTCTTAAAGTAACAAAATGATTTATCATATTTTAACTTCTTTTCAGTCTCAGAGGGAGTTCCCTCCAGCCACGATTCATGTTTTGATGAATTCACTGCGACACACCATGACGTCGGGGCTGAGTGGGAGCGGATGTCTGAGACTGGATTCAAGCTGTGGTGCAGATGTCTCGGTCTGGGCAGGGGACACTTCAGATGTGATTCATCCAGTGAGTCTTTTTTAGACATTTCTTTCTCAAACTGACATGAACCATTTGTGAATGTCATGTAACGGTAATTCCGTCTCTCATCAGAATGGTGTCATGACAACGGCATCAACTATCGCATTGGAGAACGATGGGACCGCCGCGCAGAGAACGGTCACCTGATGAGCTGCACATGTTTGGGAAATGGAAAGGGAGAATTCAAGTGTGAACCACGTAAGGACTCTAAGACCCAGGGAAAGTTTCTTGAAGATGTAAAGAACCTGTATGTTAATTTTAACTTGTGTCTTTGCCCACACAGATGAATCAGTGTGCTACGATGATGGCAAAGCTTATCAGGTTGGAAACCAGTGGCAGAAGGAGTACCTGGGTGCTATCTGCACCTGCACTTGCTTTGGTGGACAGCAGGTATGACATGTCAGCCTCACTGGCCTTCAGTGTAGTTTGCCTCATGAAAATCAGACTTTAATCCTGATTGAGAAGAATTTCGTCAAAAGTTTACCCTGGTTTATGTTTTGATTCATTAGGGATGGCGATGTGAAAACTGCCGCAGACCAGGCGGTGATGTTGATGTAGGTCTACCGCAGCCTGTAAGATATGGAGACAACACACTACTTAAACCGGTGAGCTGGAACTTAAAAACATTTAATTTACTCAAAATACCCATGAATAATAATTTAGCATCTATGGCTTTTTGGTATTTTTTAACTAAATCCATTCATCTACATGAACGCTTTTTAAGACCTTGTGGACCCCCTGAATATTTTCATCAATCAAAAATAGAACTTAATGAGCAATATAATTACCTTATCAATAGTCTTCATTTGATATCAAAAAGTAGATTTGTTTGTATTTTCAATAACTTCATATTAGGAAACATGACAAGTATGCTAAGGTGTAATTAAAGTATATCATTGTACTATGTAATTTGGTCTCACCTCTTCAATTCTTCCACCAGAAAATCCACTGTCCCATCGAGTGCCTCCGTCCTGACCTGCTGGCAGACGCACAGGCACCTCCTAACCCTCGGGAGTAGAAGATCCCCCTGTCTTCGTTTCCCTCACTGTCCAATCGCTGCACTGTCTCACCCTGTAGAAGCCAGGCTGTCTGCAACCAAACTGAACTTACTGTCTCACAATTAGCTGAAGGTTTTAATGTGTAAACGCCCTGCTGCCTGATCAGAGTGATCCTCTTCTAAAGCCAGTCTTCTCACTGTTTAATGTCATCTCCAGTAACTGGTAAATGTAGACTCTAGTCTAAACGATTCTCTGATTAACATGTCCTACAAACTGATGTTACCTCAATGAAAGATGACATTTAGGACATCAGCATTATTTTTCCTTTCAAACATTTCTTAGTCAAAGGGCAGAAACCGTCAAACATAAGCACTGTGTTGAAGAATGTCCATGTAGTTTTACACATTATTGTTAAACTTGTCCTTATAAATGTGCTTTTCCTTCCTGAAGGGTCTCACTGCGTGTGACGGACACGCTCTGAATTCTTTTGTCTTTCTACTAATTTATCCCTTTAATCTCATCATGTGAATGTGTGCACTGGGATGTGAGAATATGAACTGTTTTATTTTTGTACTTTGTTGTCGGTGCCAAAGTTGTTTCTACCTTTGACAAAAAATAAAGTCCCTTGTTTTAATAAAGCTGGAGATATCCTGAAACATGTCCAGACTGTGATTTTTATTTGGCTTTTGGCTGTATTGACACCAAACTAAGCCTGATGATCAAACATGTCTTCTTCTTTATACTACAGCTCTGACATTTGAAAAATAGGTTCAGTGTATTTTATATGATTTTTTTTTATATTTATGTATATTGATAAATAGGTAAGGACTACAAAAACTGTAATAACTTCACTGTTGTTTCCTGTATTGACAACAAAACCAGCCTGATGAGTACACATCCCCTCTGGTTCGTACTTCAGCTCTGACTTTAGAGAAACAGGTTTCAGTGTAGTTTATATGATTTTTTTTTTATATTGATGTATATTTATTAAGTGTTAATCACTATAAAAACTGTAATAACTCAAGTTTTGTTGGCTGTACTGACATCAAACTTAGCCTCATTATCACACATCCCCTCTGGTTTGTACAACAGCTCTGACTTTAGAGAAATAGGTTTTAATGTAATTTATATGATTTTTTTTATATTGATGTATATTCACTAATAGGTAATGACTATAAAAACTGTAATAACTTCACTGTAGATTCCTGTATTGACACCAAACTCAGCCTGATGAGCACATATCCCCTCTGGTTTGTACTTCAGGTCTGACTTTAGAGAAGTAGGTTTTAATGTAATTTATATGATGTTTTTTATATTGATGTATATTCACTAATAGGTAATGACTATAAAAACTGTAATAACTCAAGTTTTGTTGGCTGTACTGACATCAAACTTAGCCTCATTATCACACATCCCTTCTGGTTTGTACAACAGCTCTGACTTTAGAGAAATAGGTTTTAATGGAATTTATATAATTTTGTTATATTGATGTATATTCAGTAGTAGGTAATGACTATAAAAATTGTAATAACTTAACTGTTTTTTCCTGTATTGACACCAAACTTAGCCTGATGATCAAACATCCCCTCTGGTTTGTACTACAGCTCTGACTTTAGAGAATTAGGTTTAGTTCATTTTACATGATTTTTTAAATATTGATGTATATTTATTAATAGGTAATCACTTTAAAAACTGTAATTACTTAGCTGTTGTCGGCTATATTGACACCAAACTCAGTCTGATGATCCAACATGTCTTCTTGTTTATACTACACCTCTGACTTCAGAGACATAGGTTTTAATGTAATTCATATGATTTTTTTATATTGATGTACTGTATATTGATAGATAGGTAATGACTTTAAAAACTGAATTAACCTAACTGTTAATTACTGTATTGACACCAAACATAACCTGATGACTAAACATGTGTTCCTGTTCATGCTGCAGCTCTGACTTTTGGGAAAAAGGTTTCAGTGTATTTTTTATGAATTTTGAATTTTGACGTATATTCACTAATAGGTAATGACTATAAAAACGGTAATAACTTAACTGTTGTTTACTGTATTGACACCAAACTTAGCCTGATGATCAAACATCCCCTCTGGTTTGTACTTCAGCTCTGACTTTAGAGAATTAGGTTTAGTTCATTTTATATGATTTTTTAAATATTGATGTATATTGACAAATAGGTAATGACTATAAAAACTGTAATAATTTCACTGTTCTTTCCTGTATTGACACTAAACTTGGCCTGATGATCAAACATCCCCTCTGGTTTGCACTTCAGCTTTGACTTTGGATAAATATTTTTCTTTGTATTTTATATGTTTTTTTTTACTGACATATTTTCATTAATAGGGAATGAGTATAAAAACTGAAGTAATTTAACTTTTGTTGGCTGTATTGACACCAAACTTAGCCTGATGATCAAACATCCCCTCTGGTTTGTACTACAGCTCTGACTTTAGAGAATTAGGTTTAATTCATTTTATATGATTTTTTAAATATTGATGTATATTGACACTCAGGTAATGACTATGAAAACTGTAAAAAGTTAACTGTTTTTCACTGTATTGATACCAAACTTAGCCTGATGATGAAACATCTCCTCTGGTTTGTACTTCAGCTCTGACTTTAGAGAAATTGGTTTCAATGTATTTTATATGATTTTTTTTAATATTGACGTATATTCACTAAAAGGTAGTGACTATAAAAATTGTAATAACTTAACTGTTTTTTCCTGTATTGACACCAAACTTAGCCTGATGATGAAACATCTCCTCTGGTTTGTACTTCAGCTCTGACTTTAGAGAAATAGGTTCTAATGTAATTTATGTAATTTTGTTATATTGATGTATATTCAGTAGTAGGTAATGACTATAAAAATTGTAATAACTTAACTGTTTTTGCCTGTATTGACACCAAACTTAGCCTGATGATCAAACATCCCCTCTGGTTTGTACTACAGCTCTGACTTTAGAGAATTAGGTTTAGTTCATTTTATATGATTTTTTAAATATTGATGTATATTGACAAATAGGTAATGACTATAAAAACTGTAATAATTTCACTGTTCTTTCCTGTATTGACACTAAACTTGGCCTGATGATCAAACATCCCCTCTGGTTTGCACTTCAGCTTTGACTTTGGATAAATATTTTTCTTTGTATTTTATATGTTTTTTTTAATACTGACGTATATTCACTAATAGGTAATGACTATAAAAACTGTAAAAACTTAAGTTTTGTTGGCTGTATTGACACCAAACTTAGCCTGATGATCAAACATCCCCTCTGGTTTGTACTACAGCTCTGACTTTAGAGAATTAGGTTTAATTCATTTTATATGATTTTTTAAATATTGATGTATATTGACACTCAGGTAATGACTATGAAAACTGTAAAAAGTTAACTGTTTTTCACTGTATTGATACCAAACTTAGCCTGATGATGAAACATCTCCTCTGGTTTGTACTTCAGCTCTGACTTTAGAGAAATTGGTTTCAATGTATTTTATATGATTTTTTTTAATATTGACGTATATTCACTAAAAGGTAGTGACTATAAAAATTGTAATAACTTAACTGTTTTTTCCTGTATTGACACCAAACTTAGCCTGATGATGAAACATCTCCTCTGGTTTGTACTTCAGCTCTGACTTTAGAGAAATAGGTTCTAATGTAATTTATGTAATTTTGTTATATTGATGTATATTCAGTAGTAGGTAATGACTATAAAAATTGTAATAACTTAACTGTTTTTGCCTGTATTGACACCAAACTTAGCCTGATGATCAAACATCCCCTCTGGTTTGTACTACAGCTCTGACTTTAGAGAATTAGGTTTAATTCATTTTATATGATTTTTTAAATATTGATGTATATTGACACTCAGGTAATGACTATGAAAACTGTAAAAAGTTAACTGTTTTTCACTGTATTGATACCAAACTTAGCCTGATGATGAAACATCTCCTCTGGTTTGTACTTCAGCTCTGACTTTAGAGAAATTGGTTTCAATGTATTTTATATGATTTTTTTTAATATTGACGTATATTCACTAAAAGGTAGTGACTATAAAAATTGTAATAACTTAACTGTTTTTTCCTGTATTGACACCAAACTTAGCCTGATGATGAAACATCTCCTCTGGTTTGTACTTCAGCTCTGACTTTAGAGAAATAGGTTCTAATGTAATTTATATAATTTTGTTATATTGATGTATATTCAGTAGTAGGTAATGACTATAAAAATTGTAATAACTTAACTGTTTTTGCCTGTATTGACACCAAACTTAGCCTGATGATCAAACATCCCCTCTGGTTTGTACTACAGCTCTGACTTTAGAGAATTAGGTTTGGTTCATTTTACATGATTTTTTAAATATTGATGTATATTGACACTCAGGTAATGACTATGAAAACTGTAAAAAGTTAACTGTTTTTCACTGTATTGATACTAAACTTTGCCTGATGATGAAACATCCCCTCTGGTTTGTACTTCAGCTCTGACTTTAGAGAAATAGGTTTTAATGTAATTTATATAATTTTGTTATATTGATGTATATTCACTAATAGGTAATGACTATAAAAATTGTAATAACTTAACTGTTCTTTCCTGTATTGACACCAAACTTAGCCTGATGATCAAACACCCCCTCTGGTTTGCACTTCAGCTTTGACTTTAGAGAAATATTTTTCTTTGTATTTTATATGATTTTTTTTTACTGACATATTTTCATTAATAGGGAATGAGTATAAAAACTGAAGTAATTTAACTTTTGTTGGCTGTATTGACACCAAACTTAGCCTGATGATTACACATCCCCTCTGGTTTGTACTACAGCTCTGACTTTAGAGAATTAGGTTCAGTTTATTTTATATGCTTTTCTAAATATTGATGTATATTGACAAATAGGTAATGACTATAAAAACTGTAATAATTTCACTGTTGTTTCCTGTATTGACACCAAACTTAGCCTGATGATCAAACATCCCCTCTGGTTTGTACTACAGCTCTGACTTTAGAGAATTAGGTTCAGTTTATTTTATATGATTTTTTAAATATTGATGTATATTGACAAATAGGTAATGACTATAAAAACTGTAATAATTTCACTGTTGTTTCCTGTATTGACACCAAACTTAGCCTGATGATCAAACATCCCCTTTGGTTTGTACTGAAGCTCTGTCTTTAAAGAATTAGGTTCAGTGCATTTTATATGATTTTTTAAATATTGATGTATATTGACAAATATTTAATAAGTATAAAAACTGTAGTAACTTAACTGTTGTTTACTGTATTGACACCAAACTCAGCCTGATGAGCACACATGTGTTCCTATTCATGCTGCAGCTCTGACTTTTGGGAAATAGGTTTCAGTGTAGTTTATATGATTTTTTTTTTTTAAATATTGATGTATATTTATTAATAGGTAATCACTTTAAAAACTGTAATTACTTAGCTGTTGTCGGCTATATTGACACCAAACTCAGCCTGATGAGCACACATGTGTTCCTGTTCATGCTGCAGCTCTGACTTTTGGGAAACAGGTTTCAGTGTATTTTTTATGAATTTTTAATTTTGTATTATATATTCACCAATAGGTAATGAATACAAAAACTGTAAGAAGTGTACTGTTGGTTTCTGTATTGACACCAAACTTAGCCTGATGATTACACATCTGCCCTGGTTTATACTCAAGCTCTGACTTTAGAGAAATAGGTTTTAATGTAATTTATATATATATATATTTTTTTTTGACATATATTCACCGATAGGTAATGAATACATAAACTGTAATAAGTGTACTGTTGTTGGCTGTATTGACACCAAACTTAGTCTGATGATTACACATCCACCCTGGTTTATACTCAAGCTCTGACTTTAGAGAAATAGGTTTTAATGTAATTTATATGTATATATATATATATTTTTATATTGACGTATATTCACTAATAGGTAATGACTATAAAAACTGTAATAACTTAACTGTTGTTTACTGTATTGACACCAAACTTAGCCTGATGATCAAACATCCCCACTGGTTTGCACTTCAGCTCTGACTTTAGAGAAATAGGTTTTAATGTAATTTATATGTATATATATATATATATATTTATATTGACGTATATTCACTAATAGGTAATGACTATAAAAACTGTAATAACTTAACTGTTGTTTACTGTATTGACACCAAACTTAGTCTGATGATCAAACATCCCCTCTGGTTTGTACTACAGCTCTGACTTTAGAGAATTAGGTTTAGTTCATTTTATATGATTTTTTAAATATTGATGTATATTGACAAATAGGTAATGACTATAAAAACTGTAATAATTTCACTGTTCTTTCCTGTATTGAGACTAAACTTGGCCTGATGATCAAATATCCCCTCTGGTTTGTACTACAGCTCTGACTTTAGAGAATTAGGTTTAATTCATTTTATATGATTTTTTAAATATTGATGTATATTGACACTCAGGTAATGACTATGAAAACTGTAAAAAGTTAACTGTTTTTCACTGTATTGATACCAAACTTAGCCTGATGATGAAACATCTCCTCTGGTTTGTACTTCAGCTCTGTCTTTAAAGAATTAGGTTCAGTGCATTTTATATGATTTTTTAAATATTGATGTATATTGACAAATATTTAATAAGTATAAAAACTGTAGTAACTTAACTGTTGTTTACTGTATTGACACCAAACTCAGCCTGATGAGCACACATGTGTTCCTATTCATGCTGCAGCTCTGACTTTTGGGAAATAGGTTTCAGTGTAGTTTATATGATTTTTTTTTTTAAATATTGATGTATATTTATTAATAGGTAATCACTTTAAAAACTGTAATTACTTAGCTGTTGTCGGCTATATTGACACCAAACTCAGCCTGATGAGCACACATGTGTTCCTGTTCATGCTGCAGCTCTGACTTTTGGGAAACAGGTTTCAGTGTATTTTTTATGAATTTTTAATTTTGTATTATATATTCACCAATAGGTAATGAATACAAAAACTGTAAGAAGTATACTGTTGGTTTCTGTATTGACACCAAACTTAGCCTGATGATTACACATCTGCCCTGGTTTATACTCAAGCTCTGACTTTAGAGAAATAGGTTTTAATGTAATTTATATAAATATATATATTTTCTGACATATATTCACCGATAGGTAATGAATACAAAAACTGTAATAAGTGTACTGTTGTTGGCTGTATTGACACCAAACTTAGTCTGATGATTACACATCCACCCTGGTTTATACTCAAGCTCTGACTTTAGAGAAATAGGTTTTAATGTAATTTATATGTATATATATATATATTTTTATATTGACGTATATTCACTAATAGGTAATGACTATAAAAACTGTAATAACTTAACTGTTGTTTACTGTATTGACACCAAACTTAGCCTGATGATCAAACATCCCCACTGGTTTGCACTTCAGCTCTGACTTTAGAGAAATAGGTTTTAATGTAATTTATATGTATATATATATATATATATTTATATTGACGTATATTCACTAATAGGTAATGACTATAAAAACTGTAATAACTTAACTGTTGTTTACTGTATTGACACCAAACTTAGTCTGATGATCAAACATCCCCTCTGGTTTGTACTACAGCTCTGACTTTAGAGAATTAGGTTTAGTTCATTTTATATGATTTTTTAAATATTGATGTATATTGACAAATAGGTAATGACTATAAAAACTGTAATAATTTCACTGTTCTTTCCTGTATTGAGACTAAACTTGGCCTGATGATCAAATATCCCCTCTGGTTTGTACTACAGCTCTGACTTTAGAGAATTAGGTTTAATTCATTTTATATGATTTTTTAAATATTGATGTATATTGACACTCAGGTAATGACTATGAAAACTGTAAAAAGTTAACTGTTTTTCACTGTATTGATACCAAACTTAGCCTGATGATGAAACATCTCCTCTGGTTTGTACTTCAGCTCTGTCTTTAAAGAATTAGGTTCAGTGCATTTTATATGATTTTTTAAATATTGATGTATATTGACAAATATTTAATAAGTATAAAAACTGTAGTAACTTAACTGTTGTTTACTGTATTGACACCAAACTCAGCCTGATGAGCACACATGTGTTCCTATTCATGCTGCAGCTCTGACTTTTGGGAAATAGGTTTCAGTGTAGTTTATATGATTTTTTTTTTTAAATATTGATGTATATTTATTAATAGGTAATCACTTTAAAAACTGTAATTACTTAGCTGTTGTCGGCTATATTGACACCAAACTCAGCCTGATGAGCACACATGTGTTCCTGTTCATGCTGCAGCTCTGACTTTTGGGAAACAGGTTTCAGTGTATTTTTTATGAATTTTTAATTTTGTATTATATATTCACCAATAGGTAATGAATACAAAAACTGTAAGAAGTATACTGTTGGTTTCTGTATTGACACCAAACTTAGCCTGATGATTACACATCTGCCCTGGTTTATACTCAAGCTCTGACTTTAGAGAAATAGGTTTTAATGTAATTTATATAAATATATATATTTTCTGACATATATTCACCGATAGGTAATGAATACAAAAACTGTAATAAGTGTACTGTTGTTGGCTGTATTGACACCAAACTTAGTCTGATGATTACACATCCACCCTGGTTTATACTCAAGCTCTGACTTTAGAGAAATAGGTTTTAATGTAATTTATATGTATATATATATATATTTTTATATTGACGTATATTCACTAATAGGTAATGACTATAAAAACTGTAATAACTTAACTGTTGTTTACTGTATTGACACCAAACTTAGCCTGATGATCAAACATCCCCTCTGGTTTGTACTACAGCTTTGACTTTGGATAAATATTTTTCTTTTTATTTTATATGATCTTTTTTACTGACATATTTTCATTAATAGGGAATGAGTATAAAAACTGAAGTAATTTAACTTTTGTTGGCTGTATTGACACCAAACTTAGCCTGATGATCAAATATCCCCTCTGGTTTGTACTACAGCTCTGACTTTAGAGAATTAGGTTCAGGTCATTTTATATGATTTTTTAAATATTGATGTATATTGACACTCAGGTAATGACTATGAAAACTGTAAAAAGTTAACTGTTTTTCACTGTATTGATACCAAACTTAGCCTGATGATCAAACATCCCCTCTGGTTTGCACTTCAGCTTTGACTTTGGATAAATATTTTTCTTTGTATTTTATATGTTTTTTTTTTACTGACATACTTTCATTAATAGGGAATGAGTATAAAAACTTAAGTAATTTAACTTTTGTTGGCTGTATTGACACCAAACTTAGCCTGATGATCAAACATCCCCTCTGGTTTGCACTTCAGCTCTGACTTTAGAGAAATATTTTTCTTTGTATTTTATATGATTTTTTTTATACTGACATATTTTCATTAATAGGGAATGAGTATAAAAACTGAAGTAATTTAACTTTTGTTGGCTGTATTGACACCAAACTTAGCCTGATGATCAAACATCCCCTCTGGTTTGTACTACAGCTCTGACTTTAGAGAATTAGGTTTAGTTCATTTTACATGATTTTTTAAATATTGATGTATATTGACACTCAGGTAATGACTATGAAAACTGTAAAAAGTTAACTGTTTTTCACTGTATTGATACTAAACTTTGCCTGATGATGAAACATCTCCTCTGGTTTGTACTTCAGCTCTGACTTTAGAGAAATTGGTTTCAATGTATTTTATATGATTTTTTTTTAATACTGACGTATATTCACTAATAGGCAATGACTATAAAAACTGTAAAAACTTAAGTTTTGTTGGCTGTATTGACTCGAAACTTAGCCTTATTATCACACATCCCCTCTGGTTTGTACTTCAGCTCTGACTTTAGAGAAATAGTTTTCTGTGTATTTTATATGTTTTTTTTATATTGATAAATATTAACAGGTTATGACTATAAAAACTTTAATAACTTCACTGCTGTTTACTGGATTAACAAAGTAATCCTCGCAAAGTCCAAATCTGTGATGGTCACTATCTCAGAAATAAAACAACGTTGTCCCAAACCCGACCCCTCTTCTTAATCACTGTCATCAAGACTGTGAGCTACAACCTCGTTTTCCTCCAAAGAAGCCGTCCTCTTAGCCAGACAACTTTAATTGCTCTCAATACGCTGCAGGTGATGGCTCAGCGACTTCCGTTGCAATATAATACTTTCCGGTTGGGAAAATGTAAAAAAGGCTAAGTAACTAATCTAAAAAAAAAAAAAAAGATTTATTTTGATTCATCTTTTCAAAGAAAACAGCATCCAAACTGTTCAAAAACCTTTTATTCTAAAATATTTCAGAAATCCTTAGACAGCAGAACTTTTCTAATGAATATTAAAAGCTGAACCCTAGGCTTCATATTTTTCTAAAATGACTTATTAACTTCATATGCTCGTTAAGACCAGGCAAAAATCCTATTATGTACTAACAACAGCAAAACCGTGACACCATTTTTAGCAACATTTAGAATCAAACTGCTGTGGGTTATAATGTCAGTATCTCAATAAGGACATTTAAGTGTGGCTAAGACTGGTGGCAGGGTGAAATGTCATTATACCTTGGATTTGATAAAATAGTTAGCTAAAAATCTGGGGTAAAACAAATTTTATAATCATAATAATAATATATAATAATAATTCAAACTGTGGGGGTAAATCTGGTGAAAACATTTACATTAAATGTATTTTCAACATTAATATCCCTAAAGCCAAGCCATGCCAAACTCAAAACAGACAAAAACACATGTAGACTGTCAGTAACATTTTATTTCACACTGAACAGTGAAGTAAACAGATATTTAATCTCTGCAGTCAGGAATGTCATGAGATTCTTACACAGCTTTGTCACTGTGAGCTCTACGCTGCAGCAAGAGGGGAGGAATGCTTTTAGTGTCAGTGAGGTTAGAAATTGTGACTCAGTGATGATGCTACACTATGAGTTCAGGTTGAAGAACACCAGGTAAGAGCTGAGGTGCTCAGTGGTGGAACAGTCGCAGGTTGGTGTGCACCAGAGTGATGCCCTGTTCATTACAGGCGTTAATCACGACTGCATCAGCAGCAGAGCCTGCTGGAGCTGCGATGTACTCCACACCACTCTGCAAACATTCACAAACAGGGGGAGGATATCAGAAAGACTGTTTGGAGGCTCGTCAGCGAAATGATTGCAAAAGGATTTTATCATGCAGCTCCTTCTCATGCAAACTCTATAAGTGCTTGCAGTAGGAAAACATGCTACTGTAGTCCATGTGTTATTCTCACCTGTTTAGCACGATCAATGTTATCTCTGAAGGGGAAGAAGGCATCGGAGCTGACAGCCACAGCCTGCAGGGAGCTGATCCAGTTCTTCTTTTCAGTACCAGTCAAAGGCTCGGGCACCTCATCGTACATCGACTTCCACACCGCCAAGTCAGGGCCCTGTCGATACACAAAACACACGTTCAGGCTCTCCTGTATTTGGTCTACTTTGTGATCAAATCTGACGCCGAACATCACCGAACGGACAGATGGGTTGCATGATCTTATGGCTAGGGATAGAGATTGATAAGACTTTACTGATACCAATGCATTAACAATTCTGCTTATCGATCAGGTTCTTTAACGATTCCCTTAGAAAGTCCTGCTGATTTTCAGTGTGGGCAAAAGTTGGCCTGTAGGTTTTCAGTGGCAACTATATCAAACTCACCTTTGATTCAGTGCTTCATAGATAAATGTTTCTGCAAGTTGCAGGAGTTTCCACTTGCTGAAAGTTGTGCAGTAAGTGCCTTGTTGTTGAAAATTAAGCCACAATTCTGACCACTTCTGACCTCCGTCAATGGGAGGAATTGATATGGGAACTAATGAGCAAAAAGACTAATGATATCGATTCCTTGAGGGAATCATCGTTTCTCAGCTGGAATTGGTTTTCCAATTCCACCCTGATAAAGCCAAATCTTGTTTCATTTAACCACCAAATTAATTGGATGAATTTTAATATTTTAGTCAAACTGTTTGTTTGTTGTGTTCTACAATAATACATATGATCTAATGACACACCATAAACTCACAACGCTTAAGTCTGTCTATCCTGCCGGCTCTTTATGTCTCCTGGTCAGACCTCACATTTCAAAGTGCTATGAGATGCACTATGAAATACATAAAGACCACCTTTATGTATCTAAACATGCCTGACACCAGCTAATACCTTTTCTATAACAACTGTGGCCTAAGATGCTCCGGTTGTCGGCAGCTTCTAAAAAGTTGAGGCTTGATGATGATGGCAGGGTAACTGGAAAAATTAGCAGAAAGCATAAAAAGATTTAACTAGAAAGCACTCAGAGAGCGCAAACCTCTGCCAAGGTAGCTCACATATTGCTGTTACATCCATAAGCAACAGTTCCATGATAAAGTTACCATCCTAATATGATACCTTGACCCTCAAAACCCACAACTAGCACTTGGAATCATGTTGATATCATTATTAGACAGTTATCGAGCAAAAACAATCATCCCTAATGGCGGTATCTGGATCACCACCAAAATCTAATCATTTTTAAGTTGGGCCATTATCAACATCTCCTGAAAATTTCAGCAAAATCTGTCCTGTAGTTTTTTCATAATCTTGCTCACAAACAAACATATGCCGGAAAAACCATAACCTCCTTGGCGGAGGTAAAATAACTGAATAGCACTGAATAGGCTGAGGCTGCGTGTATTTGCTGAAACTGAACATCACTGCTTCCAGGGGGGAGACTGAAAGAGTTGAGAGTGCAGTTGCTTTAGAGTAGAACTCTTAAAACTTCAGGTACAGTCTCACCTCTCCGATGGTGTCGCTGACATACTGGTCGATGGCATTGGCCATCTCTGCTCGCTTCACTCCACTGCGAAACTTCATGCTGAGGACACGAGGATGGTGTCTCAACCACCAGTTATCCGCCTTGTCTCCTGCCAGACGGGTGCAGTGAATACGAGACTGCTGACCTGCACCAATACCAATCACCTGAGAAATAAAGATGACAGAAAACATGACAAAACAAACAGAACATGTGACTTATTCTGCTCCATTTTTCACTCTCCACCAGCTTTTCCTCACCTGTCCATCTTTAGCATAGCAGACAGAGTTAGACTGAGTGTACTTGACAGCGATGGTGGCCACAGTGAGGTCGCGAACCGCTTCATTGGACAACTTAAGGAGACATCAAGAGTTAATCATTTTAGTTGTTAAGTACAATCATTAAAAATAACACACACACATTTTAGTATCTTACTGATTACCAACTCACCGAGCCCTTTGAAACAACATTGCTGAAGAACTCCTTGTTGATCAGACCGCTGTTTCTCTTTTGTTTGAGGTAGAGACCAAACAGGACTCTCACCTCAGTCTCATCAGGCTCATAGTCCGGATCCATCTGATAGACCAAGATACCCACTGTTAGCAACTCAGAAACTAAACTGAAGTATGATCCTAACTATTGTCATTTATAGAGATCTATACCTGCAGCACACAGTAGTTTCCATTCTTCTTTTTGGAGAGGATCTTAAGCGCCTCCTCATCATAACCAGGAGCAATAATGCCATCTGACACCTGTAAGAAATTCAAATAAATCATGTTCAAGCAAAATGATTGAAAACTACAGATTTTGTTTCTTTGAGGAACAATTTTACCTCTCTTGAGATGATCTTTGCCGTGGGAACGTCACACACATCTGACACAGCGATGAAGTCTCCAAAAGAAGACATTCTGTCCGAACCTGAAGAGATGCACAGAGTTAACATTCACATTTAGAAAATATAAATACAAAGGTTATCCACTGTTAAGTTTAACATCTCTGACCTCTAGCCCTGGCGTAGGCTGTGGCCAGTGGAGTGAGATCGTTCAGCATGTCATGCACCATGCACACTTTGGCTTCCTCCTCAGTCAGAGGAACTCCAACTGCAGCTCCTACATGAGATAATAGGGAAATATGCAGGTTCATTTTTGGTTTTAAACGCTGAAATTAAAATCTAGGCAAGCTTTTGTTTCTAATTTCTTGTAAATTATGTCTCAATTTAAGTCACATTCCTCTGATAAGCCAAAAAAACATTAAACTGTAAGCTAGATAAACTAAAAACATAAGGCGTATATTTGCTTAGAAATAGTAAAATTCTGACATTGGGACAAGATTATTTCACTTCAGTGACATTAAATCAGATGTGTACAGCTAAACTAGTGGCTTAAGTTTATTTTGAAGAAAGTTAAGTACAATTCGTCTGCTTCTCTTGCTGATATTCTTACTTATTAGAAGCACTATATTTCTAAAAATATAAATCAGAACCAGAATTGGTACACTGCCTGTCCAAAAAAAAAAGTCGTCACCTGGATTTAACTAAGCAAACAGGTACAAGCCTCCTATTGGATAATTACTGCATGGGCGATTATCTTTCAACTGACAACAAGTTATTTAACCTCAGCTGATGCAATGAGTAGCTTCTCATTTCTTAAACAACCATGTGGAAAGACACATCCTGTGGTCATGGAAAAGATGTTAGTCTGTTTAAGAAGGGTCAAATCATTGGCATGCATCAAGCAGAGAAAACATCTAAGGGGATTGCAGAAACTACTAAAATTGGGTTAAGAACTGTCCAACACATTATTTAAAATTGGAAGGATAGTGGGGAACCATCGTCTTCAAGGAAGAAATGTGGTCGGAAAAAAGTCCTGAATGATCGTGATCGGTGATCACTTAAACGTTTGTCCAAATCAAATTGAAGAAAAACAACAGTAGGACTCAGGGGTATGTTTAACAGTGAAAGTAAGAGCATTTCCACACACACAATGTGAAGGGAACTCAAGGGATTGGGACTGAACAGCAGTGTAGCCTTACGAAAACCACTAATCAGTAAGGCTAACTAGGAAAAAAGGCTTCAGGACTCTGGAGGGAGCATAAAGATTGGACTCTGGAGGACTGGAAGAAGGTCATGTAGTCTGATGAGTCCAGATTTACCCTGTTCCAGAGTGATGGGAGCATCAGGGTAAGAAGAGAGGCAGGTGAAGTGATGCACCCATCATGCCTAGTGCCTACTGTACAAGCTTGTGGGGGCAGTGCTATGATCTGGGGCTGCTGCAGTTGGTCAGGTCTAGGTTCAGCAACATTATGTGTCCAGAGAATGAGGTTAGCTGACTACCTGAATATACTGAATGACCTGGTTATTCCATCAATGGATTTTTTCTTCCCTAATGGCACGGGCATATTCCAAGATGACAATGCCAGGATTCACGGGGCTCAAATTGTGAAAGAGTGGTTCAGGGAGCATGAGAGATCATTTTCACACATGGATTGGCCATCACAGCGTCCAGACCTTAACCCCATTGAGAATCTTTGGGATGTGCTGGAAAAGGCTTTGCACAGTGGTCAGACTCTCCAAACATCAATACAAGATCTTGGTGAAAAATTAATGCAACGCTGGATGGAAATAAATCTTGTGACATAGCAGGAGCTTATCGAAACAATGCCACAGCAAATGTGTGCTGTAACCAAAGCTAAAGGCGGTCCAATAAAATATTAGAGCGTGTGACCTTTTTTTGGTGGCGACTTTTTTTTTGACTTGGTAGGTTGGTGCAAAAGACAATTAACATAAAGTATTAATAAACATTTATAAGAATAGCTGGAAAATAGTGCAAATTTAATTAGGTAGATATAAAAACTATATAAGATAATAACCAAAGGCACAACACAAAGGTATATATAGAAGATGCAGTGAAGAAGCTTAATTTGGTCTTTTATATTTCATAACAAAATGAAGGTTTATATGTGGACTCAGTTGAATCTTACTTGAGTATTCTGATTTGAGTTTTTGTAGAGGAGCAATTCATACAAAAACCCACAGTCATGTCTAGAGGTTTGTCTCTGTTCTTACCAGCAGGGCTGACGTGTTTGAAGGAGGTGGCAGCAGCCATGCCGAGGGCGCTCTTCAGCTCTCTGACCAGCTGCCAGGCATTCAGAGCGTCACACAGGTTTATGAAGCCAGGGGAGCCGTTCACCACTAACAGAAGGCAAAGACAGGAAGAGGAACCAAAAAAATCACCTAAAAACAGCAGACCCCATCTTTTTCATACCATGGAGCAGATTCATATAAGGCAGTGTATTCACAGTTACATTTAGCCTGTGTACAAACTAGCATGCATGCTGTGCATATTAAATTGGGAGCTTTACCCGAAAGTTATAGCTTTAGATCTAAAAGACAAATCGTTGCTGTCAGGCATAAAGGAAATAAAAAATTTTTAAAACACCCTCTACAACTGATTAAATGAATATTGTAGTGTCCTGATTACAAAGGGTTTGTCTGTACTCTTATTTGGTTCAAAGTTTGTAAAACCCACTCACCAACATGAAAGGTTACAGATAGCACAGTTTTTTTATAAAAAAAAAAAAAAATAATAATAATAATAATAAAATCGTAAAAAATAGAAGTGTGAGGTTTGTGCCCAATGGCAACAATATGTCAGTTTTCTCCAAGTTTTCATTTGGACCTCAGTGTTGTAGGTCCGAGTCTGGGCCTGGGCCCTTTACTGAATGTTTGTATTCTACTAGTTGTCTTTAAGGTGTCCAAAAAAGCAAAAAAGCCCATAAAACAATCTGTAAGGTTCACTATGGTTCAGGTCAGCTGTGTGTACCTTTGAGAGGGAGTGTGGGGCGCAGGGTGTAGAGCTGAGCAGGAGCTTGGTGAGGATTCATGCCGTAACGCAGAGGAAGCTGGGAAACACCACGACTGTACTGTCCTCTGAAGTAGTCTGATATGGCCTCGTCATACTGTGCTGTATGTGTAAACGCCTGAGGAACAAAAGACAGAAAATACAGCGGGATAAGAGAAAAGCCGACACAGTGTCAAGCATTCATGGGAAAACACCCTCCTTTAACCTGAGAATTTTTCTGATGAAAATACAGGGACATTTAACTTGAGTCTTTTTTTTTTTTTAACCCCTGGAACGAATTGACTTGAAATAAAAACATCTGAAAGTTTACACTTTTAACTTAAACTGTAAGTAGTCTCTGTTGCCCTAATATCCAATATCATTGTTAAAATCATCACTAATTTAAGTCAAACAAGATCCTGTATGTTAGGCTTAAACACAAATGCTGCATCAGGCTGAAATGAGTTAATGGCTTTTTAATCTCAGTTATTTCTGTATGTTAATCAGCAAACTAATGCATGGCTGCATACTTCTGCCCTTAAAAGTCTTTCAAGAACTTAATTATCAGTCAACTCAGTCTACAAGTTAAAAGGTGAAAGGCTGCAGAGTGTTAAACCCAGTATCTTAAACATATATTACAACACTTGTCTAGTTTAATGGACTTTGCCTTGTGGGTCAACACAGGACAAACAACAAAAGTAGGACAAGATAGCACAGTGTCCACCTTAAATCAGTGCTGAAAGGATATGATCTAGTGACTCTTAAATGAGTGATGTAAACTAAATTAACATATAGAATCCCTGGATTAATGCACTGCGGTCTTAAAAAAGCTCTGTCCTTACACATATGTATAGAACAGAATGATGTTAGTATTACACAACTGTCATTTAGAGACTGAAGACTTAAAAACCTCCTAATTCATTTAAACAGAGCAAAGGCAGGTTTCACTCTTCATTTAACATCGTATTTTCTGGTTGAGGAGAAGAACAGTCTGGTTAGAAAAATCTAATCCGAGCACTTTTCTACTTTAAGAAGAGCATCAAAACAGCATAAAATATGATAATTAACAAAAACTGTAAGACAGATCTACCTGTCATTATTACCGTCATTTAGAATGGTGACTGTGTTCATGACTGTCCATTTAAAAAAAAAAAGCAGTAAAACTCTGAGACAGAGATGGGCACAAGTCACTTGTTGTCCAAGTCAAGTTTCTCATCTTTTAGGCTAAGTCTAAGCCAAGTCTCGAGTCTCCGGGTGCAGCCACAAGTCTGTCAAGCCTCTCCTGGTTTAATTAATTATACTAAAAATGCTCACACGATTCATTACAAAAAAAATGTACACAAGAAAAAGGAAGATTATTTTAAGCTGTATTTTAGAACATAACATACTTTACAGAGAAAAAAAACAGCTGAGCTTGTTCTCAGTTAGTTCACAAGAAAATTCAAACTAAAACCCTGAGGGGGAGTTACTTTCAGAGCCAGAGTCCTGCGAGTTTCCACGGTTGTATCTCTGTCTCCTGAATTCTCCATCTCCTTGGCAACCAGCGAATAATCGGCAGGATCGCACACGATGGTGACCCGAGCATGATTCTTGGCCGCTGCTCTCAGAAGAGTTACACCACCTGGAAACAAGAACAACAAAAACACTGACTTGAATCACTATGTCTTACATTAAAGCATGAGAAGGGAAAAAGAACTTTTTCTAAAAAAAATATTTATCTTTGAATACTGAGTAAACAAGCAATACTTTGCAGTTACTGATAAGGTTTAGCAGAGCTAACCAGCTCACCAATGTCTATCTGCTCCACAGCATCCTCCACTGTAACATTTGGGGAAGAAACAGTCTTGACAAAGGGGTAGAGGTTGCACACCACCACCCTACAAAACAGCAAACAGAGAAAATGTCATATTATTATCAAAGACCAGAATTTGTCAGAAGAAACATAAAAACCTTTAGTTAAGGCCTAAAATTGCTACGGAGGCACATTATGATCACAACACTGGAGCTAAGAAAATGTAACATGTACTTGTGACAATAATAACTTTCACACTGTGTTCATGTTTATGGCCTCTCAAATCAAACAACATCTGAGAACAGAGTGTCTACTTTCTGACAGACCCCAAAACTCAAGTCTCCTGACTTTCATCTGGTGTTAATGACACAAACTTATCAGCACACTTTTAACTACTGACAGCTTCTCAGGTGGTAAAATGATAGAATACATTGCCCCACAACATTGCCTCTGACACTGTGTTTATTTTCTTCATGAAATCCATTTGCTTTTTAAAGTCATGTTTATAGTATTTGGCAAAAAAAAACATTATGACAAAGGTATAACTAGGACTAAATACCACCTGGATGTTTTATACTTCTGCAAGTAACAGACAGTGAGAGTACATCAGTAGGTCAAGAAGAGGGTCACAGGTATATTTAGCGGTGATGATCTGTAAAACTGTTTCAGGTAAGAGATGAACATGATGC
Source organism: Cetoscarus ocellatus (assembly GCA_037902135.1). Classification (NCBI taxonomy): domain Eukaryota; kingdom Metazoa; phylum Chordata; class Actinopteri; order Labriformes; family Labridae; genus Cetoscarus; species Cetoscarus ocellatus. The sequence goes on along the minus strand of JBAMNC010000379.1, from coordinate 112,594 downwards.
ACAATAACTTAAGTGCAAAGTTTGAGAAACATTCAAGTTTATATCAACACCAGCAATGGATCATCCTTGAGTCAGAGTGGGCATTTATGTTAGGTTTGATGAAAATCCCTTAAGGTTTTTTTGATAGTGCGTTCACAAAGGTTCAACATGTAGTTTAGTGACTTTGATTTTTTTACCCAATGCTCTCTAAAAGGCCTGGACAGATGGACAGAAGGACAGATGGACATATGGAGGTAAGGACAACCCAAAACATAATGCATTCAACCTTGGCTGTCTAGAGGCATAAAAATGATCAGTTATAAATCGTGTAACTAAGTAAAAAACAAATCTAAGAAACTCAAGCTAACACATTTTTAGAATCTATTGTCCTTCAGACACTGTAAAACGGCCGACAGGCTGATCAACTCTGGAGCATATGGCCAAATCAACCGTAGCATTACAATGTACATGATCTATTCAACCACCTCCTTTTTAACATTCATTTCTGGCTGTCATGTCTCCATCAGAGTGGACCAGTGGACTGCAGTATGGGAGCCTCTGTCTGTTTTAAACCCAGCTGCCTGCTTCATGAACAACAGCCTCCATCTGTGAGCTACTGAGACAAAGCCATTGGGTTACTTGTGTCCTTTAACCCCTTGTTTTTCTGGCCTTCTTGCTTTTACAAAAAAAAAAAAATATATATATATATATATCACAAAAAGACAGAAATGGATCTCAATAAAGTAAAGTCTCTGAAACAGAAAGAAAATGAGCCTTTGTTCCAAATGTGAGTGACTTAAATAATCAATGTCACTATCCGTTTTTAATCATGCATGTCTCCATTGATGACACAGTGAAATCTCTGATCTGGTCACGTTCTACCACTCTCACGCAAATTAGAGTCACAAGACAGTGTCAAGCAGGAGCAGCAGTTTTCTAATTCTCCTCTCCACGTGTCTCCTAATGGCACACAGCAAGTCTATGGCTATTGAGCTTGTGATCAACCTCAGGTCACACATGCTTTTATTTAACCAGTCTCTGTGATAATGAATCTGAACCTGATGATCTCACCAGCATTTTAAAAAATTGAAATTCTCCTGCAGCAACACATGGGTTTTCTACTTCTTTTACCTGACCAGACTGTAGCCCAGTTTCTCCATGTCTGCTGAGTCTGTGGAGGTTTTTCTGGCCAGGATACCTCCGTGGACTGCAGGATGGAGGGTTTTCACTCTGCCCCCCAACATTTCCGGATGTCCAGTCAGCTCAGACACATCCCTGATACATAGTAGAAGAGTTAGCAGGTTAGAAGATGAATACCATATTTAGTAAACAGGAGGGGTTGTTGAATCTCAATGCTTTAGAGATAAGATGCTCTCCAAAATCTTAAAATCCATTGTATAATCTTGTAGGTGTGCAAGCACTTGGAACTTATCTTATTGGCACATATCTTATAAAATACAGATGCAGAGGGAAGCAAAGTAAGATTATAAATGTTTGATACTGCTTTCCTTTTCAAACCATCCTGCTGGGACCCCTAAAAGACTTATGGTTTAAAAAATTAAATGTGCTGAGACTTAGTTAAAACATCTAAACTCCTCAAAAAATGGAAACTTTGTTGCAGCCCATCATTTTCCATCTTTAGTAATACCAACTGGTTTTGTGTTTCATATCATTGGGAACCCTGATTAGTCGCCTTTACAACAAGGTACAACTTGTAAGGATAATGCATTCCTGGATTGAGCAACACAGCTAAATGTGCGAGTCGCACACCAAAAAAGTGCCAAAATCCCCACCAACCCGAAGCTGCTGTTCTGGTGGCATTATTTGGTGTCAGCCATGGTACCATTTCCAAACTTAGGACCAAGTTTCATGAGACTGATGAAGTCAGAGACAGCCGTGAAGAGTGCTTCTCAGGAAGACAACATCCCAAGAGGACCAGTTCCTCACCCTTGCTTCACTGAGGCTTTCTTCCAGGGGGAAAGGAGATTTCAGCACTTTTTAGAGCGCTACCCACACATTTGGCTGTGTTACTCATTCAAGGAATGCACAATCTTAACAAGTTTTACCCTGTTTTGAAGGTGACATCTCAGGCTTTCCAATGATATAAAATACAATAGCAGTTGGTATTATTAAAAGGGGAGAAATAATAGACCTAAACAACATTTCCAAACCTTTGAAAAAATGCAGCTGTCAGGCAAACTCCTAAACAATGTCCAAAGAGCAAATGTTTTGGTGTATTACATCCAGTGTGCAGGAATTTGCGTGCAACTTTTGATCAGTAAAAACAAGAAATTATCTAAAATTTGGTATCTATAACTTAAATTTGTTGTGATGGTTTTGGAATAAGAGTTGAAACTTGATTTTTACTACTGTCATGTCAAAGCTTGAAATTCTGATAATGTGATACAACTGATACAACACGTCACCTTCAACTATATGACTAGGACAATTAACAATCACGGTTTCTCATTTTAGATTAAAAAGACCAGACTTATGTATGTGATTATGATTCAGTTCCTGCTCGGGTTTCAATAAGAAATACTGTGGTACTTTGACGTGAAAGTTGGTCTAAATGTCGCTGTTCTTGCTGTAGCTGTACTTTATTAAACTTTTGATCATCCAGGACAGTCTCTTAACCCACCTGACGGCCAGTTTAGCATCCCTCAGAGCTTTAGCTGTGCCACCTGAGGCCACCAGAGACAGACCCACATCCACCAGCCTTTTAGCAAAGTCCACCAGTCCAGTTTTATCAGACACACTCAGGAGTGCTGCGGGGACACACAGAGATAGTTTAACACACTTAAACAGACTTAAAATCCTTTAAGACTCAAGCAAACTAATGCTATGCTGAGGTTACACCGACCACGTTGGCTAATTTTAGCTAGAGCTAGCATCCTGCATGTCGCAGTCAAAACTTTATAGTGACGAAAGCGGATGAATGAAAGCAGAATAAAGTCTTACCGAGCTCTGAAGACGCCATGTTCACTGTCACTGTGTTGGTCTGCGGTCTGTCTGGGTGTCACGAAAGTTTCTGATCTGACTTCGCCCAATTTTACAGGCAAACTCTGCAGGACAGTGGAGGCTGACGCTGATGTGAGAGGTTAAGACAGTTTCTTCATGTGCTTCAAAAAGTAGAAAGTCCCGCCCTGCTGAGAACGGCCCGCCCCGAAGAACGAACGCACCCCGGACCAGCCGTACGTCACAGACCTGCAGGCGTAACGATATTACAGAGAGGAGCTCACACATCCACAGAAGACAAAACAGACGATATGGATCATAGTTTAATGTCCCAGCACGACTTCAACAGCAGCAGCAACAACAACATCAAAGTAAACAATCTGTGCTTCTTTGTTCGAGTACTATGAGTCACACTGGGATGTAATGTGACCTGAATCTGACCCTTTGTTTAAACTCATATCTGCTTTTGACCACTTTTTGTTGCTGTATTTTTACTTCTATTTAAGTATGGTTGTGGGGATGTAGCCTTTTCTTTGTAGTAACAATAGTCATAATATATTAGTAGGGACTAAAAGTACAATCAAAAGCTTAATCGACCATTGTTGCTACAGCCAGTGTTGTTACAATATAAAAATTTAACTTTGATACTGATAGTAGGTTAAGTGTCACAATGCTTAGGCTAATACAAAAACAAGACTGGTTCTGTTCTCAATGACTGATGGAAAAGAAACTAGAAGGCTGGGTCACATTTTTAAATTGACAATTTACTCATAATATCTTGTATAAAATGTTTTAAATCAAGTTTTGATTATTCTAATATATTCCATGTTAAACTAGAAAAGCACTTGGAGAGCGCAGACCTCTACCAAGCAGCTCAGCTATGGCAGTGGCTTTTCCACAACCCCTGTAAAAGATACAATTCTGGTCACCACCGCTCCGATTGGACGGCCGAGTCGCGGCTCATGTCTGTCAATGTGGAGAACTCCTCCGCTGGAATTGCAAGGGAAGCTGGGAAATGTAGTGACATAGGCTTGAAAAACGTTGACTTCAGTTTTCAAATAAACTACAATTCTCATAATGACGTAAAAGGGGCAGAACCCTCGCAGCAGCCGAGGAGAAATAAATAGGATTTGCCATTATAAACTTCAATGTTTTTTTATGACATCGATTTGGATGAGATCCAGACGAAATTTACCTTGATGATAGAGTGATATGATATTATCCTGTAAATTTTGAGATATGATTTTTTAAAATACGGCCCAATGATAAGTTATGGGATTTTCAGAAAATTTTGGGATTTTTTTTGCATTCAGACAGATATGCAGATCACCACCAAAATGTAATGGCTTCTTCCTTGGACCAAACCACACCGCTGGTAAAATTTTCATGTAAATCCATCCTGTAGTTTTTGCGTAATCACGTAACAGACAAACAAAGAAACAGACAAAGAGACAGACCCTGGCAAAAACATAACCTCCTTGGCACTGCATATCTAGTGAAACTGTACTTATAGTATGCTATATGACTCAATGAGTCATTGCTAACTTTGATATCTTTGATATCTCATCTTGTATGCAAAAGCTTCAAAATAAATTAAAATGTCAAGAAATTAATGAATACATAAAAAAATCCCCTCAAATTGGGTTATGGTCTCACTTCAGAGTTCAAGACCCTTGAAAAGCCCCACCACGTCTTTGATAAAATATATTAGGACCACTTGTAAGGTCGCCTGATATAGATGTATGAAATCACAAGAGTGCTGTGAAAATCGAATAAAATTGACTACACCAGCTTCTTTAATTAATTATGCACATTACAGAAATCTAAATTATTTGATGACATAGGAAATGTTTATATTCATGGTGGTATTTATGTTCATGTTTTAAATGAAAAGAAAAACACACTGGGTAGAAATAGTCTATGAAACAATTGTAATTGTCTAATCTATGTATGTATGTATGCATGTATGTATGTATGTATCTATCTATTTCTTTATTTACCAGGTCTTTTAATGTTTTGTTTTTTTTGGTTGGAAAATTTGAACAGACTGGATAAATGATATATTTCATTTGGCCACAAGAGGGCAAACATGGACTTGTTATAAACCTGAACTGCATGCCTAATCCTGGACTGAACATCCACTTCTTTTTGGGACAATTTTTGTGAACATGCACAAAAACACAATGTAGGTGATATCAGTAGTATTTATTTCCCAGATAAAGTCTGATTGGTGATAAGGGTATATTTTAGTTTAACATGGTTAATTTTCATTTTATACAAAGGAGGTGGGTGTAGTACGGACATCTTTGTCCTTAATAGTTCCTGTTTTTGTCGGCCAATTTTGAAACTCAAAACTGCATTAAAGTTTTTCTGTGTATTTTTGCATGCTTTGATATTTACATGAAAGCTAATATTAAGTACATATTACAGCTATTTAGAACAACCTCTTGGATACAAGGAGTGAAATTTAACCATCTTATATTTGTCAACCTTAACAGTGGTGAGGAGAGCTCTGAAACTTTGATTGTGAATGCTATCAGAGAAAAAATAACAGGCTTTGCACACAGGCCCAAAGGTATAGTTAGTGGGTGTGGCTAAAGGGCTCAGTGGTTTTTAAAAACTTCCATAAATCAGCTTAATGAAGTGATTCTGATTCTGATTCTGATAAATGTGAAATTTGGTGGGCATGTGAATCATACCAAGATCTACAAGGAAGCCTTTAGACCTGTCTTGAAAACCCAACGGGAAATCTGTCATTTGGAATTTACGTTATAAAGATGACTTTAAAAACAAACATTTAAAGCAACCCACTTAGATCCTATGCTGCAACCTCGACATGCACCACCCCCAGACCTGTTCTGAACTCCAACGTGGATGAGGGTGCAAGGGCCCATTCAGTGCTGCTTAGTGTGTTTTTTTTATCCTTATTAATTTTTCCACAGATCAGCAGAATTGAAGGTTACACTGACACCAACAAGTCCCACAAACATGATCAGCATGTTCACTATAATTGATAAAACACCTGTATCAGACATTCCAGCAGCAATAAATGACGCCCACTAACACATACTTCCCCCACCAGGCCACGCCTAATTCAATAAACTTTATTGGCAAAAAACTGTGCCTTTTTCATGCTTTCGAACAGGGTTTTAAGTCAGACAGATGTGAATTTATTGTGTCCCGTCACTCACACTTGACTCCCCCATTAGTTAAGTGACAGGACAGGGCCCTGGAAACCTGCACCAGTGCCTGTGATTACGTTAAAAGATCGCACAATCTGTTCATATTTACGTAATGAGGCTGACATTTTGCTGATTGATTAAACTACAGGGTATAAATTTTTTAAGGCTTCTCTGATTTATGAGCCAACAAAGCAAAAAAGGGCCGATTTATTTGTCTAACTATGAAAATGGGAGTTTCTGGTAACAGCTGACATCTCGGAGATGACTTGAGTGATTCAATAGACAGTGAAACATTTTTATAGAAACACACAGGCTCACTATGCATTATTGGTTAAAACAAGACAGAGACAGGAGGGCCGTCAGCACTTTAGTCAGGCTGAAACTGACAGCATTATCAGCAGCGTAACTCTAATTTACGCAGGGATATTTTTAATCAACATGACGGGCGTATTCAGATTAAATTAGAAGAGAAACAGAATCAATGACCTCCATATATTGCTGCACTGCCTTATCAATTAGCTGTGATTTTTGTACTGTGTCAGAGAGGCCTGTGTCATAAAACAGGCCAAATGGCATTAGTCACACGGCTGACAAGTCGCACAACTAAATTAGCTTCTATTGATTCCCATGATTTTTCATCAGCCAAATTAAAAGCTGCAGTTTAGAGGTTCAGTCTGCAGCCTTGTTATGTATTCTGCTCTCCACATTAAATCAAGTCTGAAAGTTCACTGAGAAATTTCCTCAAGGTCCTTCAAGTTAAATGTAACTCCAGAGGCTTTTGTTTGGCTGAACTGAGTGGGTGGTTTGATGCAGCCATATTGTAAGTAAACTTGGGTCATCGAAGTATTTGATACTTTGAACTTGTCAGTACCACATGTTTTAAAGCAATTCCATCTCTGTTATTGTAAAGATTGTCAGTGAAGAACCAGTACTCTAACTACATTTTTCACTAGACATGTGCATTGAAGGGGAATGAATATTGTTACCGTACACTATGTGCAATTTGGACAGAAGTTTGCCTGAATCCTATGGTCATGCGCTAATGGAGAGATGTCAGAGAGGCTGGGAAGGCTTGTCAGAGATGCTGCAATGAGGTGAGTACTTAAGACAATGCTGAGGGCCCATGACCAACAGGGGCCATAAAATGTAAACATTAAGGTTTTTATGTTAAATTATTCACTGCTCCCCATGATGAAGAGGGTACTACACAAAATATTTGTTTTTGTTTGTTCCAAAAAGAAGAATAAAAGGGCAAAAAATTAAACCATTACCTATTTTTTTGCAGATGCAAAGTGTTTCTAATGCAAGAATTTTCTTCATATATGGACATTGAAACTCTGAGGAATTTGATTTTTCCATCCATCTGGATCTGAATTCAGCAATTGAACTAATTTTGGTACTTGCACTTCCCTGAATGGGGTTAACTCCTTAAAAATGTTTTGGAACTTAAGGGGACATGTCTTGTTGCTCTGCACAATTCTGAACTGCAGAAATGCTGAGTTCATTTAAACCACAAGCTTAAATTATTGCACTAGTAACCAGTATTCTAAGACACGAAGATAAAATGGCAAGTCCAAAAATGAGAACGAACACTAAGGATAAAAACACAGCAAAAATGTTGAAAAGGGCAACTAGATTGATCATTTATAAATATACAGTTATTGTTTTTCATAGCCTGTTTTAGATTTTTGCAAACAATGGATCATTGGGCCCTTTTATCTTCTAAAAGCTCACATATTTTTCTACTTTTAAAAATCTGCATATGGCCCCAGATGTCCCCAAAACATATTTTTGAAAATTCTTTCCTAAAAAGTCCAATCAGATAGTTGATTATGGCATGCCTATAAACCATCCAGTTTCATCCCTGCTCAGCACAGGTTCTTTTAGTGTGAAATTTCATGAGCTGTGTCTGACCACGCTCCACTCAAAAAGGGTATTTGTCTTCAGTAATCTGCTCTAATGTTTACTGTGGCTAGCAAACATGTCTTGGCATGTTCCTTCCTCTGAGCTTCCTTTGAACCAAGCAAACTCCTAGCTCAAGAAGTGTCTCTCTTTTTAAAGAGGTGGCATGTTCCCTCATGACATCAATGTCAATTAGGCTCCAGCCCTCAGGACCTTGAAAGGGATAAGCAGTAAATAGAGAGGGGATGGATGGTTATAAGGTAATTCTTTGTGCTAAAAGTTTCTGGATCTTTGGTTGGAGCCACTACTAAAGATTCAAATTGTACCCATCAACCCCTCAAAGACATGGGTTATTGCTTTACCAAGCCTTGTTGGTTTCTTTTTCACTAGAGATGTTGCTATCAGTCCACCCCGTTAAGTCTTTATATTAATCCCTGTATAAATGTGTGCCTGTGGTCTGAAAAGGGTCTAGATGACACTGTGCAGCATGTCCTCCAGTCTGCTCTTTAATCACAACCCCCTTTACATGGATGACCAATAAAACGCCCCGCCGCACACACACTCACTCATCATGCTGTTGCTCCTGGAAATGAAAATGGCCCTGTGTGACATCACCATCAGGCTTTTGATTGCTTTACTTCCTCTTCATTAACTTAATTATTTGGCCATCAGTAAACCCCACTGAGTAATTAATATCTGAGAGCCTCTGTAATAAATTTAAACTGTTAAATGACTGAGAATTGCTTTTGCTGGCTGCGAATGAGCAGGAAACAGTTGAACAGGAGGTAAAATCTACAGTGCAATATTGATAATAAAAACATCAGCCATTTTTAAGTAGATTAAATGAAAACTGAACCTTGTAATATTTCAACCTCCTTGTCACAACTTACAAAGTTATCTTTTTTGTCGCCAATGTTGGTCTTTTGATAGCTTGCTCCCCAACTTGATGCAGATTAAATTATCTCAGTAACTTTAAGATGGATTTTTATTTTGATTTTCTGTGACATTTTTGGTTTCAAGAGGATGGATCTTATTGTCCTTACTAACCCCTGTAGCTCCTCCCAAAGGTTTACATTTCTGGTTCTGAGTTAAAATTTTCTACCTCTGCAGGGTTGTCTTAGTGCAGTTGGTGGTCCCAATTACATTTCCAACTTAAACTATTCAACTCCAGTCAACTCCTCTGTGACTTATGGACAACTACCAGCAAAACGTACAGCTCTAATCAGCAGCAATTTAAGTTTAGAGGTCATTTGTAAATATTTGTCCTGTAACATGCAAATATGGCAGTTGTGGTAAACATTGCACCTGCAGAACAAAAGTGGTCTATGTTAGGTAGATCTTTGTGAGCACATGTGGGTGTTAAAGGATTAACTAACATGTAAGTGTTGAACAGTTTGTGGGGGATACAGAAACATATTGCATTCACATATGAAAATATGTCCTCTTTTTCAATTGCAAAGATAATTATCTCAGAATTACTTGTTACATATTAATGATAATCAAAAAATAATCTGGCTTAAATCAACACTGGAATGTTCAATGGGTCATAATATTTTGGTTCACCCATGGTTCGCATCTGAGATATTTATTTCTTAATTCAGAAAAACAGCAGATTTACATTTCCTTATGTAAATGTAATTTGCTTCAATATCAAAGGAATTCTTCCTTATGGTTGGTTGGTTGGATTGCATTATGGTTGGTTAGTTGGCTTATTGGCTGGTTGGCTTGCTTGATAGTTGGTTGGCTTGCTTGTCAGTTGGCTGATTGGCTGCTTGATGGTTGGTTGCGATTTGAATAGTTAGTTGGCTTGCTTGTTAGTTGGTTGGTCAACTTGCTTGTTGTGGGGTTGATTGACTGCTTGATAATTAATTGGTTCACTGTTGGATTGGTTGATTGACTATTTGACTGGTTTGTTGGTTTGCTTGTTTGGTTGGTTTGCTTGTTTGGTTAGTTGGCTTGTAGGCTAGTTTGTTGGTTGGCTGGTTGATTGGGTATTTGAATGGTTGGAGGTTGGTTGGTTGGCTTACTTGATGGTTGATTGGTTGGCTTTTTGATTGGTTAGTTGGTTTGCTTGTTGCTTGATTGTTGGTTGGCTTTCTTACTAATTGGTTGCTTGGTTGGTTGGCTGGTTGGCTTGCTTGTGTGGTTGATTGGCTGCTTGATAGTTGATTGGTTGGCTGTTGGACTGGTTGATTGGCTATTTGACTGTTTGGTTAGCTGACTTGTTAGTTGGTTGGCTAGTTTATTGGTTGGCTTGTTACTTGGTTTGCTTGATGGTTCGCTTATTGGCTGGTTGACTATAGGTGATTGGTTGGTCAGTTGGTTGGTTGGCTTGGTTGATGGTTGGTTTGCTTGCTTGCTAATTGGTCTGTTGGTTGGTTGGATCACTGATTATTGAGTTGTTTTGTTGGTTTGCTTGATGGTTCGTTGGTTGGCTTATTGACTGATTGGTTAACTCGCTAATTAGTTACTTAGTTAATTGGTTAATTAGTTAATTGATTGAATGGATGGGCAGGCAGATGGACATAAATGGAGCATTAAAAAACAGGTGAACGCAGTCTTGGTAACTATCTGATTTTAGAGCCATTTCTTATGTTTCAATGTTTAAAGTTGAATATGTTTCAGCAAAGTTTGTTGAGTTATTGACTTTGTGCCTAATCTTTTGGATTTTATAATGGACTTGGTATGAACGTATGTCTCTCCCAGTTGTCTGGCTACTCAAGGCTTCGTGCAGGTCATTCATTTCACATTTACACACTGGTGGCAGAGGTTGTGATGTAAGGTGTCCACCTGTATTAATTTATCAAATTCAAATACTTTCAATCTCCTCTGATTGTGCAGTGGGAGTAATTTGGGGTCAAATGTTTTGTCCGATGACTTCAAGAGCTTGGGATTAACCCCCAAACCAACCAGAGGACCCTTTGATGGATTTTCATGACAATTTATTGTGACATTCATGGTCTCCAGAAGATGAGTCCTGTTGACCTAATCAACCCCAGATATTCATGTGACACCACTCACAGGCTCACATTTGTGATTCAGAGTGATTTTCTCTGACATTGCTGAATGATTTGTGGTCCAGTTATCACACCCAAATTATTTAAAAACCTTAGTTCACTAACATGCTTGATTAAGTACTTCAGAAAACCTACAAAATATGCATGAAAGCTACATCCAAGAGGGAGAGCTAGCATACAAATTCTGGTGTTTAATGGAAATATACCAATGTGAACTCTTATGTCTTCTTTTATTTGACTATCTCCAATCACTGATAGTTTCAGAAGAGCATGGAAACTAAACTTGTTTAAAAAAGAGACAGAAGTAAATGGGGTACTGGTGAACATTGTACAATGCTAACTAAAGTGTAGGCCATGGCCCCTGATGGTCCCTTGAGGCTCTGCAGGGGGGCAGCAAGAGAGAAACAATTTTCTTTCATGTTTACATCTGTTTTTAAAGTCCAGTGTACTGGCATAGACAATTTCCTGTGTCTTTATAGAGAATAAGATACTTTTTGTATTACTGCTGACTACAGGACTACACCACGTTTTTAGTGTGATGCCTGAAATGCAACATAGCAACGTTGGTAGTTCACATTAAGGCAGTTTTTCAGTAGATGCAAGTATTTGTCTTAACACCAAAATGATAAAAAAAATGTTTTTTTTTAAATTCCCCCATGACAACCAGGGCAGTACCTTTACATGAATTTTACATCCTTTTGTCAGCCAATATGAGCTTTCCAGTACTTTTCACTTTGCATTGCATATGCAAAATATTCACATTTAATATCTCTGTCTCTTAAAGATGAACAGTGGTTAAGTCCAGTGATACAGTTGTATTAGGGTTTGGATGTGCCCCAAAAGATTTTCAAACTTTAGATTTGGCCGAGGCACACTTAAGCTGAGGAAAAACTGACATAGCAGATAGGTCCCATGCCCTGTGTAAGGTGGCTGTAATCTAGGACATCACCAGAAATTGTGGACCCCATGGAAAGATATCAATAAGGGCCTCACCAACACAGCTCAAACAACAGCACCTGCAGTGTGAAAAAAAAATCATTATTAGTTCAAATAACTAGCTCAACAGTTATGTGCATGCCCCTTCTACAGAACTGTTGTCCTGGCATGGCCACAGGTGGCATGTGTTGGGGTCAAGCCTGTAACCACTTTCCAGCATGAAATTGCCTGCTCTCTCTCTCTGGTTTCTCACCAAATCAATAAAACTAAATAAACTAAAAATCTAAAAGAAAGGGACCAATTTATATGCTCAGTTAAACTCATCTTACCTATTTTTTTCTTTATAAAAGAAAATCACAAAATAGATTGACAATAAAACATATAACCTTTGTTACAATTTAAATCATTAATCAGTGCATTAAACTGTAATGTGGACACGTTTTGGTCTTTGGTAAGTTTTTAAACATCTACCAATTTTTTACTAAATTGATAAGCAAAACAGAATGATACCTATTTTGCAATAAAAATAAAGTATGACAAAGAATCGAGTGCTTTTGATAGTTTAGATAGAGAGAGAGATGTCTCCACTTATGGTGAAGGTTTAGATTTTAAAGAAAAAAATACATTTGTTTTAATATTTTCAGGGCCCTTGTCAGTCATGGGCCCTCAGTCTGCTCCCCTGGCGGTAATTCTCAAAGTGTGCGGACCTGGTTTGACTCCAGTGCCCACCCCCATACCCTCAGGGATTTGTTACAACACTGACTGACCTGTCCTCTACAGCAAAAGCATAAAAGCATAGCTAAAAAACCTAAAACAGAAAAAAACAACCTGATCCAAATTAAAGTCCAGCCCTCATTTGGCTTTTTTTTTAATCATTTTCTGCTGTCATTTCTTTAATTTCACAGTTTTACCACAAACAATAAATACACATATGATTCATCTCTTCAATCATTCAAATAAATTAAGTTCATTTACATATAAGTCACAAAGACAGGTTTTAAACAACATCAAGGAAAAATAAAAAAAACCATCAATATACACATATGAACACAAAGTAAAACATGAGATGCTCTGAAAAGTCTATTCAAATGAAGCAAATGTTTTATTTCTTCAGTCCACACAGCTTCATCTGCTCTCACTGTTTATCTTTGTACCTACAGTGGCTGTACAATCTCATGCTGTCTGTAATCACAATGGTTCACTCCTCTTCTATTCAGCGTGTGGGTATTTTAGATGGTGATCCAGCTGTAAGCAGAAGTGGGAGAGTCAAAGTACAGCTTAATGTAAGGGGAATTGATGACCCTTTTTAGCATGCTACAAAAATGTACAGCACTCAGAGATGATGTATTCACAGATAATTTATACAGTATCCCCTTGTTTGCTTGGCAGCTGCTTTCATATTTTTTGTTTTTTTTTTTACCACGAAATTGTCTGTTTTGAGCAAAAATATTCAGGAAGCAGTCCGGACAGAGTCTGTCTTTCTGACCACAAACAGACTGTCCTAATAAAGTGTCTCTCAAATTAAGATCAGGGTTTCTTGGTGTCTTTTCACAGTCCAGCTCCAATCTTTCTGTCTCCTCCTGCGACCTGTGCCCCGTCCAGCTCGTCGTCAGAGAACGGGCTGTGAGGATTGTAACCAACATCTGGACTACGCTGAAGGAAGTCTGTGGATCGTTGCATCCCAACACCATTACCCAGAGAAACAGGAAAACCATTCTGAGCTTCCTCCTCATCTACTTCCTCGTCCTCATCATCCTCTTCATCTCCATCCTCCAGATCTAGATCTATCCCTCCATTGTCTGGATTCACAGCTCTTCTACTTTCTTCAGATTTGTCTGAGCTTGTTTTTCCTCCGTTGCGTAGTTTCTGAGCCTCAGACTGGGCTGAAGCTGTCGCCTGCTCTTTCGCCTTCCTGCTGCGTTTCCACTTCATTCTGCGATTCTGGAACCAGATCTTCACCTTTAGAGCGAGGAAAGAGATAGCATTAAGAGCTTACAACTATAACATTTAAGACACATAGTCCAGAATAAGAATATTTTTGTCATTTCATCCGCAGTAGAAGAGATAATCTGTATTTGAATTTCTATTAAGTGAAATATTTCCTTTACACTGCATGTATGACAGTCCCCATAACTTTTCCTGTCCAGCTTTATCCCCTAATGATGTTTTCTAACTGTTACAAAACTGTTGTGATATGAAACAAAATAAGTAAATAAAAAGTCAGTCTGCTCAAAATAAACATATCTTACCAACAATGTTGACAAAAGAAATTGATCATGATTTGAACTTTTTGTTTTGCTTTTGAAACCAAGATAATTCAGCCCTCCTGTTAATGCTCCAGAAAAGATTTTGCATGTGGTGTGGGTTTTAGAGAACCTGGATTTGATCAGTTTTAACGGTTAAATTTACTAAATGAATTAATTAGAACTTTGGATGAAGGATAGTGTTTGTTTGGGTTTTTTTAAATACTGATTAATCAATATTTCCAGACTTGTTCGGCAAACTGATACTGAATATGCAGGATACTTTTAGTCAGAACGCTGAGTCTTTCCCACACTTTGATTTTCACTTGATCTTTTAGTGTTATGGAGACAGTCAACTAGTGTTTGAAAATAGTTGAAAAGCAAGACAAACAACGTTTGTTTCCATCATATTTAAATGATTAAGTTTTTTCAAAATATTGATTTAGATCACATGTTCATTCTGAGGAAAAAATGTATTCTTAACAGGACCTTAATAAGGTGGAGAATCATGATACAGTTGGATGATATTACAGCCAATATATTCATTATCATGGTTGTATATAAAACTGCAGAGTTGGTTGTGAATATCAACAGGAATTGAAAAATCTGCAAATACCAACAAGCAATGAAGCTTTATCTTCCCATATCATGGCTGAACATGCCCATAATATCTTACACCCCTTATCAGAACTACCAGAGTTATATAGGCTACAATTCAAAGAAAAATGAAATACAGTTTTCCTTATATCCACACATGCAAATTATGTGATACAGACTTAAATATATGTCCAGTTATTTACGAGACAATTGAATGATTACAGAAGTCTTTGACAGTCACACTGATAGTGGACTTCATTAGTTTACTATAAATAGAACATGATTTTTGGTAACACTTGTATTTTATGTATATGTGTAGGACCCATAAATAATCAAGAAATAATGAATTAAATCATTGTAAACTCATGCTTGATGCACTATAAAAATCAGTTTTACATAGTTATTAAAAGTTTATGCATAACTTCAAACTTAATGCTTTAACTAAGGTGATCGTGATTAATGCTTTATCAGTGATGTTCACTGTTTCCTCATCAATAGTTTTCACCTAAAAAACCATGCAAACAAACAGATTAATTTGATTAATTTTCAGTGTTGTAATCATAAGTTCTTTAGCATCATCTTTTTAAGACTCTATCATGTTTTGGACCCTCACTCAAAGCAGAACACTGAATAGTCTGAATAAGTGTGAGACAGTTAAACATGATGAATATCATTAATAATTAGTGTTTTAGAAGGAGGCAAACACTATAGATCCAATTAAAGAACTGATAAGTTCTCCGTCATCCACTTTTTTTCTATCACAAGTGGGGTTTGTATCCGTTATTTGTCTTTAATTCATATTGAATACTTCTTGTCCTAACATGAGGACTAGATCAGTTATCAAAATAAGCTAAAAAAAATCTATCTTAATCTAAAAGGAAATATCACACTCAAACTGGAGTGGAGTAACCTACAGACTGTGTATGATCTTGTGATTAATATGAGTTATCCTGTCAGATGAGTGCTGTGCTGGTAGCAGCCTCTGAGACCAGGTGAAGCTGGTGACATTTTGTTTTCATTTCCACTGGCATGATCCACTCACCTGTGTCTCAGTGAGCATGAGTGAAGTGGCCACCTCAAAGCGTTTGGGTCTGGACAGGTACTTGTTTAGCTTGAACTGGTTCTCCAACTCCAGTAGCTGCTGACTGGTGAAGGCCGTGCGGGGCCTCCGGCACTTCCCCAGTAGACCAGACTGAGGGCCCGCTGACAGAGACAGAAGAAAGCCATCATCAGTATTTGGCCTCATGTGAGGGAACAAGTTACATTTACACATCTAATTTTAATGACAATAACACAACCAATTTTATTTTTATAAACAGCCCATTTCTTCAATGAAGAATGAACCCTGGGGAGTTTTGTGGCTAATTTTAGGCCACATGTGTAACAAAATATCTAACAATCCCTTTTTGTTTTCAATTTATCAGAAAAATTAGTCAACGATGTGATTGTTAGAGAAAATTTGAGTCCCAAACTTCAAATATGGGACCATATCAGCAGTGCCTCTAGTTTAGATATATCTCTCTACAAGTATTCAAGGACACAGTAAGTTGGTTGTATTTGTGGGTTGGATCAGGCTCACATATGGCTGCTCTCTAGGGGCATCATTAACTCTAATAGCTTTACTTCAGTTTATTGTTGACACGGGGGACACGGCAGAAGCAGGCGCAGGGGCCATAAAAACACAGGCATGCCATTAACTTAATGAAAATTCAATGAAGGCTTTGGGGATTTTATTGATGAACTACAGAACGGTTTAGGTGTTTGTTTATAGTTTCTTCATCGCACAAAGACAATTCTCATCTGCTTGGCATTTATAGAGAAATAAATGGGCAGAAATTAAATTATGACACACTCAGAGGCACAAATAGTGTGTATGGGACAATGTATGATGCTTTGGGAAGAAAACAAATGCTGCTTTGGAGGGCTGGAAGGATTTTTTTTAGTAATATGTTATTATTGTAATACTGGTTGTATAATAAATTTTAAAAGAAATATTTATTCAGATTGAGAAACAAAAAACAAATGCTACTGCCCTTATTGTTGTCTTGTTATTTTTAATAGATTACCTTCTCCCCTTTGATTTTTGTTGTTTCTTGTGGTTATGACACTTTTGGTGTTTTGTGTGAAACACAGAAAAATCTGTTACAAAGCCATGTTATAAAAATAAATAAGATCTGCCTTTCTTTACAGCACATACAAAAGGTTTTGTAATTATTTCATTTTTAATACAAGGCACAGATGGATGACTATTTGATAAAGAAACAATAAAAATCAATTATTTTGAGTATTACAACACTGTCATGGCCTCAATTAAATTGAAAAAAGAAACCTTTGTATTATTTAACAAAAGAAAGAGTAAATATGATATTAGTATTTTGGCATTTTAGATAAAACACCAAGTTACGTGCGTTATCTAGTGGCTTACACTGATAGTAACTACAGTTAGAAATTATAGCAACACAACACAATAAAAGAAGAACAATAATATCAATATAAAACTGATCAAGTCATGAAGACATTTTTTATTAGACATGTTCAAAACAATTAAGGCTGTCTGGAGCACTTTACAGAGTGATAGGGTTGTATGGTTGAAATAAACACATAATGCAGTAATGGTTAACTTCACTTCACGGCAATGGAAATAAAAGTAGCTCAATAATTAAATCTGTTTGGGTTTGTTTTATACAAAAGACTTCCTAGAAAGGCTAAGGAGAAGAGTTTCAGCTACACCACTGCTATGTTTTCCATAAGTACAACTCTAATTCCATATAATAATAATAATAATAATAATAATAATAATAATAATAATAATAATAATAATATAACAAATTATAGGCTAATTCTCATTTTTTCATCACAGAATTTGCACCAAATTCAACCAACCACTGCGCCTGACGTGATCAACTTAACCTTCAGTGTAACTTTTCAAAATGTAGAGAAAAATCACAGTTCTGTAGAAGTTCAGTAACAGAATCAGGATTATGTGTCAATTTGTCGATTTCAAATTTTATTTGATGCAATCCTACCTTGATCCGCTACATACATACAATACATCCATTTAAACGTGATTAATTAATTCCAAAGCCTATAATCAATACAAGTAGTTTAATGGCTTAACAGCAGCAAATTGATACTTTTAATACAACTACTACTGCTACTATTAAAAGTAATAACAGTTAATGTCAAGATAACGAATTAATTTCTCTATAATTTGCCAGCGATTGATTACAATTAATAATCCCACTGTGACGTAATTCTTTCAGTCAACTGAAGCACCGGAAGTAATCATGTTGAAAAAAAAAGCTGAGAAAAATCTGTTTGAGTTTAACTTTAAAAGAACTAAGCAGCCCCTGGGTGAAGCTTGTCATGGATTCCCGTATTCATAAAAATAAATACATGAAAGGAATAGCAAATAATTAATTGCATTCTGTCATAAATTTATTTTTTTATTCGGTTGACACATAATAATAATAATAATAATAATAATAATAATAATAATAATAATAATAATAGGGTGGGAGAAAGTATGACCTTTGAAAATGATTGTATTAGATGTTATTACCTCTGCGGTTCAGTTCTCAGAAGTCAAACAATCAGGTGTAATCTTTGTGTAAAAGCAGATAAGAGGAAAGACTTAATGACTTTAACAGTCTGAGAGGAGAAAATAAAAACTGACAAGTCTTCTGCACCTGCCATTACTTTCTTTTAGTTTGCATTTAAGTTTCAGACTCTGGAAATTTTCAGGATTTTAACATTTACAGCTTTTTTTTTTTTTTTCCTCAAATGAACACCAAAAACTTTAGAAGGTAAACTAAATGTGAATCAGAGTGATTCATCACTAACACCAGAACAGATTGGCTTGTGAAGGATAAACTTCCGGTCATGAAGAAATGAAATCCCCATGGCATGAACATTATGAACAGAGAACATTGATCCTTACTTCTGACCACATATACTCACAGCTGTAATCGGGCAGTCGTGGCATCATGATCCCAGCTCTGATCCAGTGCTCCAGCGGAAGAGACCCGGCCATGGCCGCCGCCTTTAGGTGCTCCGGGTAGCTCTGTGTCAGCTGGGTGAACCCGGTGTATGCAAACGCAGGGTGCTGCCCACCCAGCGCGGACAAAGGGTACATGGGTGCGGGGTACATGCCGGGGATCGCAGCGAGTCCTGGATGTGGGAGATTGAGCACCCCGGGTTTGTGGATTATTCCGCTCTGGAGCTGCACCGCGGCCCGGGGGGACGGTGTGT
Organism: Cetoscarus ocellatus; assembly: GCA_037902135.1. NCBI lineage: Eukaryota > Metazoa > Chordata > Actinopteri > Labriformes > Labridae > Cetoscarus > Cetoscarus ocellatus. Next base: position 93,529 of record JBAMNC010000379.1, on the reverse strand, counting down.
CCGCGCGGCGACAGGAGACGGGACTGCCTGCGGGGCTGTCGCTGCTCAGACCCGGGGAGAGATCTCTGTTGACCCGGTGGGTCTCGTCGGCGAGGAGGGCGTCGATTCTGAAGTTCCTGGATTTCTCCATGACAAATAAGTGCAGGACGACTGCAAAGACTGCAGAGTCTGCAGTAACACCTTCGCGTAAAGTTCAGCGGGTGCGCACCTGAGCTGTGCGTCAGAGCGCAGACAGAGGAGCCTCTTCACGCACAGACCATGCGCTCTGTCGATAGAAAATAAATACAAACTTTTATTTTATCTCAAATGAGTTTTAAAAAGGCCTGCAAGCTCAAATGATATTTTACAAGGAAGGGTAAGCAGCCTAAAATTATGGTTAAACTGCTTAAAATTCACTGGAGTAAAAGTGAAACTACAGCTGTGTAAACCCACCCATGTGTCCTAAAATTAAAAGTAATTAATCTGAAGTTTACCCAAACAAAGGATACGTTAAAATATATTAAAAGAGGCAAAGATGAGGTATGGCCCAAGTTCTTCCGCGAAATTTAACATCGGGTCCAGTTGCCATTTGGATTAATTTTATCCAAATGGACATGACCTGAAGGAACCAGAACCTACACAGACATCTTAGACTACTGTACCTAGCGGAAAGAAAATTATAAAGATTAATTCGAGGTTTCCCTCCTGCACAGTGCAGAAGCAACAAGAGATTCATGAACTTCTAATCCGGTTTGGAGACAAACCTCATGATACAGCGCCATGCTTGGATAAAACTTGGATAAAAAAGGTATTATTCTCTCGCTATGTGACATTTTATGGAGAGCTCGGGTCCTTTATTTATTCTTGGTCTCAGTGACAAATTGTATATATAATGTAACCTGGATAGATACAACTTTCTGCCAAATATCCTAAAGTAAAAGTGAAGCACAAAAACTACCCATCAACACTAACATGAGTAAAAATGATCAGTTACTTACCGCCTCTGGCATCAACACGTCATCTTCTATCTTGAATCCGTTTATTGTTTTTTTAAACTATTTCTGGCGTCTCCACGTGCATCCATCCACCTGTTTCCTCAAACTGCACCCACACACGTCCCTCTGCATCCCCACGATGTTTCGCACCAACTCTCCAGAGGTATCCTGACTCCACCAGCCGCCCCCCTCCCCTCCACCCTGCAGGCCTCTGTGATGTGATTGGCTGTGGGGGAAGCTGCTCTGACGGGCCTCTAATCAGCTAATTACTCGCTCGTTTCTCCCGCAGAAAGCGCTCAGAGTGAGGTAATGTCCAACCCCTGTCCCGCCTGCAAACACCTTCAACTGCATCAAAGCTCTGAGCTACATTAGAAGATTAGACAATTGTATTTTCAGTATCTATCTCACTGCCAGCTCCTCACAGGCAGGAACCTTTACCATAAACTTAGATTATTTACACACTGCTCCGGGCATCCAAGCTCATTATTAAGGCTGAAAACATCCTGCACACCTTAGCACCGAATACTGGCTGATTTTCAGCAGTTTTAAGGTGATTGCATACCTTTAATTTGGAGGGAAAATTATTTTGTTTACTCCGGTAATAAATCATTTTGTATTATTTGCTTGCTTCAGGTAATGAGTGGAGGCAATAAGTTAATTAGTGCTCTGCCTAAAGTGAGCCACCGCAATGCCAAATATTTAACGTCAAAAGGTGAGGGAGCATCTACTTTTAAATGTGCATGAAACTCGTAAAATATACTGACAGGCAGAGACACGGGGTACAAAAACATTACGTAACTAAATGGCTTTAAAAACCTCAATTCAATCAAAACTGATTCAAACGAAAGGCCCATTAGGTTAAGATTTGGGGCACTTAATTGTACACATAGATTTGATTTGGAGTCTGTAAACTAGTGATTTTTTTTTTTATCAAAAAAAAAAAAAAGATTTTTAAAATGCTTTGAAATCCGTTAACCAAGGCAAATACTAAAAAACAAAACAAAAACAAAAACAATAAACAGAATAAAATGAAGTGAATCATTAACTCCTACTCTGAGCTCATTGCAATGCAAGTGCCTCAATTAAGAACTATTTTATGAAACGAGCTTAAATTAGAAACATTGGTAAATAATTTTTGTAACTCATATGAATAAAAATCAAACAATGCTTTTACATTCTTTTATGCCCCATGTCAGTCATGGGCCCTTGATTTTGCTCTCACTAAACTGTAAAGTACTGGTGGGCAAAGTTGCTTATCACAAGGGCCACATTAATTTTTGCAAACTTATATTTTAACCAAAAGGAAAAATAAAGAGCTAAAAGGTTTTTATTTTATCTAAATACAGCATATGATAGCTAATAATGAGCTAAATATTGCTCTATACAACCCTTTTAATGCAAGTTACAGAGCATTTACCTGTTAATAAAGTATATTTCCCTTTTTATTTTAACAAGTGCCTTCCGTTATACATTCAACAGCACTGTACAGAAACACTTACAATCAGGTAAAGCTCCTTTTTCTCAAAAATATTGACATTTTGATGTTTTTTTATGTCATGTTTTTCCATGCACAGGCATTTTTACACTTTTAATTTTCTAGGAGATCAGATTGAGGGAATAGAAGGGCCACATGTGGCACCCTGGCTGCCAGTTGCCAAACCCTGGTTTACAAGATGGAGGGCACTATCTCTGAAATAAAATATTTCTGATTCATGGTCTCTATTTGATCACTTTTTAACATTACTGCTTGTTGAACAACTATAATGAGTATCAAAAAATCAACAACCCCCTCCAAAGATTCTTTTGGTACTAATACTGAACGGTGAAAAGACCTTAAATTAAAAAAAAAAAAAAAATCATCAACCTTGCCTTTATTGGCAGCAGCCTTTATCAATGATTAAATTTCCTATCTCAATCAAACATAAAGATTTTTTTGGCCAATCTCCACAAAAGTGTAAGTTCTCCTTTCCCCCAACACATAAAAGTATCCTTCTCTTTAAATAGATAGAAAACATCCTCAGGGCAACAGAAATATCTGCATGAAGTTCTTAGCAAAAAGGCTGATGAAAGATAGAACTGCAAAAAGTGTCTCAGCAAAGATGAATTCGCCTTACTCGATGAATGTAACACTTTTTCTTGATTCTATTCTATTCTGTCAAAAAAAAATGAAGAAGAAGAAGAAAAGGTGGCCTGACACATATTTATAAATCTTAACTATATCAGCAACAATCAAGCGACATATTTAACATGTATATCATCTACAAGAATCGGTCATTATTATAATGTTCTTTTTGTTGTTGTTGTTGTTCTTCTTATACATAATATATTCCGGTTTTTACTTGATCTTACATAATACCTTCAGTATTATATTATACCTCAGCTTCATGTTTTGTTATATGTATTTTTGTTATATTTTATATACTTAATTGGTTTACTGATATGCTTTTATTATTTTATCTCTAGTTTTGCATTTGTGTTACCTCATAATGGTGTTTCCACAGTTCATCACTTCCTCAATCCCTGTTTCATTGAGTTATTTGTTTAGTTTTGTGTCCTCTTTGTTTTTTAATGTTACTTTTTCTATGTTATTTAGTTTGATCTTTGTTAACATTAATCAGGATTTTGATTGCCTTTATTTATTTTCTGTTTATGTAAAGCACTTTTTGTTACATTTTGTTGTATAAAAATTGCTATACAAAGCCTGATGAATTATCATTGTTATCATTTATTTACTTATGTATTTATTTAGTCTTCTGCATCTTTGAAAAGAAACAGCAAATGCAAGAAGAAATGCAAACTATGAGCTCTGGAAACTACAGTTGTTTTTAACCACTGGGTAAACCGAGATAAGCCGAAGAATCAAATGAGTCCGTTTTGATTAAAATAAAAATTGTTGTAGCCCTATGTAAAATCTTACAGAGGTTATAAACTATTCATCTAATCCAAAGTCCAAAGCTGTTTCAAAAATCTAAGGTGTTAAAATGTTTTTAGAGTCCCTCCCATGAGCAGTGTAATATCTGTAGAAATTTTATGAAAAGATACCAGACTGGGCCCTATCCAAACCAGCTCCTCACAGTTTCTCAAACCAAACATCTGAAAAGCAAATTGATAAATATGAATATATATCTTTACATCCAGCTGAATTAAAGACTTTTTGGTGAGTTAAACTATGTACATGAACAGAACTCTGTGGTATTTGGATCATCTCAAGCATTTTATTTTACTTATCACATTATCAGCCCTTGCAAATCTAAGGCCTTTTAACTCTGAAAGATTTGAAAATAGAGCAGATCACACATTTTTCTTGTTTTGTTTTCTAATGACCCTAATATTTTTTAGTATGTCAAAAGCAAAAATGAAACTAATATCCTCAAACAAATGCTCAAAAGGGTCTCTTCTCTACAATGTTACTCTAAATGAGTTAACCGATGCAAACGATGCATGAATTTTATTTTTTGAAATTAAAATTAAAAAACTTGGTATTTTTGTATGCTAAGATACTATGGTATAAAGTTAATTGATTGATGTGTCAAAAATATTGATCACAAAATATTTTTAGGGGTCCCTGTCAGTCAAGGGCTCTTACAGTCCCCCTGAACATTTGCGACAGAGCAGATGTTTTGGCTGTTTCAGTGTCACAGGCTAACATCAGTCTGCAGCTCCGCCTCCACCCTGACAGCTCTAAATCGTCTAAGTCAGGAAATTGAAATCCATTCTGCAGATATGATAAAACTGAATCCCGTCGAGACCCCCACTCATGAGATGTAATTGGCTGGTGCACGTGCGCGCGTGTGTTGGCGCGTGGAGTTGACCTCCAGAAATTGGAGCGCTCGTGCGGACCCGCCCACTCTCCCCCCCTCTTTCCTGCGCTGATATAAAGGTAATTTTCTTTTTGTGCGATCATGGCTGCCTCCTCCCACCCTCTTTCCTCATGGTATCTCCTGCTCTTATTTTTATGAATCCAGGATAACTGAAACAGAAGCTGCATCTGTTATACAGGCTTGATGACAAAGGCGACCAAACTGAACTGAAGTGAAGCTGCTCCTCTGTTTCTGGGAGAAGTTTCTTTGAACGGATGGAAAGGGCCCGGAAGTAAGTATATGAGGCCCGGTAGTGACCATGTGTTCCTTAATTTTGTAAGCTATTCAGGTCAAGGGATCCAATAATTTGTGTTCAGATGAGTCAGTTTTGTGGTTAGTCTGTCTTGTCTCATTTTTTTTTCATGGACATTTTTAAGATAGAGAGGAAATCCATGCAGACAGTTGACAAAGCAAAGCCTGTAAAACAGGGCTGCCCACATGTGAGGGCCCATGAGTCAGGGAGGGGCCCATTGAGATTATCACATGGTCTGTCATAAATCAGAATCTGAATTCTTGTTTTGATTAAATTCAAGAAATAAACCTTTTATTTAAACTTAAATAGTCACTTAATGTATTAAATTAAGAAATTAACATTTTATTTACTGTTGCCTCTTTCAAAATGGAGCCATCCTAAAATGGTATGATTGTTCATGTTTGTAATACTAAGGCTGTGGTGAAGGGCCCATCCAACTTAATTGTTAGACAGTGATGAGGGAGTATAACCTGACACACAAGAAAGACCATTCACTTTCTACTATACAGAGTATGTTTCACCTTTCCATCCGGACAACAGTCCACATAAAGGGAAAGGGGAGAACCTTTCATAAGCATATCTGACAGGTGACGGGAAGATCATCCGTCAGTCACATTAATTATGGGCCAATCAGATAATGCAGTAGGCGGGCGCTACTGCCGCAGAGTAAAGCACAAAACGTAAGCCACTTAATAGAACAAACTCTCGCCAAAACATGTTGGATGCGTAATAAAAATATCCTTTCTATCAAGAAGTGTTTTCAGTGTTGATGTTTGTTATTAATTCACACAGGATTACAGCCTGGATCTCACAAAACTGCTGCTGAAGCTGTGAGCATCTATGCTAATCCCTATTCGAACAGTCACCTCCTGCTGCTGTCACGTCCCTAGCTCCCACCTCTTCCAGCTTTAAAGGTCCCAGGTCCTGGTGTGTTTGCCTGTTACCATCATATTTTGGACGTCTGTTCAGCAAGGATTTGATTTAAATTAAGGATAAAAATGAAAAATTTAATCTCTGTATGGATCACATGCTGCTCTTTTTGCCTCCCCTTTGGAAACGCTCAGATCTGGAGCTCTGCCCTGATTGGCTGCCTAAACCATGTCTGATAGGAGGGGGGTGGAGGGGTTACAGGCCATGGAGCAGACTTTCAAAACAGTAACAACGTCTGCTTGGGATGAGCAGAAAACACACTGGGGTCTGGTTTTTATATAATAAACCCCAGAAAGTACAAACAGTGTTTTTCTTCAAAGAGACACAGTGCATGTCTTCATGAACTGAGGGTTTAAAAAAAGTGTCATGATCCTCTCCTCCCCAAGCCCCTTCTAACAACATTAAAGGCAAAGAAAGTTGATTTTGCTGGACATGGGACCTTTAATGGATGCTGACTTGGCAGTGCATCTGCAGACCCAGTACAATCATTGTAGACAGAAGTTTGGCAAGATGGATCTGTCTCATTACAGACAGATATAGACATTGAATCAGGCAGAACCAGCTGCTGTACAATTTTAGCAGGAGAACAGTCATACCAAAACCTGAAAAATATGTTTCTGTCAGCTCCAAAGCTGAATTTAGCCAGCCCCTTAAGGTGAATATCTGCCTGAAGGCTAGAACTAAACTTGTTCAATATGCACGCAATGTCATTAAAGATACTTACTCCATGTCTGTGGGCAGGCCTGCTGTTACGGTAATAAATTCAGAACGCTAAGTTCTGTTTACATTTCAGTCTTTCAAATGTCAAATAACCGACATGCAGTCAACCTTAAAATTTGGATTTTACTCAATTTATATTTTGAAGACATGATAAGTGATAAACTTGGATTCATGTATTCAATCTTACTGGCTGCTTGAGTATAGGTTCAGCACCATCTTGAATGGCTCTACATTAATTCTAATCATGTCAGTCATGTTAGCATGGTGGCAACTAATGTTTTTTCTTTAGCCTTGCACTAAAAACAGCACAATATGTAAGATATACGAGGGCGAGTCAATAAGTAACCAGCCTAACTTATTTCCGGTTGAGATCCATCTCTTCTTTTTCGATGTAATTGCCCTCTAGTGTGATGCACTTAGACCAACGGTGTTCGAGTGCCATAAGCCCAGAACTGAAAAAGTCAGTGTCCTTTCCATTGACCCACTCCTCAACTGCAGTCACGGCTTCTTCGGCAGACCGGAAATGACGTCCACGGATATCCTTTTTCAAGTTTGGGAATAGGAAGAAGTCGCTAGGAGCTAGGTCAGGTGAATAGGCAGGATGTGGTATTAATTCATACCCGTTTCGCTCTACAGCATCCATTGCAACTTTGCAAGTGTGGACTCTTGCATTGTCCTGTTGCAGCAAAACACCTTTAGAGAGTTTACCTCAGCGTTTTTCATGGATGGCGGTTCTCAACTGGTCTAGCAAGTTTGCATAGTACACTCATCTTAGTGTATCTTTTCAAAAGAAATCATCTTTTGACCTAAAATGCTTCAACAAGCATACTGATGCTCTGGTTGCCATTTGCTCATTGCTAAGTGATTTGGGAACCCAACGGGCTGTTAGCTTGCGCATACCTAAACGATCATGTAAGATTGTTGAAACGCTACCATGTGAAATACCTGCGCTATTTCTTCCACCTGAATTCGCCTATCAGAGTATACCAGATCCCGAACTTTGTTACACATTTCTTCGTCGGTGGCATCCAGTGGGCGTCGAGACCTGGCTTCATCTTCTAAAGACGTTCCACCGCGTTTGAATTCCCCTACCCAGAATTTAACCTGAGCATAAGATGATGCAGAAGACCCATAAACATCGGCTAACTCGCCGTGTATTTCCTGTTTTACCTTTTAAATACAAGTACCGAATTACAGCACGGTACTCAACTTTAGATGAAAAGCATGCCTTTGCATCACTAGCCATGTTTGACATTCAATATGTTATTAAAGAATGACTCGATACGCGTGCAATTTTGTACCCAGGTATAAAACATGTATTGAAACAAGGCATGAAAATCGTGATTGTCTCGATCAATCGGAAATGGGATAGGCTGGTTACTTATTGACTCCCCCTCGTATATTATGTTTATTCATCTGTTAGAAAAACATCTAAAACTGCAGCTGATTGGCGGTCTTTTCAGTGTTGCTGATGGACGTTTTTGTGTTGATGGTGCTAAAAACCAATAAAAAATCAATAAAAAATCATATTAGAAATATGCAACTGATACCAAGCCTTAATTCAGCATGGAGTTTTCTTAAAATCAGAGAAAGGAGTGAACTCTTTACCTCCCTTCCTCTCCCTGTCACTCATGTCCTCACATGCACATGCACTTTTGACCCCTGTGCACACCCTCCCATCATGAAAAGACAATGTGTTCAAAGAGACCGCTGCACTTGATGTTGCGCTACAAAGCCGGAAGTTACAGATGGATTATGCATCAGTAAATATTGCAGCCAACAGAAGTTTACTGAAACATTAAAGGCCTTATCAGCAATTACAGGCATATTTTTCAATCATTACCATAGCTCTAAGACAGAGCACCCTATCCTTAAACTAATACAAAGCTGCTTTGTGCTCTGTGAATTCCAGCTCAGTCAGCACTTTATTGATTCACACTGGGTCACTGGTTTATTTAACCCCCTGATAAGACCCCTGAGTCTGGTGATAGATGAGAAAGTTCAGGACCTGAAATGAGTAAACATTTTTACAGACTGTTAATCTGGTGATAACAAGTCAATTCCATGCTTAACATCTGTGTGTCAAGCTAACTGCACTATTTTCTGCTTCTGCTCAAACTCTGCACAAGTTTTTAGCACAATCAATAAGTTGTCACATTCTTTTTAAGTAAATCATGTCAAAACAAAACTCTCAAGCTTTCTTGGTTTTTTGAAATAATATTTTTTATGCAGTGTTGTAGTTTAGGCACCAAATCTTAAGTCTTAAAGAGCCCATATTTTGCCTTAACTAGATATTTATATGGTCTATTCCTATGACAGTAGGAGCACGTTTACATTCAGAGTAACCCTGATCCAGCTGTATTCTCAGTCTGTCTGAGACATCCTGCTAGAGCTTTTGTCACTTTAAGGCCCCTTTTTGCCACATGAACCTAGTCTACTCTGATTGGCTGACTGATTTGCTTTGTGGTAATTGGTCAGTTTGCTGCTCGGCGCTATGTTGCGGATAACTCTGCATTTATTCTACAGTCTTTGTGTTGCACTGGGCTCGCCGCCCCAAGCCAATGGCCTTAAACTGTAGAAAGACAATGACAGGATGTCACAGTTGTAGGTCTATGCAGGGGGGCAGAGTAACAAGTTCTTTCAGGCAGCTACTGGCACTGCAATTGGGGGAGAGGGAACAGTCCTGATATTGCAGACCTTTTTTCTTGTGCACAGAAGCTTTATTTCATGTGAAGGAGACATGAAAAATGCACCAGGGCATTAAAATCTCAAAAAGGCTTAACATGGGCTCCTCAAGCCCAGTTCACATCAAAATTCTGTGACAAGTTGAAACCACTTGCAACAGTCAACTCTGCAACCTTCTGCTCATAACTGTTTAAACTCACTGTATGTATAATGGCTGTAGTCAGCCCCAGCTTTCCTCACCATCTGTATCTATCTGTCAAATCTCTCTCTGTACCGGTGGCTAAAAACAAATTCTTTGATTCACTGTCATTGATACATGGCCTTAAGGTAGCTCTCTAGATCTGGTAATAATACAAATACAACTTGTTTAAATTCTTATTTTATTTGGTTGTTGTTGTGTCTGTGCTCTTTCCAGTACCGACTCTTCCTCCAGGCATCTTGTGACTCTTGTACATTTCAGGGATGCTATTAAACAGTTTCAGTGTTCCCATCAGGCCTACAGTGTGGACTCCTGACAACATCTGTGATAAATGATTCAGAAGCACAATGAGCTTTCTGTGAAGTATAAAATCAGCTCTCTGTACCCTTACTAATTAGTCTAATTCCCACAAAGTTAAAGGCAGACCATAAATCAGAGCACTTACTGCAGGACCTTGAGAGCAAAATTAATGTTGTCTCATTAAGGAGATAAAAGTTATTTATTAGACTTTTACTTCTCTTCTTGGTCTCTGTACCCCGTCCCCATCATTTATTAACCAATATTGAGCTTTGCCATATGACACCTTGCCCGCTGGATGTGAATCTCCTTTTGTCCTTCTTTGCTGCTCTGGCCCACTCCCCTCCTCGCACAGAGGTTTAAGCACTTTCAAAAGCTGCTGTAAAGAAATAAAACCTAAAACTTGAACCTAAAATTTGATATATTTAATGTTTCATGTGAGTGAGTTTTTTCTTTTTCAACCCCCTGAGACCCAAGCTTTTGTTTGCCTGGCATTTATAATCACTCCCATCTGTTTAGTGTAGTAGGACCTGATAAGCAAAAGAAAGAATAAGGCTACTTCATCAGGAACACACATTTAACTGCTTTTTAATGCAAATCAGTCAATCACATGGCAGCAATTCAATGCATTTAGGCATACAGACATGGTCAACCTGCTGAAGTTCAAAAAGAGCCTCAAAGTGAAGAAAGGTGGTTTAATTGGCTTTGACTGTGACATTGTTTTTGGTGCCAGATTCACTGGTCTGAGTATTTCAGACACTGCTGATCCACTTGGAGTCACATAAACAACCATCTCTAGGGTTTAAAGTAAAAGAGAAAATATCCAGTGAGAGGCAATTCTCTGGGTGAAAATGCCTTGCTGATGTCAGAGGTTAGAGTTGTTCAAGACAATAGAAAGGCACAGGAACTCAAATAACCACTTGTTACAACCAAGGTATGCAACAGACTATTTCTGAATGCACAACTTGTCAAAAAGAAGGGCTACAGCAGAAGAAAACTGCACTGAGTGCCCTTCCTGTCAGTGGAGCTTCAGTACAATTTGCATGGGCTCATCAAAATTGTACAACAGAAGATTGAAAAAGCACTGCCTGGTCTGATGAGTCTTACTTTCTGCTGCAACATTAAGATGGTACAGTGGAGTGCAGTGATGCAGCCCCAAACCTGCAAGGAACCTCCACCATAGTTTACTATTGCCTGCAGACACTCACCGTTGTAACGTTCACCAGCCCTTTGCCAAACAAACTGTCTTCTGTTACAGCCAAATATGTCAAATTTGACTCATTTGTCCAGGCCACCGAATTAAATATTTTGTTGCCAGAGTTTCTATGTTTGCATGTATAGTTGACTCAGTTGGCCTCTTTTCCACATCAGAGGAATGACATTTTGGCCACAGTTCTTCTGTGAGGACCACCAGACTTCCATGGCCAGTACATGGGTCTACCTGAGTCTCACCTGAACATCTTAAAATCTTGAAGGGAAGTAAGTATAATGTATCTCTTAACCGCTGCATTGAGTCTAATCAGCAAACAGCTACATCTATGGTCCTCACTAAGCTTGAACAGCACGTATTGAAACCTCAGTCTGCTTTAAAATCTTTGCCTGGGAGATACCTTGCTGATGTAGTTTAATTACCTTGTGACGTGTGGCTGGCTCAGTCTTGCCAAGGTTTATGACTTGTGGCATGGAACTGTCTTCAACAACCTCACCTTGGTAGCAGAGTTTGGCTGTTTTGTCCTTCCCCAGCTTTAAGCCTCACTCACAGCTGTTTCTGTTCTGGTTAAAAATTCAGTTTCAGCCTTCAAATGAAAAGCAAAGGGTATCATCACACCAAATAGATTGTTAGATTCTTCTTATGTGTGCTCACTTTGCAAATGATAAAAATAAACTACTGTAATTTCTTGATTTTAACATGCACCTGATTATAACACGTACCCCATATTTTCATGATTTTTGCCTGAAAAACACTGTCCTTGAATATAACACGCCTTTGAGATAATTGGAAGCTGCATGTGCTTCATATTTGCTTTTAGCCTCGGAAATAACCCCCAGAAAAATATGACAAGATAATCAAGAAACTACATCCTATTATTCGAAGCAGCTGAAGACCTGGGAATACTGTAATTTCTTGATTATAACACGCACCCAAATTTACCCCAAACCTTACTCTCTCAAACAACTCAAAAATTACCTTTATTCAAAGTTTTAAACAATGAAATTTCAGTACTTTCACAACAAATACACAATTTTCTCTCTCAAACAGATGCGGAAACACCAACTGAGCATGCCTGAGCATGCTCAGTCGTAGTGTACTGACCAATCAGAAAGCAGCTATCAACATGCCGATGTCTTTGACCAATCACAGCGCAGCTATTTTGCGTCCCCTTGCTCACAAGATGGCAGCGTTCTGTGTTTGCCAGTGAGTGGTAACTCTTGAGAATTAAACGATGATTCCACAAAGTTAAACTAATTAAAACCCAAAATATTTGTTTAAAACAGTTTAACAGTCAGTTTAATAAGAATTACGAAAGTTTGGCGTGAATGTTTCGCAGAGAAAGAGAATATTTTGGCTTTTTGTATCAGATGTGTTGCAAACGCGATGTTGGCGGGACAACATATTTTAAGTATTTTGCTTGTTCTCGTGTACAATATGCACCCGGAAAATTAGAGCTTATTTAAAAGCAAAAAAGCGTGTTAAAATTGAGAAATTACGATCCTCAATTTTGAAATCATTCTGATTAGACAGCCTTTTTTCACACCTGCCTAAAACTGGTGCACAGTACTGTATGCATTAATGCTTTTGACCGTTTGATAACTATTTACAGTTCTTTCATCAGCTTAAAGGTTCGATAACATTGTCCAGAAAAAATGTTGATCAAATACATTAAAACTGTCAACAAAGAGGAATGGTACAGAGATTGAAGTAACTGTGCGTCTTAATCTAATGATAATCTGATCCGAATAGCTCCTTTTCATCTCTCAGATAAGATTGTGATAATGACTTGAGACACATTAAAGCCGCCACATTCGATAAACTTCTAATAAAATGTCGTAGATAAAACTGAACAGTCCTGCAGTCTGCTTTATGTCTTAATTGGGGAAGTCCAACCTTGAGATTCTTGAGTCTTCATCATTGCTCACCTGTTTATTTTCTTCCATGGTGCACACAAAAGCTTCCTTTCAGCATAATCTAGTCCAGTGTGAGTTTTATGACCATTTAATGGGTCCTTCCACCTAACGGCCCTGAGTTTTACTATCACCCATACAAGGGCCCTATTGTGTACGGACATGGGAAAATTGCAGATAAATTCACCTTATCAGTCTCAACAACACATCATTACTTTCACCCTGCTATCTCACCTTCCCTCCTCGCGGTACATTATCTGTCCACTTATGAGGACATTCAGAGCAATCAAGAGCTTTGAAGAGCTCCGACAGTTGTGCCGCTTACTCCTTGTTTCTCCTTCTCTGCAGGTCAGCACAGTCTTACCCATAAAGACTGTTTTAAACACACTGTTTTTACCTGTGTGAAACCTGCGTTGAGCCACACTTTATCTAAAATGACATTTAAATCTGTGCCTAACTGCTACATTAGAGATTATTGCTTGAGGCTTATGGCTCATTATAACATGTTTTCTGACATTCTCTCTGCTGTGAGGACTGCCATTAGCACTCAGGTGATGTCTTCTTATTGCCTTACTTATCCATTGACACTAGGCGTAGGTTAGTGAGTACAAAGGGACAGGCAAATGATAGAGCTGGAGCAAATATGGACACTTTTGTCTCTTTGGCATGAAACTTATGAAAGTTTTTCCCCAAAGAGTGAGCCCTGTCTTCACTGTATAGTTGTGCTTTGTTTGAGTTTCACAAGTTTGCCTGAAAGTAATTTTAGATTGAGGCAGGCCTTAATGGCTGCCTGAGAGGGTGAAACTACAAGAGGTATAGTCACAGGAACCATTTTTGGCCCATATCCCCCCTTCTGACAAAACGCCAGCAAAGGCCTGATTATCTGTTCGACCTAAAGATTATATCAAGAATGATTCTTAAACTGAAGAGCATTTTCTCGACTAGCATTTTTCTCTACTCTCTACTAACTTGAAACAGCATAATATGAGCTCTTTAAATGATCAAGGAAAGACAGAATAAAAATGGAAACCCAAATGCTGCAAGTTACAAAGAACAAAATTCTTGATGATTAAATTGTATGCACACCACAACAGATACCTTTCATGCACATCAAGACAGAGCAGGGTAAAAGAACATAACTCTAAAATTTGTTTTCATGAATATATTAAGGCACTTGGGTGTATAGAATGATGCAGGTCACTTCATGCAAATTAAGGGGAAAATGCAATAACTTATCAGGCCAATCTTTTAACCAAATTAATTTCATTAAATGCTCAACCCGCCACCTCACACAAGGTTATTTCTGTTTGGACATAATCAATACCTAAAAATTTAAACGTGTTGATCAGTCAATGAGTTTGTCAATAGACTAATGGAGTGCTGTTGAGGATTGTCAATGTATGAAGTTATGGCAGAAGTAAATCACAGCATTGTGTTGTATTTTAATGGCTGCCGATTGATGAAAATGTCATCAGAGGTGTGACAAAGTGTGGTCAGTGTGAGTCCTGCAGCACCACAGCTCTCATCAAGAGATACAAATTTGTTTATTTTCATTTGGCTTCATCTATGGACAGTTTGCAGGCGAAAAGGTGAGACACCCCACCATGAACTGGTGGTGTAAATTAAACTTAGCCTTTTTTTCAGAACTTTAAGTAACTCACAAATCCAAGAAACCCCATCATAGAGGCCTTCATTCACACTCTTCCAGATGTTCTGTTTAAAACTCTACTCATAGTACAATACTGTTCTCTCTGGCTTTAAGGAAACAAAGTTTTGAAGTGGTTTGAGAACAATCGTCTGTGCTTCGTTCACTCATCTGTTAGCCACTCCTCGTTCATTATATTTGTTCTATTTATGACTACAAAGGTGGAGAGGTCAGGGAGCTCATATCTCTCTGTCAGTGTGCTAATTGGTTTGCATAAGCGGCCCCTCCTTCCAATAAACTACATGCGCTCAATCTTTAAGGTGGTCTAAATCATTTTTAGTTAGCTGTCACAAATGAGAAGGTCAAATACTCCATCTCACTCAGATTACAGATGTGCTTTGTAAAGGCCAATCAGTCTTTTAAGTATTTTCTGTGTTCAGTCACATCTCTGTGCAGAGAAGTTACATATCTGCATGTCATTTAATATAAAAATGTGTTATCTACTTGTGTACTTAGTGGATAATCAAGTCTTAAATTATTATATGAAGTTACTTAAGAGAAATGCAACTGAAAAGTCTTAATCAGAGCCTCTGCTTTATTCAGAATAAACTACATTTTGTCTCTATTTCCTTGAAATGTAGTTTGAAATGAAAATTTTTGCCACATATTGTACTGTCAACTTCCACAAAAGTTATTTTCTCTCTGGGGCCAACCAAAAGCTTATTGTATTTTAGCCTGTGTCTCTTATTCCGAAGAACACAAGTCAAGAATGCTTCAGGGAATTTCCTCAAACTTTGCATAAATGCTTCTCTGATTTACAAACTGAGTACAATTCAGAGGACATGGATCAAAGGTCATGGCTATCGGGTCTGATCCCTAAATCCCTTTCTTGTAAACATCATATTTCATGAACATCAGAGGAGGTTTTCTTTGCACAACTGTCCATTCTGACCAACAAGAGTAAGGAGGTCAAAGGTCAAGGTTGTGGGGCCTTGTGTTCTTCTCGTGCAAATAAATATAACATCAAAAATACTGAAGGAGATTTTCTTTTAATTTCAATGATTTTACTCAGATATGATTTGATTGCATTTTTGAGAGCATAGGTCAAAGGTCATCATTGTTGGGTCCCATGTTTATCCCTTGCTCATAAAGGCCTTATCTCAAGAGAACTGTTAGTGAATTTTTTCAGAGTTTGCACAAATGTCCACTCTGTCTTACGGATGAACTTATTACTGTAGGAAGAAAAGAAGACATTGGTAAGGATGCCCTGATCAGGCTTCTTGCTGCCAGTATTGATCACCAATGACCCATCAGTAAGATCAGCCAGTACCAATATGATCATGTTCTGTGTTGTTAAAAGTAGTTGAGGTTTTGCCCAACAGCAAAGTACAAATTGCGCTATGGAACAATGCAACAAGTATCCCACAGTAAGTCAACTAAATGCGTTCAGTTACATGGCTTAATAAGCAAAATTGTTGGCAGCGTAAAAAAAAAGAAAATCAAGGCTATCTAATTGGCTAACCAGTGCAAATAGAAAAAGAATAAGTCAGAAGAGAATAAGTCATTTCTTTGTTTCATTGTATAACAGATGTTATTATTTCATATTGCTAAGAAAACCAATAAATTACACCTCAAAACAATGTTTTTAAAAGTTCAACACAAAACCTAAACCTACTTCTCTTCATCAGAGTTTCATTTTTGTGAGTCAACATAAATGCATCATAACTTTTCTGACTGGACCTCAAACACATCACAGTGCACAGTGTGCAGGTGTGCAGGTGTTTGGCTTGTTTAGCTACTTTACTGTTTTATCCAATCTATCTTTTTGTCGAATGCAACACAGATTTCAGCACTGGAAAATTAACAACCAGACTGTAAAAGTCTCGTGGATTCTACCACTGTTTTTAAGCAGATAACAGAGCAGCAGCAGCAAACAAAAGGCGAGTGGGTGGATAGATCTGTAATGTGAAGGTGCATCATAGTTTATAAGTTACAGCTGATCAAATCAGTGACCACCGGCATTAGTTCTGATTAGTCAGCATGTATCCTCTAACTAGAGGTGCTTTGAATGAACAAACCTCTGCCAAAGCATATCTGACATTCTTAGCTGAGTTATTACTATAAATGTGGAAAACTGCTTTATCTCACAACGTTACAAAATCCTTACAACATACACCAGATTCACATCCAAATTTGGATGACCACCAAACTCTAATCACTTCTCTCTTGTGACATGATCAACATTTCTTGAAAATACGCTCAAAATCTGTCAGAAACTTTTTAAGTTTTCTTGCTCACAGACGGATGGACAAACAAACAAACAAACAAACAAATGGGCAAACACAGGGAAAAAAACTTCCTCCTTGGCGGAGGTAATTTATACAGTGATCTATCCATATGTGGCACCTCTAGTCATAGGTCAAAGGTCAAAGTTTTAAGCAGCAGAACATGCCTTTCAAATTAGAGAAAAGTCTGGGAAGTCATACAGCAGTGCAACGGCAACAGGGGGAGGACGTTTCATTTCTGTGTCAGATGTCCCCACAAAACTCTGTGACCATTGAATGGTCAACAGTGTCTCCATGTCATAATCCTGCATCTGCTTGACTTAAACGGAATCTTGCCACAGGTGACACAGAAAAATGTACAATGTAAAATTCTTAAGAGAAAATTAAGAGGTGAATTCCGCGTAGTGTAAATGCACCAAAAATGTACCACATGGTTGATATGAGACCTGCTCAGAGTGAGCTAACTGAGAAATAAGCATTTATTAACTGGCTGTGGAGTCAGGGGTGTGACAAGCTCAGATGACAAAGTGGTCGCTGGGTAATATGTCTTCTACTCTATCTCCCACTGTGCTCAAAACTAAATTTCTATTTCAAATAGGACCATCAATGGTGCCCTGCTCTCTTTTCCCATGTCCCTTAAATCTTTCTTTTTCACCTTTTTTTCCAAACATGGATTTGCATTGCTGAGCATTTTAGAACTTAATTTTTCAGCTAAACCCAGAATGCACCTAAATCAGTGAAGCTTGGAGACACCAGATGATTCTGGCCCCTAAATGCATGTAGCTTTCTAATTGCTGCATGGTGGACTTTCCAAAGCAATATTGTCATTAAAGCTTGACCAAACTGCAATTTTTGCCTTAAGAGCTCTGATCTATGATTAAAAAACCCCATACAAACTGGCATCTGGATTGTTTTTTTGTTGAATGGTTGCCTTTTAGAGAACTACGCTTGGACTTGGGTTCAAGAGGGCATGGTCTATCTCTTCAAAACAGAAATCATCTTATGTCTTTAAAACTAAAGCCACAAATGTTCCTGTTTTGTCCTTCATTTTCCTTTTTGCTTCCATACACCAGCTAGCTCCCTCACTCTCCTCTGATCACTCTCCTTGAGGCTGTGTGCTTGCTATGACAATGCACCTTATGGAAATAAATTGTTCCATTAGGTGCATTGTATTCTGTCATCAGGCTAAGCACACTGAGTTATTAATGGACCAGCATCGACTTTGATTGAGAGTGAAGATTTATGAAACTCCACAAACAGATTACGTATCACCAAAAAAACCTTCATTCATCCAATCATGACACCAAATCCTTCACTGTGCTATTTCCATGCTCAAACCTCAGCAGTGTAATGCTATACACTAATCGTTAAGTGTGTAACTTAAGGAGTAAGAAGAGGAAGTAAATCTGTTTTTGGAGGTCTGGCAGCTTTGGATTTACCTTCATAAACCCTGTATTTGCCATGAATTCTGTGAACTGAGTAGTCATCCACTTGTCTAAACCAACTTGAAAGAAGACCCCCAGATAATCAAAGTGTAACTCTTCATCTGTTCAGTCAGAATCATCCAGGCCTTAGTCAGCTGATTCATTACTTCACAGGTGTGTATATGTGTGTTAAAGTGTGACTGATCCCATTTATCAGGCCAGTTAACCCTTGGCAGCTAGTAGTAACATGGAGCAAGAGACCAGAGGGGGTGAAGGCACTTGCACTAATTAAATCCCCCCTCTACTGACCCACCTACCCCAACACAGACTACCTCCCCCTCCTGACCTTCCAACCCAGCCTCCCCCTGCTGACTGTGCCTCCCTCCACAATCCTACGCACTGATAAGTGAGTTATAAGCCCTTTTTACTAAAACACAAAACTAAAAAAGTAAAAAAGGAAGAACAAAAACACAATTTCTTGGTTAGGTGTGTGTCCCCAAACAGCCAAATTCTCCATTTATCAACACTAAAGTGGCTATTTGACTTGATTTAGGTCAAGTGACAATCATACATCCTATGATTTTCCTGTGCATGTACCCAATGGTGGGGGAAAAATAATGTATCATTCAGACTAAGTGTATATGCAAGACTAAAAGGCACTCGCAGAGTACAAAACTCCACCAAAGTAGCTCACATAATGCTGTTACATCTATAAGCAATAGTTCCATGATAAAGTTACCATCATTATATGATTCATGACCCTGAAAACCCACACCGGGCACTCAGAATCATGTTGATATCATTATAAGTTAGACAGATATTGAGCAGTAGTGATCATTCGCTAATGGCGGTTATCTAGATCACCACCAAAATCTAATCATTTTTAAGTTGGGCCATTACCAACATGTACTGAAAATTTCAGCAAAATCTGTTCAGTAGGCTTTGCATAATCTTGCTAACAAACAAACAAACAAACCAACAGACAAACACAGGCAAAAACATAACCTCCTTGGCGGAGGTAATAGAATTGATCTTTATTATCGAAGTGCGTCAGTCCAACTTTGAGATTACTCTACTTTAAAGACTTACATGCTTAAAGGTCCCATGTCCTGTAAAATTGTTTATCTTTGCTTTTAATGTTGTTAGAGGGGACTTGAGGTGCAGAGGAATATGACACTTTTTAGTAAAATCTCAGTTAATGGGGAAATGGGCTATGTCTCTTTAAAGAAAATGTTCTGTTTTTCACTTCCTGAGATTTATTGTGTAATAGCTGTACGGCCGCCACCTACATGTGTGTTTTCTGCTCGTCACAGGCAGACGTCATGACTGATCTGAAAGTCTGCTCTGTGGCCTGTAACCCCTCCTCCCCTTCCATCATTTAATCCAATGTAAAAAAAAAGTATACTGTTAAATATCAATCATTTTCACTCTTCATAGTTTGATTTGTTTCCCACAACTGTTGAGCCAATCAGCATCCAGCATGGTGATGCATACTTTCCTCCTTCACCCCTGTATGCATTCACTGAACTAGTTTCCCCATGAAATCCCGCCTGTGTTCGGTGTGACGAACTGAATGACTTTAAAGCTGACTCAGAACGAGTGTATCTATCCTTAACTTGTAAAGTAATGAGAGAGAATAAAGTGGCATTAACGTGTTTACACTGGCATGAAGGCACACAGCTGACTCTTGTGTGGCACCCTGGGTTCAGAGGGGGGTTAAGAGCAGAGTAATATGTCTGACTGACAGCATCAAAGCGGTGGCCATCATTAATACAGGTGGAGTCAGAGCGGCTCCATTCAGAAAGTGAAGGCATGAACCTGTCTCTCCACGTCAGTAAGGGACTTTATTTGTGTTCACAGAAAGATGTAAAACATATAGAAGAGGAAGTTGATCTGTGATATTTATTTTCTGTATGATGACATAACCTCTATGCCCATTTTGACTTTGGTGATATTTTTAGGTACATTTAACATTTTAACACACAAAGTAAATTAATATCTGAGCTTTACTGTGACTGTAGTTGTAACACTTATTTGTACAAATTGTCATCCTTTACTTAACAAGTTACTCAAAAAGTAATATTATCACAAGTTAGTCATAACCAGTAATTGGTTACTACCCAACATTGTGTATGGCGAAAAACAATTAATAATGTCCTAATCAAAAACCTGTAAAAGGTTGCATTGGACTTTCTGACTCAAAAATGACAGTTTACTTTAAAATAGGTAATATTTTGTTTGTGTTTCGTTTTTAAAGTCCAAACTGTTTTCATACAGCTGAGGGAGGAGTAAGTATCCTCTTTGTCCTCCCTATTCAGTGGGCATGGTTGTAGGCAGGGCCACATTAGGCTGTTGTCCAAGACTGTCGTGATCAGTCATGACCTCCAGCACTGAAGATGTATTATCATCCCTGGCAGTCTGGATAGCAGCAGCTTTTGGAGCTGGTATTTCAGCTGGGCCTTTTCCTGATGGTATTAGGCGTTACCACGGTGGGCTCTGGGTTATGGCTGATAGCCCCATTTATGTCCTCACCCTAAGGGACTGAAGAATTATCTCCAGCTGGCAGACTAACAGCAACTGCTGGGGCTGGTATCTCAGCTGGTGCTTCACCCTGGCTGTCCCTTGTTGACCCTTGGTTGGCAGGGATAGCACGACATTTATCATTTGATAGGTTGGGGTGAGTCACAGGCTTAAGCAGTTCACAGATGTGTTTCACAGCAGCATCTGTGATGATGGTCATCATGTCTGCCTCAAAGCTTGTTGAGCTTTTTCCTTAGAATTTCAGGAGCGAACATCTGGTGTACCTGTCCATCTATTGAGAGGAGCATGTTGTCTCTCATGGACTGGAAGAAGGTGACCTGATAGATGGCTGTTTATAGAGCGATAGAGACACGTCAGCCTTTGTGAGCCCAACAGTCATGTTATTAAGTTGCTTGAAGGGCATGCAATGAGTGGTGTCTCTGTTTGGTCTCCAGAAGCCCTGAACAACTTTGGGCATCACACTAATCACCAGCTCTCGTGGGTACTTACAAAGTTCCATAGACACAATACTCACTTTGTAGCACTGCTCCCAATGTAAAGCTACTATTGTATGAGGAGATCTGGGTTAAAGTGAGGCTGATCAGGGGTGCTGCTAGAAATGTTGGGTCCCATAAAAATATATCAGATTGGGCCCCATTCCAAACCAGCCCTGCACAGTTTCTCAAACCAAGCAGCTGTAAAGCAAATTGATAAATAAATATGGCAATATATGTTTTTTATTGACCACTTATAATTATTACAGTCAAATAATTCAATTTAAGAATCAAATGAGCAACAAACAGTGGAGAAAATGGTCTCCAGCTAAAATAAGAGAATAGATGGTGAAATAAACTGTACTACGCAGAACTTTTGGACATTTGGAGCATTTTAAGGACCCAAAATGTTTTGATTTATTGTTTCATCAGTCCACCTTGTAAAAGATCTGAAACGTTTGTTGATGATGCATTGCCCTTGCTCTGTAACTTGATTTTTCTGAAGACCTAAATATTTTAACATGCTATTTGGTACAGCATGAACTAAACTAATATCCTCTTATAAATGTTCAAATGTACTCTTTTTTGTATAAATGTTAATTAGTATTAGTTTGCAGATTTTTGTATGAGAGGAGAGGAGAGATATTTAAAGACTTACAGCCAAAGTTAATAATTTGATAATTTAACATATTGGTAATATTATATTTCAGTGGAAGCTCCATCTTGCTTATACTACAGGACTGCAGATGTTTTCTCTGCATTGACAGAAAGCCCTGGTTAATAAGCCGCTACAGGCAACAAAGTAATCCATTAGTAGGTCTTTACATGGCATGAGATAATGAATGAGCACTCAAGTGCTGGTTCATAAGAGTAACGTGAGTACTTGAGCACAGATTTTTCTGAAATACCCCCCAGAAAGAGAAAAAAATTGTTGTGTGCCATGAAGTGTAAATATTAAATTGCGTTTTGTATAATGTTAAATTTTATGCAAAAATTAAACAGCAGCTGCAAAATCATTGATCAACATGAACATATAATGACACAGGTACATCTTCAATAAGCACCCTGCAACCCAAACACCTGTTTTTGCACCACATAATGTATGAGAAGAGATGATAATGAGATGTAGTCTCCTGAAAATGTTTGCATTTTAACAGGAACCCCTGACGTCCAAACCCTTTTGTTAATAATTTTAGGTCGGTATTTATGGACTGTCAAAACGTCAAAGCAAAGACACCAAAGAGGTGACTGATGGGGGAAGCCAGGACAAGGAAATTTGAGGGACTGAGAAGATGAAAAGAAATTTAAAATCCCAGACTAATTCAAAAATAGCTGGTGGTGTTAAATTTAATAAGTTGTTGCAGGAGCACTATCTTGCAAAACACAATTGATTCATTAATGATAGTCTAAGATGATTTAAAGGAAAAACAGAAGCCAGCTTTTTAAGAAATCTTCTGGATTTCTCTCTTGTACAGCTATCTTGAGTATTTCTCGCAACAGCTAACACTGGATTCAGGTCTTCTGCAGGATTTTCTTTTTACACACAACTAAAGAGACAGAAGCATGTGCGTCTTCATGCATTCATGCATACAGAGGGTCACGTCAACATCTCATTTATGTAATGGCTCCACATTTATCGCAGCCTGACATGACTGACAGCTGGAAATGACATCACAAACATTTAAATTGTTGTCCTTCTCCGTGCAGAGTAATACATCCTAAGTGATGCATATTCCAGCAGCGAGCTGTTTCTACTCTCATCTACTCCATCTTTGCTCCACCTTTCTAAAACACACACATGCATACATACACACACACACACGGTTTAATCCCCCCTCTCACTTTCTGTGGTTCATTTTACTGTCTCCACAACCTCACAGTGTCACAGCACGATCCAATTGGCATAATTGAGCCGGGTCAGATGATAAAGAGACCTATAACAATCAATGTAGGTGAAATAAAAAACAGCTCCCTGGTATTACTTTTGTCCTTTTCCAACGTCAATCAGTGCCCCTCCCCACAGGCACACCAAGGTTATTATCGTTTTTGAAAAACAACAAAATCAAAACAGCTAAAATCTAAAAAATCTTTTTATTAACTGATACTGAAATCTACAATAGGCTTTTGCTTAAACATTTAGGTGATACAGTCTTCTGCATTTGAAAAATAAGAATATAATGAAATTTTAGAAAGAAGGTCCTTAGTTTTAATTTTTGACACAAACATTTTCTGTTCTTAGTTTGTCTCAATTAGACTAACTCTTGGATGAGATAATTATCTGCAGGAGTTTAAACTTTTGTCCTAATTAATACTTTATTTTACAGGTTTTTAAAGGGCTGCTTGAGATCTTTTTCTAAACCATGGAAGTAACCAAGGAAGAAAAGCTGCAATTAAAACCCCAGACGGACAAGAATTAATGTCGGTTATCTTGATGCTAATCCATAATAGACTTGTCATTAATGAGCTAACATGAATAGCAGATAGGCATGCTGATTTATACTACTGCATCAAAGCTACAAAAAAAACCTACACCATACCCTACGCTCTGGGTCTGCAAAGACCAAAACTGATGCATTTTATTTCATTTTATTGGGCCCCTCTCACTTTTTTAGCTTTATCAGAAGTAAATAACTGTGCAAAATATGTAAGTCATATGCATAAATATGCATATGACTTGCATATTTTCTCATGTGTCCATTATTTGAAAACAAAACTGGCTTGTTTGCACGGAGGGTTAGCTGATCATTTGGTGGGCTAAATGTGACTTATATTTACAGTCAAGAGCTAATTTAAGGGGGAATTAAGTTTCTTATTGACATCTAGGGGTCAATACCATTTTTCATGTATAGTAAATTAAAATCATCAATGGTTTAGCCAATTTAGGGGCCCTTACACATGTGGGGCCCCTATAGCCTAAAGCCAAAGCTAGCCTGTGAGTTAATCCACCCAAGGGGCTTAAGCAGTCAAAGTAACACTTAATATTTTCTTATACCAGTGGCCAAAAATGCTCTAAATGTTCTCCATCCTCTGCTTTAACTGTATGAGCAGCTATTATATTAAACTCCCCCTCCTCTCTTTTCTTATTTACTATAACTGCATTGTCTCCAACTGCTGCTCATTTTTATCAGCCCTTTACTCCAACTCATACACTTTACTCTAGTCTTCTTGATTCTTGTACGGAAAACAAAAAGAAAGTGTTTCCAGTACAGAATGATCCTCACACTGACTGTGGTTTTTTTGTGAAGTGTTGCTGAGCAGCATGGACACAGATGCTTCAGATGGTGCAGGGTATCATGGTGTAGGTGCAGCATTGCTTTAAAGAGGTCATATTTTACCTTGAATCAGATTCATACAATCAATGGAAAACATGTTTTTCATTGAGAAATGCTATCAGTTGTTACTTTTTTTTTTTATTTAATATTAGAAGTGCCTCTGAAGCTGGTAGCACCTGTGCTAACCTCTATATTAGACTTGCAGGTGCTTCACGCTGCTAGCTCCTGTCTCTTCCTCCATAAAGGATGAGGATTGGTCAGTGCCTCTGCAGACTGAGCTCAGCTTGGAGCTTTGCTAGACAGATCTGCCTGATACAGACAATGAATCTGGATGATCCAGCTGCAGTGCAAGGTTACTAGATTGGAGCACAATATGGACTTCATGACCTCAGTGGAACATCACGTTGCACTCAAACACTTACAGTGAATGCGCCTAAAGTCCATAAGTCTGTCTTTGGGAATGACCCTGTGAATGAAAAGGTGCAGAAAATGGAGGAGAAAGAAATAGGTGCGAGAAAACAAAATGGACGAGATGAAGAAGGTGTACAGCAGGTAAGGTGGAGAATAAAATAGAGGAGGAGGAGGAGGAAGAGAATGCAGAGCAAAAAAGGGGGGAAAAGGAAAATGAAGGAGGGGATGAAAAGGGGGATGTAGAAGGGTTGGGAGAAAAAATGGAGGAGGAGGATCAATTAGATGAGGAGGGATAAAAATGGATGATCAAAATTAGCTTTAAGAGGAGGATGTGGAGGATGATGTTGAGAATGCAGAGGAGGTGTGGGATGTGGAGGAGCAGTCTGAGGGAAGAGATAGATGAGATGTGACAGGCTGCCACTCTACTCAACACCTTCTCATCAGCATGACACAGCTGTCACAGCCCTATTTCAGGAAAATTAAACAGCCTTACGGTAAACTGGCCCGCCTGGAGGGGGGAGGGGGAGTGTGTGTGTGTGTGAAGTGAATAACTTGTAGTATGCAGATGGCCTCTCTGTCTCTCTCCTCCCCCTGCCTGTTCCTCTCCTTTAAGCACCATCCTCTCCTTTTGACATGGTAATGGCTGCAAATTGATGAAGACACTTCACTCATTTGGTGACAACTCCTCCAGCGGGCGACATAAACACTTCCTCCGCCCCTCCTCGTCCATCACTCATGAAGCCCCTCCCTCCTTCCCGCTCGGCATTGGCTGGGCGTGACACGGTTTAATCAGCTAATTTGCTCTTTTTCTGGTGGCTGTTAATGACCATGCCACCTCTGGATTATCTGGTCATCCTGGCCTCTTAATCAGTGCTGATGAACTGCTCATCAAATTATTACCCTCCTTTTGCCTTTTGCCATGCTCAGCAAAGGTTAGAGGCCTTTAATTAAAACTAATCTGTTGGGTCACTCTTTGCTATTTAATTGGTCCATTGGATGTTACGATAAAGCATTGCTACAGTGGTGGGGATACCATTACTGTGGAGGAACCACACAGTTTGACAAATTAAGCAAATTAGTAACCTTGGCATCACACAAGCAGCATTACACAGAAAAACAGAAAAACAATACAATAAAAATACAAAGATACCATTCTGAACACATTGTTTTGGATTGTGCCTGTCTATATTTTACTACCTAGATGGCAGGGCTAAATAATAATATATAGTCATGCAGGTCACGCTACCATTTTATGTGTTTAATGGAAACCAAAACTACTAGCTGTCTTGATTCCTTGACTTTCTGCCACAAATGTCAGAACACGGTTCATGCAACAGTTGTGTGCTACCCACGTGTACTGTACATATAGAGGGCATGCACTGATGTCACATTTTTGCACCAGATTAGCATTTCCACTCGCTAAGTGGCGGAGAGAGATGTCTAGTAATTGATACTGATGGTAATAAACTGTGAAATACTTAATTCACCTGAAAAGTGTTTTTACTAAAAGTGGTTTAGTAGATTTCAGTAGGCCTAAATATTTTTGTGGACATTAATAAAGTAAAATGTAGATTCTAGGCAGATTTATGGTTAAAAAAAAATGCTAGATAAACTTTTAGAGCCATAAAGATTAGTTTATAATGCAACACAGCTTACCTCTCTGGTAACTGGTCAGTTCAGCACTGCTTGGCGCCATATTGTAAACAACTCTGCATTCGTTATACCACCTCAGCTCTGGGCTTGCTACTGTGAGCCAATGGGCTTAAACTGTAAACAAAACAATGGCAGTACTTCACACTAGTAGCTCTATAGGGGGGACAAGGGAACGAGCCATTTTAGGCAGCTGCAGGTGCTGCAAAGAGGGGGAGAGGGAGAAGTCCTGATGCGGCAGGCTTTTTGTCTTGTTTAAACTCAAAGGAGAATACTGGCTCTCTAATTTGGGTTTATCAGCAAATTGGTGATACCAAACTGTGAGGAGGGTGTGAAGCTGTGCATCCTCTGTATGGAGCTCAATTCACACTGCTGTTTTAAGCTGTAATATTTACGCCCCTTTGATACTTTGCCTGCATTGTGAACGTCGTGGGGACAGACTTGGGGGAACGCCTTGATCCCCTCTTTGCTTCACCTCTAGAGGTAGCAACAGTGGCATGATAATGGAGAGAGTGATGCAAGCAGACTCAGTGGGAGACGGGAACGCCTTTGTGTGAATGTAGTATCACATGCATCCAAGCTGTATTGCAGGATGCATTGACACGGATATTATGGCCCCACAGAATTAATGTGATTGTCTTGAGGTTAACAGAGCCTTGTTATGGAACTTTTGCTTAAAGGCACTGTGAACAGAGCTAAAGACAAGATAAAGTGGACTGTGTGTTTTGACCTGGTAGGTAAATGTCCAGCTTTCTAATTTACTTTTTAAATATCAGGACCCCTTTGCATGACCAACTTCAGACTTAAGACCAGATTTTCAAGGCCCAGTCCTTATGTGTATTCTCAAGATACAAGCATGCCAGCTTTATGTTTGACCATTATGTTTTTTTTAGACAACCCCTCCACTGGATGCTAACAGAGGCACGTTTATTAGCTATATAACAATATGAGAGTTGGGCGTCACAATAAAGAGTTTGAGGGAAACATTTTCAGAAAGCTATACATGCCAAAACACTTTGTGCTGAAATGTCTGAACTGTGCATAACACTTTTTTGTAAGTAAAGGTAGCTCCAAAGTGAAGACAGACATACAATGCATATAGCTTCTAAGAACCTTAAATGTGGTACAAGGCTACTGCAATTTCAAACTATGTCAGATTTTGGTGACCTCTGACCTTTAAATGAAGAAAACCCTATTAAGAGATGAAAATGAGACCCAATGAACTTCACCGCTGGCTCGTAAAATGCTATCATTTCATTTTCAGGTCAGAATGGACATTTAAGCAAAGTTTGAAGAAAATCCCTCAAACTAACTCAAGATTTTGAGGTCACAAGAATGGCACAGACCGACTACTCAAAAACAGACAACCAAAGAAAGTAAGTTTACACTCTTAGTGTGACGATTTTTGTAATTCAAGTCAATCTTTATAAATTTATAATTTACAATAATTTAATAAATTTGTATTTTTTTAATGTATCATTTTTTAACATGTAATCAAGTCTACAGGATGGTTCTGTTTAGCCAGGACAGACAGGTGATGTTCACTGTGCAGGAGAGGTAGTGCTGGAGTTAGATTGTAGGAAACAAACAAGCCTGCACACAAGAGAGACAAAAGGAATGCAAAGCCTGCAGGTAAATCCATTGTGTGGACTTATTTTGGACATTGAAAGGGACATATGACATGGACATGACACATGGGGGTTGTAAGGACTGACGCAAAAGAGTAAAATGCAGTGGACTCACCTCACATGGCACCATCCGGGATCACAAAAGCCAACAGCTGCAAAGCTAATGCTAAGCTAATGCTTCTGATAAATCAGGCAACACTTGATATGCTGGGCTTGTCAGAGATTTATGTGGAAACACCCAAGGCCTAACCATGTTGTAAAAAACAAGGGCTTTTGTCACATGCTGGTTGGAGCCCAGGTATGTGCCTTCTTTAAGTATTACTTGAATGACAGCAGCACCAAAGCTCTACAGAGCAGTGAAGCTAAAGCCAGTAGAGAGGCTGAGCACAGCTGGTTGCATTAAATGGCTACTCGTGGACATCAGTCTGAGTTTTACTCCTGTTTTTTAATGAAACTGAAGTGATGTGATGAATAAACTGAGATATGTTTCTTATTAATTTGTATGGAATTTGGTCATTGTTAAATTTTTTGAATGTAAATGCAGAAAAAAAGGTTAAAATCCCGTTATATGGTGATGTTAAGTATTGTAATATTCAACCTATGTTAAAATATTAAGAATCACAATAAAATCCAGTTCCCACACCAACTGTTTGATCTGTTACTGTCTGAGCTGAAGTTTGGTCCTGCCTGTTTTAGCCAAATTTTTTCTGTTTTTTCCATTGAACCATGCAGCACCGTAGATGACAGAGTTGTGAAGCCTTAACAGAATTCATAACATCCAACCTTTACTGACCTTATACAGCAAATAAAAACTATCGACCCCCCCGCCACCCTGACTCCCACTTTAAAAGACTTATTGTGGAGCTCCATTTCATCTAATCACTTGGCAAAAGAGTCCAGGGTCTAAATAAAGAAAGAATAAATAAAAAAGTCCCCGGGCCAACGTGTTGCTCTCACCTTTGCAGATGAAATTACCCGAAAAGCTGTTACAAATCAATATAATCAATGCAATCAGCTAACTGACACAGGCAATCTCCTGCCAGTAAGTAAAATACCCCCGCCGGAGATCTTTCAATCTCCAGTGCCATAATTGCCCCCAAGGGCGACGTTAGAGTGTAGCATTTTGTACACTTAATTAAATTAGCAAGCTCTGTGGACAGGGTGGGTTACGCTTTTCACAGAGGACAGATAGGTCTGGCCCTGAGCCAGTAATTAAAGCAATACCTTTCCTGATTACGCCAATCCCCCTTAATGAAGTCATTATGCATTTTAACCCAAACACTCCCATGAATTAATGAGCACAAAGAAAAGGCCAGCATGAGAGAAGTCCTCGATCACAAACACAAGTCATAACTCATCCACTCAACCAGGCAGACGTAATGTCCATATTTCTTCTTCCTTCAGCTGCAGCCAAGGCTAATTTGGTCTTGAGTGACAGAAAAAGTTCTGGATTCGGACACGAAAAGCTTTAAAGAAAAACATCAAGGCTCGTCTGTAGAGGAACAACAAGAAACTTTACTGGACGACTTTACAAGGTTCTGCTGGACTCACATCTGAGTTTAGTCCAGTGGTTTAAGAAGTAGGGTTGGGACTCCCTGGAGGGTCACAAGGTGCCTTAGAAAAAAAAAAACAAAAACGAAGAAACATGTACAATTATTTTGTATACATATTTATATATATGCATATTTTGCCCTTTGTTGCAAATATATATGCACTTAATATACACACCGTGCTACGGTCTGGAGATATTTTAGTTTCATTCAAATAGCTTTGCTAGCATTAATGTGTCAGAGCAGTATTGCCAAAGCACTTCATTGAAATAAAAAAAAATAGTAATGAGATAAATGAATATATATATATATATAGCATTCAGTAATAAATTATTTACATTAGCAATATGATAAAAGTATAGGTAATGAGGCACTATACAAATAGTAAAGGGACTGATTTTATTCTGCTTCAAGTTTTTCAAAAGTTTAGATAATGGTTTAAAATATATATGCATATTTGTATATTAGACTGTTGTGTTCTTCTGTGTTTCTCTTATGCCAGTGTTGGTATTGGTCTATTAGTGAGTGTACTGTGGGCATCATTTTATTATTTAACCTTGCTACACACAAGATGAGGGGTTCCCAAACTTTTCGACCCACAACTCTTAAAACAGTAACACCAAGGACTGGGGACCCCCACTGTGCACCTTCACAGAGCAGCGGACTGCTATTCGTGTCATGTGCAAACCCAAATTTACTGATTTCTTCAGATATTACCTCAATTTAAGCAAAAACTATACCATTTGAAATAGTTAAGTTCTTGTTATGAATTTCTGTAAAGCATCTTGCATCTTAATGTCTTGTGACCTCTGGGAGGTTCTGACCCCGACTTCGGGAACCACTGCGCCATACACTTTAAGCCAGATTTTTTATGTAACCACTCAAAGACCACACGGGAGTTACCTGTTTTGAGGCTGGTCACTACAGATTACTTTGTCAAACTATCTTCATCTGTTTGGTGTCAGTATGGTTATTTTATTGCTCCCAACTGGAAAAAAGCCCCACTGTCCTAAAATGGTAAATCTCTTACATGTTTGATGGCTAAGACTTCAGGGACAGGTGCCTACAGCTGGATACCTGTTAAAGTAAATGAGAGCTTGGAGACAAGAAGTTTAATCAACCAGATGTTGCAAACTTTTACGGCTTACAAGCAAGGCAAAGAACTTCCACAGTTATTTCAGTTCTGCAGTGAGGACACCCCCACCCACACCATTTTCTCTTTCATTTCCTTCTTCTTGCTGCAAAACAGAACTCATGCCAGGACAGCCAGCTGAGGATATCAACAGTCAGGGAAACAAAATAAAAAATTCTGCTGGACCACAACTTGTTTTCTTTTTATTTTTGTTGGTTTGTTTTTAAAGCGAAATTAAGAACATAACTACAGAGCAGGTTCATACAGAGCATGTTTTTGGTTTGACCCTTTGGTGTCATTTAGTTACTGACAGAAATGTCCACTCCCAAAAATGTTCCTAAAAAAGTCAAATGTACACAAATGTTTTGACCACTTTAAGGAGTTTAATATCTGAATGAATTTAAGTCCTGAATGTATTAAACAACTAAACATTTTAAGATATCTAACCCTTTATATGCCAGTTTGATTACATGATATCACAGTTGTTTTTAAGATGAAAAAAAGTTCCAAATCCAAATCCAAATATTCCAATTTTCAATAGTATCTTAACCTTTTATAACAGCCACCCTGATGACATGTGAATTTAATTTTATCATATGTAGTGAATCTTGGGAGGCCAGAATGAGAGAATGAGACGTATCTGCATTTTCTCTTTGAATGTGTTTTTCAACAGTTAAATCATACTTAAGTACTCTGGTCCTTGATCCTTCCTATTTTGTTTTCCCTCTGAAATCACATTTGAGTCCATAGATCTTGCATCTGTTAATTCTTTACATTGAAATTGTCGCTCTAAATGGGACATGTGGCTGCGATCTTTGTGAATGAACAAGTTTATGCGTTAGAAGTGTAAGAAAATACTGATACACCGAAGTATAGCAGTGTATTGTGGTGCAACATTGTATCAATATTTTGTTGAATTATTGAAATTTTATTAGTTAATAATTAACAGAAATTCAAGACTTTTGATTTATATTGTGGTTTAGCCTCTGGCCTCTAGTCAGACATTCAGCCATTTGATCATTTCAGCCTTTTCTGTGTCAGTTACTATAACTATCTCTGTCAAAGCAACAGATAGTAAAGTTTGTCTGTGTACGAGGGACCATGCTTAATATAAATAACTGATTAGAAACCGTGATGTAATGCTTTTAATATTTTGGGATCTTCATGCTATAAAAACATTTTAAAAAGGTAGACAAGGCAGATAAAAAGAAAATCAAAACAGGTATAGTCCTGCTTCTCCCATCTGAACATTTGTGAGATATCATGTCATCGAGCCCCCAACATGAAATGGACTGTATTGCCAGAATCTGACACGCACACGCCTCTTGTGTACATTCAGACTGCAATGTCAAAAATTGACTTAAGCTGTTGTGTCTATTGTGCCCCATCTTTTTTAAAAATCAGTTAAAATAGGAAATTTGTCTATTGT
Source organism: Cetoscarus ocellatus (assembly GCA_037902135.1). Taxonomy (NCBI): domain Eukaryota; kingdom Metazoa; phylum Chordata; class Actinopteri; order Labriformes; family Labridae; genus Cetoscarus; species Cetoscarus ocellatus. Next base: position 61,048 of record JBAMNC010000379.1, on the reverse strand, counting down.
GTAGCAAACTTTGACCTTGAATGACAAAGGGGGTCCCAGGTTATTTTAGGGGGGTCCTGAGCTCAAAAGTTTGAGGACCCCTGATTTGGTGCCAACAGAAAACTTTTAAGGGGTTGTTCTACACTGACAAGACCACATCATGACACACAAGGAGTCTGAACATACGTGTACAATGATTTAAAGAGACCCAGGTTCAGTGTGTAGGTTGAGAGCAGCTCTGCGCTGACCCATAATGCTTTGCTAATTAAATAATTCACTAATTGATTCATCGCCAAATCAATAAAAGCAAGCGAATGCTTTATGGTGCAGGAGCTTAAGTGTGTTCATGTTTGAGGAGTGGAGTTGGATTACAAATGAAACACACACACATTTCAAACGTCTCCCTCGAGCTGAAGGATAAGCAAACACATGGAATTGGTGCTAAAATGTGGGCGAACAGAGAGTTGACCTTGTGCTCGTGTTGTATGACATCATTTCAGCCCCTCACAGGCAGATGATGGTGAATATAAAAGGAGGGGGCGGGCTGTGAGTGCGTGCACAGATTGAACCCATAAACACAGCGTCATCCTGAACCTGGTCCCTGGAGAGTCTGGGGTTCTGTGGGTGGGCCCGGGGAGGAAATCAGCTGGGATATCATTAATTCAATGTAATGAATCCTCTGGGTGTTTGTGTATGAAAGGGTGTTTGCACTGTAAATATGTGGTGTGTTTTGTGTACTTTATGACGGGTCATTTGTGTGCGGGTGTGTGTTTGTGGGTGTCGCTGGTGAGGTCGGAAATTACCTTAGAAAGTAATTGGAGCAGCAGTGAAGTGTGACACCCCGCTGATCTGCGAGGACGCACAGGGCTGTAAATTTCTCTACATAAGCAATCGTATATTTGTTTCTACCATGTGTAAACAAAAAAACATGCACGCAAACAAATGAAGAAAAAATAGGAAATGTAGTCCTGTACAGATGAAGGCTGTGTTAGTCTGTTGGGACATTAATGCTACATTATCCAGTACAGTGAAAGTTTGAGTAAATATGCATGATTGTCACTCTTAATATTGCCAAAAAACACCAAAGTTATAAAAGAACAGACAGTTATGTTAAACCCAGAGCTGCTGCAGACAAGACAGAGAATAAGTACAGAGAGTAAGTGCTGCTGGTTTAACAGCAGGCAAACAGAAAACACAATGTTATTCCTTTTTTTGAGTGACTACACTAAAGATCTATGATCTATAATAAAGAAATAAGCCGACATTTCCACACAAACATGCAGGATCGGGCAGGAACTTGTTTGATTGTTGGTGGAGTCGAATAATTTACTGTCTGCGGCATTTACGTCTCTGCTCCGACTTCTGTCAAATCATCTACCCTAGAGTTGGAAAATTAATCCAATTGGGTCTTAATAACAATTATTTCCTTCCACAATTATGAAAATTATACAACTGAGATTAAAAGATTGTGCAACATGACATGTTGAACTTTGTTCCATTGTTATTATTAGCATTATGTTGTGGTATTTCTATATTTAAAGAGTTCATTTGCAAAAGCAGATAACTCTGTTTAGGAATGAATCAGAAACTTGTTTTTTAATTTAGCTCATTGTGACTGTTGCTAACAGATAGAGAGCGGTGCAGAGAGACAGATGTTACCTTATTTCTTTTGCATGTATTTATGTGTGCATCTATCTGAAGACTTGCAACTGTAAGCTTCACACTTCACACTTCTGCACTGATGTCCTGTTATTTTCCATTGAGGGCATCAGTGCAGAATAGCTGCAGAGTTGAATAGCCACATGCGAGGTGTGGCTATAAAATAATAAGACTGCACTTATCAAGATAAAACTACATGCTCTACAGTCACACAGTTATTATATATTAGAGGTTGGGTATTTACTCACACTGCTGTAAGTTCACAATAACTGGCCTCTTCAGTTCACTGCTAGCTACAGATAGAAGTACACATGTTTTTGCTAAGACGTCAGAAAATATTTAGCTTAATAGTTGAGCAATAAATTAACCTGAAATTTTTGGTGAAACTGAAGAAAACTGAGATGTATGGGGAAAACTGCATGTCATGTACGTGTGAATGCACAAAAGACTTAGTGAGCGCAGAGAGAAAGTCCAAGAGGATGAACATCCTGGGCGCCCATGCACCTTAAAAAATATCAGAAAACATTCAAGAAATCAAACATATTATTCAAATGATTGAGAAATTAGTATAAAATTGATAGTAGAAATGGTCTCCATTGATGAAAAGACATTTGGGCTAATTTAGTATGAAAGTTTGACCATGACTTAAGTTTGTGCTAAAGTTGTCACAAAACCACTTGACTCCTGATCAAGAGGAAAAATGCAAGCAAATGTAAGGAGACATTTTGAAACAAATAGAGGGAAACGAAGAAAGCACAACAAATCCAGTCCAGACTCAAGGCCATGTGGATTGTTTTCTTTGACATTAAGGGGATCATTTTGGAGGAGTGGGTTCCAGAGGGGTCAAAGGTGAATCAACACTATTACAAGTAGGTTCTAGAAAAACTGCCAGAAAGAAGTCAGGAGGAGAAGATCATAGTTGTGCAAAATGGTTTCATTCTTCATCAAGACCATGCACCAGCTCACACTGTGATCAGTTTCTGGCCCAAAAGCAAGTCACGGAGGTTGACCACCCTCCCTGTTAACCTGATCTAGCTCAACTTATCACTTCCTTCATGGTCAAAATGAAGATCTAACATTATTGCTATTTTTTCACAACCAAGTGATGAACACTAATTTAATCACTGATTAATTACTGAAGATTTATAAATACAAAATCTCAGAAAAAAATGCTGCACTTCATGGTTGGATTGGGAGATTTCTGAAAGTTATAGAAATATCACTAAATGAACAAAAGGTTAAGGTTAAGTTGTCTTTATAAAAATCTGTTGTATGGTGTAACAGACACACTGTATGTAAAAATGTACGTTACTGCCTGGGAAGTACTGAAAATCACTTGGAGTTGGGAGGGTTAATGACAACCCAAATTTGTTCATTTTGCCTTTAATCACGTACAAGTGGTCATTTAATGTTTGAAGGTGTTCATACAAACATTTTTAATGTGCAGGACAGAAATAAAAAGAAACTAAATTAACCAGTTTTGGCTGCCCAGTAGGCCATTTTTATGTTTCTTTGATTTTAGAGCAGGTATATAGTTCTACTTCTATTAATATCAAATCAAAATTCTGGAAAAATGGTGGGAGCTTTGGTTAAAAGTGACACAAACAGGTGTTATAACCCAGTGTCTTGAGTGGAAGAGTTGAAAATTTATTTCCACCTTCATGTGTGCCTGAAAAAACAATTACAAAAAAACATACCTGGCAAACAAGCAACCACAAAGGAAAACAATGGATTTGCTAAAAAAGCTATCCCGGTGATGCGTCTCTGCGTGATATGCCCTTTACACTTTTCAAAGGTCCACAGGGACCTGTAAAATACATAAATAACAAAAAATCAAGCAGCCATTACTTCCCTTGGCTAATTAATGAACATCTCTGCACAAAATGATAAGGAGAAGAGTTGGTTTTTGTATTCTTTCCTCTAAAACACAGGAAACAGGGGAAATTGGGGGTCCTTGGCACAACAAAGTGTGGGAATCACTGTTTTAACACATGGCAAAATAGACTTGTGTAAATACAGCTGATACTCTATTTCCATCACTACTATTACTTTTTCCATCAGCACTTCCTCTTATCATCTTAAAGTATTTTTAAATTAATACTATCATTAATAATCCAAACATTAACTGAAACTTCTTAAACATAAAAGGTTATTTACTACAGTGAAACATACTCAACTGTACTTATAAAATTACATAAAAAACATGTACTAATTGCACTGTGGGGATTCTCTTTATTCTGCTGCTATGAAGAATTAGTGTCCCATCACATTTGAGCAACAAGGCCTTGCTTAATTTTAGCATTTCAGTCCATCCTGGTGGTCTTACATTAAGTTAACTGAATGTAATTTTGTAGAAACTGGGGGAAGTAAGATGGATTTCGTAAATTTGAAAAGAAAAAAAATGACAACTTAACCCAATAGGCCTCTTCTCAATGTTCTGGCCTCTTTTCAGGAGGTAGAATAGTAATGACGGGAACGATCATTATATGATGCTAAAGTCAATCAACTCCTCACTTTATTTTGCATTAAATGACTTTTTTTTAGAACATCAGATCTTTCTGCTTTCTTCAGCTGACTGGACTGACTGAATACTCATTCACATGAATTGGATGCCTCTTTATTTCATGACTATAATAAAAACTGTACACAGAGTGCTACATAATGTATTCCAATGTATCCTTTACTGTGCTGTGAATAAGAGATGAAACATTCTTAACAGAATTTCCCCATAATCAAATTTCAGTACACTTAATAGAATCCTCACTTAAACAGCGTGCTCTGATGCCACTGCTCTGCTGTTGTTAGTGACTACATCAAAATTCCTGATCATTTGACAAAGGCAAACCTAAAGCATTAAAAACATTACATATTCAAACATGAAGCCAATCACAGTCCAAACCATTAACAGTACAAGTTAACTTTCAGGAATATTTTTAGCTTTATTAGGTCCAATACCACCACGTTAAAGTCACAAAAGCAGCCATCTTAATTAAAATGCCCAAAAGTTGTTTGATTACCGTAAAGGTTTAAATGGTACCGTTTAGGTCTTTTGCTTCAGACCCTTTGAGACGAGGATGAACCCTGAGAAAACTAAAGTGTGACAGCATATTTACAAAAGAGAGGAGACACCAGATTTAACACAGGTGAAACAGGAATGGAGAATATAGTTGGAACTCTTGAAACAGACTATAGTGGAAACTTCATCAGACATGAAAATGGCTTCAAATACAAATACAGTCAATAAAAGCTGCAATAAGCTTTTCCTTCAACTGGCTAAAAGTTAATTTCCAATGAGGCTTTTAACCTTCCTTCTGGTATACTCATTAAAAATGTCATTTTGTGTGAGCAGATACATCCTGCTGTATTTAACATACAAATTATACAGACATGAAGAACTGTGCTGAATTATTATGAATGACTTAAGTCATAAAGTGGAGAAGGAGACTGTGAGGGAGGAGCACCTCTGTGTGTTCAAATGCAGCATTGCAAAGAAGGAGCTATAGACACAAAAGTGTGGGTAAATGTGTGGAGAAATGCTGCAGGTGCAGTTTTATATTGTGATGAAGAGTAAATACACAAACGTCTCTGGAATTAAGATGGAAATTAAAGGGAAATATATCATATTACTCCATGGTAGGGAATGTTAGCTGATATGTGTTAAACTCAGGCCCATTTATCCACTGGAAAGTTTGTCAGTGCCTTAAAGTTATTGTCTTACCTGTCAAAGATGCAAACTTAAGTTTGAAAATCTTTTCTGTGTACATAAAAATGGGCTTACCCGTAAAATAAAAAAAATAAAGAAAGAAGGAAAAACAACTGGCAGGCTTTGATAAAGCACAAAAAATTGTACCAATCTGCAACCCTAATGCCAAGGTCAGACTACACAATTTTTGTTCTAGTTACATCGGTCTTCATGTAAAAAAGGAAGAATAGGATAGGCAACCACAAAGCCATAAGATCATGATGTGATTTCCCAACCAACATCTCTCTCTACAACGTGTCATAAAGGCAGAGAAGTTGTTTTCAGAGAATCCCGGTGTTCTCATTGGTCCCCTACACAAGGTAAAGTGGCCAATTCTCATGACCGATGGGTCCCAAAGCCCTACAACCATCTTGCATATATCATGTAGTCTGACTTTGGCATAGAGCCCATAAGTTTCGTTACCCATTGAAAAACCCAAACTATCCGTTTGCCCTGCAAGGCAAAGCTAACAAGCTGCCACTGCACATTAAACAGAGAGACATGTGAATGGTATCCTTCTTTTCATGTCACTTTCACAGGAACTGGAAAAACAAATGTAAAAATGTTGGACTATCCCTTAAAGCACTTCCTATAGGCATGTTTTTTTTTTTAGAGAGTTTAACTTAATTTAAGGCTTTGATGTCTTTTCACATTGTTTTCTAAATTCACATGGACAACAAAACTCCATAGTGACAGGCCGGTTGGGATGCTTCATTTTAACTAAATCTTTTTACAGTTTCAACTCCCAAGACATAGTGACACTATGTCTCATGGATTAAACAAGAAAGTCAATAAATACAAGGAAAAAAATCAAACTAAAGGAATAGGTGTGAATATATATGTGCAAAGATTTCCACGACCCCACATCCAGTGCACCATGCAACATCACACCATGTTGGTTTGGGTGTTTGGGCTGCGACTCTGCAGGTCTTGTACCTGGTCAAGAACCCAGTGGATGTTTGGTCTCTCCTGAGGATTGGACACCATAATGGAGCTCAGCAGCATCTGAAGGCCCTCCGAGTAACTGAACATCACAAAAACACACAAGTTAGAGCAAATCATGTTGTGTTCTGATCTCTTTATAAACTAGTATAACTTGTTTCTATCATACCACTGAGACATATCATTCAAACTGACAAAAGATCATCGTAGTAGTAATTGTGTTTATTTTACATTAAGAGCAACCACGAGTGCTGGGCTGTGTGTTTACACAACTCTATCCTACAAAAGAAACCAACCAGAAGCTTGAGTTTTTAAGACTGCATTTTGTTGAATATTCAAAAAAATGTAAGAAAGCATTCATAAAGTTTTAACACATTTATTCAGTCATTTAAACCACAGACTTACAAAGCCACAATAAATTCAAGTAATATCCACATAATGTAATGATGGATTATTTTGATTGTTTAAAGAAATAATGCATTAAAGGCCAATTTGAGCACTTTTTAAAAACTTGCGAAGTGTGTTTTCTAACTTTTGGAGCACATTACAATTGTAAATTGAAAAATTCATACAAATAAATATGGACTTTCATACTGTACATATATATATATATATATATATATATATATATATATATATATATATATATATATATATATATATATATATATATACACACATCTAGCTGTGGATCATTTGGTTCCATAGTGTCAAAAAACACAAATAAATGAATTTCATAACCCTATAAAAACAGAGATCTAAGAGTGGTTTATTAAAAAAAAAAGACTGAATCCCCATGCATCCGTCTGTGTAGCCCTGACTGTGCAGTCTCAATACACAGGCTCTCTGTCCCTGTCACCACTGTGATGAATGAAAAAGTAAGGCCTGAGATTAACTCACTTTTAAACCTTAAAAGTGTGTTTGGTGGTACTCCTGCAACAGCTGATCCAAAACTATACAGTCTTATATAAAAAATTGTCCTTAGAACAAAAAAGATTGGTGAGTGCTGCTATAAATAATCAGTTTTGCTTTGAAATAGCGGGATAAAAAATATCCCTCTATTATTCCTCTATAGAGGGATAAAAAAATATAAAAACAGAACAAGACAAAGACAATCTAACCTGGTTGAACCTACATACAGCAATTTCTCTAGCAGGCACTTAACATAATTAAGATTTTAATCATTTTCAATCATCTAATCAAAAATCCAAGAGCTTGGAAAATCTTTAAATTTGGACATTAAAATGTATGCATTTTCAAAGATTTCAACAGCCATAAGATCTCTGTGGTTTGCCTTCAGAAGCTGCAACATTATTGCCTTTTCTAGACTTCTCATTAGATAAGAAAAAATAGTACTTTACCACCAATTACATACAAAGAAAGCAGAAATGTATACAACAATGGGTGGCTTTTTTAAGCTTGATCTTGGATGAATACACAGTCTGAAGACTGACCCGCAGGACTGAGGGATGGTCACTGGATTCTGGACAGCTAGAGCTACACTGTCCCCCTTTTGAAACACCAGATCATACGGTCCCTCCAACATCATCATGCAGTAAAGGACACACCCAAGTGACTGGATGGAGACATGACAGGGAGATCAGAAGCCAAAGAGAAGTCAGTGCATGATCAACAGATCTCGGATCACGTGAGGTCTAAGAGTTTACTTTCATAACAAATATAAAAAGAGGATGAAGGAATTATAATTTTTTACCCAGATGTCCGTGCGCTCATCTATAATGCAGTGGCTCTCTACATTAAAAAGTTCAGGTGCCCTGTAGGAAATGGTGCACCGCTGGGCTGCCCAGTCCTGGATGGTCATAGCTTCCCTGGATCCTCGAACCTGAAGTAAAAGCAGTGTAATGAAAAATATGATCATTTATAAAGGTGACCATAAAGATGGTTTTTCATTGAAATTGTACCACAATCATGAAAGGATTCAGAATTGATTCAAAATGTCCATGAATCCATTTTTATACATCTATTATTTTCACTCTCTTTTGTGTAATGGAATTTTCAGCACATTGTTTTCTTTTGTACAGTCTCTCTCTCGACTTTATGTGTGCAGACATAAGTACTGGGTGTGTCGTTCGTGGTGTGTTATTTGCATCTTTGTTGCTTTAAAAAAATTGGAATTTCAGTATAAATGTTTTGTTATCTTTTAGGTTTCCCGCTAGTGTCTTTATTATTGTAATTTGCTGATAAAAACATTAAAATACATGAGCCGTATATCTTAATGATATCTCTATTAGCTTTATTGCATCATATTTAACAAATAGGGAATGTAGCAAAGCAACTTTAAAACGAACCATGACCCCCAGAGTAGAATTCAAATTAAACCATAAATTCTAAGAGGATCGACGCCCCTACTAATTTAGTTATAAATGTATTTTATAAATTGACTTTGTCCTCACTCTGTTTCTAATTGTGTTACCAGTGAAGAGAGAAAACCTGCGAGGGGACAAATGCAAAATGCCCCAGCGCTTCAAAGGGCACAATTAAGGTTTGAGCTCCAAAATGCCTTAAATGCAAAATGTGCTGAAATAAACTTCCTCCTTGGACATAAGGAGATTATCACGCTGATCAAAGGTTTCAGCTTCAATAGACTTTCTTTAGAAACACTTGACACATACAGTGACAAAACCCTCCAGTGGACTAACATGAATCATTGAAATCAGTCATCCACCTCTTACCTACATATTAAATTTTTATGTTCACATCATGTGTACATTGACTTAGTTGAAACGGAATTTGAAAAATACAAAATTAGCCATGATATGTAGATAGGTTCATTTAAACTTGTTGATTCACTGTTACTGTCATCCATGATAAATATCAGCAAAATGTTTTAAACTCTTTCAACACTCCGGGCACTTACCTCAATCCTGGCCCGATTCATTGAGCCCAGGTCCATCAGAACTGGCCTGTCATCCTCATCTAGAAGCACATTTGTGGGTTTTAGGTCCCTTTAAAGTTAAAACAAACATACACAGCAAAAGTTAAGAGGTAAGAAGTTGACTTATTATAAAAAAAAAAGAACATACAAAAGTAGCCATCTGGCAACAACAATGACAAGTCTTCACAAATACAGCAACATTTTTCTGCCTTTTGTGCACTTAAAGGGGATAGTGCAAGATTTCTGAAGTGGGGTTTGTGTGAGGTACATAGCATGAGCCTGAATGTGTTCCTCAGTTTCACAGCTCACAGCTTTCTCTGTTCAGAAAAACTCGGGGCAGATGCTAATGCTATACATTGCTGTACCTGGTGCCAAACTGTCCACGTAATTTAAAGAAGTGTGGGAGAAAACAAGCCACAACACCACACACTACACACTACAATCAGTTTGTTTGTATCCACTTAATTTCTCACTAGCAAGCTGCTTTGATTAGGCACTTTTTTGAGACACAGCACAGCCTACGTGTCCTTCCACCAGCAGCGTAAGGATCAAACCATGGTCTTACTTGAATTTGTCAAATACATAAATAATACTTCATCCCAAATAAACATTAGCCAAATGTACAATTGTTTATGGATTATACTGCTGGTAAAGTGCAGTAATTTTGAGAAAGAATGTTTTACTAGCTTAGTTTACCCCCAAAACAACAGACATACAGTGTGCTATCATGAAGTACACTTATCATTGAAACCATGGCTTCTGACTTTAAAAAACAGACAATCAGTGGAAGCAGAATACTTACTTTGAAAATGAACTTCAACTTTCTTTTGGCTCTTCTGTTTTGTCCTTGAAATTGTAAAACAATAAATCTGATCGGTATAAATATAAATGTCCATTAAGGCAAGGAGGCTCTGTGTGATGAGAGCTACTCACTGGGGACAAAAGTATAGAAGCCAATAGCATCCTCTGATCCTTAATATCCTGAGGTGATTTTTCTTAGTCACATTCTTATTTCATCCAGTTTGATGACATGAGCTCATAATTTATTCACCTGAATCAACAGGTATCATGTGTTTCTCTGGTCCTCCAGTTCTCAGAACAGATTCCACCATTTTCAATACAGACCTGTTGACTCTCCATCTACAGAAGTTTCTCCTGTGTGTACTCCAGTTTATAAAAGTATTCCAAAGTAATGGTGGTCATATTTGCTGCATAAAAAGTCAATTTAACCAATTTAGTAGCTGTTGTTTCCTCTTGTGAAGCAAACTAGTCAGTGCCGCTGGCAGAAGGACACACAGGCTGTGCTGTGTCTCAAAATAGTGTCTGATCAAAGCAGCTGTGTAGTGAGAAATTAAGCAGATTAAAAACAAACATTTTGTAGCCTGTGATGCCCCCACACTGTTTTTTTTAGACTTGTTTTCTCCCACAATTCTTTAAATTACACAGACAGTTTAGCACCATGTACAGCAATATACAGCATTAGTGTCTGTCCCGAGATTTCTGAACAGAGAAAGAGCTGAGCTGTGACACCGTGGCGCACATTCAGGTTCATGCTATGTACCTCAAGCAACCCCACTGTAAAAACCCAACCCTTTAAAAGTCATCCTATGCAAACGATGGAGACATTCTGCATTACCTGTGTGCATAGCCCTTTTCATGAATGGCCTTGAGTCCAGAGCAGATGCCACGAAAGATTTGCAGAATCTGTTTTTCAGGCATCCAGCTCCCCTTATCTCTCAGTTTCTCCAGCACAGACCAGAGACTGCCTTTCTGTCAAAGCAAATGCACCAGTAAATTAGAATCAAAATATTATCATGGGGCAGACAAGCTGCTGAATCAACTTACTCTAATATAAGGCAGGAGTAGCCAGGCTTCAGTTTTGCCTCCACGATCAATGAAGGCATTTGCGACCAGGCTCAAGATGTTGGGGTGATTGAACATCTGGTGCATCTCCACCTCTGTCTGTGCCTCCTGGTGACCCTCACGGTCATGGCACAGGATCCTCTTCAGGGCATAGAAGTGCCCATCCTTCACTCCCTCTACCAGATCAACATAGCTGAACCCCCTGAGGACATAACATGAAAAATCAGCATTTAACCAAGATGTAAAAAGAAAAGGCTGGAAATACTTCTGTAGTTCTAGTGTCAACAAATGCCATTTAAAAACCATAACAAACATTTTTTTCACTCAGTACATTTCAAGGTTCACTACCTTTCTCTCATTTCAAAGCCAATCTGTTTAATACGAGGGCTAGGTCAGCTCGTATTTGTTGGGTAACAGCTGCACACTACATTTCTAAATGCATTTTCTTCACAGGGGTATAAATAGTGCATTTACTTTTAGAAATGTTCAGTCAAGCCAGTGTTGCCAGTTTGTACTGACTGTAATACCACAGTATACAAAGTGTCCATCGAAAATAACAAACAGTACATACTATACAACAGTGAACATGTTTTGAAAGATATCACAAAGTGCAATAATGGGGCTTTGTCATGTATAAATAAACAACAATGGAAGTGAAAGCAGTGAGCACAATCAGGCTATATTCTTAAACAATCAAATGTTTCCACATGGTCTGCTGAATAAGCTGGTAGAAGCTGATTTCAACCTAAAGCCTGTCGGGAAAGTCCACTGACCTGCTGTAACCAGCTGATTTTTTTTCTTTCTTTTTTTTTTTGTTCCACTGAGAGGATTTGAACCATGCATTCAATTGTTCATCACCAGAGGTAACAAAAAATGGTTAATTTTTTAAGATAAAAAGAGTGATAGTGGGTGTATATTACAGTAGCTCATACCCTGTAACATAAGGTGGAAGGAAATAGTCTGATTTATCCCTGTGGATATGAGACTGTATCTGAGGTAACACTTGTAAAATTAATCATGTTTCAGCAGAAGTCAGTGTAAGGGTTAAAGTAAATGCCTGAAAAATCCTCTTGCTTAATTTAAAAACCTTTTAGACTTTAAATAGAAGTACATCTCACACATTGAGGAATGTGTTGAATTTCCATCCCAGTCACCAGAAGGCCACCTGCTTGTGTTTACATTTACACACCCACCAGAGGAGTTGGCCACACCTAACCAATTACAAATAGTCTGGGCAGGGCCTTGAGAGGCAGCAAGACCAGTGGATTATGGGTGCTTAAACACTGAACTTGTGCTTTAAATTAAATATTATATTTTAGTTTTACATATATTTATTTTTCACTTATTTATTGCTTGTCAAATCCCTGACGTTTATTTTATTTTCTTTTATACTACCCATATTTCCACGTGTTCCTGTATACTGTCTTCTTCAATTAAGTTTTTAAAAAAGTAGGAAATTATCTCTGTTATTTCTATTATAGCTATTCTCCCCTATCTCTTAAAGAGTAATGACAATAACATTTTAACAGTATTCGTTGTTTAACTCTTTTGCATTTTTGACTTGTTTACTGAAAACTATTTCCATGAACTGATGTGGTGGCATTAGGTGAAGATTAAAAAGAAAAGAAAAAACAAGAATTACAGTCGGTTAACTTACCCTTCGTCTAGTTTCTGGACAAAATAGTATCTCTTGTTATCGATGGTAATGGAGCCTCGGGAGCAAATACACAGAGCCTGTCCCATCCTGACTGGCACATTGTTTTACACCAAACTCTTTAGGGCCTACAAGAGGGTGCCCAGAGAGGGGTTACATGTCAGAAACAGTCAACTACACCAAGAACTCGATCTACACCTGGTCTAAAGTAGCAGGAGAGTGTATTTTAGTTGTTCAAAGAGCATGAGAAAATAAACGTAAACGGTTAAAAGTAATAGTCGTGTGGACAAAAATAGCCGAAATTAACTCCCAACTACACCCACAGAATGTGATTAGAAAATCGAATTCTAGCGTCAGCTTCAACGTCTAGGTACATGTTTTCAGAAAAATCACAATAAAAGGCTTAAACAATGTAATTCAAGGTGATAAAATGCCGCTTTGGGCGCTCATTCCTACCTGTTTATTTTCTGTTTACGTTGTTAGCTTACAGCCATGTTAGCTTTCGTAGTCTCTTCTTCTTCGTCTAGTCTCATACGTTTCAATTGTAAGGAAGGCCGCGTAGTAGCGCCCCCCTCTGGATGACTGATGAGCGGACATTCATGAGATCAGTGAATGAGGGAAACTATCCACAAAACCAGCATGACACTTCTCTGTCGAAAAAAAAATCAGAACTAGATTTTCATCTGCAGACCTTGTCATGTTGGTTACTGGCATACAATCATAACATTTCTCCCCATTGATACTTCATAACAATAAAAACATACTGTGTAGAGGTAAATCTATTTTCTACCACACACACGTGGTAGAGAGAGGTTAGTGAAAGGACACAATTAAGGGCGTTATTAGTTTTCTTAAAGGACACAGTTTCTTTGTGGAGAATATGAGGTGTGAATAACGCTAGGATGTTTTTTTTAATTATCATTTTATTTATATGTTTATTTTATATACTTTTCATTCGTTTAATTTAATTTAATTTAAATTTTTTAAGTATTGTTAATTAAAGGGAAATTAGATTGTAAGTCTAATGTCTGATCCACACTCCGGAGCAGAAGGGGGCGGTAATGCACCAACAAGCTGGATGCCAACCGCCGTAAACCAAGCGGAAGAAGAAGAAGCTAATTTCACACACCGCGCCAGACGGAGCGTAGCGGCGCGATGTGTAACTGCACGACCTGAGCAGCGGAGTGATGGCGGAGCAGAAGCATAACAGAAGAGTTTTCACCGAAGACGGAGGTGATATTTGTGCTGTTTGGATGTTTACCATTTGTTGAACGTAGATACTAAGTACAGCATTAGCTTTACTTTTTAGAACAACCTCTAAAACATGTCCTAGAAAACTAAAGTCCTCAAGGAGCGTTTGTGAAACATCATCAAGCTAACTAAACGTTAGCTTACATCTGCTAGCTGATACATACACAGTGTTTAAGTTCTGTGACCATTACTGACTGTAACTAGGGTAAACTGAGGTTACTCTGATGAATAAGGTAAATTGCTGGCTGGAAGACCTGCGACAGGTTTGCATGTCGGGGATTAGCTCAGCAAGTGCACACTTAGGTTAACGTGAATTAATATCAGTCTGATCATTGACTGCCTTTACAGTTTTTCACTACTGTTAAGACGCATTTTCTGAAACCTTCCTCTGTTTTCTCAAATTACTAAATTCAAATCTCATATGCTTGCCAAACCTCTGACTCTTGAGGCAAACTCAATGCATGCAACAGTGTAGTAGGAGTGCGTAAGCAATGCACTGCCAGCATAGTCCATCACAGTAAACAAAACAACTGTAACAATAGATTTAGTTACATTTTCTAAAGAAATTAATTAAATCGCTTGTCCATGGCTGAGGAGACGCTCATTAGTAAAACACTGAGAAAGTAGGAACTCTGTCATTTGCACTCATGCAGAAGTCAAGATTTGTTTGTTTCTACTCCACTGACAGAAAGAGCACAACTACAGTTACAGTAATTCACAAACAGTGATAGAGATTTGTCAGTCAGCCTCGGCATTAGGGATGGGAAACAATAAACAATTCCTGTTGAGAACTGGTAAAAAACTTCCTCAAGGAAGGGCAGCGGGGGCAGATTGTGGCTTAATTTTGACAGAAAGACATTTAACTTTCAACTCACTGACTCTTTCTAAAATCAATACTGGTTTTATCAGGTGTAGGGATGGAAATTGATAAGATTTTATTGACCCCAATGACATTACGTTTCTGCTTATCGATACGATTCTTTAACAATTCCTTTATTAATTCCTGTTGATTATCTGTTTATAAAAAATGTCCTACACAGTTTTTCAGTGATAACAATGTCAAATGGGACACTCCAGACACTCAATGCTGTGCTGCATAGAGAAATGCTTCTGCAAAATGCTTTTGTTTCCACTTAAAGGAATTTGTGCTGTAAGCATGTTTTTGTCGAAAATTAAGACACAGTTTGGACCATTTCTGCCCTGTCTGCCTGGATTTTTGACTTCTTTGCTATCATATCTGCTGACTGCCTCTGATGAGAGTGTGACATCCTCAAGCACACAGAATAAAGTGAAAGGACTGGATCAGGGAATTGGTTATCAAAAATACTAATGATATCAATTCCTTGAGGAAGTTGTTAACAAGTTTTAACTGGAATTCGTTTTTGATTCCGATTCCTAAACAGGTCAGCTTGATTGGTGTGAAGTATTTTCACTTTTGACCTGAGGTGATAAGGAGTGACTCCTGTGTTGTGTATGAGTTTAACTTCTGTCTCCTGTGGCCACTATTCAGCATCACAAGAGCATCAAATGATGAATGGGTTTCAGAGTGTGATGGTGTGTTTTGAGTTTTGCAAAGAAGAGTGAGGGGGATTTGCAGATTGTGCCTAACCCCTGAAAATGGTTTCAGGTTTTGCCAAGAGTGCCCCATTCAGTAAATGAGTTAAGGTTACTGATCCCTTGGCTCAGGTATTGGCATTTGGTGTTTTAGCAATTGTGAAAAACTGTGACACCATTGATCGGTATAGAGGGTATGCACATGATGTCACGTTTAGTGCGAGTGAGTAAAACTCCAGTGGCAAAAGCAGACTGATAACAGCAGTTAGGGGGAAGTAAGTCATCAAATACTTCAATTCAGCAGAGAAGAATCACATTTTTAAGTTATTTATTAGTGTTCATCAAGGGCAGTGTAGATCCTCAGCTGATGTTATTTAGACACTGGAGCCGTAACATCAGGTTTATAACAAGGACAAGGCTGTGATGTTACAGCCACTGGTATCATACTGTTAGAAGGCAAGCTATGCTAAAAATATAATGAAACAGGAAGGACAAAGACAAGCCTTGGATTACAGTTGTAGAGTTCCTTTATGGAACCTGGGAGGAGACATCACGCAATATAATAACTAATATCGCAAGCTGGTCTTCTGATCCTTGACCTTGCCTCATTCTGACTCCCTGGTGACTGCCTGTCCATATCAGCAGTCAGTAACAAAGGCAGACATTCAGCTGAGACAGAACCGACCTTGAGCACCAACAACAAGTAGCAAAACACATCTCTGAATGTGGACATGTGCTGTTCTATCACTTTGTGAATGTAAGCTTGTTGTAATTGACCAGAGCATGTGTGTGTGTGTCTCACTCTGCCATTCTGACTCCCTTGAAACTACTGATAACACACTTGAAGAATTAAAAAGCAGATGCTTTTAATCTTAGCTTTTGAAATACTTACAATATCACCAAGCATACACATTCAGGTAGTGATGAACCCTTCTTCTTTCTCAGTCCTCTAGTTTTTAAGGACATTAAATTTCAGCAAATTATTCATGAAATTACAAATCAGTATCTTCATTTACGAGGCACTTAGGACATCATGTTGGGTCTTCATACTTGGTGCTGACATAAAAACCAGAGGAGCTACAATACAGCAGCTGGCTTTATAGTTAAAGATGAATAAACATTAAGTCCTAGATTTACCACAAACTGATGAAATAATTAAATTATCTTGTCAATATTTTGGCCAATTATTGGCATGATTGTTTTTGCTTGGTTTTTCATCATAAAGTATCCAATTAGTTTTATGTGGATGCAAAAGACTCAGAGAAAGCCTGGGTACATCCATCTTATTTTGTACAAAATCACAGAGCTACAGAGTTAAAGTCACCACAGAGCTTCATCCTGCGACATATGCAAATTAATGCTGCATTATAAACAAACTTTATGGCTCCAAAAGATTATTAAGTTATTTTTAAACATAAATCTGACTAGAATGTACATTTTCTTTGTTGAACATTTTCTAAAATAGTTAGGCCTCCTGAATATTACGAAAAACATGTCACTATTCAGGTGAGTTAAAGCATTTCACTGTTTCTTACCATCAATATCTACCACTAGGTGTTGCTCTTTGCCACTCGGGGTGAAACTGACAGTCTGGCACACAAATTGTGACATCAGTGCATATCCTCTTTTCATATGTTAAAGTAAAACCTCATTGGTCAGGAGAAAGCATTTGCACCCACAGACTGTAAGCTAAGTATCAAACTGTGTTTTAACTTTATGTCTAGTGAAGTAAATTTAACCTCAGTGGTAAATTTATGGATTATTTTATCCATAGTTCCCAGTTAATTGTTATTCACCTTGTTGAGTTGTCTTGCCTCAAGCAGGGCCGCCAGAGGAGGAAGGCAGAGTGAAAACTAAGCCTGTCTCTTGTAGTACCGGAGGAGAGGGGACTGCAGTCAAACGCACATCCCATCATCTCTCATCTGAAGACGAGGATGAGTCCTCCACAGGCCCCCCGGCACCACGAAAAGTCTCCAAGATAGGTTTTAGCATGGGCAGTCCTCAGATAGGGAAGAAGGCTAATCCTATCTCCATCAAGCTGGGAGCATCGGTAAGTATGTTGGACTGTCACAGATGTAAACAAACAAAACAGCAAAACAACAGAAAGATGAAGTTGTAACTTTAAGGTGTGACTTTAACCCCTTTTACTGCATTTATGTGCTAAAAAGTGCTGCAACAAAGCTCCACCATCATTACACCTCGAGACATTCACATTCACTTTGCAATAAAGTAACATCTGTATAAAGTTACGATGAGACTTGGCTTTGGAGTAGCATGAAAGGGCAAGACATGGCACATGTTTTACATATGCCCAGAGGCAGACACATGGATACATTTCTGCTAACCCTTACTGAGTCTGTGTTTGCTTCATATTATATAACAATAACGTCTGTATGGTTGCTCAAAGACCTTTTCCTGAATGTTGTGTCCTTGTTCTGTTCTAGAAACCAAAAGAGCCTACACCGTCCCTTCCTCCAAAGAAAGCAGGACTGGCATCTGTTTTCAATGATGATGATGATGTGAGTGTGCATGAAGGCTGCAGATTCATAGGACAGAAAATAGACAAACAAATAATATAATAATAAAACTGTTTCCTCCTCCTGTGTCTTGCAGAGTGAACCTGAGGAGATGCCTCCAGAGGCAAAGATGAGGATGAAAAACATAGGGAGGTAAACTCACCCATGTTTTTTTTTCATTAACTTTTCTTTTCAAACAGATATTCAGCAGATGGATCTAGTAAAATATGTTAAACTTATTGATGACAGTCATCTGACATGTCAGCGTCTGAGTATAAACTTTTTTTTTTTTTCCAGAGAGACACCAACATCTGCAGGACCCAACTCTTTCAACAAGGGCAAGCAGGGCTTCTCTGATCATCAAAAACTGTGGGAGAGGAAACTGAAGGCCCAGGCAGACAAATTGTAGATTTAGGTCAGTTTTTGTCACTTATGAAGGTTTTTGTAAAGTTGAAACTTTGTCAGAGGTATCTTTAAAGGCTTAAGCAGTTTTTCACTTCAGCAATAAAGATGTAGTGAAGAATTATATTTTAGTTCTTTAATGATACACTGGCTGAAGTTATGTTTATGTTATAAACCACTACAGGCAGATGCTAAACTGAACAGTGAGATAAGGTGATGGGACAAAGGAATACATATATGTAGTCAAAGAAATGTTTTAACTGTTTAGTTTGCTACAGTCGCCTAAGACCTGGCAACAGAAGAAATCTAAGGCCCCATCCCCCCTTAAAGACATGCTAGTAAGGTTTTGGCCCTAGCACGCTGTCCGTATCAATCATCGGATTTTAGTGTAAAAATGTATTAAAAAAGTCAGTTTTTTGTCATAAATGGAGGGTGCTTGTTTGAATGCAGTGTAACATTGTGTTGGTGTGAAGGGGGCATAGATAAAACATATAATAGATTTTTTAAAATAATTTGACCACATCAGTATACAATCCTTTGTTTTCACCTGCTGTGCTGTATCAGAAGCGGCCTTGTCAGAGTTTATATTTTTTTGTTTGTTTGAGCTTTGTTAAAATAGCTTTAGTTTTTAGGGATGCACAATATTATGGGCACTAATTACAGTTCCTGCATATAACTGTGTAAAAAGTTTATAATCAGTATCAGCAGATTTAAACATCTCTGCCAGTATTTAAAGCCGATATGTTGGTCTTACCAGTTGGCCATGTATGTCCCATATATTAGTTTGAATGTTGGCAGAATGTTTAAATGTACCATGATGATCACCGTCTATAGTCAAACATCAACAGTATCATTTATTAGAAAATCAAATGTTTCTCTTTTCTCACATCTGTTTCCAACACAAATATACTGTCACATTTATAAAGGAACAAGTAACTTTTGGAAATGAGAGACTTTGTGCCCTTGATTAGAAAATATCAGCGCCAGCCATCATGAGTTTGGAGATATGGGCTTATTGAATATTGGCAAATTCCAATACTGTGCATCCCATCTTACTTTTATGTATTCAATACCCTGTGTTTAAAAACTCCAGCAAATAACCTGGTCATCATAGGGATTTTCTATTTGTTCTGTTTTGTCCAAGGGAGGATGCATATTTTTTTTCAGCACTGTTGTCGGATGATTCTGCCCTGTTTTCAGGTCCTTTTATTACTTTTTAAAATTTTGTTTTTTATTTGAAATGGATTTAAAGACCGGACTGATACAACCATGACAGTAATATCAGGGTCTTATGAAATATGTTTTCAGGTTAAAGGTCAGTCTAAATTTTTTTTTTTTTTTTGCATCCGTTCCCCATTTTTCTATATTTCTTTAGAATTCAGATTACATGGTTCCATGTTTCTGTTTCCCACAATATTCCTCTGACTAAAATACAATTTTTGAATTTCTTTGCTGGTTACATAACGTTTGTTTAAACTATTTCCAACCAGTTCTGTTAAACACAAGTCTCTTGGACACTCAATACACAATCATTAAAATAAAAATGGATGACATGATGTGTGTTGTCTTTTCTAACTGTGAAATGAATTTTCTGCTTGTAGTGAGCACCCTTACATCTGAAGTGATCTCCCTTTTTCTGGATGACTTAAAAAGAATGCCTTAAAGTGGATGGATGGAAAGGTGAATACAAGACAAATCAAATCTCATAAAAAACGCACAGGCCAGACATCTAAAACTGGTTATCTGTTATGGTTTTTCACAAGTGCTAAGTCAAACCTGACCGCTCCTTCACATTTCCCTTAACTGCAAGAACAAAACCCAGAATTCAAACTACCCTTACAAAATACAGTTGTATTTAACAAGAACATAGTAATCATCTGTCTGCATCCATCTTTGATATCAATTTAACACTTGTTGCTGAACTGTCTTTGAGTGTTTTCAGTTTTGAGTGGTTGTGGCATTTTGCTGCTCGATTATGACAAAAATCAGCATCCATAATATTTCTTAAATATATTGAGATCACAATTATGGAACATAATTACTCACTGATTTTGAAACTCACACAACATGCTTTCATTGAATGTACATGCTTTTGGCGCGATTATTTTCATGTTATCACCTCTGCTAATGAGGTTACATTTTTGCCGGCTTATGTTTGTTTTTAGGAGATGGCCCAACTTAAAAATGATTAGATTTTGGTGGTGATCCAGATAACCATCATGAGTGAACAATTATTTTTGCTCAATAACTAATAATGATATTAACATGATTCCAAGTGCTGGGTGTGGGTTTTCAGGGTCAAGGAATCATATAATGAAGGTAACTTTATCATGGAACTGTTGCTTATAGATGTAACGGCAATATGTGAGCCACTCTGGCGGAGGTTTGCGCTCTCTGAGTGCTTTCTAGTTTAACATTAAAGAATGGGCAATACATAGGAATATACTTGTAAAAATAAAAATACCTCAAATAATTCCATTTATAAGAACAAAAAGTGTTGAAGGTTTTGCCAAAGTGCTCAAATCAATAAATGACTTTCAGCAACCGACAGTTTTGTCCAGAAATTGTGATTTAGTGTTTGATCAGTTGTGAAAAACTGTAATATATGGGTTATAGTAAGTGTTTGATCCTTTTCTACCCAGAGTTTGAAATGTGCCAACACTTTTTCTGAAATATTTTTGCAGTCAAGGCAAAGCACGCGATTGAGAAGCATCATTAGTGAGGTGCGAGTTCCTCTTCCTGCTAAACCCTTGTTTTAACGGAGGATACTGATTTAAAAAAATTTTTTCTTGTTGTGACTTCATTATGTAGTTGTTTCTCTCTAAACATTTGACAGTAAATGAACCTTTTACATTCTAATAAAGAAACCTTGAACCAAGGGGTGTAAGAAAATATTGATACACCAAAGCACTGTGATATGTTGGAGCACTGCATCAATATAAATGAGTGAAATATCAATATTGTACTATTCAATCATCAGTAAAAATTGGACTTTTTTGTATTGTTCAGCCTTCAGCACTTGTTTTTTTTACTCCATCTCTGTGTAAGGTATTATTTCAGTCTTCAGGACAAATAATGAAGTTAATCCATGTTGCAGGGGCCATTTTTAATATAAATGAAAGTGATCAGTAACTGTATTTTTATGCATGCAATATTGTAAGTTCTTACCACAGTGATGGAAAAAAATCATGTTGAAGTATTACAATATATCAAGATTTGTCATATCTTCATCTTTGTTATCGAATATGTATTAACTTAGTGGCGGTAATGCCCCATTGTAAAGGTGGCTGACCGTCATTAAACACCATAAAGAAGAAGATTAAATTGCCAGATTCTTGCCAATATACATCCTTACTTCAAACTTTAACCTTGTGCAGTTGTAACATTTGTATTTCAACATAATTTACCATGCAGCATATGGAAGAGGCAATATTTGCATTTTAATCCTAAACAGTACTAACCAGTTGCTGTATATTTAGCTGTTAGACTTACAAGCAAATACTTGATAATGGATTTATTTTCCTTTATTTGACATCATCTTACTGAAACTGAACTTATTTTTAAAGGATGTAATCAGCACAACAAGCTTTTAATAATGAAACATTAAGTTCATCAGGGGAATTTCAGTTACATTTTGAATGTTTACTCAAGCTTCATACCTTCAGACCTTTTCCGTCACAAAGCCACACTGTGGGTGCTGACGGCCGGGCAGTAGCATCTGCTCCTCATGTTTCTAGGCTGGTGTCTGTGTGGGCATCAGTGGTTTTTCTCTCACGCTCTTTCAGTTTCCATCACTATACCCTGCCTTATCTATCCAAAAGTGACATAATGAGCTAAAAAAATACTCTTAAGAAAGCTGCATTACAAAATAAATGTCCTTTTACAACATGTCAATGGTAAAATAAGCCCACTGCCTCTTTACTCTCAAAGGTCTGGCATGGTCTTCCTCAAACACCTCCAGAACTTGCTGGCTACTTTCGAAGGGTCATCACTGGTCCAGCACAGACTGGGGAGAACCTTTAAGGCCCTCTGGACCAGGACAGGCAGTGGGGGATCTGTCTGTGAGTAGGGGGCTGATTCTCTATCGGTCCATATGAGCAGGAGTTTGGGGCATGCATTATGGAGCAGAGCCTAAAGAACAAAAAAAGAAGGATTTTATCTTCAGTAAAGAGTGCAGAAAATAGAGTCTTGACTTTAAAAAGCTGAAAGAAGTTAAATCAGAGACAAACATTCACAGGGGGTGGATATTGTTCGAAATCTGAGGAGATGTACGGGTTTTTTTTTTTTTTTTTTCTTGCAGCATGCACGTTTGATTTTAAAAAGAGATAACTGTTCCAGCAGCCACTGGTTTCACTCTGAGTCACGGAAGGAATACATGAAAGCCTTGTGGTGATTTTAAGACATGCTGTTGTGATAAATCTGTCTCCAAACCAAAACCAAAAAAGAAGATAACGTCTTTCTGAGAAAATATATTTAGATTTTACTAAAAAGATATCATCAAGCTACTGGCATATAGTGAAACTCTACAGTTCGAGGTGAAAGTGCTTCTGCAGCTTCATACTGTATACACTTTAAAACAGCATTATTGACACCATGGGACGAATTATGTCTCCTGCCATGTCTTGTAGTAAACTCTATTTAGTTCTGAGACCAACTGAAATTGTTTGTGCTGTTAACAAGCTTGGGTAGAATAAGACCTGAGCAAGTATGAGAGGTTGAGAAACACTTTTAAAAGCTCTTAGTGTCTTTTAGTTATTCTGAGCAATTATTGTATTACATCTGGATCCCATGTCCGCTGAAATGTTGTGCTAGTGTTATGTTTTGACTTTCAAGTATTAAAAAAAATATGATACAAAGATCTTTAGAAGTCATATGTTGCATTGGTTTCATTAGCTCTGCTCACAAGCTGGAAACTCTCATAAATGGTCGTTTAACGGTGAAATGAATGCAGCACTGGTGCCCATTTACTTGAACTTTACACCCACCTGGACTCCTGACTCAAGAACAAACACAGCATCACTGTTGGAGAGGTATTCTGCAGACAGGAGGCAGATCAGCATTCGGCTTCTTCGTATTGCATGGACCACATCATTTGTGTATGCTGCAATACAATTTTTAAAAATCTCATCAATCACTGAAACTTGATAACAAGTGATCAAAAGTTTAAATTCTGTTTTTTCATTTTAAAACAAATATTCAAGACTACTCGGACACTCGTAAGGCTATCTTGACCAACTTTTAGACTGTGGAACTATGTTGAAAATAGATGTATCTTAAGATATTAACTTAAAAGTGTGTGTGCAAAATAACTCACTGGCATCAGATGGTCTGGAGTTTTTGAAATACTGCACTTTTAGGAGGTCCCATTGCAGCTACTTTTGTTTAAATATCCAAGTTAGGGTCATCAATAAGGTCAAGATTTTTTTCTAAAGAGCAACAATAATAACAAGAGCTTAACCACTGAAAAGGGGCAACCCCTTAGGGTCGATATATTTATCATTAACTTGCAGCTTATCAGCATACTAATTATTAACATAATGGCTGATTAATGCTCATCATGTAGAGCTGATATGTGCTTATCCTCCATGATCATATTCTGTAGATAGGAGTTGGGGAGTTGTTATACATTCAGTAGGAAAAAAGGGCTAAAAAATGAATAATTTTAACATCACAATTGCAATGTGCCCATGCGCATATGAGTCACTTTGCACGATGTGCAATGTGACTCATATGACTCAAAGTATTTCATGCTGCTGTATATGTGTGGCTTGATGAAAAGCAAACAGCCGTTTGTCTTTTTCTATCTACAAATATCAGTATAACATCACCTTCAGAGGGCCAAATCAAAGAACAGACCACAAGTTGTGTTATCTGCAAATAAGCTGAACAGGCCCACAGGCCATGCTTGACCTAGATGCACTGGTGTTCAGTTCATTGTGTGAAGGTGTCAAATGGAGACTGTTAGACGATGTTTTCTCTTCCTTTGTCCTTCTTTTGTTTATAATTCTAGAAATACTCTGTTTGTTAGCAAAGAGACATTTGTATGGTCTATTTCCATCTTCAATGGAAGTATGACATAACTGCAAGCTGTAAAGTCTATGAAAAGAAACATGTCTCTCTCCCTGCCCTGTGTGTGTGTAATATAGTGGGTGTCAAAGGGGGTGCAGTGTGAAATGGAAAAACGAGGGGGCTTATAGAAAACTGAGTTAATGATCTGAGTTAAATTGTACTTCATAAGAAGGCAGCATTTATCAGGACAGTTAATGTTAAATGTCACAATAGACTTGAGCGTGTGTAACTCTTGTCATCTGGAAACAAAACCACTTTTTCCACCACAAGTCACACCTACTAATTCATATTAATTCACACTCTCATGCGCTGATGGGTTAAGTTTTATGTCATCTATCTATCAGTAGGCTATCTTGCATACAGACCAACTGACACTGAACTTGGCTCAACACTGTGGCCCACGGTGGTACTTCTCTGTAAAGGCCATGCTAAGCAAAGCAAAATAATATCTTAATTCATGTACAACTTCCTACATTACTATTAATATGCAGTAATTAGCATGAGTCGACAGGAATGACTTATGGCAAAGTGCCAACCCGACATGAGATCCAAACCAGGCTTGACCTGAATTAGCAGGGTATTACAGGGAAAATCATTGTTAATGGCCATAGAATACAGTCATCAAAATAGGAATTATCACTTAATATTGATGAACAAACAGGTATCTTACCGCTAATAAGTATGCCAAAAAGCAAGAGGTTAATGTAGAATATATGGAGCAGAAGGCTTAGCCCCGATAAAACTTGCTGTGTATGAAAGTAGATTACTCAGTGTTGCAGTTAGTGATGAATTTAGAGAGCCAAACTATCAAATTCATTTTTGTTTTTTTTTAATTGTCATGTTTTTGATGACATTATAATAATGAGATAAAGAATTAAACCCGAAACTCATAAGAATATTCAAACCTGCATCATTGGTACAAATAATTGAAAAAAAAATCCCATAAACTATACATATAAAGGATCTAAGGCAAACATATCATTGTATATAATCTACATGTCATTGTACATAACAAACAATCAACACAGATATAACTTCTATCAAAATGACTCCAATGCCATTGTCATTTTAAATTGTTAGTTTGTCATTTTTCCTTGTGGAAACCATCATCAGTTCATTCAGCACAGAGCAGATGGCATCCAGTTTTGAGGACAAATGCTTTTCCTTAACCATACTAATCACAAGTGCTGCAAGTACTCCCATAAATATCTGATGTCATTACACACATGCAGACCTGATCCTCTTACCTCCTCCAGGCAGCACATCCCTCTCCAAAAGACAAAGCCGATACCCCCACCTGTCCTCCAAGACCTGAGGTAACAGCACCTCTAGTGGTCGGTGGGTGACATTTCCTTCCTTAGAAGTCAGGAGTCCAAATCTGGATAAATGTCCTGCAAATAAAAGCAATTATTCTTAATTGTTTCCAAGAAAATTGTAACTCTTTTACTGACTATAAAAAGTAAAGCTGAGTCCCTGTCTATGAACAGAACTGCTGGTCCCATTACCAGGACCGACTCTGTCCAGCAGCAGGCCAAAGTAACTTAACAATCCCATAAGGGTTTTTTTGTCTTAAGAGCAACAGAGGAACAGTGGAAAGACTTGAAAGTATACAAGAGAGTTGGGAAAGACACACTGGAAAGAGGCCTCAGAGCTCTGAGTAACAAAGCTAAATTAACATCTGACTGATTTAGAAACTATTATTCATTGACTTTACGTGACGGAGGACATCTGTCCATTTTATTTCACCTATTTTTCCAAGATAACAAGGAATTTCAGCTTCAACTCTTGGGAGCTTCACTATTGCACAAGTATGCTGATTATAACAATTTCATTATGGTTGTTATCTCAAATGAAGGCTTATGTTTGTCAACTAAGGATAAAAAAATGGATTTAGGATTCAAACACTTAATGATTTATTATTTTAAGGTTATAAAGCTTGTTTTCTCAAGACGACATGATCATTTTATCTGTAAACATGATAATAGGCTGGAAGCCATCACAGACCAATACCTTGCTGCTGTTACCTGTTGTGTTTAGGAAAGTCAAAACCATTTCTCTGTTTATGAGACAGATGAGTCAGAATTTGTGGCCCAGGGGCCACGTGCTGCTCTTCCTCTCACTCAGTGTGGCCCACAAGTTAACTCCAGGTATCAATATATTGTAACCATGAAGAAAAAAAGATACAATCTGGCATAAAATGTAAAAAAAAAACACCAAGTCATTTTTATAATCATCTTTGGTTATTGGAATGTTATTAGTTCTTCACAAAGACCTGTCAGTAAAATATATTGGGGGAAAAATGGAAAAAATTACATCTACACTGAAAAGCACTTTTGTTTAGTCAATTTTAAGAAAAGCTTTATGTTATCCTTTTGTTTAATTAAGTAAGCCTACAAGTTGACTAATCTTGCAGTTTGTAGTGTGGCCCTCCAAGTCTGGGGATGACATTATTGTGGTCCTTTGAATGGCCAAAGTCGTCCATCCCTGAATAAGCCTACATAACATTTTATTTACAAGAACAAATATCCCATGTCGGCCTACCTTCCTCGTCAGTGTCATATCCTGGTCTTGTGGAAAGTGCCCAGACTCCTTCTGTCATTGCTGACGAATCGCTCCACACAAAGGAAAGAAAAACATCAAACTCTTTCTCCTCTGTTCGGTCTTTAAATATGTGAAAGACAAAAACAAAATGTTAGAAATGGGAGAAATAAAAGTGTCAAAATTATCCTTTGTTCAGACTTTCACCTTGGTTTCTGTTATTTATGGATTCAGCGCATTCACACTCTACTGCCAGCATGTTTGAACTAAGCATGTTGGAATGGGACCATCTATTATTATTTTTACTCTTTTATAAATGTTTTACTTTGTAGTGATAAATACATTGAACACAGACTGGATGAACGAGGTGTGATAGTGCTTTTATCCTAAAGTGATACCACATCCTGTGATGAAAAGCAGGTATGCTCTCAGTGGTTGAGATACCAAGTATTTGTGTAAGAATGAACTTTATACACCTTCAGGTTTCCTCTCTGTTTTGTTTGTGTTTGTGTGTGTGAGTTTCTGCAATCAGACCTCTGTTATGTTTGTTATGTTGAAGGCGGGATCTGTAGATAAGCTTCATCTCCAGCCATTTCACATGAACAACGAGTCCAAGCCCACCTACAAGCAACAGGGTTGCAATGGGATACCCAACCAAGGATGGCCATTTAACTGAAACATGACAACAAAAACAAATTAATAAACAAGAAAACCATGAGATTTTGTTTTATGTCTGACGCAACAATAGTTGATTTTAAGGAGATGGAAAAAAACAGGAATTACAAAACTGTTATTTCTTTCTCACATTAACAGTTAATATTGAAAATTAATCAGCAAATGGTTTCTTATTTACATATAAAGCAGAGACTGAGACTGAGCTGTTTAGACACATGATGTAAAGTCACACATTTATGCATGATAATCTTATAGTCTTACTTTACTTTCATTTGTCAACATTGGAAGTTAAGTACAGTCAGTCAATGCTTTCAACAAACTTTTTAATCCACTGATGTGTGTATCACACTGACAATATCATTACACCAAATAAGTTGTTTTGAGTTGAGTTTGTAGACTCTTTAACAAAGTGTTAGGTCCAGAACTGCTGTTTTTGTTTAGTGTCTTGAAGTAACATATGAATTGTCACAATACATAGATAGAATGATTTATTGATAAATGAATATGAAACACATCATGTTGTCCTGTCTTTTAAATGTGATGTATAAATACAATTTGATTTGACAGAATTGTTAGACCAGTAACACCACCCCAGGAACTAGTGTATTGCATCATTATGAAACAAACTAAAAGGAGTCCATGTTACCCTGAAAAGCTGAGCTTGAGTTATTATATGAAGTCTAATCAAGCTAAAAAGCAGTGCAAACACATTGCTATGTTGTGTGTTTTGTTATTGGTTTGTTGAAGCATCTCCTGTCATTTCTGTTAATAACACCCCTTGGGAAGAGTATGGACTTAATATGATCAATTGCAATTTAAAAAAGAATTATGTCAAAGTAAGATATATTGGTCATAAAACGTAAACTAAAATACAATAATAGTACCTTTAGTTTTCCTCTTGAGCTTGATGGTGACACTGCTGTTCCCAACAGAATTTGTTGCGATGCAGGTATATGTGTCATTTAAATGTTGTGGAGTGACCTCTTTTATGATGGATCTCCGAGTGACTTTGTACTCCTGAAAAGTCACTTTCTCCTGTCTGAGAGAGGGAAGAAAATTCAGTTGCGCTTCATTCAAACGAAAACTTACTCTGAAGATCAAGCTGAAAATACTAAAGCCATATTGTGACAGGCATCAGTACATTTTATTCACTCTGTTTTCCATGATAAGAAGTAAGTTTTTTTTCTTAGGAATTTTAACTTTTCCTTGTGTTTCCAGAGCCTCAAAAACATAAAATTAACACAAGACCCATTCAAAGGGCCTGATATTTACACCCCTGTGACATTTCACCTTCATTATGAATATAACAGATCTGTAATGGGGGAGGGTGGTTCCCCATTTGTGTCATCACGGATCATTTCAGGGGATGTTTCTCCAACATTGTAACACACTGTACATTGACATTCAGTATCGCGTTGTGGCAGAAAGAACATGAATTTTTAAAGAGCTCATATTTTATCTCAACCCCTGTTCATAATACTGCTTGAGCATGTTCACAATCGCTTATTAAAAAAAAAAAAAACTCTCTAGTTTTCATATATTGAGTATCACTGATCCAGTTTTATTCCTATTCTTTCCTAGAAACTTTGCTTGAGCTCTGCCATTTTAAGGCTTCTTACCCCACTTGGGCCCAATCCGCTCTGATTGGTTGTCAGGTCTACTCTGTGGTAATTGGTCGGCGCCATGTTGTCAGTGAATCTGAATTCACTCTATGGTCTATGCTCTGCAATGTACTTGGCAGCCAATGGGCTTAAACTAATGACAAAATAATAATAAGATGTCACAATTGCAGGTCTATTTGGTGGGGCTGTTTTAGGCAGCCACTGGGGCTGTAAATGGGGGGAGAGAGAGAGGTCCTAATGCTGCAGACTTTTTGTCTTGTGCGTAGAAGTACTCTATCACATAGAGGAGAAATTTAAGACTCACTAAAGGGCAAACAAAACTTGAAAAAGCATAATATGGGCTCTTTGATGGGTGATACTCGAAAACCTTTGTTGCAGAGTAAATGCTCTATGGCAAGAGCTACAGAAAACTTCTTGACCTGCCACATTTGTATGTGCAATGGCAGAATCCCATGTTGTGGTCTGACCTGTCATAGTGACCAGCCTGTTTTTTGTGTCTAGATTTGTCCATACAAAAATGAAGGGATGGGGTAAAATAGAGTGACAGCAACTGTCTTAAAAGTGCAAGAAAATGAGGTTGAAATGTAAAAAAAAAAAAAAAAAAAAAAGAAAAGAACAGAAAGAATCATCTTGGGATAAATGTATGGATGTGTGTCCACTTAGAGTGGCTTTATTATCATTCTTTTTACAGATTGCAGATTTGAGAATAAAAAGCTAACTCTGCAGATGCAAAAGGAAAGATGGAGGCTTCCTGATAAGGAGAAAAATGAATTTCTAAACTTACTGTGGCTCCGTCATAGATAGCAAAGTCTTATTCTGCAGGTTGCCACCATGATGTTTAAACCACTTTACTGCTGGTGGAAACGTTTCCTCAGAGGGGAAATACACCTTACATGTTAGCGTGTGAGACTGACCTGAAACAAACACACAACATGGCCTCAATGTTATAATCTCACTGGTACTGTCACCCAAGTGTTAACAGATTACAAACCCTTACCCCCCTTATCTGTCAGATTTCTAAACCCTAGATAAGACCATTGCACGGCTGAACTGTTTTTTTTTTTCTACAAGAAAAATTATTTCAAAACAAATGAGTTATTAACTCTGATGGCTGTAGGGCTATGTCAGTGAACATCTGCAATGCACTTACCAAGCTCCACTTCTTCTGCAGTGCTGCTGTCAGGATACATAATCCTGGGAGGATAACTCGGAGTGTAATAAGCTGTTTAGAAACAAGATATAAAGTCACACATTTATGCATGATAATCTTAGAATCTTGAGTGATATATAATCTACAACCAGGTATTTAAAAGAAACAGATAATAAGTAGCAATACACTCAAAAATAACATCAGTGACATCACAAAATTGTCAAATTCAGTAAAACTGGAAATAAACATCCTTAATTGAGCAAACAGAGACGTATCCTGTGTGTGGTCTCAGGAGCAGAACAGAAAATGTTTGGATAATTAATCCGAAAACATTAAGCAGCTGAGCAGCAGAACAATAAACAATCTTGTGTGGTGCAACAAACCATAAAGTCCCCTCTTACATGAAACCTTTAGCAACAATTCAAAGGTGATCAAAGTGCAGTTTAATGCTGCAGATGTTGTACAAGAGAAAGAAAATATTTTAGTGTGTGCTTTTGCAAGGACCAGAGTTGTTCTTGAATTGTTTGTGGAAGTATGTGTCATGAAGACATAAAATATTATTTTTTTAAAATTAAAATAAAGATAAAATACACTTAGAAACCTTTGCTATTCATAATGGCAGCAGAATAAGGACAGACACCACTGAGGTAAAACTTAATGAAACCTGATGAAAGACTGGAGCTACTGCTAGACCACTATTATTCCTCTGTGAGATATTAAACTGCTGGAAAGTTAAAGAGTTAATGTTGTGCTTTTTTGAGTTTTCTATGCCCGTTAGTATGTTTTGAATGTCTCACCTGCATGGAAGAATACCTCTATGCACAAGACAAAAAGACAGCAGCATCCCTCTCCCCCTGTGATCAGCATCAGCCGCTGCCCAAAAACACTTATTTCCCAAACCCCACCACATACATCAACCAGTGTGACGTCCTACAGTTGTTCCCCAAAAGTTTAGGCCTATTGGCTTCAGCTGCTGAGCCCTGTGAAGAGCATAGACTGTAGAATGAACACGGAGTTGTTGACAACATGGCATGGAGCAGCCCTGAACTGACCGAATATCACTAAGTGGACAGGTCAACCAATCAGACTGGTGTAATAATGATGGAGCTTTGTTGTTTCACTTTTGTGTAACTGTGCTGTGAAAAGGGCCACAGAGCGTTACTTGTACTTGTGCTTGGGTAAAATTTAATTAAAGTAACTGTACTTTTACTTGAGTACATTATATGTGTATTCTTTCCACCACTGGTAGTTTGAATAAAATTTATTTAAAGGGTTAGCTCAGGTTTTTTGAAGTGGGGTTGCTAGAGAACCATGGCACTAGTAAATATGAGTGCCAATAAAGGAACTTGCAAGCTCTTTTGGGGGGGGGGGCTGATGCTAGCTGGTACCTAGCAGTACATGGTGCCACCAAAAGTCCCATAATTAACCCACTTATAGGTTAAAAGTACTCAAACATTTAGGTTGATTCAACAATACGCTACAGTAAGATTCTTTACAGCTTTTAACTTCTCCTCGACAAAGCCCCTGTGAACTTTTGTGTGATGCAATGAAGGCCTACGTATCCTTCCGCCAGCAACTCCCCACATTTGATCAGTTTAGAGGGCTTCAGGCTGCAGCGGAGTCAGGTAGTGGTCACTGGAGCATAAACCAATATAACTCTCTGGACATTACGTAGATGAGTCACTCCTGTATTTAGCCAAGATGCATAAAAAGGCAGAATTAATGGCCAAATTTCCACATTCTGTCTTATGATGTGGGCTTTCGCTAAATTTGACTTGTTTTAAACATGGACGTCAGGACTCACCTCTCTTCAATGACAGAACATTGTGTTTGCAAGAAACAATACAAACCAGAGAACTTACGTACAGCTGTGGCGTTAACAGTCCTCCTGAAGGTGCACTGGACTCCGTGCTCGGTTATTTGTCTGTCACAGAAATATACACCACTGTCATGTGCACTGACTTCGCAGAGATGTAATGCTCCATTTTCTTCACAGGATGCTCTCTTCTGTTCAGATACAGCTTTCACACCCTGACAGAACACATATGGTTTAACTGTGACTCATGTTAACACTGTGTGATTGATTCAAATGTTCATGTGTGTGGTCATTTTACTTTGTACCAGGTGACATCTGTTTGGTCACTACCATTGAAACATGGGCACTGGATTGTTTTCCCTGCTCCAACTTGCAGTAAAACACTGCTTTTCTCTAGAGGCGAACATCCAAGACTGCTTTTCTTCACCACCTGGAGATGGAGGGACAGTTTGCTGCCAGTGGACAGCATGAACAGTAGCTCATATCACACATTCCAGACACAACCACATTTCTGAAAAGTTACAGTCACCTTCACATTTTTTAAATCTGCTAACAAGCAAGAATAGACCCACAAAAATAAGAATATTGAACTTGTGCTTATGCATCAGTTGTCTGACTACAGTCTGTAGTACAGGGACTTTAAAACAGAGAGAATAGTGTCAATCCAGCTGTCTACGAAGTTGTCTGCATATAGCACTTTGTAAGTTTGGCAGTGGTTCCCTCTCCAAAGTGTATACTTTTTCACAGCACAAAGTCACAATCAGCAACAGGAAGCCGATTTCCAAAGAAGAGAGATAGCTTGTCCATCTCCATACTGTGCTCCACAACAGCTTAGGCTAAAAGCCTTTACACATCAAGGGTGTTGCAAATAAATAGCACAGAATCACAAATATTTCAGAGGCAATTTTTGTCACACCTTTTATACCTTTTATTACATATTAAAAGCTAAACATATTTGCACATATTTTGTGTATATTCTAAAAGAAATCCCACCATGGTAGTCAAAATGGACTTGAGATAAAGTGTCCAGGACGTGGGGTTTCTTTTAATTAACCAGACGCTAAATGGGCATATCTGATTTTATAAAGGAGGGGAGCACTTGATGTGTTTCACCATTTAATTAAAAAGCTAAAACTGTATCAGAGCACTTTCAGGACCAACTGTTCACAGTGGTAGAAGCTTGAGTGTACACTCACCATCATCATCACTGCAGCTTCAACACTATCTTCATTGATAAATTATCTCTAAATTCACTATTTGTATCATTTTCTGACATTGGTTAAATAAAATGGGCTGCTGTGATGCAACCACAGAATCAAGCATGCCACCAAGCTGAATGCTTTGACCATAGACTGTAAAAGAATTCAACCAAGCCATATGAGGTCATTTGATTATTATAGGAGCTGTTGATGCTCTCTGATGGATGCTGCTTTCTGCACATGCCATCTCAACTGAACTTTAGCTCCATCTACACAGACAAACAGGCCATGTTGAGTTTCCAAATCTAGAAATCCTTGATAAATCCTCAAGTTGTTTTCTAAACCAGGCTGTGAAGGTGTGAACAATAATTTGGGTGTCAGGTTTCTGCAGCCAGCTTTGAGTGGACGTTCAGGGTACTACAGGTTTGGGCACATTGGCATGGGCCTCAAAAAGGGCTTTCTTTGGTCAGATTTGGGCTTACTGGATGTAAGAAAAGTTGACTGCCTTGTGGAAAGATAACAGCTGCTATTTTGCCAGTCAATGTGCATCACTGATGTTCTTGCATTGACTGACTATAGATGAGGAAAAAACAACTATGAATATCTACTTTTTAAAAAAATCTTGTGTGCTAAGGCCTTAAAGGGATATTTCAGTATTTCTGAAGTTGGGTTGTATGAGGTACATGACAATAGTGAGTGAAGTGGCTGAAAGGGTTTCCAGCAGTGCTGCACCTTTAAAAACAACTATTTGAGTCAAGTGAAACTGTTGTTTCAAGCTTTTTGTCCATTTTTTTGGATCTACTCTCATGTTATCAAGTTGCTTGATTTCTTATTGTCGTAAACCAATTCAGCTTATCTTAAATTGCATATAATAAATTAGCTCCTCTAAAGTAGCCTTTACTGCTACATACGTCATGGTAACAGATGAATCATCACACACATACTCTACATGCAAACACTTTGCAAATTATGGGCTGCTGATCCAAGAAACATCATACTTTTGTATAAAAAGCTGGTAATAGTGTACCTTAGTTTCTCATATATTTACCAGCCAGCTTAACACCATTTGTATGCTAACACATTTCTGTGTTTTATGATGGTGCAGTTACACACAGAGGCCTTTGTAGGCCGCTAGAGGGTCACAAAAAAGTTTTTTGTTACATTGCAGGTCACATGCACCCATTCGCTCTACATTCACACACTGATGGTAGTCCTCTCTAAATGGTGTCCATCAGTGTTCACTAATCACATATCAATATATAAACATTCAAATGCCTCAGTTTGGGGTTAAGTGTCTTGTCAAATTTTGCCTTTTTATATATTTAGAGATGTGAAACAGGTGCTCTTAGATTTTAAATTAACTTTAATACATTTAGTCATATGAAGACTCAGAGGTCTATTTTATTTTCCTGTAAAAATGAGTGCATCTGGCTGTTTTCTCAAAATGTTTACTTATTTTCCATGTAGCTCAGGATAATAAAGCTGTTTTCTTTCTTTAAGATCATTTCTGAGCTCTCACCAAGACAAATAAAATTAACTTGTGTGAAACATATGGGTGCCTGTCCTGTTGTCCCATAAGCATGTATTTAAACAGAAATTATGATGGAGATAAGAAACATACCTCTCAGGACAGATGTACTTTCCAGAATGCTTTTTTTCAACAGGAAACTTCCTCCCACAGTCAATAGATGGACCTTTAACGTCTTTGTTTCCTTCTTCAGCCCTGTACCACTTCACTGTTTGGTGACTGTCAGATTTAATGCAAGGCATCATGAAGATTTCTCCCTCCACAGCTTTGTAGCACAGGTACGCCATATTTTGCTGGCGACCTGAAGACAGAAACGAGATAACTAAACACTCTTCTTTCAAACACATACACACATCAGAAAATGTTTTTTTGCAGCTGTGATATTGAAATGGAGCTTGTATTTCCATGCATTACCTTTTCTTTTGTTTTGATGGTTGCTCCCACAGCATGCCTCAGAGGAAATAGGAAAGATTAAAAAGAAAAATAAATGTCCTGTTTGCATCCTCTATAGACAGAAATCTTCTGATATCTGATCTTGGTCGCCAAACTCAGAGAAACTGTCTTCTTCACCTTTTTTCTGCTACATCAAAAGATGTAAGATCACATCCGGAGTTCCTTGAGTGTCTCATTAACGCTCAAGTTTCCATCTCAAGGCAGTATCGCTGTTTTAGGTGTGTATATTTTCAGTGGGACACATAGATTTTGCTTCTATCTTGGTTTCCTGTCTGGTTGTTTTGCTCATGATTTCATTGTAATGCGCTGTGAAAGGTGTTAGCCACTTCCTATGAGAAGAACAGAGCAGCTAGTCTCAGAAATCATTTGAAATTTTACTGATGAGAAGGAAACACAATCTGTTATAAAACATCTCTTGGGGTTTTAGGCATAACTACTAAACATCTGATTATATTTACAACCACTACAGGTACATCTGTTTTATCTGTTGGTCTATATGACTGTGAGCAAAATAACTCAAAAAAAGCTTGAAACAAATTTTGATTAAAGGTACAGGGCATGTTGGTCATGGCACAAGGAAGAAGTGATCAGATTTTGGTGGTGATTCAAACACAGATGTGGATCCTGGAATTTTTTTCAAAGGATTTGTTTACATTGCCAGATAGGGAAGTTTTCCATATTTTGCCTATAACTTATAAAGTTCCAGCCTTTGGATGAATTTTCAGGGAATGTTGGTCATTAAGTCTCATGTTGTTTCTTTTCATGCGAACCTGATATCTTAGGAACATGGTTAGAGATTACTCTAAAAAAAGTCATATTTATGCAAATCCCACTATCACCAAAACAGCACTTCTTTGTCCAGCAATTGGAACGTCAAAGATACATCGAACAGAAAGGCAGTTTTTTTGTTTTTTTATTCAAAAGGATGTGAAAGTCTTCAGAAACTAAAGTCAGATAATTTTATTGTTTAAAAAGACTTTTGTTGTGCATTGTGTGACTTGCTGACCTTACACTTTTTAAGCTTTTACTCTACATCAGAACAGGTAGACACACACATGCGTAGCTCAGCTTTATTTATTCATTTTATGAAAAACTAGGGTTTGTTTCATTTTCACCTTGTATTTGTTTTTTGATTGTAGTTGGCAATATATTAAGCTTAAGAGTCATAGGACTGAAATGTTAGTCAGACAGACAGCATCTTTGAGCTGTTTTCTTATGGTCTTTTGACAAGTTTATTTGTGATGTCAACCTGAACAAACTACCTGTTTAAATTATGAGCAAGAGAGGCCATTTGATGAAAACTGCAGACACAAGTCAAAAAGTATAACAAAGACCACACAGACAAGAATTAGATTTATCAGATTTATTTTGGAAAAGGTGGCATGGATCACGACTGTGAATGGAAGAAGGGATGAGATTTGGGAATGAGGAATCAAAGGACTATGACTGTAACAAGAAATATGACTGAAAAAACTAAAGAGATGTAAAAGTTATTTGTTTCTAACACTACAGAAAATCTTAATTTTCTATGTTTATCATATGTAATAGGATATTTGGTAAATTCATCTTCAACATATGTCCTTTAAACACCACAATATAGAAAATACTCTATTGAATTACCATTGTTTTCCTAATCTGTTGCTCCAACTGCTCCACCGTATCTAAAAGTGCAGTTGTTGCCCATATTTGACATTAACATTTTTAAATGCAAGGAAATTCTAATAAAACAGTAAACTCTAATGTTTTTGACTGATAAGCTTTTTGCATGAATTAGCAGTTGAACAAGCATACCAACATGGGAAGCCTGTGAGTGTATGTTCAGATCAAAATCAACAAACAGGTAGGAGGCACTGCTTTGTCCACGCAAGCACCAAAGTCAAAACAAACAAAAGTTGTCACTGGAGCACTGAGTCATAACATAAATACAATCATGTAACAGGAACCTAACAGTGATTGGGTAAATTTTAAATCTTAAAAATCATACTTAGACTGTCTGAGACAAAAGCTTCATTTTTGGGGCATGTTGTGGAGCGGGTAGGTGATAGCGAAGCTGCTTCCAGAAGGAGGAGAAGGGCGCCATGGAGCGTTTTCCTTTCCAGGTGACACAGTGTCCAACATCACTGAGAAGCTGTAAGGCCTCTGGTACTGAACCTGACTGTGACACTTCTTTTGACCCGGTAGTGATGAAAACCAAGTGAGTCTTTCTCTCTACAAGGGCTGTATGGATGGCGCTCAGGACACCAGATCCTAGACCAGGATCTGAAGGGGTGGGAACCAAAACCACCGCCTGGCTTTGCTCTACTGAGTCCAACACTGCGTCCGCCACAGCTGAAACCAACCAGAGTTAATAGTAAGTACCTTTTTTATCAAAATGAAAAGGCAGATAAAGCATATATTCGGCCAAGGTCAGGCTATACAATTTGTTTTGTCTCTTTTGATGGTCATCCTTAAGGGTGTGGAGCTAGACTGAATTAAGAAAGATGACTGTAAGCACATTGTGTTGTCTAAACCAGTGCCAGGCCTAAAATACTGTAGAATGCAAGCCCGTTTTTACTGGACTTCCAATGGACAGAATTAAGTTAATAAATAAAAAAGCGACAAAAAAGACTCAATTTATTTTTCTTTTTAGAATAGAACTTGTCCTCATATTTTCATCATGCTTTATGAGGAGTTATTTTCTTGAACTTAGGTTTTGCTTTTAGGATGTTCTTATCCCAAATATGAAGTAGTACACGGATGACTCCATACGTAGAAAACAGGGAAATTATTATTTGCACTATCTTAACAGATTAAAACAAGCCCCTTATCCAGCATGGCATTCATGTAGAGGATAAATTCTGTTTTTTGGAAGTTTGATTCCTATGAAGACAACAAAACTTCTGATTTGAGTCTTGAGCTGAAAACATTTAGGAACATACAATGTGTGACTTTTGCCCATGCAGACCACTTTGAGGTCTCCTTGATCAAAATTGCTGATGTGGCAAAACAAATCATAAGAGGTAGAGGGAAAAATGAAACATGGTAGACTTTCTGTCTGGAGGTTGTGAAGCATCCCAAATGTGGCCTTGACTGTGGCAATGATAACACAGGACCTAAGACGAAGCCTTAAGATTTGAGGCCAATGGGGTCCTGTAACCCTCAGCTGTATTCGTTATGTTTCCTCTTAGTTGCATCAGCAAAGTTAACAGGTTTTTATTTTTGTCAATGAGACTGCTTCCACCAGACTCAAAGCCCTGCAATCCCAGCTCTGTCGTTTTGGAGCCCTCTGCAGCAGCTATGCAGGGCTTTATGTTTCCCAAATGTACGAATGCTGTGCATCAATTCAGTGTGGGGTAGACATGAAAAGTAAGACATGGACACTGTATTAAACCATCCTTTTACTTCCATCCGTCCATTATTTATACCGCTTTTCCCTTTCAGGGTTGCATGGGGGCTGGAGCCTATCCCAGCTGACATTGGGTGAGAGGCAGGGTATGAATCACAGAGCCACATGGAGAGACAGACAACCATTCACAAACTCACCAGAAAAACTAAGGGCAATTAAGAGTCACCTTTCAACCTAACAAGCATGTTTTTTGGTCTGTGGGAGGAAGCCAGAGTGCCCTGAGAGAATTCACGCATGCACAAGAAGAAGGAGAACAAAAGCCCTGACTGACACAGGATTCAAACATGTACTCTACCTGCTGCACCACTGTGTTGACCATCCTGGTACTTTTAAGATTACGATACAAAGTGATTTCTCTGATGCAGTTTTATCTCATATTTGATGTTTCACAGTTTCCAAACCATTAACAGTAAATAATTAAGTAGATTTACTTATTAATATATTACATACCCCAGGGTAGAAGCACAAAATCTAAATGAGAGGCAAATCCAAGAAATTCCCCCTCTTTCACTCCTTAAACTGGGAACTGTAAACTTACATTTGGTTGTTGTTAAACAGTAAAAAAAAAAAAAAAAGTATGATCTCACACAATCACCCATTGTATCATGGGAACTCCATGCCTCACTGCCCCCCTCCTGCTGGGCACTGAAGTGGAGCTGGTGGGTGTGGACTGACAGGAGGGCACAAAGTCTAATCTGTAGCATAACGGTGATGCAAAGTAGAAATCAGGGATTATACATGTAGTCTGACCTGGACTTTAGACACATACCTTCTCCTGGTAGGATGTCCCGATCATACATACACAGAGTGTAACCCAATTTCTCTTCCAGAACAGTCTTCAACCATTCTTGGTCGTCTTCATTTAATCCTGCGTCTGTGTTACTCTTGTAAAACATTAAAAAGGCATCATAGCTTTTGCAACCTAAACAAATAACAACAGCAACTTTTTGTCATTTTCTATTATCAGTTTGAACAAACATGCATTTCTTTATTTAAGCTGGTCAATCAAAATAGGACAAATACCTAATGTGCTTCTATGGCAGCCAAGAGTGTCCCGCAGGAAAAGAGTGATGTGAATTTTGAACTTAACGTAGACAGTTGTAGTTATAATCACTACCACAAGAATACAGACAATGCAAACAGCCAGAGAAACATAAGAGGGTCCAGCTGCAGGGAAACAACAGAGGAAAGTCATCCATCAAACAGTCATCCAAACATTTGTTATACTAACTGTTCAATATGTTCAACCAGTCAATCTAAGAAAGTGTTTGGGAATGGGTAGAACCTTTGAAAAGCATATCTGGCAGGTGATTGGACGATCATTCCATCAATCACATTTATCATTGGCAAATCAGATAATATAGTAGACAGGCACTACTGTTGCCGTCTAAAGGACAGAACATAAGCCACGCCGTAAATTAAACTCTTGCCAGGACATGTTGGAAATGGAGCAAAAACATCCTTCCTATAGAGAAGTTTGTAGCATTGTTATTTGTTTCTCGTGCATTAAAGAAACATGGTCCAGATCTGATTGAACTGCTACTGAGGCTGTTTGCATCTATGCTTATCTCTGTAGCAGCGGTCATTTCCTGCTGTCGTCATGCTCATAGCTCTCAACTATTCCTGCTCTTGAGGACTCTGATTGGGCTGTGATACTTTGGTCTGCTTACAGTCGTTGTACATTGGAGCTTGGCAAGAAGGATCTGTCTGATTACAGACAATGAATCAGGCTGTTCCATTTGCACTGAGAAGTTATGATTATACAACATGTTCATAATCATTCAGCAGAAATCTAGCTTTTACATATCAAGGAAATCAGCTGGGAAGGAAACTTAGCATAAATTTCCTTTCTGACTTGATGCTGAACTGATTACATTTGGAAGGTACAAGGTCATATGCTAAGGTCATTTAGTCTCCTGCTCATCTCTTTACTTTTAGCTTTCTATTAGTCACTCACAGCACCAAAAAATTAAAAAAAAAACAAAAACAAAAACACCCGAGCTCTTACTCCTAAACCACCTCAGTATTTACACTTTCTGGCAACTGTGCACCCCATGGAGGTCTAAAGCCACCAGACATTAGTTCTAGTTTGTGTAGTTTGTAATATTTTCCTAACTGGTGGCTTTTCTTTTTGTAATGCTTTCTGTGGTCCCAACTCTGTAGATGACTCTGACACACAGGTGATCGCAAATAATTTCCAAAGATAAAGGAAAACTTAATAAAACTGACAGCTTTTTAGGTTCTGTAGTGTTAACTGTCCATCAGGTGCTGTCTATACCACCAACACCTTCCAGGGTTGCAGGGGGGCTGGAGGCTGTCCCAGCTGACATTGCACAAAGGTGGGGTACACCCTGGACCAGTGTCCAGCCAATCACAGGGCTGACAAGTAGAGATGAACAACCATCACACACACATTCACACCTAAGTGCAATTTGAGTCACCAAATTTATCTTATGGGCATGGGTCTTGGTTTATGTGAGAACCTGAGTACCTGAAGGAAAACAATGCATGTTCAGAGAGAACATGCAATCTCCATACAGAAAGACCCTGAATGATTTAAAGAGGCAAACCTGCAAATGTCTTACTGTAAGACACAAGCACAAACCTGTTGTCTGTTAACTAACTTCCTCATCATAAGCTTTATGACTTAACATGATACTGGTACAGTACAGTTAATCAGACTGCACCACGCGCCTAGTTTCTAATGCAAGCTTTTAGGACAGAGTATCTCAAAATCTCACATCAATTATGGTAAAATGGTAATTGGACTTGAGCTCACATTGTGATTTTGTAGCCTTTCTGACCACTCAAAGTGCGTTTTTTTATATCAGTTATCCATTAGTACTACTTAAGACACCCTAATCCTTTCATGCCCATTTGCACACCATTGATGCAGCAGTGGGAGCATCTTGGGGTTACGGTATGTGTCTTGCCAAAGGACACATTGACACGTGAGAAGCAGAACCTGATAGAGCAGACTGAGCCACAGTATGCCCTCAATATAAGAGGGCCCTCATCTTAAAGAAGAAGTTGGTCAAATTGAGGGTACTTTCAATTGTTTCAAATGGGCAGGAGTACTCTGACTGTAAAATAGTCACCAAAGAAAGCCACGCTCATGAACAAAGATCATATAAAGCAAACTTTTACCTTTTATGGCCAAAGTGATGTTGATGAAAATTGGGCGTTGGTCGTCAGATTCCAGTATACAGGTGTAATTTCTGTATAAATTTTCTTTAGACACTCTCTTGATAACCAAAGATACTGTCATGTTTGTTTCCTCTCTGGAATGGAAGGAGAATACATCTGTGAGTGTACTGATTTTTTGTATATCCTTTACATTCCCCAACCTAGTTATGACTCTTTGTTAAAACTGCACAAAGGACAGGAGCTATGGCCAGAAATTTCAGAAAACATCTTTGCATCGATGCATCAACTTGGCACTGGAGGATGCATATGGTATAGCTTACTTATTTAACTTATTTAGGGAAGAAGTCACACACTCAAATGTACAATACATCACATAGAGGGAAGTTTTAGGTTAAGACTCACTGGCCACAGAGTTAGGCTTTATTCTTTAGCTGGTAGAGAGAAGCAAAGGGGAGCTCGGTTAACTCCAACTTTAATCAAATAACTCCATTCACATAACCTATCCGCTTTGATGCTGTCATTTCAAGGGACCATGCAATAGTGACACAGTCAGACAAATATGTAGAGATTTGTCTTAATATCAATATTGAGCATCATCAATTCACGTCATTTTCCACAAGAGTCAGGCTGACATATTGATGTATTGAGATTTACTATTACAATCTTTATTACTCATTCTGTCTCATTT
The DNA here is from genome assembly GCA_037902135.1 of Cetoscarus ocellatus. Taxonomy (NCBI): domain Eukaryota; kingdom Metazoa; phylum Chordata; class Actinopteri; order Labriformes; family Labridae; genus Cetoscarus; species Cetoscarus ocellatus. The sequence goes on along the minus strand of JBAMNC010000379.1, from coordinate 18,320 downwards.
GAGTCAAGTTGAAGTATTTTCATCTAGACACTGTGTACCTAACTTGACACACCAGATGGACTATTAATATATATTTCACTAGTCCATCTGGGAAAAAGCCAATAGAAAGGAATGGGCAAAACTTTTTAAAAGCATATCCAACAGGTGATTGGACAATTGAGCTGTCAATCTAATTCATCACAGGCCAGTCAGATTATGTAATAAGTGGGCACTACTGCTGTGGTGTAAAGGATAGAATGTGTGCAAAAATATCCTTACTATAGAGAGGTTTGTATTGTTGTTATTTGTTCTTCATTTAATAAAGAAATGTGGTCAATGATCAAACTGCCATTGAAGTTGTTAGTATCTATGCTAATCTTTGTATTAGCAGTCACTTCCTGCTGTCATCTTGCTCATAGCTCTCACCTCTTCAGCTCTCTGCGCTCTGGGCTGAGCACAGTCATTGTAGGTTTGAGCTTGGTTGGATGAACCTGTCTGGTTACAGACATCAGGCAGATCAATCTGCACTGCAAGATTACTATTCAGGTTTTTTTTGGGTGGACATTTTTATGGTTTCTGTGTAGGTTTTCAATCATCCAGGTCATGGTTATCCAGTGCTGATCCACGTGGCAGCTGGAAGATGTGAACCAGTCCAGCTGCTGCTTGGATCAGTGTTGGATATCAATTTTTATGGGGTATGTTTGCTTAAACATAAAGCAAAATTTGATGCCACTGGTGCTTCTTATTATGGACAGTCAAGCTGGAGAAAACCAACAACCGCCAAACTCAATGGTTTTCTAACTCATGTTTCTGTAATAGGGTTACATAAGATGAGGCATCATTACCAGCTCGGACTTTAGAGGTCAATGAAAGCATTAGAACAGATACTCCTGTACTTATTTTACCTTCTTCTGGTACAGAAAACAGGAGAGCTTTCATTGGTATCCACCAAGGAGTCTCCACTCATCCAGGATAAGGAATCAAGTTCTGCATATGTAACAGCTTTACAGGAAATCACCACAGTTGAGCCTACAGAAAAGATGTCATTTAGAAAGGTTGTGAACATAAGTTGAATATACATGTAATAAGATAGAGTCTCACCTAAATCTACATAAAACACATCACCCTCATTGGGTGAAACAATCACAGCAGACTTCTGAGCACTTTCTGTAAAATACAGGAGAAAAAGAAAAATCTTTGTTGAACCAAATCATTTCTACAAAGAAATAAAACATGAACATACATAGGTATTTGCTTACCATTTGGCTGGACATCAAGCTCTACAGTGAAAGTCATGTTATATATTTGCTGGTTGTACAGGTAAGATCTGGTACAGATGTAGACACCTTTATCATCCTCCTTCACACTTGGGAAGTAACCACTTAGCAAAGAGCTACCTTTCTATATAGTTGGAAATGAAGTAGAAATAAAAGGATGTTAAGACAAAACAGCATTTGAAACATCTGCTGGCCTGAGGTCAGGTCAGGTGAGAACCACACAGTCCAATGAGAACAGATGAATCACATCAACACTTCTCTGGAGCTTTCAGATGATACATACAAATCTTCTTCTATCTTCATTTTTTAAGTACCTTGTGCCATGTGATGGCGTTGCTTGTCATATTTGGTGTGTTTTCATCCGGGATGTTAACATCCGGACAAATCAGTGAGCAGGACTCATGTGTGTAACATATTGCTTGATACTTGCTCTGTGATGTGCAGACTCTCAGCGTGAACCAGAAACAGCTGATGGCATTTCTGAAATGTCAAAAAAGAAAAAGATTTTAAAGTTAAATTTATGTTTGGATTAAAACTGTAGACTATGGGGGATAAATAGACTTCACAGATATGTTTGTGGACCACTCTTGTGGGTTCTAATCAAGCTTTGCAATTCTAGATGTAGCCATCTTTGAGCAAGAAGTGGCCATATTTGGACAAGAGGGTGCAACTCATGATGTATTGTGTGTACTCTAAATGAAAAGTTTACAAAGCATTTTGTCAAAAAGGAGGCAAGAACTCTCCAAATCAAACACTGCTTTACCAGTTTCTTACTTACTGACCCAACTGGGGCACTGATTCGCAGGTGTGGTCTGAAGTAAGTGTGCTCACACTCAAAGGTTTAGCATTTATTTACTTTTTCTGTCTCGAACATAGGTTCAGAAACTTTTTTTAGCGGAGGGCCCAAATGATGACTTTGCTCTTTCCCTGGGAACAAAACTCATTAAGATGCATCATGTAATGCCATGACATCTATTCACTCGATTGAAAAAAAAACAAATTTATCTGGGCATGTGGGTTGGTTCACCTTCAGTGCTGCCTAATTTTGAATGTCTCTGGAAAGCTGATTAAGAATACATGTGAATCTAAATCTTATGACCAAACAGAAGGAAGTGAGTTCAGAGTGCTGTAAGATACTCATATACAGCTAGATCAAAAGCACACACATAAAAAAGGTATACCAATAATGGTGATAGTTATTAAAGACCTGCCTGCTTTTTTTTTTTTTTTACCTTGAAGAGCATGAGTAATTCCCCTGACTGTTCAAGTCAGCACTGAGAATAACAAGACTCTTCTCATGAAGCAGCACTCCCACCCTCCTCTGCTCAGCTGAAGTCATGTTGCTGATCATAACGGTCTTCTGTTTTGTGTAGCTGGTCCAGATCAGCTCAGCAGCGCTCTGGTTTTGAGCTCTGAAAGGATGACAGTGCAGCGCCACCATCTCACCTGACTTAATGCATATCTCTTCACTGCTGCAGAAACACAGTCCTGCAAGCAAGAGTCACAAGTGAACAGTTTGAGAGAAACAAGAACTGTGCAGCAGCCAAAGCATCTTCGCATTATGACAGAGAGAAATTTTTAACGGTGAAGGTGAGGCTCAGATATGAATAAAAGGTCCCATGTTCTGATGTGTTTGAACATTTACATCATCCCTAGGGTGACTGATAGTCAAGTATTTGATATAACATGATTTTCTTTAAAAGAAAAGTTTTCTGCCCCTTCTGAGAGTGCGGAGAGGCTGTGGGAGTCTATGATAATGAGGTCTGCGCTAATTGGCTGCCAAAACAATTAGGGCCCTCAAGGTCTTTCAGAAGAGTCATGGCGTCTGCCTGTGACAAACAGAAAACACATATGTATGTAGAGGTGACATAATAAATCCCAGGCAGTAAAAAACAGACAGAGCATTTTAAGGGACATTTTCTTTAAAGAGGCAAAGCACCATTCTGTGAACAGTGTAAAGGCATCATGTTTTCTGCTCCCTAAGCCCCTTCTAACAACATTAAAAGCAAAGAACATTAATTTTGCTAGACATTGGATCATTAAGTAATCTTGAACTGAATGAAACATTAAACTTCATAAGCTTTTCTTCCCCTAGTCCTGCTTATTTTTATGCCAAATATTTTGAGCTCATGTGTGACTTTGAGGGGGTGCAAATGGCAGGATGGAAGGAATGGCAATATTTGTTTTGTGTCTTAAAGTGAAAATGTTATGATTCAGTTTGATTCAGTTCTAAAACCCTTTTTTGGTTTTAATGTTTCATAGAAAATTAAATAATAATAATAATTAAAGAAATATGCATAAAGAGGGCATTATTCAAAAAAAAAATTAAATAAGTAGTATTGTGAAAATAAAGGTAGTAATGATATTTGATACAGGTTGATAAAGGTTAAAGAAGTTAAAATAATAGCATAAAAGAGGATAATAATAATAATAATAATAATAATAATAATAATAATAATAATAATAATAATAATAATGAAGATTTAAAGAAACACAAATAACTTTTTTGGAGCTGGATCAAAATGAGCACAAAGAGGAAAAAACAGAGATCCAGTCTCCAAAAACCCTCTTGGCCAGATTCTAAACTATAATTGAAATCTCCTCAGATTTACAGTCTTATTAGACACAATCCTCCAAAGGAAACTTTTGGTGTGCGGATCTCTATCCTTCTTCCTGATTGGGATGTATTTTTCTTTAAATATAATCCTCTGAGTAAACTGTCAAAAGCATTTGAAATTATTTTGTAATTCTAGTTTGATTCCAGTTTAATAATTATGTTTTGGGGCTTTAAGCTTGCATTTTACTTCAGTAAATGTTAAATACACAACTTCAAATATTCAATCCTCTGTTTTGATTTCCTACATCCATGCTTGGACTGTTTTTACATAGGCCCGGATATCCTACTGATGATCAGGATTTTTAAGTATCATGATTTTGTGTTTGAGTATGTAAACAGTGTTTCAGTTTCAGAAAGCAGGAAACTACATTTAAGTTTTCTACCTGGAAAACTCAAACCTGAATACTGTCATACTTTTGACAAAATATCAGGATCAGAACTGTGACACTAATATTCATAATGTGGCTAATAATCAGGTTTCTCTGTGTGCATGTAAACAGCATACTTTTCATATGATCAAAATCATGCTGTTCATAACCAGGACACTTAAGTCCATGTAAATACAGTCATTGTTGAAATAACTAAATCTATATTTTCATCTCTTTTAATCTTTTCCTACCCTATTTTATTAAAAACTCTTGAGCATATTGTCTTTATCTGTATTTTTAAATAAAAATACCCAAACAGCAAAATCATAATCTAAATGCTCAGAATTTAGGACCATTGTCAGCTTTCTCTTACCTGTAAACACATTCAGGATGAAAACCAGCAGGGCGAGGAGTACTTTCACCTCCATGTTAACTTGCAGCACCACAGCAGACTACCCCAGCAGCCTCAGAGAACCTACTCTGTCCAAATAACCTTTAAATGAAGTTCTGGTGAATCAGTTCATTTCCCCAAAAGAGAGAGTGTGATGATGAAAATTGAAACTTAAGGAACAAGGTCATGTGAGTTGTAAACACCCACAAATTCCTCTTCTATAGAGGAGAGCTGACAGTGTACAATAAATAACAGAGGATGTGAAGCCTCTTCTGAGGAAACAAGGGGGGGTGCTGCTCCCCCTGCACGGGTTCATAAAAAAGAAAAATGAAGCTCACCACAGAGGGAAGGGGTTTTTTTTACAGACCAAGTTATTAGAAGTGTTAGGGGAAAGGTCTTTTTACCAAATGAAACTTTTTCAGTTTTTTCAGAGAAACTGGGAGACCAGGGTTGGTTGTCATTTCTGCTTGTTACAGCCAAACCACAGTGTGCTGTTTTATCATGTTCATACATTTCATTTTGCACAATGCTGTGGTCATTCTGATTGAACAATTATGAAGACTGAACACACAACACTGACAATGGAAGTCATTTTTTATTTTGAGGGGCTGAAAATAAATTGTTTACAACCACCGACACTAACCGTTGTCACAGCGGGTCAGAGCATTTGTAGTATTAAGTATTTTGGTTATTACCTAACTGTTAAAATACTTAATAAAATCTAAGTTATTTTAATTTAACCATAAGACCTAATTTGCCTCTTGATTATAAGTTATGTGCATAAGAATAAAGTGTGAGAACCAAAATAATTACAAGCTTGATCAAAGATGAGATGAGGTTTTAGCTTTAATCTTTTAGAAGGCTAGCTTTGACAGGAGTTCATTTCACTTATTTCAGTGCAGCATCAACCTTTTTATTTACTTATTTATTCAATCTGCTCAAGCTGCTGTTGTGTTTGCAGTGGGGGAAGAATACTGGCAGCTTTTTATCCAAAACAATATCAAATAAAAAACAAGCCATTAAAGTTTTGTACTTTAACCTGAAGAACCTACTTGAAAACCACAGAGGATCAGTAAAAATATATTAAAAAGCATGATTATTGCTATAATATTTACAATGCTTACAATACACTTTGCTGACATCCTTTATTCCTTCTTAAATTCTGTAAGTTATTTGACAGCTTTGCTTTACTTAAGTTTGTTAGTTGCATTGTAAACAAAATATATCAGGTTAAAAAAAAATGGTCACAGCCAAAGAAATGACAGAACTGCTTCCTCTGAGGGTAAAAAAAAGAACAAATAAAAGTACAAACTAGTCCAGTATTTCACTTCATAACCGTGTACTCAGATGGAACAGACAAATAAGTCAAATAAGAGATTTTTCATGTTCTGTCCTGTGTGGGTTAAAGCCTGTGAGTCTTTACTTCCCAAAAGGAAAAACCCTATTTCATATTACACAATCAAGTGCTATTGCAAGAGACTACGTTTCCCCAAAACATCAGGCAATTTAAAACTGTTTGGAAAGAGGAGTGAAATACCACAACCTCTGAGAAAAAAAGGTCATTTACATGATCACAATTTTACTGAAGTGTCAGCAATTACAGATAAATTATTTTGTCTCTACAGGGTGAAACTGGTTTATGGCATCATTGCATTAAAATACTCAGATCATTACCAGTAGTAACTGTTATCTACAGGATATCAACGTGACAGATGAATCAAATCAATAGTTATGAATTGTTCACTTGAATGTGTTAGTTTATATTGATGGACTACTTACATATAGAAACTCTGAACCTTCAGTGAGTGAATGTGAGAGTGACTGGGTGTGAATGGGTGACACATAGATTAAGTTATTTCAAGAAGTATCACCTGAATCTGCAGTGCCTGTCAGCTGGTGAAAAAGTTCATTAATGCAGCTCAAAGGCCTGAAATTTACCCCACAGGAAGACAAAAAAACTAATTTAAAAAATGATTCATAATGGAATATGTTTCATGTCAGAGGAAACATCATCATTTTATTCAATGCTAACGTTTAAAAGAAATTGATTTGCCATCTCATATTAAAATGCAGTCAAATGAAAATTAACTTTAGTGTTGCTGCCCCCAATTGGCCAACTGACTGAAAATGATGAGAGAAAAGAAAGTGTGTCATGAGCTCAAGCCCACATTTTTAATTTAAAAACTTTTTCTTCAATAGCCATCCAAAATATGCACTTTTGTATTATCTATCTATCTATCTATCTATCTATCTATCTATCTATCTATCTTATGTTAAAGACAACTGACAAAACTAAGTGTTGTTAACAGCAATTACAAGAAATGCAGGGAATTCACAAAGATAAGCCCTGAGTGCAACAGATGACAAAATTTGAATTCAGGGATTAAAGAAGAAATACGTTAATGTCTTCAGCATAAAATCATGATATTTACTGCTTTGGGCATGTGCCAGGTAACAGCCTTGAGCCAAAGGATACTGTTTTGACTCCTTAGAGCTGAACTTTTAACTATCTCTCACTAGGTGGCAGCAAAACCTCAAATAACTGAGACAAAACTTCCATAATCCTGGCACATTTAAATCACATCTCTGAGGAAACTGACCAAGTGTTATCTAAAACATACATCAAATGAGAGCTAAATAAAAAGGTCCCCACAGATCCTTAAAAAGTTTAAATATCTATCTATCTATCTCTCTCTCTCTCTCTCTATATATATATACATATATATATAAACTCAAGGCCCCAAATGGTCTGTAAAATTCTTCCTTTTAATTTTTTTAACCTGTGAAAAGTTATCGATTTTATATGGCACTTTGACCAAGATTGTCAAATCAGTCCTAGCCTTTTTTAATAGACTACTTCAAGAAACATGGGGATTAAGTAGTTGCTACAATTCTTAAATAGTAATTGGACTTAAGTTTATATAGCACTTTTCTAGTCTCAAATCAGCTTTACACCACAGGTCACAGCCACCCATTCACACCCAGTCACTCTCACATTCACTCACTGAAGGTTCAGAGTTTCTATGTAAGTAGTCCATCAGTATAAACTAACACATTCAAGTCCTTTTATGCCTGTTTACTGCGGCTCCCATTGCGGTGTCACTGACACCGCAATGGGAGCACCTTGGGGTTATTCTGAAGATTCAAAAGCAAGGCAACTGGACTGTGTAGAGTTTGTTGGGAAGACGTTTCACTTCTCATCCAAGAAGCTTCTTCAGTTCCAAATGGCTGGTGTTGGAAGCAGATATTTATCTTGCTAGAGGAAAAAACAACAACAAAGGAAGGGAGGAGTTGGAGAACGACTCATAGAAACTTATCCCAGGGTGATGTAACCCCTGACAGTCGTTACCCTGAATGGGTCATTAACTCCCCCTGTCATGTGAGGTGTTATGGTCACATGTGCCCAGGTGTGAGTGTTTGGAGAGCTTTCTGGGGAGAGAGCTTAGCACTGCATTATATGTAGGTGAGAGGTTGTGTCTGAGTCCACCACCTCTGTTAAGAGAAGGCTTCTCCAGTCTGGTGAAGATGGCTTCTTTAACTCCTCTTTCAAACCATCTATCTTCAAACACTCACACCTGGGCACATGTGACCATAACACCTCACATGACAGGGGGAGTTAATGACCCATTCAGGGTAACGACTCTCAGGGGTTACATCACCCTGGGATAACTTTCTATGAGTCGTTCTCCAACTCCTCCCTTCCTTTGTTGTTGTTTTTTCCTCTAGCAAGATAAATATCTGCTTCCAGCACCAGCCATTTGGAACTGAAGAAGCTTCTTGGATGAGAAGTGAAACGTCTTCCCAACAAACTCTACACAGTCCAGTTGCCTTGCTTTTGAATCTTCAGAATGACCATGACCTGGATGAATGAGAATCTACACAGACACCTTGGGGTTAAATGTCTTACCCAAGAACACATTGTAATATGACAGCCAGAGCTGGACTTGAACCTGCAGCCATAAGATCACTGACAGGGCGCACTATAATACTTTGCCACAATGCCTGATAAAAAATGCTTATTCTGTTAATTTGGTCACCAAAATTGCTTTTAGGTGTTAATGTATGTGTGGTGGTTGTACATCTCAACTTGTCAGCGCTGTGATTGGTTGGTGACCAGTCCAGGGTGTACTGCACCTTTTGCCCAATGTCAGCTGGGATAGGCATCAGCCCCCTGTGACCCCAAACCTGCAACCTTCTGTTAAAGATGCAGTGCACTATCAGCCTGCTCTGGCAATGTTTACTGTATCAGCCTCTCTGTCTTTATGCAGATATGGTCTTTCATGTCTGTTCTTCCTTCCCTCTCTCTCAGGAGCGTAGTGAGCTTTGATATCGTTTATATTACATCAATATCCAGCATACATACTTGTTTGTTTTATTTGAACACTAGCATGTTAATGAAAATCTACATTTTTGTGTGCTGTTGGTGTAAAGAAATACATCACACCTGCGTTTCATGGCATTTGCTTCACAGCAAAAAAAAAGTACCAATATTTCCCAGCTGGTCTTATAAGGGTCTTCAAAATTTTGATTGCAAAGAGTGTGTAGGAACCCTACATGTCGAGAATCCAATATTCTCTAACATTTTGTCTTCATGGTATTTTTCATCAAGTGTTTCAAAAGGTCTTAGTGGATATGAGTTCCTTCATATGAGTTAACTTCAGGAGTCTGATGACAACACTTAACAGTAAATCATGCTGTCAGAAAAATGCAACATCAATCACAACTATTGATGGTTAAACATATACAAGAGACTGTAAAGCTTATCCTTTCACAAAACTATTTATGTAATACTGTTTATATCAAACAACATTGTAAAACAAATCAAATAGCAGTTGTACAGAGAAAGTTACAAAAAGTGCATTTCTAAAAATGTCTCTTTCTTTCGTTGATGAGTCAGCATGTCTGTTAAGTAAAGACAGAGTTAGGAGAGATGAACTGCTGGAGATCACCAGTGTGCACCACAACACTACAGCTTTAAATTCCATGATATTGTTCAATTAGTTATGATTAATGGACAAAAAGGATTTAAACATTTTGAGCATCAAACAGCAACTCTTTTGAAATAGGAAATCATGAGAGCTTACAAAGATAAGTTACTTGTACTCAAACATGCTGAATAGTGTTAAAAGAGATTGTAGTTAAATATGTTATTGATTGCATGAATACTGTCTCCCGTCCTATAGAATGACCTGATTTAAACAGATACTTGAGATACTGTGAAATCGATCAGTTGTTGTTATCTGGGTTAAGCCTCATGTTGTTGCCTGTTGTGGAGCAGATAGGTGGTGGAAAAGCTGCTTCCTGAAGGAAGAAGATGACTTCATGGAGCTTTCTCCTCTCCAGGTGACTCTGTGTCCAGCTTCCTGAGAAGCTGCAAGGCCTCTGGTACCCTGCCTTGCTTTGACACTTCATTTGACTTTGATTTGATGAAAACCAAGCGAGTCTTTCGTTCCAAACTTAACACATTGATGTCCTTCAACAGGTCAGTCCCTATACTGGGATCTGAAGCAGCTGGAACCAGAGCCACCGTCCAGCTCTGATTTATATAGTCCAACACTGTCTCTGATAAAGATGCAGGGACAAGACTTTCATTAAGATCTAATACAGGTTATAACAAAGCAACACTGTTTTGTCAGTATATTAAAAAAGAGTTTTCATCATGGCAGATCCAATAGAATACCTTTCTTTAAAGAGGTGTTTGGATCATATGGGTAGAGACTGTATTTCCTTCCTAAAACCCTCTCCAGGCATTCTCTGTCCCCTTCATTCAGACCCGTCTTGCTCTTGTAATATATCAAAATGGCATCGTATTGTTTTCCATCTAAACAAACAAAAAACAAGGGCTTCAGTTTTTCTTTGCTGTGACAAACTGATACAGGTATATACGACATAGCTCACTCTCAGAAGAAAACAGAGCTATAACATCAACATTTTTCAAAAGGCTTATGTCCCACCTGAGATGCTGCGATAGCAAGTATGACTATCTTGTAGGAAAAGAGAAACGTCCCTTTTGAACTCCACACAAACAATTGTCACAAAAAATATCATCATGATGATGCCGACAATAGCAAGCAGCAGGAGGACAGAGAAAGAAGAAGCTGTAGAGACATAAGAGCACTTTAACACGATAAAGTACATGTCAAAAGGAGAAGATAGTCTCTGTTTCTTAAGAATTTAGAGCTAAAAGTGAAGGCTGAGTAAAATGGGATTTTTTCAGAAGCTTAAGGATTAATTTGGTCTTGTATGAAATTTTCTTAAGCTTGCGTTGGGCACACTTACCTCTTTATAGGTTTGTGATGGAGCAGCACACTATCATACATCAAACTATTTGAGAATCCCTCACAGTCTGAGAGAGCAGGAATTCAATATGGTCTCAATGTACCTCTGTAAATTATTGTTTTTTAAAACTAAAACTAAATTATTATAGTGTTCAGAGGAGGGGCAAAGTGTTTATGGATTTCAGTCGGACTGATCCATATTAATATTCACTATGACACCAACAAAAGCCAAAGTTACAATCATCCACAAATGTTGTTTTACCTTTTTGGGCCAAAGTGATGGTGACAAAGCTTGATGGCTCATCGTCGGACTCCAGTTTACAGGTATAGTTTTTTCCCAAATCCTTCTCTGATACTTTTTTTAAAACCAAAGATGCTGTCATCCTCATTCCCTCACCATTACTTTCCCTGTAAAAAAAAAGATATCAACTTTCAACTGAATTGAAAACATTTAAACACACTTGTAGAAATCTAAACAATATGTGTGAAGTGCTCACCGTGTGTAATTGTAGAAAACTGGTAGACTATTGTTTCTTTCAACAAATGAGGTGCCACTCAGCCAAAACACCTCATCAAAGTCTGAATATATCACAGCTGTACAATTAATCACTACTTTTGAGCCTGAAAAAAAAAAGACATATTTTATAAATAATTAATTTTTAGTGCATGCTATGTGGTTGTATGTAAATCTTCAGTAGTAACTTAAAGACTTACCTAAAGTTACATGAAATACATCATTGTGATGTGGTGAAAGTATCACTGTTTTCCCAGATATTGCTGTCAAAAACAAAAGCAAACACGCTAAGAAGATAACAAATTTCAGTCTTTAAGAGAGAAAATCACAGAGTGACTCCTTACTGCTCGGAAGAACATCAACCAACACTGTAAAGGTGATGTTATAGTTTTGAAGGTTGTACAGGTAAGATCTGGTGCAGGTGTAGACACCTCGATCACTCTCCTCCACACTCGGAAAGTAACCACCATTTGGCAAGAAGTCACCTTTCTGCGAAATGCAAAAATAAAATTAATATAAAATCTTTTACAAGTGATAATGTCAGATCAAGTATGGCAGAATAAATGGATTTTTAGATACCTTGTGCCACATGATGCCATTGCTGGTCATATTTGGAGTATTTTCATCAGGAATATTAACATCAGGACAATGTAACGTGCAGGACTCTTGTGTGTAACATGTTTTAGAGTATGTGGTCTCCTCATACTCTCTGCTCTGTGTTGTGTAAACAGTCAACCTAAACCAGAACTGTCTGCTGGCATTCCTGTCATGTTGGTAAAAAAAAGACAAAAGACCATTTGATACAAAGACTTTATTCTGAATGTCAAAACATCAAAATCTTTAGGTATTGTTTGGGCTTAGACAATCACCAAATCCCAGAGGACGTTTAACTTTTGACACCTGCTTTTATGGCCGACAAGACCCTCAGCAGCAAAAAAAACCAAAAAAAAAAAAAACAGAGGTAGAAATACACTTTTAAAAATTTACCAAAACCAAGCTAAAGGAAAGTGAAATAACAGCTTCCTGTGTCCATGTCAATGGTAATGTTGGTTTTCACACTATTGAAGAGTCAATTAACTGAGCCTGGGAATGTTATGGGACTCTGGTTACATTCACATTGCAGTTGTCTTGAGATAACATCAAAACATACAATTTCACAGTGTCAGACTGTTCTTCAGGCACAACCAAGTTATAACCCACTGCAAATACCAGCAGAGCCATTATAATGGGAATCATGATGGTGGTTATTTTTCTTTCTGTTTTTTACAATCAGCTTTAACATTAGGAAATTAAGCTTTGTTGTATGGTATTTTCATAATTTATGATGGTTATAACAAAAGTAATAATAATAATCAGAATGATAATAAGAATCAATTCTTATTATTATTGTTGTTGGACTTATTATTGGTAGTGGTTGTGGTAGTAGTATTTATTCCTAAAATGCTCTCAAAGTCTTTTACGGTTTCTGCATCTTGCTTTGTATTTTGGAGAAAGTTGCCCCTGTCAATAGAAAGATAGCTTCATTAAGCAAAGAGAGCTGGCTTTGCTTTAGATGAAAAACAGGCATTGTTTATGGACAAAAAACTGCTTTTGTATTGGGGGAAAACTATAAATAAATACTGTGGTATTGGTAGAACATTAGCTTCATCTGTTGGAAAAAATAGCAATGTCTTGGCAAGATTAATCTAAAGGAAGACAACAGTTTTGTTCTGTTTGTGGAGTTAAATGACCATTGTTTTGATAGAAAATGACCATGTTTCAGTAGTCATTCTGGGCTTTGTATATATGTGGATTTATGAATGTTCTGCTGGCCAACAAAAAAGTACCGTTAGAAAAGAGGAAACGCTCTAAGACAAAGAGCTCTAATAGATAAAACTTGTTTTCCGGTTACGAATGCTAGCGTTTTTTTAAAGTGCAAATAAAACCAAATCAAACCTGATAAAAAACAGATTAATTCTGCAAAAAGTAGTTAAAATCTCATCCCAGTTTTACCAGTTTTAGGTCTTATATGATATTTTATATAGAAATGGAAGCTTCTGTAATTCTGTGTATTACTTTGGAAATGTAATACTTTACCCATATGAGCATGAGTAGTTCCCCTGATGATTTATGTCAGCACGGAGAATCACCAGAGTTTTTCCATGAAGCAGCACTCCAATCCTCCTCTGCTCAGCTGAGGACATGTTGGTGATCACATCAGCTTCCTGGTTTTTGTGACTGGTCCAGACCAGACTGGTATCACTGAGGCCTTTATAAGGAGGGCACCAGAGTGCCACCATCTCCCCTGCCTCTATATACACACCTTGAGGTCTCCTTGACAAGACACCTGTGAATAAAAGTCACATGTTTAAATTGATTTGTACTCTTACAAAGCACAACATGGGCTGGTTAACAGAATAAAAAGTGAAACGTTTTACAGTTCTTAGAAAATATAATCAAGTTTTATTAAAATTAACAACTCACTTCTATACACCAGTATAAGGACTGTTTAAATTATTAAAAAAGGATATTTTTATATCATACTATTCTACAGTTACAAGCAAAGATTTGCACTACAATCTCGTTTGTCTGTTTTAACTGGCTGTCTGGCTTGGTTCAGTGAACCCTGACCCTGCTTTCGCCTCCATAGCAACCGTACACTCACATAACAGGCTGCAGTGCATCTAACTCCATGCATAAGGGACAGACAGGGACACCTGCTACCCCACCAAATCAGGGCTGAGCAAATAAGACAGCATGGTCTGGTTACTTTGATGCTTTCCTTGACAGAAAACAAATAGTTGCATCCTGTGGCAAAGTGAGCTGAACTAGACCATTTGGTGGAAATACATTAGTGGTCTTCAAGGCAGTTAGCTTAGCCTTGAAAGATCAGGATTAAAGTAAAATGGGAAATGATAGCATTGTGTTGATACCACTGCCATTACTGATACATATGATTTAATTTAATGCCTTGCTGTGCCAACTTATGTTTGAGCATATTGTTGTTGTTTCCACTCTTTATTGAAATAACAGACAGAATTGCACATTGTTGAGCATTTTCTGTAAAATTAAACCACACTTGGACAACTCCTGTTTCCTTTCCTCCATAATCAAGTCCTCAGCTCTTTCATTGTTGTTTGTACTGACTGCCTCTCACACAAGATTAACAAGGCATTGATGATGATTTCTTAAGCATAAAGGAAAATGGTAGGGATGCCTCAAACTATCTGGAATTGATGAACCATTTCTTCCCATCCCTATCTGTAGATAAGACCTTTTTAAGTTTTCTCAATTTCTCATTTTACTCAAATAGCAGTAAATCAAGCTACAAGAGAGGGCCTCAGTCAACTTTACCATTTCATGTTATTGAGAGCTAGATCTGACATGTGCTTGGCTCCTCCATACTGACAAGTCAAGATGAAAATAAATGTCGATGGGGGGGCCTAAAAATGAGAGTTATACATTTAAGCCAGTATACAAAAAAGGCCCCAGTGATGCCAACTCTGTTAAAGCTGGGGTCCATAATGTCAGGCATGATCTTTTGAGATAAACATAGAAATTAAATGCACAGTAAAATATTAAACTATGAAATCTGACCTACAAATAGACCTTGCAACTTTGTGCTTAGCTAAGCTAACTCTAAATGGACTCATTTCAATATTTACTCCACAGATATAAGTCTTCTTAGATAATCATTCTTTTTAAAGCAATATTTATTCTGATGGCAGACTTAGTGGTATCATCATTCACAATAAAACACAAAGGTGAACTGTTGTGCTTCTTGTGAAGCATTATAATCTTATCACATTTATATTGTGACACATAATGACTATACCCTAATCAAGTCTTATGATTTTGGTGTAAAGAAACTCAGTGATTTTTTTTTTTTTTGCCAAAGTTCCTAAAAAATGCTTACCTCATGTATTAGTCATGTTTCACAAAAACACCAAGCCTACATAGTAGTGTGGTCATGTGACTGTGCATGAGGTTTAACCGCCCACTAAAAACAGCACTGTCTCTGGTGCCACAGTTTTTGGTCATTACATTAAATAAAGCCCTTTTGGTTTGAGAACAAAGTCTCGATGAAAATCATTCACCAGACACTATAGTTAATGAATTATGAACCAGTGTTACATCTCCACAGCCAAAAAGCCAAAACTTTTATATAACAAGATCTTTGTAAAAGAAATCAAAGACATATATTTCTATTAAGTCCCCGTTCTGAGAAGGAGGAGTACTCAAAATGTTTTAGTCAAGAGAACACAAGTTTAAGTGATAAAGGATTGTTGTTAATGATGATACAAGGTATAGGAAAGCCTTAATTTGAGCTGCTGGATAAAATTAGCCAAGAAATGGACCTAGGCTTAAATGTTTGAGTCCAGTTATCTGCAACCTGACTTTATACTTAAAAGTCTCTTGCAAAGGGTCGAACAATCCTGATGTATCACAACATGGTCAATGACAGTTACAAGATCTGAACTTAACTTGTTTTTTTGGAAGGATTTTTTTTTTACTTTCTGTTTCTGAGTAAAGTATTTACAACCTGATAAGATGGCCAATGTCTTTTTACAAGATATAAATCAGCTCTTAGGAATATGAATCCCAGCATGACACCATATAGTACCGGAAAGTTAATTTGGCTCATATCATTTGTCTTACTTAAAAAAAGTTTTTTTATATACACACACACACACACACACACACATACACACATATATATATGTATATATATGTATATATATATATACACACACACATATGTGTGTGTGTGTGTGTATATGTATATATATGTATATATACATACATACATATGATAAAAAAAATACAATGCTAAAATTCATAAATTGGGTTAATAAAATGTAACCCAAATAAAAGTAAAATGACCTATAGACCTGTGACCACATCAAAATTCAGCTTTACTATAGCATTTTTACTGATTATTTTTATTATTTTCTTTCTGTTTCTGAGTAAAGTATTTACAACCTGATAAGATGGCCAATGTCTCTTTACAAGATATAAATCAGCTCTTAAGAATATGAATCCCAGCATGACACCATATAGTACCGGAAAGTTAATTTGGCTCATATCATTTGTCTTACTTAAAAAAAGTTTTTTTATATACACACACACACACACACACACATATATATATATATATATATATATACATATATGTGTGTGTGTGTGTATATGTATATATATGTATATATACATACATACATATGATAAAAAAAATACAATGCTAAAATTCATAAATTGGGTTAATAAAATGTAACCCAAATAAAAGTAAAATGACCTATAGACCTGTGACCACATCAAAATTCAGCTTTACTATAGCATTTTACTGATTATTATTATTATTTTCTTTCTTTTTATTACAATTTGTTATTAGGGTTATTTAACACACCCATTGTTTAGACTTAGAACACATATATTTATCCCAAAATTACTCACAGGCTGTTTGTAAATAAATGAAAACTGATATAGCTAAATGTTAATTATTTTCTTGTCGTCCATTTTTTCATTTCAAAAATGTTCTCAGTATTTGTAAAGTGTCTGTTCACTTACCTGTCAATAAGGCAGAGAGCAGAAGTATTTTCCCAGCCATCACTGTAGGCTTACAAACACATTCAGGTGTGAGATGGTCAAGTTTTTGGTCTTGACTTGTCCAGAGGCAGGCTTTAGATCAGGCGGTTCAGCTGAGTCACCTGAACTATGACTCTGCTGGTTAAATTCCTCATAACGCGAAAGCGTCACCGCGGTGAGGTCACTAAAAGTGAAACCAAAGGAGGAGATAAATAGCAACCACACTAGGTGAAGAACTGCGACGTACGCTGTGTTAGATAAACAGAACATGCATGGCAGAGCATATTTAAAGGCCTGTCGAACAATGATTTGCACAAAAGGCTCAAGTAAGACAGGGAGCGAGGGTTAAATGACACACTTTATCTCATGAGCATAACCAGTACCCTACACCTAACAATTATAATAGTTTTTTGTCTTAAATTATTTATTAAGATTCTTTTTTGTTGAAATGTCCATGGCATCAGGCCAAATCAAATATAAGAACATGATGAAAACAGTACCCAATGGACTGGCTGCAGTAAGCCATATGACAACCAATCCCAGCCTTGCCTAATGTACAACACCTCCCAATAAACACCTTGCTTCCTTTTGTATTAACTTTTGCCCGACAGGAGAATAACATATTGAGAGGTCGATTTTTTTAATTATGCATTTTGAGAAAAACAGTCAAATTATGACATAAAAAATACAAATGAGGAGTATTCAAATATGCCATTTTGAGAGTAAAGTTGTAATGTACCCTATAGTAAAAACATAAACATCTTGAACAAAGTTGAGGTAGACTACAGATTTTATTTTTCCAAATTTAACCATTAAAGGTTTATTTTTCAGATTACCAAAGTGGGAGGCAGATATGCATGTCAACCAGCTGGTTGGCTTGCCCCTTAAGGGTTATCCTGGGCATGAATGGATTATTTCATTTCTGCAATAATTGTTTTGTTTTTTCATTTTCACATCACAGAGAGCAAACTTTAGATATTTAGCTGTTGACTCGGTTTTCTGAGGAATCAGATACATTTTTTATCATCAAATTTATTTCTTTTAGCTAAATTATGGTTGTTAGAGGATCTGTAAATATGTGAAAAGGTTTTTTCGTACTCGAATGTATGCTCTTACTGTTAGATTTCTCAGGAGCTATGCAGCGACGATTCACTTTTGATTTTCTCTGGTTTTCAAACAATTATATTCATGTACAGCAGCACCACCAGTGAAAACATATATTGGTGTTACCAACACTATACAGAGAGGTGAATAAGGAAAAACAGACAAAGATGGGCTTTCAGAGTTTTAAATACAGTGGTGACAAAAAGATTTTTCTCGAAATTGTGCCT